>OX454526.1:104637047-105837047 GCA_949715645.1 Portevinia maculata
AAGGAAGAAGAAGAACGATGTCTTAATGTATTCATGTGCCTTTATTAACAACTAATATTAAAATAAACAATAGAAACAATAACAAATTTAAATGTTAATAATGTGGAATAGAACAGTGTGCACTTTGCTTAATGTTCAAATGACTCAAATCCAGTTCAAAAATGTTCTAATTAATTTTGCCCTCACCAATAAATATTTTCAAAGATAACTGTTTTAGTTAACAGGCCTACGACCTGTAAAAACTCTCCGTTCGAGACACTGCAGCCTTCTATCATCTGCGAATCCGGGCTGCTGCCATTTGGTAAAGCCAAGCGGTCTGGTATGACCGATGGCTTGGTTTTTAAAATCTGGGTTCGATCTAGGAATCAAAAATCCTTTTGGCTGAAGAGTAACTATCGATTCGCTCAATGCCGCCGAGCCAATAAAGTCGACGTGTTCCCAAACTACAGCCACACCTTGGTACAGCTCTTCTCTTCTTCTACATTCGCCCTTCCTAAACACAGTACTTACATTCTCCGCAAGAATTTTTCGTACGAAGAGTTTAGTAGCTGCAGCAAATAACGTAAGGGATACAGTAGTTGCCACCCATAAGGAAATTTTAACGTTAAACAAGTGTAGACTTGTTATTTGAAACGTGATTTTAATATGTTATACATTTATATATTGCTTAAGGAATTTAGTTTATACAAAAAATTTACTTCTTCGAGTTGATGGATTGCAATTTAGAATTAAGTGGATTATAAACAAAGTCTCTCAAAAACTGCAGTAGTTGGCATCCCTGTACAGTGTTTGCCACTCTACGGAACTACAGTTGTTGGCACGCAAAAATCAAATCATAACTATACCTCCCTTTCATTTTTCTCTAGGAATTCTTTGACTACGCTTAAAACATCTTCCTTTCACTTTGGAAAACCTTTAAGTTGACAATGCTTTATGCAATTAACAATTGTTGACTCCTCCTCTTTCGATAAAATTGAAGACGGGCATAACCGGGCTACTTAAAAGTGGCACCAAGGCAAAATAGTTGATCTTGGTATGCCGTAGAATTCCGAAGCTCTCTTCTTTGAAAACTGTCCGCCTTTTATTGCCAAACGAGCTAGTTGGAGCCGATCCTCATCATAACTTTTCTTACGTTTAGGCATTTTCAAAAATCCGAAACAAATAACCGTCGTAAAGTACAGTTGTTGGCACCGTTGGCAATGCCAACAACTGTAGTCCCATATAAACAAGTTATGCGCACCCCCTGGCAATAATTGAATCTTATGCTTTTTTTGATACAGTTATTGGCACCCCTCTTATTTAATATACTAGCAGGTAATTGGAATATTGAAACTTAAATTAATAATATTTTATATAGCTATTGTCATTTGAAATAGCTAAAGTTTTTATAAAATTTTATACCAGGGGTATATGTGTTGCCACCACTCACGAATGAGTGTGAACTTATTTCCAATTCAAATGTTCCTTCAGATTTGAAGAATAACAAAAGAAATGTTTGTTCAGCCTATTGTATGGCTATGACTGAAAGTCAAAAATTAATATATATATAGTCAACTATTACTAGTATGATTTGTGGAGTTTCACCCAGATTGGTGGTTTGGGATCATCAGTGGATTACCAAAAACACATCAAATCCATACTCGATTTTAAAAAATTTTATACCAGGGGTTAAAATCGAGTATGGATTTGATGTGTTTGTGGTAATCCACTGATGATCCCAAACCACCAATCTGGGTGAAACTCCACAAAATATATATAGTCATACTAGTAATAGTTGACTATATATATATAATATATTAATTTTTGACTTTCAGTCATAGCCATACAATAGGGTGAACAAACATTCCTTTTGTTATTCTTCAAATCTGAAGGAACATTTGAATTGGAAATAAGTTCACACTCATTCGAAAGTTTTTATTCTTATTTCGATTATTTCAGAAAAAAACATTACTTACAAAATTGGAAGTCCTTATTAAAATTCACAAGATTTAACACTTAAAGAAATTGCACTGATAGGTGTTTGCAAAAAATGTTACAAATTAATTTTATTTTTGGAAAAACAAAAATATTTCTCAAAAGAAGTACCTGGAACAGAGCAAATCGCTATTGAACACAGAGGTGTCAACTACTGTATCAAAACATAGGGACGGGCTACAGTCCGCTTGGGCGAACTGTTGGATACCCTATTTTTATTTCTATCCCTCATAAGTGGGCGTGACAAAAGTCTGAGTATGGTTAAATTGTTAAGAACGCTATACATATTTTGTTATATAACATTTGGATTTTAGGATTTTATCGAAAAAAAACTCTCCCTAGCTCAAACTTAAGTGTTTCAATAAAATTGTTTTACTTAATTGTGGGCGTGTCAGTAGGCGGATTTAAAAAAAATTAACACATGAGCATAAAGGGCCCCTAGAGAGTATATATTATAAATTTCAGCTCCCTAGCTCAAAGTTTGAATTTTCTTAAATTGTGGGCGTGTCAGTGGGCGGATTTTGAAAATATTTACACTTGAGCATAAAGGGCCCTCTAGAGAGTATATACATATTATAAATTTCAGCTCCCTAGCTCAAACTTTGGATTTTCAAAAAAAGTTTTTTTTAAATTGTGGGCGTGTCAGTAGGCGGATTTTGAAAATATTTACACATGAGCTTAAAGGGCCCCTAGAGAGTAGATTAGATTAGAAAGTATATATTATAAATTTCAGCTCCCGAGCTCAAATTTTGGTTTTTCAATAAAATTGTTTTATTTATTTGTGGGCGTGTCAGGGGGCGTATTTTGAAAAATTTTTATCCCGAGCAGTTTTAGCAGTCATAGATCATATATAAAAAATTTCAGCTTTCAAGCTCAAAATTCGATTTTTTCCAAAATTTTGTTTTTTTTTGAGTTTGTGGGCGGATTTCAAAAATTCGTAAACTTGATTATTTCGGGACCCTAGATAGTAAATGGTTAAAATTTCAGCTCTCTAGGCCCAGTTTAAAGGGCTAATTTTTGCCGACGGACGGACGGACGGACATGGCTAGATCGACATTACTATCGATGCTGATCATAAATACCTATAGTAACTGTTAGGGGTCTACGGGCAATATTAAGGTATGTTACAAACTATGCGAAATTAATATACCCTAACCCTTAGAATAGGGTATAAAACAAAGGGACGGGCTACAGTCCGCTTGGGCGAACTGTTGGATACCCTATTCTTATTCCTATCCCTCATAAGTGGGCGTGACAAAAGTCTAAGTATGGTTGAATTGTTAAGAACGCTTTACATATTTTGTTATATAACATTTAAAGGATTTTATCAAAAAAAACGCTCCCTAGCTCAAACTTGGGTGTTTCAATAAAATTGTTTTATTTAATTGTGGGCGTGTCAGTAGGCGGATTTAAAAAAATTAACACATGAGCATAAAGCGCCCCTAGAGAGTATATATTATAAATTTCAGCTCCCTAGTTCACTTTGAATTTTCAAAAAAAAAATAATAATAATTTTGGGCGTGCCAGTGGGCGGATTTTGAAAATATTTACACATAAGCATAAAGGGTCCATAGAGAGTATATATTAAAAATTTCAGCTCCCTAGCTCAAATTTTGGTTTTTCAATAAAATTGTTTTATTTTTTTGTGGGCGTGGCAGTGGGCGGATTTTGAAAATTTTATATCCCGAGCAGTTTTAGGAGTCATAGATCATATATAAAAAATTTCAGCTTCCTAGCTCAAAATTCGATTTTTTCCAAAATTTTGTTTTTTTGAGTTTGTGAGCGTGTCTGTGGGCGGATTTCAAAAATTCGTAAACTTGATTATTTCGGGACCCTAGAGAGTATATGGTTAAAATTTCAGCTCTCTAGGTCCAGTTTAAAGGCCTAATTTTTGCCGACGGACGGACGGACGGACATGGCTAGATCGACATTACTATCGATGCTGATCATAAATATAGTAACTTTTAGGGGTCTACGGGCAATATTAAGGTATGTTACAAACTATGCGTCAAAATTAATATACCCCTAGAATAGGGTATAAAAAGGGTGTAAATTACTGTATCCGTTACGCTAACCTCTGAAAAAAGGAAATAGCCCCATAACCCTATAAAAAAAACCTCAAAATTCTGGACTTATTTCATGAATTTTTGGGGTTTTTTCATTTCATCATAACTTATATTGGTGGGTTATTTCATGAACAAATAAGTCCCCAAACTGAACTTCGCAAAATTTGTTCATACCATTATTCCATACCTTTTTGGGGACTTATTTCATCTTCGATTTGGGTAATACAGTGAAGTCTCTCTTAAGTGGACACCCAAGAGACCAGAGTTTTTTGTCCACATAAGAGAGTGTCCGCTCAAGGGAAATTTTTAAAAAGAACACAACATTGTTTTATTGATTTCGCTTTTTCAGAAACAGGTATATACACAAACATAGTTCATAATTATTTTTTTAAAAAATCTTCAATCCGGCTCTGATAAAGATTACAACCGCTAGCTACCACTGACTCATAGTGAGATCAAAGAACAGATGTCAGCTGCATTGCCTTTTCATCCCCAGCTATTAAAGCGAATTTGCACAACGATTCGCAAGCGCTCAACGCCTTCTTGTAGGAGTAACAATCTATTTCGGTATTTGCTTCCGAAGTAGCCATGTCCTCTTCATCTTCACTTTTGTCATTCACACTTATAACGGTTGAGACATCTTCGGTCAAGTTCTCATTCCATCCCTCATCCGTCTGAACATTTTTGTCGCATGCGGCACACTCTAAGTAATCAACTTGATTGCAGACGGTTTGTCTGACTAGCGAGGATACATTTTTAAAAAAGATCAATGGTAGGTATGTTATCCCCTGACGTAAGCTCTTCAATTTGGGTGGTTGGATTTCGTAAAAACCCAAGCGCCACGACGCGCTTACTGTTACAGTTGTACAAATACATGCACGAGTATGAGATGAAAGCTTACACAATAAACGTGTAAATAAAAGAAAATGACATTTATTCACATAAAGAAATGTCCTTTTAAGAGAATATTTTTACCAAATGAAAATGAAAATACTGTCCATGTCCACTTAATAGAATTGTCCACTTTAGAGGAGAAAAACTCAAACAAAATCATGACAGCCAACCATCACACTTTATATTGTCCGCTTAAGGGAATCGTCCACATAAGAGGGGTGTCCGTTAAGAGGGAGTTCACTGTAGTTTCGCAGTGAAATTATTCCCCAATGTCGGGGGATTATTTCCTGTAGCCAAGCTCGTTATCTGCTCACCTTTCCTGCTTATTGTACAGCACTCGGTGCCATAAAGTAGATCATATATTTTGTCCATCGGGCCAGATGTTTAGAGCCCCTTGGCTTAGTCACACTCACTAAATTCGAAGTGCAGATTTCGTCGTGTCTTTCTCGAAGGAATAGATTTCCTCAGTGATGCTTTACCATAGGTGGAGGACAGATATTTATTTGTTGATTGCGACCAAGGACAATCAATTTCGCCTGTTCTTTAATCGGTGTGATTTCAATCACAGCTTTATATTCGTTGGTCTTTACTAGAATTTGCCTCAGAGTTAAAGTTTCGAATATTGCTGGTTTACCGGATTGCCGATTATTGTGTTGCAGAACGGCTTGCAAGGTTCACGCGTCCGTTCGGTCGCCTTTGATGTAGATGATGCGGCATATAAAATAGTCCATTCATCGGTCTATACACACCAACTTCGGCCGGGATATTAAATATATTAAGTTAGGTCTGAGTTCCAGTTCATATGTGAATCACGACGCCACACAGCATTCCTCTGCGACTGATGTACAGCTTTTCTCACACCATGCTTCAGGACCTGGATGCAGAAGGGATGAAAGTTGAACATTCTATCTTCTTATATTAGGAGATTCAAATGTTAAAATGCTTAGATATTATTAAGTGTCCAACCCACTTACCACTGGGCCGCTGTGCCCACTAATTTTGATTACCAGAACATATAGTTTAGCTAGCTGTTGTACAATCGAGGTGCTTTGGATCTTTTGCTTTTGTCCTCTTGCAAAAGTAAGGAGCTGTGCTTGCGCAATCATGTCAAAACCATGACATGCAAGGTACTCTATTGCTCTATTTCTTTATGTCGTTAGGCGGCCCTTCTCTTTCTTCCTTAATGACGGTGAAGGTATGATCAGAATTAAAGGGATCATACCCCCCACTTAATTGCATTCCCACTAGTCCGCCTGTGGGGTTCGCCGGTTCGACCTCAGAAAATAACGCCAGGCCTCCCGATTTTGAATCACTGAGGAGAATCAAATGCTGCTGTTGCTGCATTTGTGTCATCCAGGAGTTTTTAGGACTGCCTCTCTTTTGCTATCATAGGGAAACGTTGATTAATATTGTATTTTTGACAGGGCTCGTAGGATCTCTTCTTTGGACATGAGAGTACCAACTGAGCCGGTCGCGCTCTATTTTGTTCAAGATAGGTTCTTTGACGTGAAAGCTTCCTCCGATCTTGGAGCTTCTTATTCAATGAATCTTTGTTACTCCTGCTGCAATGCGAAGCATCCTCATCTTAGCTGCCGTTAATTTGCCCTCATACTTTATGTTCGCTGTGCAATATAGTGAACCGTATGTGAGCACCGGGCGCGCAACTGAGGTGTGTGATCACAGACGATGGCTGAGTTTTTCCGCCACTTCATCCAGTCTACGCTTACACGGTGCTTAATGTCGTCATCACAGTTTGCTTCGCTACTGATCATAGATCCCAAATATTTGAACTTTTCGCACTTCGGAATCACTCTTTCATTCATATAAATGTTTGGAATAGGTCAGAGTGGATCGGAGAATGTGTACCACAAGGATTCTGTTTTTTCGGAATAATACGATACCCATTCCCCTCCAAAACTTTCACCCATATATCAAGTGCTCGTTGTAGGGACGTTTAATTCGCGCTAATGATGGCTCCATCGTCAGCAAAGAAAAACTTATGCACTTTGATGCCCGTTACTCTTCCATCAAGCAGATAATCAAGGAGTGTAATAAATTTCAAGGGACTTAAGACGCTTCCCTGGTGTACACCGACTTTGAATGCCAACTCCTCGGTGACGACAGCGGGACATCTTGCTCTTGCCTTTAGTCCCTCATACATGTCCATGATCATCTGTACCCACGTAATTTTCTGGAACTCCGCGTTGTCTTCGCCCCACTCATAACAGATCCATTGGTTGTCTATCAAAGGCCTTTTCAAAATCAACCAACACCATATGCAAATCCTTTCAGCAATCATGGTGTTTTTCCATCATGGTCCTTATACTTTGAATTCCATCTGTGGTTAATTTACCTGCGACAAACCCGCACTGGTCTTCAGATGGCCGTATTATTTTCCGCATTCGGCTTTTTTATACCCGCTCAATGATCTTCATGATGTGTGACATCAGCTTGATTGAACGGTTATTGTCATAGTCTCGTATATCGCCTTTTTTTTGTACAAAGGGAAATGAAAACTTTCCCTCCACTGGTTCGCCTCGCATCAGTTTGGGGATGAGAATCATGAGCCATTTGGACCCGATGTCTCCCATCTTTTTCCAGGCGGCCCTAAAATTCATTAGCATATTGGAAACTGACCTTTGCCAGTGAAACCGTCCGAGTGGACGACACATTTTTTCATTCCACTCAAAAGGAGAAAACGACGCACAGTCTTTGTGTGTATGCAATTTCGATGTCCTCACACCACCCGAAAGCAGAGATACAATAAAGAATAACTGTTTTGAAATCTTTCACATTTGATCTTATAAAATCTGTTAGAGATTTGCGCATAGCCCAACTTCTGAATAGAGCAAAAAGATGAGTAAAAGCACTAAAAAAATTTCACGGCCAGCAAAAGGGGATGTGGAAAACAATTTTTGTGTAGGCGAATTGCTTGGGTTTTTCTTTTTTCTTAGAAATTTTTTCGAAAAAAGGTATAACTTCGTCAAAAAACCACGAAAAAGTGGGCGTGGCAAACCACTTTTTGTAAACGATTGTTAATTAGGGCGTTCTTCATATTTTGTCAAAACTTCACCTGTATATCCACCAACTATGTTGATTGGTCGGATTTTTAAAAAAATGCCTATTGCGAGTGATAACAATCCTTTCAAAAGTTTTATTCAATCCATTCGACCATTCTTTTCTACCTACTTTTAGTTTTATTCATCTTCTAAACTTAAATACTAGGCAAGAATGACTAAATCTAGTTAAAGACAAACAATTTACTTATTCCAGCATACTTAGTCTTAGGCAAGCGCTCTAAGCTTCACTATATCATTAAACTAGTTGCCATTCGATCTTTCAACCTATTTTACGACTAAGCATGCATAATAGGTAATTGTGATATGTAATATTTATTTGTGGGAATAGTTCGTTCTATCGTTTGTTGAATGACATAATTTGTTTAGAGAAAGTGCCGATTAATGTCATCTTTTGACATGTTCCTATTTTTTGGCGATCGATCCCACTCGAACGAGTATCTCGCTTTAAAAAACCGCTTTGCGTGATTAAGAAACTAATATCAAAACACTCGCATAATATTAGTAGGACATTAACTTTGGCAAATATATATCCTTGGTTGCTTCAGGAGAAAAAATATTCAAAACATTTTCATTCCCGTTTGCGTTGAGGGACATTTAACGAGGCACTTTCGAGTGACATCGAAAAAATTAAATAAATATAATGACTTGTTTAGGCCTATTTTCTTCAATTATTTATATGTGCGAAGCTACATTTTTAATCTTTTGAATAAAAGATTAACTTTATTTGTTTATAATGTTTATCTTTATTTATTTTTCTTTGTTAATGGCACAACTTTTTTCTTTTTTCAATTTTTCCTTCCGCTCGCGACTCGTTTCAAAGCTTCAGCTTCATCTTCGGGCGAGTACTAATGTGCGTGGGGCCACTTGTTGTTCTGGTGTGGGGCTATTAATGTTATTTATGGTTGTCTCTTTTTGTCTTGCATTGTTAATGGCTGTGTCAAATAGGTGGTTTACTTTTAGTGTTAATTTGTCGTTTAGTAATTTGTCTCGCTCTGTTTTGTGTGCTTTATATATCTCGAACTCTTCTGCTGCGTCGAGTTGTTTCCCTTTTTGTTTTATATGTAGTGGTATTAAATTTGAGTCAAGGCTATTGTAATTGTGGTTGTCGTCAATTAAATGTTGAGCATATGTTGACTTTGTATTGTTCTTCGGTATATGTTCTTTAAATGTTCTCCCTGTTTGTCCTATGTAAAATTTCTCACATTCATTACATTTTATTTTATATACTCCTGTTAAATTTTCTTTATTTGTTTTGGTTATTGGTTTTAATATTTTGTGTAGGTTGTTGTCCGTCCTGAATGATACGTTAATGTTATGTTTTTTGCATTGTTGTTGTATTATATGTGGCAATATATTGGTGAATGTTATTGATGTATATCTATTTTCTGTTGTGTTGTTATTGTTGTTGTTTTTGTTTTTTTATTTTATTATTTATTTTTTGTTTCATTTTCTTATGTAATTTGTCTATTGTTGATGGGCTATATCCATTCGCTTGTCCTATGTATTTTATTGTGTTGAGTTCTATTTGGTAATCTTTTCTGTCCATTGGTATTGTGATCAGTCTGTGTAATAGTGAATTGTATGCTGCCATTTTTTGGTTGTGTGGATGGTGAGATTTATTATTTATAGTGATGTCTGTAGTTGTCGGTTTTCTGTAGATTTTGTATTTTAGTTTGTTGTTGTTTTTTGTTATGTTAAGGTCTAAAAAATTTATTGTGTTATTGTTTTCTATTTCAGTTGTCACTTTTATTTTGGTGTTGATGCTGTTAATGTATTTGGATAACATATCTATTTGTCTTTGTGTCCGTCAAATATGATAAATGTGTCGTCTACGTAACTAGAGTACGATATTATTTTTCGGTGTTGTGGGTTTTTGGGTGATAAAATGTATTTGTTTTCGTAATTGTTTATGTAAATGTCTGCTAGTAATCCGCTTAGAGGTGATCCCATAGCTAGTCCTTCTGGTTGTGTGTAAAGTTTATTGTTGAATGTGAAATAATTTTGTCTAAGTATTATTTTTAACATGTATATTAGTTCTTCTGTTTGCTGTTTAGTGATTGTTGCTGTGGTTATTAGGCTATTTTTTAATATGTTGATTGTTTCAGGTATGGGAATATTTGTGTACATGTTTGGGATGTCTAAAGATATCATTTTGTAGTTTGGTAATATGTCTATATTTTTCAATTTGTCTATTAGGTTTGTATTGTTTTTTAAACTATTGTTGTTGTGTATTATTATGTTCTTGGTGTTTCTTGTTTATGCATTTTTGGTAGTCCTGTGAATGTTGGTGCTCTTGGATGTGGTTGTTTCAATGTATATTTGTTTGTGTTTGGGAATAATTGGTTGCATTTATTGATGGCATTATTTATTTCGATGTTTTAATTAGTTGAATTCGTGTGAGCCCAGACATTGCCAGAGGATTTCATAAAAGGAGTAAGGAAGAAATTGCTCGATTTTGGGGCGTAATGCAGCTCTCTTGCAAACATCTCCATTTGTTTTAGTACGCCATTGACAAATTCAATAATATTTCGACAACGTGTACATATTTACCTCATTAAACTTACACGCGCTTGAACCTTCTTCTGGTGTTCTATGTGTTAAGATCTAAGGCACTAGCCAGCGTCCCATAGTAAAGAATTTATTTGCTTTACCTAAAAGACATTCTTATCAGCAAAATTAAAAGCTCACCTAAGAGCCAAAAATTGTTCATCCTACGTAAGTAATCTTGCTCCATGCTCACTCAAAGTTGGCTCACATTCCAAATAAAAGAATCATGGCAGGCTCCGGGATGTGTTGCATCACCGTAACGAATTTTCATATCCTTATCGCATATACCTGAAATAAAATTCAATTTATTATGATACCAAATTTAAAACTAAAATTAACTGCTTACAAGCAGAACATTAATGCTATAAAATCCCTTTCTGTTATAGTATAAATGCTTGTTTGCAGAGGGAGCAACAATTCTTACATAAGTGCCATCAATGTATCCTACAACGCCTGGTATCCTGTGCTTCTCGTAGAAGGACAATGCTACTCTCCTTTTCTCTTCAAGTGTCGCGTACGTTTTTATCCACACTGGGCACAATTGTGTTTCAAAAATGGTTAAAACCTCTGAAAGAACTTCGCTAAAACTTGATTGCGCCAGGCTTACGTTGCTATCTTTGCCAACTCCTTTCTGATAGCCGCCATCTGCAAAAAGCGCAAGCATGCGGCTAATTTTACTATCGGTGAAATTCCGAAGGCTTTCTTAGGCTGTGGCGAAGAATTTCAGCTGTTTTTCTTTTCGAAGTGACTTTTTGTTTCCGAGGGAAATCGATTTCGGGGGAGATTGGCGATAGGGCTGATAATATGTTTATGAATTAGGTTGTATATTTTTAATACTTTTACGCTCTAAAATAATAATGGAATATCATCCTATGCCGCATTCATTCTCAAGTCGACATCATCACTTTATCTTAACCCTCTGCGACTGACGTGCGCTAGTTTTCACAATTCAACTGACGTGGTAGTACACCAGACACCATTTGAACAGCTTGTATTTTCAAAATTCTTTTTATATTCTCAGTTTTTATTATTATAACTTAAAGTTAAGAGTGTCCACTATTATTTTAAATCACTAATATATAAAATTAAAAATTCATATAAAGTTGAACAGCATTTATTGATATGACATACATTATTTTTCCAAAACTTACACATATCGAAAAGTTTGAAAAAAAAATCAAACATAAATATTTTCTTTATTTAATTACACATTTATGAAAGTTTACACTTATGGTAATCAGACTTACAAAAAAAATATCCATTCATTGGTTCAATTAAAGGATTTGTAACCTCAAAATCCAAATTTTTTTGGCAGTCTTTATAAACTGGCTTAGAGCATTGAAGACAAATTGACTTTAAACAATCACGGCAACAATACCTAGTTAATCTTTTAAGTTTTGTTGGACATATAGAGCATAGTTTTCTTCCACTTAGTGGAATCGATTGAGTTCTTGGAGGTAGAGGAGGAAAATCTTTACCCATCTTGATGCACATTTTCATTGGCTGTTACATGTGGCATTTCTTCAATTGGTTCTTATTACTCTTCTTCGCCTGAAACTTCGTCGGCTTCCAAGAATTCGGTTCCTGTCTGAAAATTTGGGTCATCATCTTCATCGTCGAAATCGCTGAATTCGTGCTCGTTTTCTTCGTCCAACCAGTCTTCTATTAGCTAGTCGTGACTTACAAAGGCTCTTGTCGACGTTCTTTTAGATCTATAAGACCCTTGGTTAGTATTTGAGTGAGCCATCTAAGAAACAAACAACAAATTCCACTTAACAAAACAATTTTACTGACATGCTGCTTAGTAGACACTATGAAAATATAACTAATACACTGAGGTGGTTGTCTATCAGACGCATACCTTAACACTGACGTGGTTGACTTGTGGACACTCTCCTTCGTACAACAATGCATGCGCACACCACGACCGCTCGCATTACGCTAACGCACGCTTGAGCATACAACAGAAAGGTACTGAGAGCGCGAGAGCCAACAACTGAAAAATAACGACACAACACAAGTTTTTAAATTTTCTGGTGTCTGTCATACTACCACGTCAGTCGCAGAGGGTTAAATCAACATAATTTTATATCTCGCCTTAAAATTTTTGAAATCCAATATAATCAAAATTTTAAAGGAATGCAAACTATCTCAAGTCATATATTTATTTCCCAATAACTCAAAAAGTATTATCTTAACAATAATAAACCAAATTAAAAAAAAGTTCAATAAATTTTATATTTTAAAATGTTTACTTTGTAAGTTAATACTAAAAAGATTTTTTTGGTGGTTTATTTTTAAGCTGTTTTCGCTCTTCCGAAAAATGTGGTAAATAGACTAAAATGTTTTACATTTTAAGTCGAGATTTAGTTGATCTTGTACAAAGAGCCCAACTGTGATTTTTTTTATTATATTTTCCAAAACAAAAAACACAAAATCACTACATATGAGTAAAAGCAGTTTAAGCTATTCTTCAGAAGAAATAAAAGTATTTATGGAAAATGTGGATAGATTTTAATCTTCTTTTCCTTCCTTTACGGCGACGTAATGATCAGGATTACGGGATTATAAACCTCCAATTTTACTGAATCCTTACTGTTCCGCCAGTGTAGTTCACCGGTTCGACCTCAGTAAACATCAGCAAGCCTCTAGGTTTCGGATCATCTCATCTCTGAGGCGAATAAAAATGCTGGTGTTGTTGCATACGCTGTTTTTTGGGGTGGCGCTACAGTGATATTCTTAGCCCGTCCCAGCACGGGAGGGGATATATTTTAATACACAGTTTAATGGTTAATAAAATTAAAAAAACAAACTATTTTGTCATGTGATAGAGCATCTGTTTATTGAAAAGTGAGTTCACTCACCAGACTTGTTGGGTTAACTCCGAACTAACTGGAAATAAAATCGACTAAGAAACTCAAATCTAAGATTAAAACGATTTAATCCCAAAAGTCGGATCTCGCACTGAAAAATTGGCCATTAGAGTACATTTCGAGACAACAAAACTACTACATGCTACTACAAGCACGACTCCGATTTTATACTTTGTTTTGCCGGCAAAAATCAACAACGAATGTTTCTAATTCCAGAACTACTTGGGAGAAATAGAGCTCATCACCCGAGGCCAATTCCTGATGGATACTCCAGTTTTGTATAAAATTAAATTTCCCAAGAATCCTTTCCCGCCAAAGTTACTTCAGATTGCAGCAAACAATCAGATAGTTTGTGTGGGTACTGCAGGTGGGTTGTGCCTTGACAAACTGCAAACCTTCCAGTTTAATTCAACAGAATTTCTATCTTTTTCAGACCACAGTGTATTTGTCACACAAATTCAATTGGAGCACACAAGAAAATTCACTTTCATACCATCTCCCGACGAGTTGACACCCTCAATGCTGCCACTACCTTCAGCCGCTCCACCACCCCAACCAGTATTACCTCAAAATGTTTTTTTGGAAACCTTTGATACCAAGCTTTTGCCTTTTGCAATAAATGAAAAGTAAATATCTTGAGGCGACGCGACGTAAGCAGACTTTGTTCGAAAATGATAAAATTTTCAGTTTTTTAGAAATCCACTGAAGCGCACAAAGGATATTTGTGGTCGTACGGGTGAGAGCCGTTCTCGTTTGACCATCGGTGGTGTCGAGATTCAGACGTCTACCGACGACGACGAAGATGCTTCATTTGCAGCACACCAACCTATGGTGATGATATCACGCGGTGCATGGCCATGGCTGGCTGCCATCTATGTCAATAATTTGACATCACTAGCGTATCAGTGCGGTGGCACTCTAATATCCTCGCGGATAGTGGTTAGTTCAGCCCATTGTTTTCACACGAAAAAACGGCGATACACTGCGAACGAGGTCCTGGTGTTTCTTGGCCGACATAATTTGAAGAACTGGAACGAGGAGGGTTCCTTGGCGGCTTCATGTGACGACATTTTCATCCATCCAGACTATGATAGCCATCTTAAGTCGTACGATGCTGATATTGCTGTAGTCGTCCTCAAGAGTGAAGTAAGGTAAGTAATCGAGCTGGGGGTGGTGTTTGAAGCCACAGGTAAAATAAATCGTATATATTTCTCTTCGCAGATACAATGCATTCATTCGACCTGCATGCATGTGGTCGAGCTCAACTGAGTCAGAGTACATCGAGGGTGAGCGTGGTATAGTCGTGGGCTGGGGTGGTGGAGCAGGGAGGAATATCGACTCAAGGAATCTAACATCACTCACAACGACCCCTCGAGTGGTTGCTGCACCAATTGTCTCCGAAGAAGTATGCTTCAAGTCAAACGATAAATTTCGCAGTCTCTCATCGAACAGAACATTCTGTGCTGGATCACGAAATGGCTGGGGTCCGTGCAATGGGGATTCCGGTGCCGGGCTGTTGATTCTCAAGAATAATCGATGGATGCTTAGGGGGACTGTGTCAGCCTCACTTCCACAGCTTTATAGTACCTCATCATGTAGTACGAATGAATATGTTATTTACACTGATGTGGCGAAGTTTCTGGATTGGATCTTCGCATTCATAATTTAGTTTGCCACCTACTGTCCTAGTTGTTCCTTTCCTTATTATGAATGTATTTACTTTTATGTAAATTCTGTATATTTATGATTAGATATGTCTAAGACTATAGATACGAGTTCGAGAACGTACACCTGAATGATATTCTTGCGATGGAGACTGTGCCAGTCCATTTTACTTGCGGAGTATCGCTTTGGGGTGTACGCAATTTAAATAATGAAATTAGGACTTGTGGTGCAGGAATTTATATAGTTGTACATCTTTATTAATTTTAATAATATATGAATCGGTGATAAGATTAAATCGATTTATATCAACGTACTTAACGGCTGTATCTTCTGCTCATTCGCCTCGTCGCACACAGTACCAAATAGCGGACATAGTATTTCGTTGCTGCAATCAATAGTGAGGTTTTGTCCTCATCGATGGGAAGATACTTGTTTTTTGTTGATATCATGTGCTTAGTTTTATCATTGAGGACTTGAAGACCTATAGATTTTGCCTGCTTGCAATCGCCGCGAAGACCTCCAAGTTAAGAATAGTTCGCAAGCCTACTTCCGAATGACATATTGCACCGCGCGTTTTCCAGCAATACACAGAGCAACAAAATGCTACTTTAAATCAATAAGGTTGCTTTATTGAGCCGATTCCCAAATCATTTCCTATTTGCTTTCAGTTCGGATTCAGTGCATAAATTGAAATGGTTATAGGTATACGAGTGCATTGAGATGATTTAACTCTTTTTGGATACAATGATACCTATCGTATAACACCGGGTTGTCAAGGGTTGCGAAACAATTAAAACTTTTTATTTTTCTTATTATTTAAGTTAATTTGCCTCTTTTTAAACCAGATGGCTTAGACGTATTCAAACGATTATTTAACAAATTAATTGCATTTTCAGCTTTTCAGTAAATAGAAATTAATCTTAATTTAGTTCGACATTGCTCATGGCCGACGATTTGACTGAACCAACAAAAATAGAAAAAACTACCAAATCTCCTTTTAATAAACCAAGTTATGTATTATTATTTAAAGAAGAAGAAAGGAACTAAAGGAAATCTACCCTTAAGCGAAAATGAAATCTTAAGACTCATAACTGGTCCACAGAAAACATATGCACAGGTTGCTGCGAAAAACATTGTAAAACCAGTCGGAAACCCCAAGGCTCCCATTAATGCTATGGAGGATATCATGCAAAGAATCCTTAACAGAATGGGAGATATGGAAAAGAATAATAAGAAAATCCTGGAAAGAATATCTCTCATTGAAAAACAAAACAGTAATAAAAAAACTGTACCTAAAAGAACATAATGGATATAAACATACAAATCTTATTATGGAATGCCAATGGCCTCGAGAATCGTAAAGTAGGAATGGGCTCTCGGTCAATCCTCTTAAAACTGAGGTTGTTCTCTTTACGAGAAGGAGGAAGCTGGTCGGGTTGAATCAGCCAGTGCTAAAAGGCGTCACAATCCAACCCTCCAATGAAGCAAAGTATCTGGGAGTCATCCAGGACAGCAAACTTCTTTGGTCCAAACATGTTGAGCTGAAGACTGCCAAGCGCTGTCTGTTTTCCGGCAGTGCAAAGGCATTTTCGGCAAGACATGGGGCTTATCACCGAAAAGAGTCCTATGGATTTATACGGCTATGATAAGACCATTTATAGCATACGCATCGGTTGTTTGGTGGAATAAGCTTTCACGTAAATACGTTACTGCTGATTTTGCCAAACTCCAAAGACAGGTATGTTCGGCTACACGGCCTTCCCCAGCACGTCTGGCTCCGGCCTAGATGCACTATTGAACCTCCCGCCCCTTGGTGGCTTTTGGTATAACTCGCACTGGAGTTTTGATGAACTTGCGCAACGGCTGTCGTTCGACTCCTATCTTATGGATATGCCGTCTGATGCAATGACACCGGAACTTCGGCTGAAGCGCAACTATGAAGTCGACTTTCCTCGTGTTCAGGACTGGCTCTGGCCAGACTCTGAGCCTGGAAAGGAATGCAGTCGAATCTTCACGGATGGCTCCAAAACCGATCAAGGATCTGGTGCTGGTGTTTTCATGGAGAGCGACAACATTCGACTTTTCTTCTCCTTAGGCAAACATGCGTCAGTCTTTCAAACGGAGACTTATGCTATCCTAATGGCCATGGACTATGTTGCGAGGAACAGGTGGAGGGGGCGAAGTATCTGCGTCTGTAGCGACAGTCAGGCTGCGCTTAAGGCCTTGCTCAACCTCCAAAATAACCACCTCCAAAATAGTCCGTGAATGCAAGATCTCTCTGAATTTGGTCGGAAGGCTGAATTCACTTAGACTTGTCTGGGTCCCGGGTCATAACGGGATCACGGGAAATGAGATCTCCGATGAACTTGCTAGGCAGGGCTCAGAGGGGGACTTCTCAGGACCTGAACCAGCGATTTGTCTGCCTGCGTTCTCGGTCAGGGCTTCCATTGACGGTTGGGTATCCTATGAACACAATCGCCGTTGGCATGACTCTCCAGGGTGCAGACAGACTAAGCAAATGCTCCCCGACGTCTGTGGGAAATCCGCGGCATTCTTGTTGTCTCTCAACAGAAAAGACTGCGGACAGACTACTGCCACAAACACCTTAAGGTGCTAGGCCTAAGCGACACCACCAACTGCGAAGCCTGTGGAGAAAGCGACGACACTACGGAACATTTCCTCTGTGATTGTCCTGCTTTTGTCCGTATCAGGTGGCAGGTATTTGGTGCGGATATGGTGAGTGCTGTAAACCCAAGCTCCTTTATCATTGAAGCGCCTTCTAGTTTTTCTTAGAAAAACAAGTAAATTCCCACAGTAAAATGTGGTGTGTCTGCCTGGTAGTACAATGGACCAGTATTGAGTCTGAGTGCTCCAGTGCAGAAAGTCTCACACACCCCGACAAACAAAAAAAAAAAAATCGTAAAGATTGCAAGCGACTCTCGACATAAATAAAATTGACATATAAAATTGACATATAAAATTGACATATGTCAATATGTGTCTCCGAGACACATTTTAAAAGTGGAACAAAATACGAACTTCGCGGATACAAGACATACCAAACCCCACATCCTCAAAATACAGCAAGAGGAGGGGACGCAGTTATAATTAAGGAAGGTGTTAGCCACGAAGAAGATGAAGAATATCAGTCGTGTGAAATACAAGCGAAATCTGTTAACATAAAAACAAGTAGCGGCCAGATAACGGTAGCAGCGGCATATGTTCTCCTAGCTACAGGCTGAAACAAAACAATTTTGAAAGCCTCTTCCGTAAATTCGGAAATAAATTCATAATAAGCGGAGATTTCAACGCTGAGAACATATCTTTAGGATCAAGATTAACAAATACAAGAGGAAGAGAACTCCTTGAATATATTAAAAAAACAAAAAAAAACAGCTGTTGCTTCTTTTCAAGCCAAACTAAGATGTTTTTTCAACTTTTTACACAAAAGCGTTCGCGTACTTTTCTTAGAAATGGGAGGATTCTCTCTCGATTCTCTCAGAAAAAGGATAGCAGAATTTAAAAATGCATCGGTACCTTAAAAATCGGACAAACGATGCTAGTACAGAATACTCACTGTGGAAGGCTACAAAAAAAATTAAAGGACCAACGGCATACATTCCGCCAGTGAAAAACAGCTGTGATAACTGGGCTAAAACAAACAAACAAAAGGCGGATCTATTTGCGGAACATCTTGAAAACGTTTTTAAGCCATACGACGATAATGATATTTCCCAACAAACGGAAGAAACGTGCGAAGACGAGAGATCGATTCCAGCAGTAACCTCTAGGGAAATAGCCAAAGAAATAAAAGAAAAGATCAACCCGAAAAAAGCCCCGGGATTTGATCTAATAACGGGTGAAATTCTGAAAAAACTGCCTAAGAAAGGTATGAAAAAAATAGCACAGATAATGAATGCTGCGTTCAGACTAAGGTATGTTCCGCGCATGTGGAAGGTTGCGGAAGTTATCATGGTACCTAAGCCGGGAAAATTGCCCAGTGAAGTAACGTCATATCGGCCGATATCAGGTCCACAGAATAACTGATATAATAGAAAAAGCTTTAGAAGAAAAACAAATATGCTCTGCCATCTTCCTTGATGTAACACATGCTTTTGATAAAGTCTGGCACAAAGGATTAGTCCGTAAGCTATAAAAATATCTTCTAAAAGTGTACCATGAAATACTAGAGTCGTATATAATGCAACGATTATTTAAAATTAAGCAAGAGAATGAGTACTCCGAATTGAAACACATCAAAGGTGGAGTACCGCAAGGTAGTGTGTTGGGACCAGTACTGTTCCTTCTATACACGAACGACCTACCACAAAATGACGAAACTACTGTTGCCACTTTTGCAGACGCTACTGCTGTACTTGCAGTAGGAAAAACCGCACAGCAAGTTACAGAAAAACTGCAAAGGACAGTAAATGATATATCCAAATGGACCAAAAAATGGCAAATAAAATTAAATGAACTAAAGTCGGTTCATATTAACTTTACGCATAAAAACGTACAACACATACCTGTGTACATAAATAATAAAGTAGTTCTGCATTCGAACTCAGCTAAGTATTTAGGCTTGACTTTGGACGCAAAGTTGCGTTGGAAAACACATGTCAAAAAAAACGAGATGAACTAAATATACGATACAATAAAATGTATTGGCTCATAGGGAGGAATTCATGCCTCTCAATCTACAACAAACTGCTTATCTACAAGCAAATATTAAAACCAATTTGGACATACGGCCTCCAGTTATGGGGGTGCACAAGAAAGACAGATCTTCAAAGCATACAATGCTTACAAAACAAAGTATTACGCAATATTGTTAATGCGCCGTGGTACATACGTAATGCTGATCTACATAGGGATCTAAAAATTGAAATGGTAGAGGACGAGGTTCGGAAGGTCGCAAGAAGACATGAAGTTAGACTTCAACTACTTAATAACAACAATTTAGTTAGAAGATTACGTAGAGTTAAACCTTTTGAACTAGTTAACTAGGTTATTAGGAAAGAAATATATGTGTTACAACATAATCACACGAACAAAGTGATAATGAATTAAGAAAAAAAGGTAACAAACCAAAGTTAGTTCCTAAAAACAGTACATAAGTACATAAGCAAATGTTAAAACAAAATTGCTGATTAGTCTTTAGACTACGAGTAGGTGCGATTACTGGAAGGATGGTAACATCATGCCTTCCCTGGGTGTTTTTAGTGGGTGATTCAAGTCTCACACTATCGCAAAGCTCGCAAGCGATGTCTTTCAACGATTTTCACCTAGCTACACGCGAACAAAAAAAATTTAAAGATGTCTTAAAATTGTTACTTACTTACTTACGTAACGAGCTCCCGACCCGTGAAGAGTCTCTTCCTGAGACACTGCAGCCTTCCACCCTCTGCGATCCTGTGCACGCTGCTTTCAGTTTTAGAGAACAAGCGGTCTGGATCCGAAGTGGCTTGGTCTTACAAACAAAGGTTTAGTCTTCCTTGCTTTCTCGAACCTTCGGGTTCGGAGTCGAAGATCCTCTTGGGTGAATCATTATTGTCCATTCGCACAATGTGGCCGACTCAATGTAGTCGACGTGATTGAGCTTTATACACTACTTCTACAACTTGGTACAGCTCATACAGTTCGCGGTTATATCACAGGACACCAAATATTCGCCTGAGTATTTTTCATTCAAAAGAACCCAATATTAGCTCGCCTTCGTCCATACTCGGCACCGTAAAGCAGGAGTGGCAGGATTAAGGTTCGATAGAGCACGCATATTATTCTTCGAGTAAGGAGTTTTGAACCCATTTGTTTTGCCAAACCGAAGTCTTATCTCCACTAAGGTGTCATTTATAAAATAAAAAAAGTTGTCTGGGTGTGACCCGCAATGTCCAAACGACTAACTTCCCAGTGGGATCAATATGATTTATGCAGTTAGTGGGAAATTTTGAAATGTGGTTAACCATAAGATATGGTTAAGAATTATTTAATATTAAAAAATGTTCTTTAATACTGTTCACGGAAATTAATTGTTGTTAATAACAGCGAAGTGTAATATATATTAATGCAACCACAAGGTGACCTGTAAATTTAAATGTGTACGAAATAACGGAGCACGTTGTAATATTGATTTGCTCAATGACTAATGAAGATAAATAGTACAAATAAAGCCAAATTATTTTAGTTATTTATTACTAACAAAAAACGACTGGACCGATTTCGTTGGAAACTTAATCAGTTCTGAGGTACGTAATTACGCTTCGAATAAACCCGGTCCCATGTCAATATCATCTTTGGTTCTCCAGATAATCGTGGCGAAAGAAAATTCCGAACGCACATACGTACATACGCACATACGTACATAAATACGGACAGACATCTCTATAAAAACGTTGAATTTGGATTCAGGTGACCTTGAAACGTGGAGATATGTCAAAATCCGCGATTCACAAAATCGGCCCCATTACAAGAACTTCCTCTGGGAAGTTAATAAAATTGATATAGGTACATATATTTTAAAACTAAAAAAAAAAACTAAAAATGTATTAGCCATTAACATTATAGACCTACTACAATGCTAAGCCGAATCTGAAAAGCAAATTTGTGAAGCTTCTCATGACAACTGATACTCTTCGATGTTTGTTAGACGTTCGCAGGAGGTGGGCCAGTGAAAAAAAAACTCTAGAAGTAACTTGGCTCGGCGGGATTTGAATCGGAGACCCTTCGATCGGTAGTCCAACAAACTAACCACTGAACCACTTAAAACTATAACATAACGCTAAATGATGAAACGAATTCGGTAGAGGAGGTTAAGTATGGCGGCCAGGATCTCCATTGATTTCCTTGGCAACATATATTAAACCGAGAAAGCGATTCAGATTGTTAAAGAGGCTGTTAATTTGTTGAAGGTCTGTTGATACTCGTCAATTGTGTTCACGACCTCAATTTCACACTCTTTCTTTATATGAAATGGGAGCAAATATTTGGCAGCAATTGCAGTCTTTTTGTTCTTAGCCCTTCCATGTTTTGAGAGTATTAGGGAAATTTATGTAACATTTGTAGAAGAAAGAGAAGAAGAAGCGGCAAAATTGGCAAACTCGGTCGAGATCGATACTTCTAAGAGGTCGTTTGACAATTCGTGGAATTTACATTTTTTTGGAAGGCAGACGAATGGTTAAATTTGGATAATGAGAGGCGGTGGAGTAAAAACGTCAAACGAAATGTTTACCTCTGGCCTTATTTCGCTTTGTGAAAATTAAATAAGGCCACATTTTGACAAATTCACTTACCAAAATATAATAAGGCCAAATGCTGAAATAAGGTCTAATTAACGGCGCAGGGACATTATCCCTGGGATATAAGTTCCGAATTCTTTCTTCGGGAATTTTTAACAATAAGCCCAACCTCGCACCTACTCCGAATCCAACAGTGACCCTGAGCAGAGGTTTATGGGATCTACTTGTAGTTTCGCAACTCAACATCCCCATAAATATCAGAACTCGATTCCATAAACTGTGTATTATCTATGGGGAGCATGCTGCCTCCTTGCAATCTTCCTGCTCGGAGTCACTAATGGATTTGGAGTAGGTCCGAGGTTGGGGTAGGCGCGGCATGTCTAATTTGTAAGCAAATTGTTGAAAATAGCACCGATGAAAAGTGAAATAAAATAAATAGAATAAACTTTCAAACTTGGCCTTATTTCACTTTCTCAAAGCGAAATAAGGCCAAATGCACAAATTTAGGTAGGCAATAACCGACCCAATATCCACAACGGTAGCTGGTATATACGGACCAAACATTAGCATCAAAATAACATTCGGTAAAAACCCCAGCGTTTTTCATGCAATGTTCAACAACATTGAATAATGCGCCAACCACATTTATAAATTTGGTACTAGAGGGGCCAACATCCATATATTCATGGATAGCCAAGCAGCTATATTTGCTCTTATTTAACATACCATAGACCCCAAATCAGTCATGCACTCTTTTAAAACTATTTGATCACTCGCCTTAACTATAGTGAGTTTCGGTGCAAGGGAAGGATTTGAAAAGGCCGAGGAACTGGATAGGAAGGGATTAGAAACTCCTTTCTGAGGTCCCGAACTTTTCTGCTGCATTCTGATCGGCAGCAATTTCAGCTACAAAAAGCTGGGAAAATGTAAAATGTACCTCGTATTCGAATAATATGCCAGATGTAAGACATGCCCTTCAATAAAAATGCTAATATCGTAGAACTAAATTAACAAAATGAAAATATTCGACTCTCTATTGTGTTGGCTTTGCCCTAAAGAAGACGAAAGAGCAGGGCACATATTATATGAATTTTCAGCCCTCAATGTAACCAGAATAAAGATCTTGTTCAGACAACAACTGAGTTCCGAAGCCAAATAGAAATTCTCTACATGCCGTAAAATTGTCAAGCCCTTACAGAACAATAGATCTCATAGTTCGAAGTGCCTTTTGATCGCCTTGGCGTTGGCGAGTCAGAAGTTAAAAACAAGGGAGAATTAGACAACGTAGTCCATTGACATTCCGGGCTTAGCTAATTTTTTTGGGTACTCATTATACTCCTTATATTTTCCTCATAGCTTAGTTTTCTTAACATGGTCGGAAAGTTACACCGACGCAATGGTTCAATCCCTAAGATGGTTCAAAACCACGGGTAGAGCTACCATTGGCTCATAAAGTCTTCTTCAGCCGCCATATATTTTAAATCATTATTTTTTCCTGGTCCACACTGATATCATTTAATTTCATTTTAATCATTAAGCATCATAGACAAGCTCTTTTATAGTAGGTACTTAATAAATAATAAAGAATAACTTTTACAGATTAGGCTTATACTATGCTTGTACGAATTAGCAAATCATGTATTGACGATAAAAAAAGTATGTACCCGGTGGGTACCACGGAAATGTTAATAAAGCACAATTCATCCAATTCGCTTTACTCGTATATTAAACATTCTACTTACCACAAAACTCGGTACTATAATTACCTAACTCCTATGAAAAGTACATTAAAACGCAGACATAATTCCTTAAGAGCTTAAATAAACGTTTTAAAAGTATACTCAATCATAAAAGTATGTTTTCTTTTAATGAAGAGTGAAAGATTATTTCCTTGGATAGATACTTAATTGCAACCGCTCCGGCCGGCGCCAAGGGGTAGTGGCAACAGCAAGAATGCTTCAATGTAGTGCTTATTTACTCCACATTATCCTTTCGAGTTCCACATTATACAGCTTGCCCAGATAGCTGCTGGCTGCAACCGCTACTGGATGCAGCACTGCATTCATACACCTGAATATGAATACCCAAAGTTCATTCAGTCGAAAAGCTTCCAGCTGTTTAATCCCTTCATTTTCATGGACGAACTCAGGTTTTACCTGTTAACTAGGAGAGTATCCCTGGAGTGATTGTAAACATAAATAAAATTTCTCTTGGAACCATTTTTGTGAAAATATTTTTCGACACAGCGCATGCCTTGGAACTACTGCCAAGTAAAAGAACTTTCAAAAACTTTGGAGCGAATTCAGTATACTTTAACATCACAGGGAAATGACAAGAATCTTCTTGGTGTTGTGCTGGCTATTTACAATTGTTCAACAAGTTGTTTGTGCATTAATTTCTCAGATCAAAGGGGTTCAACGATAAATTAAAAGTGTTTTCTTGTCCGTACATCTTTGGGGATGTTTTCTTTGCATGTTCGAAAGTATTTAGCCCGCTTAACAAAGGAATTTATATCGCCTATTAGCATGAAACTATACACGAGCCGGGGGCTATAAACATGCTCTCTCAAATCCGTAATTAAAATGTTGAGTGTCTGTTTCTGTCGTTGCTTTTTTACTTTTACTTTTAAATTCATTTTTATTAATTATTAGCTTATATCAACTTATATACTAGACAAAAATGAGTAAATCTAACTTAAAATTAACAGGATACTTATTCTAGATTATTGATCCTTATGCGGACACCCTAAACTTAACTCTATCTTATAATTATTGCCTTTCGGCCTAAAAACTATTTTACGAACTAATCTTACATATTATGTTTTCATCGAGAAAATTTTTAAGAAAACTCGGCATCTTTATCAAATTTTATATTTTTATATAAAAAAAAAACAAATTACAAACTACCTACTCTACTTACTTAAACTACTTAACATATTCTAACTATAATTAGCATTCTGAGCACTCGTTGCATTACGAAACAAGTGGTCAAAATCCCAATTGCTTTCCGAGCGCCTGGCAGTCGTCAACGTGCACATGCGCCGCCGTGAGCTGACTGATGCCTTACAGAATCAATCACCTCCCGGAAGCACCACCACAAGTTGGCGAGCCCGGCCCCTCCCAGAAACGCCCTAGCTAACTTAATCTATCTTACAAACTAAGAGGATGTTACCTAGAGTAACGCACCGTCTTGGGAGGGCATGTTGAACCCTCCACCCTCAAAAAGCCACCAAAATTCGGCAAATTGCTTTTCTGTATCGAATTTATCCCTCTCCGCTATTGCGGTACTAAAACGGAGGAGCTCATGAGCATTGGCGACGTCCTCGCCGCGGATGAACCGCTTATCTCTCGCACTGCGGTAGCGGTGGTATAATACCGGGATACCATCCCTCGTCTGTACCAGCCCTTTTGCATCAATATGGATAAATGCCTCTGGCGGGATAAAGCCAGACCGGAGCGTACTCTCTATGTACATTTCATTGGGGTAGTAAGCCCCAAAGATCAGACTATTGTCGCTGGCCATCGCCCTTGCAACGTGCCTTCGAGTCACCTTAATGAGGAAATTGTCAATCCTATTCAACTGAGCCCCATCGTATAGGACCTTGTTGGGATAATATTTTATATAGTTGGATTCAGGCGTTCGGAACAACCGGAGACAGGTCCTAAGACATTGTCTCTCCAAAACCCGAATCTTTTCCATATAGCTAGGCGCTATATTAAACCATAATGGACAACCATAAGCGATTATCGGCCTTATAAGGGCCACGTAGCAAATGACCTTCACTCTGGAGTCAAGTTGACTGCTATGAAACAGTCTCCTTGTCAGAGCATAAGCCTTCTTGGCCCCAGCAAGACAAGCAACTATATGTCTATCGAAATATAGATACTGGTCAAGCCAGATACCTAGATATCTAACTGCGCTTCTCACCGCCAATTTCTGCCCATTTTGTCCAATAATGGCCAATTTCTTCCAGTTTTTTCTGGTATCCCTAGAGGCCCCAGCCAATGGAGTTCTGAACAAGATTGTTTCCGTCTTCTGAAAGTTGATTTTCAACTTCCAGTCAGCGCAATATCGCTTAATTTGATCGAAGTCACGCTGCAAAAGAATGTTAATGACCTCGATTTTAGGACCTGACCTGTATGCCACCAAATCGTCGGCATACGCTATAGCATGCCTGAGTGAACCCACCAGATCACTCGTGTAAATGTTAAACAGGATCGGAGAATTGACCGCCCCCTGCTGTAAACCGTTTTTAATTTCAAAGACTCTGCTCGAAGTCACGTTGCCACATTTGACAACGAACTTCTTTCCCATAAGCATATTATAAATTACATATAGCAAAGGTTTGTGCATCCCCCGCCTGATCAACTTGTAGAAAAGTCCCTCTAACCATACGGTGTCGAAAGCCTTCTCAAAATCAACCAGACAAGCACCCGTGCATTGGTTCTTGCATTTATTCCACTGAATGTCGGAAACCAGTTTCGACGCGGCATGAATAGTGTCATGCCTCGCCCTGAAACCAAACTGGTTTTCCGGAATTATGTTATTGTCCTCGACCCACTTTAACAGGGCTCTATTGACAACTTTTTCAAAGACCTTGCTAATATTCGGAAGCAAGCTAATTGACCGGAGATTGGCAGGGTTCGTCCTATCTTTACATTTTTTCGGGATAGGGTGTACCACAGCTACCTTCCAATGCGCCGGATAATGTGCATTATTCAGCGCATTGTTAAACAGCGTGGTGAAAATATCTACAGCCTCCAAAGGCAGGTGTCTCAATACGACGTTTGGGACACCATCCATCCCCGCCGACTTTTTATTCTTTAGCGACTCGAAGATGCACAGAAGATCATCCTTCGAAACGAACAAGTGCGATGCATCTCGGCCATTGGCGACAACTGCATTAGCATGGTTTTCATCAGTGAATACGGTGAATCCGTTATTCTCAGATCGCCAATTCTCAAGTTCGGTGCGCAGATAGAAGTGGCTCACTAGAGCTCTATTCTCAATGTCGTGGTTACGGCGAACAGGATTGTTCACCGTATACACGGCCTCGAAACAAGCGCCCAGCAAATCCACTTTCTCCTGTGGGTCCTCGACCACGAAAAAATCGTCGTTTGAAGCGACACTTTCTGGACTTATTCCAGCAGTCAGTACTGTCTGTCTGTTGTCTGCTGTCTGGGAGATTCGAACACAAGGAATATCATTGTGATCTTTCCTCCTGAACAACTTATTTATCTGTGGGAACATATTCGGACTACAGGTTTTAATAGCCCGAATTTTATTGCCCCAATACAGACTTACAGATTTTCTGTAATTTTCTTTTATCAGCTGTTTCAGGATTCGGATCTCTGACTTCAGCATCCTTACCTCCGGGTCGTCGCGATCAGTAAATTGCCTGTACAGCCGTTTAAGCCTCGAGAGCAGTCTACTTTTCTGTCGGTATAGTGCGTCGATTGTAGGGTTTCTGTACTTTTCTGTCTGGTCGTCGTCGGAACGTCCTACCCGAGGAATAGTTCGTTCCATAGTTCGTTTGATGGCGTCGTTCATTTGCAATAAATGGCGATCAATGTCATCATTTGTCATGTTACTGTTTGTCGGTGGGTCGATCCCACTCGAACGTATATCTCGCTTTAAAAATCTAGAGAAGCGCGACCACTGTGCCCTCCGATAATCGAATGAACACACCGCTTCGTACTCCTCCAGCAGCGTTCGCTCGTTCGGGATCCGTATTGCGGCGGCGAGTCCGTAGTGGTCACTATCGTACTCAAACGCACGCAAACAGTTCCGCGTGTTTTGATCTATGTTCGTCAGTTGAAGTCTTGCGTCCGTTAAGGCCAAGTCCAGGAAAGCACCGCTTCTTGGGAAAGAAGGGATATCCGTCGCGTATAACTCGAGGTTGTACTCAATCATATTGAGGCGCCACCAGTCGTGAAACTGGTTGCCCCTGGGATTTGCAGTAACATTGTTTCTGTCGTTGCAATTTCTTCTTGATGGGCTGAATGCTCAATTATTATGCCAATAATGAAGTTGTTGTGTACAAACGTCATGCAGCGGAGAAAATGAATAAGCAATTTTCTCTCTACATCTAGCAGAGTATAATATTATTTTAAAAATGAATAAAAGAAAAAGTTGAAGGCAAAAATGAGTGAGTTGTCGAATGAATTGGTTAATTCCGAAAGAATGAAGAAGAGCGAATAAAGAAAACAAGAAGAATTTAAATAAATCGTCGATGAGTGCCTAAAAGAGAACTGAGAAAAACTTCGTGTCGGTCACTCATCATATAAACCGTAGCTTAGCAAGAACCTGTTTGCACGCTGACTTATATAGAGATGGGCCCCACAAAACGTCTGCTGAATATAGTATTTGTTTTTATTATACTTAGTACAAAGATCATTGTTATACTCGGCCGACAAAAAGGCTGCACTCGTTTCAGCTCATGAAAAAATATGTGGTATGTACAAGGTGGCGCAAAAGTAATCCCTTATATCAGAAAATGCTATAAATTTTGCGATTGGCCCCTAATGTCAGTTCTGTTTTGACATTTGTGTAGTAAACACATGCGAAATACACGTTAATAAACAATGTAACGCTACACTGCTCCAGAACGCGGAATATTGGTGACTATTTATTTGAGCAATAATCGGTCGGTGACTTTCGCAACATCGGAAGGTTATTTTTGCGCCACCTTGTACATAAAATCGGCGCTAAACTTTTCCAATTTGTTAGGGATTGTTAATTTAAACAATTTAAAAAGTGTCGTTTACTATTTTTATTGTTTATTGGCTAATCTTTACTTACTAACTTAATGGGCTTCCGACCTGTGAAGAGTCTTTGCCTGAGACACTACAGCCTTCCATCCTCTGCGATTCCGGGCACGCTGCTTTCAGCTGTCCAGACCAAGTGCTCTGGCATCCGCGATGGCCTTCCGATGGAACCGGATCGCTCAATGGGGTAAATCCAATGTGTCGACTTGATTTAGGTTTTTGGAATACATCCACATTTTGGTACAGCTCATAGAGTTCATGGTTGTATATTCTCCTCCGTTCGCCCTCCTCGCACACAGGACCAAATATCCGACTTATCTATTTTTCTTTCAAAAGAACCCAATATTAACAATTGGGGTAGTGGGTAAAACTCTAGATATTAATTGGCCCCGGCGGGATTTGAACCGGGTACCTTTCGATTAGTAGTCCAACACACTAACCACTGAGCCACTGCACTGGACCTTCCATTAAGTCATACCAAAACACTTGCCGAGCCCTCTGCAGAAGACGATGACCATTTTGTTGCATAAGCAAATATATGGGTCATGCTTTTACAAACCGTACAGATTTGAACAAAAAATTATCGACACATTTTTGATTTGCTTGAAATTTTTTTCACGGGTTCTATATCGAATAAAAAGAGATACGTGTTTAAGGATTTTTTTTATTTATTTATTTTTTGAAAATAGAGGGGGTTGAATTTTTGAGATTTTCGTGATTTTTGCCTTGGAGACTCATTTTCAAAAATTCATAACTCCGGTTGTTTTTAAGCTAGGTAAATTTTTTTTTTTCATTGTCAAGATGAAAGAGTGAATTTTAAGAAAAAAATAGTTGCAGCAAAATTTATAAAAAAATATATATATAGTTATAAACAATTTAATTGTTTAAATCAATTTTTAACAATGTTACCCACCACTTAGCGTGTTTTAAGTATAACCATCGTATTGTACGTCAAATTTTACAACTAAGATGCTTTTTTTATCGATGGAGAAATGATTATTACTATTGCAAAAAATTAAATAAACTAGCGCGGTACATGAATTCGGCGCACCAGTTGCAAAGTATACCTCATATTCTCGCCTCATACCGTTGTTTTCTGTGCACTTTACTTTTACTTTTACTTTTAAATTCATTTTTATTAATTATTAGCTTATATCAACTTAAATACTAGAAAAAAATGATTAAATCTAACTTAAAATTAACAGGATAATTATTCTAGATTATTGATCCTTATGCGGACGCCCTAAACTTAACTCTATCTTATAATTATTGCCTTTCGGCCTAAAAACTATTTTACGAACTAATCTTACATAATTATGTTTTCATCAAGAAAATTGTTAAGAAAACTCGGAATCTTTATCAAATTTTATATTTTTATATAAAAAAACAAATTACAAACTACCTACTCTACTTACTTAAACTACTTAGCATATTCTAACTATAATTAGGATTCTGAGCACTCGTTGCCAATCCCAATTGCTTTCCGAGCGCCTGGCAGTCGTCAACGTGCACACGCGCCGCCGTGAGCCGACTGAAGCCTTACAGCGTCAGTCAACTCCCGGAAGCACCACCACACGTTGGCGAGCCCGGCCTCTCCCAAAAACGCCCTAGCTGACTTAATCTAACTTATAAGCTAAGAGGATGTTACCCAGAGTAACGCACCGTCCTGGGAGGGCATGTTGACCCCTCCCCCCTCAACAAGCCACCAAAATTCGGCGAATTGCTTTTCCGTGTCGAATATATCCCTCTCCGATATTGCGGTACTAAAACGGAGGAGCTCATGAGCATTGGCGACGTCCCCGTCATGGCGGAGCCGCTTATCTCTCGCGCTGCGGTAGCGATGGTATAAGACCGGGATACCATCCCTCGTCTGTACCAGCCCTTTTGAATCAATATGGATAAATGCCTCTGGCGGGATAAAGCCAGATCGGAGCGTACTCTCTATGTACATTTCATTGGGTTAGTAAGCCCCAAATATCAGACTATTGTCGCTGGCCATCGCCCTTGCAACGTGCCTTCGAGTGACCTTAATGAGGAAATTGTCAATCCTATTCAACTGAGCCCCATCGTATAGGACCTTGTTGGGATAGTATTTTATATAGTTGGATTCGGGCGTTCGGAACAACCGGAGACAGGTCCTAAGACATTGTCTCTCCAAAACCCGAATCTTTTCCATATAACTAGGCGCTATATTAAACCACAATGGACAACCATAAGCGATGATCGGCCTTATAAGGGCCACGTAGCAAATGACCTTCACTCTAGAGTCAAGTTGACTGCTATGAAACAGTCTCCTTGTCAGAGCATAAGCCTTCTTGGCCCCAGCAAGACAAGCAACTATATGTCTATCGAAATATAGATACTGGTCAAGCCAGATACCCAGATATCTAACTACGCTTCTCACCGCCAATGGCTGCCCATTTTGTCCAATAATGGCCAATTTCTTCCAGTTTTTTCTGGTATCCCTAGAGGCCCCAGCCAATGGAGTTCTGAACAAGATTGTTTCCGTCTTCTGAAAGTTGATTTTCAACTTCCAGTCATCGCAATATCGCTTAATTTGATCGAAGTCACGCTGCAAAAGGATATTAATGACCTCGATTTTCGGACCTGATCTGTATGCCACCAAATCGTCGGCATACGCTATAGCATGTCTGAGTGAACCCACCAGATCACTCGTGTAAATGTTAAACAGGATCGGAGAATTGACCGCCCCCTGCTGTAAACCGTTTTTAATTTCAAAGACTCTGCTCGAAGTCGCGTTGCCACATTTGACAACGAACTTCTTTCCCATAAGCATATTATAAATTACATATAGCAAAGGTTTGTGCATCCCCCGCCTGGTCAACTTGTAGAAAATTCCCTCTAACCATACGGTGTCGAAAGCCTTCTCAAAAGCAACCAGACAAGCACCCGTGCATTGGTTTTTGCATTTATTCCACTGAATGTCGGAAACCAGTTTCGACGCGGCATGAATAGTGTCATGCCTCGCCCTGAAACCAAACTGGTTGTCCGGGATTATGTTATTGTCCTCGACCCACTTTAACAGGGCTCTATTTACAACCTTTTCAAAGACCTTGCTAATATTCGGAAGCAAGCTAATTGACCGGAGATTGGCAGGGTTCGTCCTATCTTTACATTTTTTCGGGATAGGGTGTACCACAGCTACCTTCCAATGCGCCGGATAATGTGCATTATTCAGCGCATTGTTAAACAGCGTGGTGAAAATATCTACAGCCTCCAAAGGCAGGTGTCTCAATACGACGTTTGGGACACCATCCATCCCCGCCGACTTTTTATTCTTTAGTGACTCGAAGATGCACAGAAGATCATCCTTCGACACGAACAGTTTTCTGTGCACTCATGCGCTGCGCCATTGAAGCCACGAGTTTCAGTTCATCCAGTTTTTATTTTGATTTTATATTATGATTTTAATTCATAAGTCTAAATATTTATTATTATGATAATATTCATTTCTTACTTACTAATTTTTAAAAAAAAATTTTTGTACAAGGACAATTGCTTTGCTTCTAACTCTTGAAGCGAGATTGGAATCATACAATGATATTTAAAAGTTCCTTTTATCATTAAAGTTTTTTGGAAACGTGCTGATAGTCGTTTTTCTTCTTCGTTGTACTCATCATTGGTTGAATAGGAACACGTAATACTTGGTAGAGCTTCTATAGCCCAGTCAAATAACTCTTTTATTGTACGGATTGGATTATTCGCCCTTTGATGGCTTGCTCTAGCAGCAAGTCGTTTCAGAGTTCCACCTACTCCGTCACATGGTCCTTTGCCATGTGATGTTGGGAAGAAGTGCCACTCATCTGCCATTTTAAAATCTTCAAATTGCTGCGTCAGATTTATAAAATTCTTTTTATTTTTATATTGTCCACTCGCACAGAAACAAAACTTTTAATTATTAATTCGTCGTTGTCATTTTTGTAGTAAAAGAAAATGGATGTATTGGTACTTGATCATTTTTCCAATGTATGCCCTGAACAGAATTTTGTATAACAAATGCGTAGTTTTCAGAAAAGTCGCAAATTACAATGCATTCATTTTTCATCAATTTAGTTTTTTTGGCATTTATAAACTAACTTTGCTTTTTTACTAAAAAAGAATGTAGCAACAATTTACTTAAACCACTACTTAAAGATTCTTAAAATTCATCTACTTTAGATATCAAAGTATGTAATGAAGTTCTCTGACTTGTTATCCACTGTTTGAAGTTGACAGTTTCAATAAATTTTTGCCAACCTACTGCCCGACCAAAGTTGACGAAACTATCGTTTCCGAATACAGCCTAAAGTAAAGAATAGATGGAGCATTTGAACGAGTCATAGAGACTCAGTATTATGACTGGCAGCCGACGCTTTTCGGCGGAACGAATCATATTTGAAAACTGAGATTCTTTGTTTTTAAACGACAGATATTGTATGATCACTATTTTTTAATTTTTTTTTTCATTTTTATTAATAAATAATATTATCTTATTAAATAATAATTATTATACGAGTACCTACAGTATACATCATTTCTACACAATACACACGATATGAGGCGTTTATTTAATTTGTTTGCAATAGTAATAATCATTTCTCCATCGATAAAAAAAACATTTTAGATGTAAAATTTGACGTAGAATACGATGGTTATACTTAAAATACGCTAAGTGGTGGGTAACATTATTAAAACTTGATTTAAACAATTAAATTGTTTATAACAATATAATTTTTTTTATAAATTTTGTTGCAACTATTTTTTTCTTAAAATTCAATCTTTTATCTTGACAACGAAAAAAAGAAGTTTTCTTTAGCTTAAAAAGAACCGGAGTTATGAATTTTTGAATATGAGTCTCCAAGGCAAAAATCACGAAAATCTCAAACTTTTAACCCCTTCTATTTTCAAAAAAAAAAAAAAAATCGAACACGTGTCTCTTTTTTTTCGATATATAACCCGTAAAAAAAATTTCAGGCAAATCAAAAATGTGTCGGCCAGAATGGTGTTTGGTTTGTAATAGAATGACCCATATTAGATCGACAAGTCGCTCAGATAATTAAACAAGAAGGCTCCTAGATTCAGATACTAGACACTTAGAGCGTCACAGGTCCAGCTTTGACCAGATCTGGTTAGTCGCTGGACATGTAGTACCATACTTTCACCTAAAGTTTGTTCTCACTTTGGCTGCGAATAGTCAAAACATAAATTTGCATATAGCGATAGGTATACGTAGAAAACCTTTATTAGATAAAAGAGGTAAAGTGATTAATTTGTTGGCGAGTTCATATGCCCCATAGTTCCCTGGAATGTCTCTCTCTCTATATCCCGGCACCCAATATAGGTGAATGTTGAACTGCTCCGCCATTTCCCTAAGAGATGATCGGAAGTCTAGGGCTACGATGGAGTTGGATCAGACTGAGTTCAGGTACTTAACTGCGGCTTGACTATCCGAAAAGATACGATGTGCTTAGTGGATATCACATTTCTCTTTAGCCACGAAAAGGCTTCTTTGAACGCCATATTTTGCTCCCGGACGCTACAATGATTAGGAAGACGGAAAGAGAGCCCAAGATTTAGTCTTTGTAAAGAAACTTTTTAATTTAATTTTGGTGGGGGCGTACGCCCCCATTTATTCAGCTTAATACAAGCTTTAGGTCTTAAAAACTAATTACAAAACTAAGACTTACAGGTAGGACTTAAAAACTAATAGTTAAAACTAATTAGGTGGATGGTGTGGGGTGGAGGAGGACAGATTTGAGGGAAGAGGTGCAGCGATTAAAATCAAAGAGGAGGTGGTAAGAATTGACCTTCTGCAACATACGGGATATCGGTTTGTTCAAGCCGTACGACGTGCGACTGGTGGGAAGGTAGAAAAGAGGAGGGGATCTCAAATTACGAGGGTTGGTGTTAAAGGCAATATAAATTGAAAGATAGGAACAATCAATGGAGTCAGTGAGAAGACGATGTATAAACAGAATGTCAGCCACATCTCTTCTTTTTTCAAGGGTCTAAAGGTTTATTAAACTAAGGCGTTCGTGATATGGTGGTAGGATAAGGTGATTATTCCACGGGAGCCCACGAAGAGCAAAACGGAGAAATCGACGTTGAATGCTTTCGATTCTTGTAATGTGGACCCGGTAATATGGTGCCCACACTTGGCTAGCGTACTCTAGAAGAGGCGGACGTAGGTAATGTAAAGGGATTTTGTCACGTAGGGAATGATAAATTCTTTAAACCAACGTTTGTCGAAACCATGGGCCGAGTTAGCTTTATTGATTATTTCGTCAATATGTGACCGAAAGTTAAGCTTCTCTGTCACACAGAACACGTAGGTCGCGAATGGTTAGACCGGTAACATTGGGTTGGTTGTTCAAAAAGTAACGTCTTGGGGGAGACTGAATCCGCTTACGTGAAAGAAATTCACATTTAGCAATATTCAGCTAAATAAAGTTTTTTTGACACCAGACCGAAAAACTATTGAGGTCTTCTTGAAGAAGATCAGAGTCGTGTGGAGAAGAAATGATTTTAAAGAATTTAGCATCATCGGCATAGAGGGAGATGGAGGAGAACTTAATGACGTTGTATCATTTATAGCCAGAATAAAAATCAAAGGTCCAAGGTGGCTACCTTGGGGAACACCAGAGGTGGCTTTAAAAGGCAAAGAGAGAAAAGAGCGAAAACGAACATTTTAAGATCGGTTCTCAAGGTAAGAAGAAAACCAATTCAATAGTAGGGGATCGAAACCAAGGAAGGAGAGTTTGAAAAGTATCAAACGATGAGATATTTTGTCAAAGGCCTTAATGAAGTCAGTAGCGATTAAATCCACTTCATTGCCACTTTCTAATGCAGAAAGTGTGACGGAGACAAAGTCAACCAGGTTGGTGGTTGTGGATCTACCTTTGAGGAAACCATGCTGAAGGGGGGAGATAAGAGACTTGCACTGAAAGGATAATGAATCGTACAACATACTAACCAACGACCATACCATGTCAAGTTTATCGGTTCTCGTCAGACCACCGTAATTAAACGACGTTGGGCGCGGTTGGTACGTAGATGGGGGACCGTTTGAGAACAACCGCGTGTCGTTGGCCAGTCCCATCTACAGAGTCGAGGTAGATAATATACGTGTTATCACAATGGACCTAAATTGGTCTGAGTGTGTCGGCTTCTGCCGACAGCCACATAAACCTAACGTAATCTACAACATACTTTCAAAAACCTTATGTAAATGCGAGAGCTTGGCAATAGGCCGATAGTTAGATACGTCATTCTTTGGTCCTTTTTTGTGAACTGGTGAAATGAAGGACGTTTTCCAGATTGAAGGAAATTTCCAAACAGATAATGACTGTTTAAAGTGTAAAGTAAAGAAGAAAAAAAGTGGCAACAGACACTTTTTGTCTGTCGCACACCATGGAATGGTCAAAGGTGGGTAAAATGAATGGACCAATGGTATAGTTTTTCAGATAACTGAAGTAAGAGTGATCCGGTTCTGGGCAGTCATCAGTGAAGGGCTGCTTGAATATGGTTGCAACAGATTTTGCGATTACAAATGAGTCCGTTAAGGACTCGCCTTTAAACAAGAGTGAGGAGGGATATCCATCAAATTTCCCTTTATAATTAACAAAATGAAAAAATGACCGTGGGTCCTTAATGAGGTTAGCTTGAGCATCAGAAAGATAGCGTTGATAGAGACAGTGAAAAAGGTTAGAGAACTGTAAGTACGAACCGAGATAATTCGAATAAACGCCTCTACCTACCCGATCACTAGTTTTGGATCCATCGGAATATTTCTAAAATTATTTGCTTATACAAAAAATAATTTTTAAAATGATCATCATCTTCCTCAGAAGGCTCGGCTAATATTTTTGTATGTAATTTTTCATTTCAGGTTTATTTTGAACCATTTTGTTTGGCTTCTCTTAAGCAAGCGCTTACTTTTCGCGGGTCTCCGTCAAAATGGATGATTTCCTAGTTTACCTGGGGTTTCTGAAATCATTTGATATTCTTGGTGCAGTTTTGGATATGCTCGGAAAGATGCTGTAGAAAATCCAGTTTGGCACAACTTTCATTCCTGAATGTTGACGGCAAGTTTGCAGCCAATTTAGTCAATTCTGGCGAAACATGCCCGAGTAAATTCGATTGATCTGTTTCTGATGGCACACCACTATTCGATTCATTCAATTCGGAGATATCACATAATACAGATAGATCTTGGTAATATTGCCTGGATTTAAATCCAAAAGAGCCTTACTTTAACTAAAGTCGCAATATCGTAAATGGTCATCAATTTTCCCGTATTGTTTCGCAACCAAGCTTCTTGCTGATTTGCACAGAGTGTTTTAAAAGGTCAGTAAATTTGACAACAAAGTCCACAGAATAAATATCTGAGGGACGGCTAAAAAAAAAACAAATAATAATAAATAAATAAATTAGTTAATCAAATAAACAATTGATTAACAAAAAATAGACTAATGAATTATTAAAAGACCATAATTAAATCAAAAAAGAATAAATAAAATAATATTAAAGACTTAATAAATAGATTTTTTTTAAATATAAATAAATTAATATAATTAGATAAACCTTACATCCGAAATGCAGAAGCTGAATTTTCCTTTCGATTCGATACAAATTCTGGCCACCGCACCGTTGCACGTTCGTTCACAATGCGAACACTATTTTTAATTGGGCAATCGTGATTTTTTAATCGAACAGGAGCCATGCGACAGCTGATTTATCTACATCAAACAAATACTCAAACATCCAAATTAAGGTCCTCAAATATCAAAAGCGAAATATTTTTTTTTTGTTTTTAGTTTTCCATGTGTGCCGACGAACAAAGGAATAGGATGATGAAATTGCCAAGAAAATGGGATGTGTAAGTCTTAACATACCTCGAAACGTATAAAAAACATAGGGACGGGCTACAGTCCAACAAAATATGTAGAGCGTTCTCAACAATTAGACTTTTGTGACGCCCACTTATGGGGGATAGGAATAAGAATAGGGTATCCAACAGTTCGCCCAAGCGGACTGTAGCCTGTCCCTATGTTTTTGTAATGCTTCAATGTTATAATGTGTGTATATACTTTACCCGTCGACGCTCACGGAACCGTTGGTTATTGGCCATATTAACTGTGTTTTTTTACTCAATCGTAAAAAGGCTTAGATAAAAAAGAGTAAAAAACGCTCGACTTCGACTTCAGAGCACTATGCTGGTTGACATTTGACATTTCATAAGCAAATTTGCTTTTGGGCTGCTTAAAGCACTATTTAAGAGATTGCTAAAGTTCAAGGAACAAATGGATTTAGGCGCAATTACAAATATTAAAGCAAGTACCTGTATATTGCATAATATTTGCATAAGATTTGTATTCTGTATTCGGAGAGGTTATACTGAAAATAGGAGGAATTCACTCTATAATTATTTGCAAAACCAAAATATCATTTAAGGACATACATATATTATATGTAGATTCAAAGAAATGCATACACCATTTTAAATAATTATTATTTTTTTATTGGTCATATTTTCTAAGGTTTTTTAGTTTCTTTTTTCCTGTTTCTTTTACGGTTGGTTTTTCGTCTTTCCACTTCTGTTCCTATCTCGGTTTTAATTCAGAAGTAAACTCTGCCTCTCTAACCACCGTGTAAGGGAAGAAAATTGCAACTTAACATATAACGTTCATCTTTATAGAACAAGTGGCACGGGCTTCAACTAACGTTTTTTTTTTGTATTTCCAGTCAAACGAGTGTACACTGAAACTGTAAGTTAAGTTCCAAAATACTGCTCGGAATAAAATCTACACCAGCGTGAAGAGCGAGACAATTGCAACTTAAAAGTCGAAAGTTGAATTGGGACAAGTGGTTTGGAAATACGTAGAAAAGGGTGTTTGGCTATACTTATAACCGCTGAAGTAAGCGTATGTAGACTAAGTTGTTGTTGTAATTAACATGCAAATGTGAATAAGCGTATAAGTTAACACATATTTTGTTTCTCACATTTCATATGCAATAGACGTGACCGCATCAGAATAGTTTCCCACATTTTTGCATGCAGTGCACACGCGCCGCCACCTGATCCAGCAGACTTGGCATAATATCCGTCGCCGCCGCTTTTCCAAGAAGCCAACGGCAGCAACATTCCCACGACAGGCACAGGTATCGTCAACAGTTAGTCATCAGTTTTTTGGTATTTAAGATAATAGAATTAAGTCAAATTTGTCAATTGTATTTATAATCTGATCGAGGCAGTTACTCTACTCTACCCGGTGAATACATTTTTTTTTTTTTTATTTTTAAATAATAAATGTTTTAATTGGCGCCCGAGCAGGGACCGGGAGTGCGTGCAAACAAGTATAATAGTTCGTCTATAACCAGTGCCCTAAAGTAGTGCCCGCGTAACCTACCAGCGCCCTTAAGTAGTGCCCGTGTAAAAAAAAAGAAAGCGAACAAACACCTGTAATTATCTTTAACCCAGTGCCCCGAAGTAGTGCCGCGTTTTACCAGTGCCCTCAAGAAGTGCCCGTGTAACCTACCATAGCCCTATTAGTGCCACGTAGGAACGATTTTTTTTATTTTTTTGTGTTGGAAATTCGCTGGAAGAAAAAATCATCGAAAGGCATTGCAGAGCTAGTACGCGAGGGATGCTTCTGCAATAGTGAGAGACTTTAACCCATCTAAAAAAAACTCCCGGGGGACTGACATTCGCCATCCCGAATGAGATTGCACCTAGTCGACGACTAATCGGCAATTTCTTTTTGAACTACATATTTGTTGAATTTAACAGATAAATCCGTCGTTTGTCGGATTTCTAAACTTTTTTCTTGTTTGAAATCAATACCTGATTTCTTAGCCCTAGCTAACTCTTATAGATCAAAAGGTTTTACCCGTCTCAATCTCCTGATTGCATTGTCATTATTTAATAGTTCTGTTGTTTCTGTGTTTACGTGGTTGAGAAGCCTACTTCTATGCCTTTGAGCAACTTTCTTAACTTCATCTTCAACCATTTCAACATTTAGATCTTTATGCAGATCGGCATTGCGTATGTACCAAGGTGCATTAACTATGTTCCTTAGTACTTTATTTTGGAAAACCTGAATTGTTTGTAAATTTGTTTGGAATGTGCATGCCCACGATGGGAGCCCGTAGGTCCATACTGGTTTCAGAACTTGCGAGTATAGCAATAACTTATTGTAGTTAGACAGGGATGAGTATCTCCCAAAAATCCAATACATTTTACTGTATCGCATGTTCAACTCATTTTTTTTTCTTTACGTGCGCTTTCCAACGCAGTTTAGCGTCTAGAGTCATGCTTAGATATTTGGCTGTGTTTGAATATTCCACTACATTGCTGTTAATGTAGACCGGAATGTGTGGTACGTTTTTATACGTAAAATTAATATGGACTGACTTAAGGTCATTTAATCTAATCTGCCATTTCTTAGTCCATTCTGAAATATTGTTTATTGCTGTTTGAAGCTTTTTTGTTGCTATGTCGACAGTTGCTCCCACAGCAAGGACAGCTGTGTCATCTGCAAAAGTACCTATGGTAGTTTCTTCACTTTCAGGAAGATCGCTAGTGAAAAGTAGGTATAGAACTGGACCTAGCACACTGCCTTGTGGTACACCATCTTTAATCTCTCTTAATGTTGAGTACTCTGCCTCTTGTTTAATTCTGAAGAATCTATCTGATATATAAGACTCCAGAATGGTCGCATACTGCTTCGGCAGTTGCTTTTGTAGTTTGTGTATCAGTCCTTTGTGCCAGACTTTATCGAAAGCTTGTGCTATATCAAGAAATACTGTAGAGCACACATTTTTCTCTTCAAATGCTTTTTCGATTCTATCTGTGATTCTATGCACCTGATCAATGGTAGAGTGCTTATTTCTAAATCCAAATTGCTGAATTGGGAATAGCGATTTTCCATCTATTATTTTTTGTAGACGTTTTACCAGCACTTTTTCGAATAACTTGGACAACATTGGTAGAATAGATATTGGGCGATATGAGGTAACTTCGTTAGGTGATTTGCCTGGTTTAGGTATCATTATTACCTCCGCGACTTTCCACGTGCTTGGCACATATCTTAATTTAAATGCAGCATTAATAATCTGCGATAGTTTTTTTAAACATTTTCGTGGAAATTGCTTCAAAATGTCTCCTGTAATTAAATCAAACACTGGGGCCTTTTTTATATTTATGCTTCCTTTAATTTGTTTGGCAAGTTCTTTAGCTGTTACCGGCCGAATAGGTGTATCTTCTTCGCACATTATTTCGAGTCCTTGATAACCTTTATCTTCATAAGGTTTGAATACGTCTTCAAGATACTCAGCGAAAGTGTTTGCTTTCTCTTGGTTGCTTTTCGCCCAGGTACCTTCTCTGGTTTTTACTGGCGGAATGTGAGCTATTGGCCTGTTTATTTTCTTCGTTGCCTTCCAGAGCGTCGCTTGGCGCCCTTGTCTGTTGCCAGCGTTTTCTAGCTTTCCTCTTTTCTGTAATAATTTCACATATTTCGGGAGGATAAGAGTTTTGTTTGATCTTTTTTGTTGTTTTGGGAGTGGCAGCCCACGCAGCTTTTTGTATTCTGAGCGTCAATATTTGAACTGCTTCTTCTAGTTGATCTTCTGTTTGAATAGCTGGTAATAGTTGGATACTTTCTTCCAACTTCTGTCTGAAGTAGTTCCAATCAGTCAGTCTATTTACTAGTTTTGGGCTATGGTCTTTTATTATTATTTTATCGCTAAGTGTTAAGAGTATAGAGGAATTATCTGATTGAAGATCAGGTCCTTCCTCTATGCTTATTTTATTTGAAGATATATTTTTTGATAGAAAGAAGTCGACAAGATCTGGGGTTTTATTTCTATCTGTTGGCCAATAGGTAGGTTTTCCCGTTGAGTGATATTTGGCGCCATCTTCTTTAATTGCTTCATATAGTTCTCTGCCTCTAGTATTAGTTAATCTAGATCCCCAATACTTATTTTTGGCGTTAAAATCCCCTCCCGCGAATTATCTATTGTGAAATATGCGGAAAAGACTTTTAAAATCATTTTTCTTTAGTCTATAACTAGGAGAGCAGTATACTGCTGCAACAGATATTTGTCCACTGCTCGTTTCTACACATATGGAAATTCCTTGGATGGCACATGATTGGAATTTTGCTTCTTTATGGTGTTTTAGTGATAGAATTCATATTCTTGCAGTTTGAAGTCAGTAACCAATTTAAAGTGCGTCTCTGAAATGAGACATATATCTATCTGGTGTATGTCAAGAGTCACTTGCATCTCGTCCTTGCGACTCTCGATACCATTAGCATTCCATTCAAGAATTTTTATTTTTTTCATCATGTCTGTCTTTTGGTAACAGCTCTTTTGTTGCTGTTTTGTCTCTCTAACAACAATATTCTATGTAATTATCGTTTTATTCGATTTTTCCATGCAGCCAAACCTGTTTAGGATTTGTTTCATGAGGTTTTCCATGCCAGTGTTTGGCTCTACTTTGCGTTTTACCGTTTTATCTGCTGGTATTTGAGTATTTATTGATGCTGCCTGAGCATATGCCATTTTTGGACCAGCCGTCTTTTGTCTCGGGACCTTTTTGATTATCGCTTGGTCTTTAGGCTTTTCTTTCTGTGGGCTCTTTTGCAAGTCCTTTTTAACTGTTTGCTCATCCTCATTTGAGTTTTTTTGTGTTTTCTTTTACTTTTTGTCCCTTGCAAGTTGGATTTCTTTTGCAACTAAACAACCTCTGTAGCTAGCAGGATGGTTTTCATTGTAGTTTGCACATTTAGGATGTTCATCCTCTTTTTTCTTACATTCTTTAGTGTGGTGACTTCCTGCACATTTAACACATCTTGGATTTGAGTTGCAGTATCTATGTGTATGCCCATATCTTTGGCAATTTTTGCATTGGGGCACTTGTTTCGATTTACGTAGGGTATGAATCTCAACTTGCATCCCAAGTATGTTTTTTATTTCATATATTTTTGTCTTATCTTCTTCATGTTCGAAGCAGAGTGTAAAAATTGGTAGCGGTACTTTGCTTTTAAATTTAATCATATTTACAACTTCCAAGATTTTAAAGCCTCTGTCTTTTAACTCTTTTTTTTTATACAAGTGCCCCAAATAAAAAAAACTCTCGATCCCCCAAAGAACCCAAAAGTGCAACAGAAACGAGGCCCCTTAGTAGCCTCCGGGAATAAGAAGTGCTGCGCCCATAAAGGAGGAGGAACAGGAAACACAACATAATTGTGTTAGCCGCTGCTGCACCAGATTTATATAAAGATGCAACAACTATTCATCATATTGTAAGTTATTATAAGGAAATCAAATTAAGAAACAATTTAAATTTTTTTTTTAGAAATAGAAAACAATAAGAAATTTTAAGCTATAAGTTTAGTCCTCAATAATTTTGCCAAATTTCTTGCAAACCTCCTGCCAAGTTTTCCAAGGAAAAGAATTTCCAATTTTTAAATTTTCCCTAATCTCTGCGCATATAAAAAATATATAACATGGCGGACGAAAATGTACTTCGGCAATCACAACTTAACTCCTGTTGCTGCACAACAAAGATGATGCCCGAGCGAGGGATGCAATTGTGTGTTTGCAGGAAGCTAATTGCTCGAATGGACTCGAATAAAGCGCACAATGCAAGCCACCATTGCGAGCAATTAGCTCTATTGCACACAACACAAAATAACCAAGGAAAACGATAAAAAAAACCAAATTTAAAACACCACGAAACCACGACGCATTACCGCGAATTCAATTTGAGAACTGTCAAATTTGGTTGTGCATTCAAAAGAGAAGAAGACAGTGCGGTCTCCCTCGAACCAATGGCAACGCCATTTGACAAGTGGTCATCACCTCTGACCCACAGACAACAATTTTCATGATAACCGAATAAAATGTGAACGAGATCCACATAACTACAAAAGTGCCCTCTAACACCCACTCCGAATATGTGGGGCATTGTTGCAAGAGATAAAGGAACACACAGAACCGCGCATTGTCCTGGTGTTAGTGCGACATTATCTAGTGGTTACAACTTTATGCAAATTTAAAAAGGAGTAACATCTTGTAGGGTCAACGACCTCAAAGAAAACAGCTGGAGCTGTACATAAGAAATCAACTGCTTTAAGGGGAGCAAATGGAATATGTTTGAATTACTCGTCAAAAAACCGCCAAAAAATAAAGACATCTTTTAGAAACGAAAGTTTGAATCGAGTTTCAATTGTTTAATTTTTCACAGAGACATTAACTTGTTCGGCTTGCAATTGCCTATTGCAAGATTAACTCTTTAAATTCCCGCTCGCCCCAGCGCGGAACATGGTCCTTCGATCCTTGTTTAATTAAATTATTTTAAGACAATTAAACGTGTGCACTGTGAGTGAACGTATTGGATCACCAATCCAATTAAAAACCACAAAAAAAAGAGTGTTTCAAGTAAAACATTTAAAGTATATTGTGGAGAGAGTGTAGTTGGATCAACAATCCAATAAAAATCACATCCGATCAACGACCGACGGTCAATCGGCCACAGTACCCAACGACCTGGAAACTTCCGAAAGAAACGGAATCAACGGAGGCGCAGTAAAGCGGTTGCAAAGGAATCATCACTAAGGGTGACAACTTTACAAAGCCTTCTGCAACTGTAACTGATAGTTACATATACTGAAGTTACAGTTGCACAAGCAAATCAAGGTAGGAATATCAATCCTCTTTAATGCTTTTTATTGCTAAAATTTTACATACAAATTAACACGTATATATACACATTTTATTACATTACGCAATACCCAAACCCACCGAGTCAACGATTATTGCATCTAACGGATTCACTGTGGTACAACAGTTGGAAAGCGGTACAGGGTCTACAAGCGGCACAACAGTTGGCAAGCGGTACAAGGACTACAAGCGGCATACAGTTAGCAAGTGGTACAACGGTCTACAGCAGCATTACTGTCAGCAACACAGCAAGGAACTGCGCAACATAAAGCCTTATGCAACTGTAACTGATAGTTAAATAGACTAAAGTTGCAGTTGCTTAAGCAAGCTAAGGTAATAATATTATTCCTTTGTTTCTTTGCTTTTATTGCACAAATAAAATTATATATTGTATATATATTTGAAACAACACATATTCCAATATCAAACAACTCCTGATTAAAGTCCATATATACAAGTGCGCGATAAAGTGTAATAATGGCGAAAGTCGCTAAGTACATTGAAAGGCAAGTCCTTCTTTTAAAAGAATTCGAAAAAGATTTTCAAGATTTTAAAAACCAAACCGTGGCGCGACAATCAAGGGGGTATTTGAACGCGTGTTTAACTGACATAGAAGAAGGCTTTAAACTAGCAAAAAAGGATCATGACGCAATCGTCAATAGTGCGGCTGATCCTTCAGAAGACATATATTTCGAAGCCGAAACATTTCAAAATTAAACAAGTTTATTTCGGGTTCATGGGCATGTTAACCGACGAAATGGACAAATTTCCTGAAAGAAACAACGAAAATTTGGACATCTCTCGGTTAAATATGACTAGTCGCACATCGGTTTGTGACATTCATCTGCCACCGATACAAATTAAACCATTTTCCGGCAAATTCGAGAAATGGTGTGATTTTTATAATTTATTTGCGAGCATGATAGACCAGAACGTCGATCTATCGGACATTCAAAAGCTCCAGTATTTAAAAAGTTCAGTTTTCGTTGATGCTGCACGGTTAATTTAGCATCTTCCGATTGACGGAAAAAATTATGCATCTGCGTGGTCAATTTTAATTGAAAGGTTCCAAAACAAGATGAAGTTAGTTAACACGCAGTTGCGTACGTTAATGGAGCAACAAAAGCTCACTCACGAATCCGCAGACCGTCTCAAATCTCTGCATGACACGACAACCGAGTGCATCCATGCACTCGCTAATCTGGGGGTGGCAGTCGAAGCGTGGGATTGCATTCTAGTTTATATAATTTACCACAAGCTTCCTCCTCAAACGCAGAAAGATTGAGAAGATAAGTTAGGGACTTCGAAGATTCTTCCAGAGTGGAAGACATTTTCGTCATTTATTGAAGGGCGATTTAGCTCACTAGAAAATATGCTAGAAGCAAATGGGTCTTCAAAGCAGTAAGTGCCGACAACATCGTTTCAAAACGCCACTAGCTCTTATCACATCAAGTGATAGCGCGTGAAGATGCAATTCCTTTGCCGCCTGTGCAAGGCCTCTCTCGGCATTGCAAATTGTTTGCCAACATGGATGTTAAGGCACGTGCCGAGGTAGTTAAGAAAAATGGAATTTGCTCAAATTGCTTAGGATATGAGCACCATGCATCGACCTGCAGCATCAGTAACCGATGCTCGAAATGTGGTCTGAAGCAATACACCATGCTGCATTTCGAACAACACAACGTATCCAATGCCAACAATAGTCATCAAACGCCGTTCCCTACTTCACCCCATTAATCAAACAACTCCCAATATAACGCTCACGTAATCCAAAAATGTTTGGACAAGTGAACAACAGCGTGCTACAAAATCACAGTAACAGCACTTTAATTCGCATTTCAACCAGATGCGATCCAAAGCTCTATTAGCCACAGCACTTGTGAAGGTGTTGGCATCTAATGGAACTTCTCATATTGTTAGGGCTCTAATCGACCTTGGTTCCGAGGCAACATTTGTCACTGAGAACGCGGTTCAGCTTCTAAATCTGAGGAAGCAGCGAACATTGGCGAAGGTTACTGGGTTGGGACAAACAGCAACGGGAATCGCAAATCATCATTTCGAATTTACGAATTTTTCTCTCTCCAATCCCTCATTTAGTCTTGATATCAGGGCATTTGTCTTTTCACAACTAAGCTCCTTGTTACCTGCCCATCAACTATCCTCGTCTTCTTGGCATCATATTGCAAACCTCACGTTGGCGGACCCTTCGTACCACGTCTCCGGGAAGATTGACCTTCTGATAGGCGCCGACGTATGCGTCCATCATTCTAGAAGGGTTGGTGAAGGGTCAAAATGCTTCCCCAGTTGCGCAGCTAACCGAACTTGGATGGATTCTGACCGGAACCACTAAATTGGACTCCCAACCTTTCACTGTGACTATTCAGAATCATTTCAATTCGTTGGACTCACAACTCAAGGAAGTCTGGGAGTTGGAAGAAAACCTGGAGGAGAGGCAGATGACGTTGGAGGAGCAGAAGTGTCAACAACGCTTTCCGAATACATGCCAACGAAGAAACGACGGCAGTTTTGTAATTCAGCTTCCCTTTAAGGTCGGCATCCGGCCGAACCTTGGTAACTCCAAAAGGGCAGCAATCGCAAGATTTTTTCAGATCGAAAAGCGCCTGGCATCGAACAAAAAGTTAAGGGACGCATACAGTGCCTGCATAAACGAATATGCAGCATTGGGGCACATGCAAGAAGTCACTGATGGCAACGTAGATCAGCGTGAGGGACAAAACTACTTCTTGCCACATCACGCGGTCTTCAAGGAGTCAAACACCAGAACAAAACTCCGAGTTGTGTTTGACGTCTCATGCAAAACGTCCACTGGGATTTCACTAAATGATCGGTTGATGGTAGGCCCACGTCTCCATAGGGATATCATCGACATAATTGCTCAGTGGAGAGTATTCAAGGTAGCCATGGCAGCCGACATCAGCATGATGTACCGCCGAATTTGGATGGCACCCCAGGACACCGTGTACCAGATTTTTTCGGGCCCCTAGAGAGAATATTGTTAAAATTTCAGCTCTCTAGGTCCAGTTTAAAGGCCTAATTTTTGCCGACAGACGGACGGACGGACATGGCTAGATCGACATTACTATCGATGCTGATCATAAATATAGTAACTTGTTGGGGTCTACGGGCAATATTAACCCAAATCCTACCAAGGTGTGCCTCGGAGGCACATTCCATTCTAAAAGCGCTATATTTCTCTAGATACAATTTTAATCGAACTGTGTCTTTTAGTATTATAAACAATTGCTTTTTGACACATAAAACAACTAAAATAAATTTGAATATATTTACAGAATTTTAGATATCGTGATAAACATACTTTACTGACATCCTCTACCAAGGTGAGCTTCCGAGGCACATATGAAAAATATTATTAGGAGCAGCACATTCGTTTCATTGTTCGATGTAATGTGTGCCGAATAATATCCTAAAATATGCATTCACATTTCCCTTCTTCAAAATTATTTTCACCGCGCATGATGGGGATTCCCCTATACGTTTTTCGGGGATTCCCCTATAAGTTTTTCGGGGGATTCCCCATTTTCAGGTTTTTTTTTCAACTGCATACGCAGGGTTATTCCCCAATTTGTGTGAAAAGAAATTGCAACCAGTTGATCCGTGAATTGAGTGCTTAGTGCATAGGCAAATTATACACTGTTTTATATATCTGCAATTGGCTTACATATATTAGTTCAATCTCTGTGTTTTTTCAAATCTGGTAAGTAAAATATAAAATGCGAATTTTTACAGCATTATATTCCCTAAATACCATGTATTCTACTAATCTGTCTACCTAAATTTCTATTGTACAGACATTATGACTGATCGGCGTAGAGCACTAACTAAACGGGAGATTATCGCTGCAATACAGGAAAATGATATGGATGCTGATGAAAGAGTTAGTGAGGATGAAGATAATCGAAATGACGATACTTCTTCCAGCGAGATAGATTTTGAAGAAAGCGCCGACGAAGTTAGCGATGAACAGCAGGGAAGTGATAGTGATGGAGTTGAGGATGATTTGACAAACTATTCAGAAACCTTTGTTGGGAAAGATGGCACGGCATGGCAATCAACACCAATTGCAAAAGAAAAAACTCGACCGCACAACATTTTTGCAACAGCTTTGAATAAGGTGAAGCTTCCGCCTGGTGTCCACATTGATACCGCATTTAATGCATTCAGGTTGTTTTTTGATGATGCAACCATTGGTATAATAGTGATTTTCACTAATATTGAAGCTGTTCGTACTATTGGGACATTATGGAAGCCAGTTGACGACATTGAAATTCGATCATTTTTAGGCCTGTTGATTACTGCCGGAAGAAATAAGCAAGGAATAATGGACTACAACAAACTCTGGTGCCCTTTTTATGGATTTTTTTTTATATAAAGCATGTATGTCACGAAACAGATTTACCCAATTGTTGCGATTTATTCGATTTGACGATAAAAACAAAAGGACTGTTCGAAGGCAATAAGATAAACTGGCTCCAACTAGAGACCTGTGGGAAAGAGTGAATTTAAATTTATCGAAGCATTATATTCCCGGCTGCAACCTAACTATTGATGAACAGCTGGTTCCCTTTCGGGGTCGCGTATCGTTCCGGCAATATATACCAAGCAAACCAGATAAGTATGGTATGAAAATTTGGTGGTTTTGTGACAGTGGCTCTAGCTATACACTACGTGGGATCTGGGATACCATACTTGGGAAAGGAAGGACCAAGACGATCAGAAAACGTAGCGCAAAAGGTTGTTGAAGAGCTTTGTGAACCCTTTATTAGGACCAACAGAAACATTACATTCGATAACTATACTTCACCAGCTATGAACTTGCTTCCAGTTTGCTGTCCAACGGCCTGACTTGCGTAGGAACGATCCGGAAGAACAAAAGATGTATACCAGCAAATTTTTTACCTACTCCTCGTCGGGAAATTGAGAGCAACTTATTTGGCTTTCAAAAAGCTATGACTCTAGTATCCTACGCTCCCAAAAAAAATCGAGCTGTTACCATTTTGTCGAACATGCATCATGACAACATCACCGATCCGTCAAATAAAAACAAATCAGAAATAAATTTGTATTATAATTCAACGAAAGGAGGTGTCGATACCTTGGATCAAATGGCACATGCATATTCGGTGAAGCGCAAGACCAACAGGTGGCCTTTAACCTTTTTTTTCAATATGATTGATGTATGCAGCGTAGCTTCATTCATTGTTTGGAAAAATATTCATCCCGATTGGAATATATCAATAAAAAGAAAGCTTCGTAATATTTTCTTGAAAGAAATTGCGACCGAACTAGTGATGGAGCATATCAGCCGGCGCAGTTTGGTTGGTTTGCATAGAAGCCACACTGCGGCAATAAATACTGCATGCAAAAACCTAACCGTACCAGCAGAGGGTCCCCTTCAAAAATCCACAAAAAGAAGAAGATGTTATATTTGTCCTTCAAAAAAAGCAGAATCTCAACACAGTGCTGTGATATATGTAACCTAACAGTATGTGTTGAGTCGGAGAAATCATTAAATTGCAGAAACTGCAAAGAAAAAAAATAAAATAAATGGGTATTTTATGTATTGATGTTTGTTCAATAAGAGTTAAAATTAATTAAATGTATATAACTCTTTATTTATACATGTGTTTCACAATTTAATACAGTAAGCTATTTAATTCAATACAATGTGCCTGAGAGGCACACCTTGGTACGGCATGTAACAAAAATTCCTTGGTAGGATTAGGGTTAAGGTATGTTACAAACTATGAGTCAAAATTAACATACCCTTAGATTAGGGTATACAAATCACACAGCACAAAAGGTACAGAGAGAGAAAACGATTTGTGCCGCACAAACACACGCATTTGCCTCCACTGAACGCCGGGAAAATTGAACGATCTAGCTCAAACGAAGATTTTCCTTTTTTGAATTGTATAAAATTTATAGTTTAATGCTTATTGTTCAACTTCAGGATAACCTACAAAGATGATTTATATCATTGAACATAATTGAACTTTATATTAAAAAAATCCTATTGCATTTGGATGAGTCATTCCTAAGCTAGGAGCTAGAATGCATTCGAGAGTTACAACTTTTCTTAGATATCAGCTTAGCTCTCCGCTTCCGGACATTGGATAATGGTAAAACATATCCTAACTTGTAATCTCGACAATTTGCAATGCAACTGTAAAAAACGGAATCAATTTCGTGCAGTACTTTTTTAATTAATTCCGGACAAACAACCTACAGCCGGAAACAAGTTACAGTTTTATTACAGTAAGGATAGTGCCTTTCGTGTTAACACCAGCCTTTCGTACTATTTTATCCAGAACAAGATTGAAGAAGTTACATGACAGCGCATCTCCTTGCCGAAATACGGTACAAGTTTGGAATGATTCGGAAAAGCTGCTTAAAATCAGCACATTACACCGCGTGTTTTCAAGAGTCACATCAGTTTTGCCGGGATCCCGAATTCAGCTATCGCCACGTAAAGCTGCTGCGGATGAATGGTATCATATGCGGCTTTAAAGTCGATAAAAAGGTGGTGGGTCTAAACTTGAAATTTTTGATCTTTTCCAGTATTGGCCTTAGTGTGAAGATTTGGTCTATTTTCGATCTGCCGGGGCGGAAGCCACGCTGGTACGTGCCGATTAATGTTTTCCAGAATGACTTCAGTACGTTGGATAGGATCTATGCAATGCCATACTCATTTTCCCCTCAACCTAACTAACCAACAAGAAAAATACTTCGTCGGATATGTGATCCTGTGTACGAGGAGGGCGAATGGAGGAGAAGACACAACCGCGAGCTCTATAAGCTGTACCAAGATGTGGATGTAGTCCAACATGCTAAATCACGTCGACTACGTTGGCTCAGCCAAATTGAGCGAATGGAAAATAATGCTCCAGCCAAGAGGATCTTCGACTCCCAACCCCCTGGTTCGAGAAGGCAAGGAAGAGCGAACCTCCGCTTTAAAGACCAAGCCATCGCGGATGCCAGAGCACTTAGTCTGGACAACTGGAAGCAGCGTGCCCGGGATCGCAGAGGTGTCTCAGGCAAAGACGCTTCACGGGTCGGGAGCCCGTTAAGTACCCAACAGATTGCTAGTTTATATCTGAAATTGACAAATTTCGATAACTCAAAATTTGAAATTCTTAGAAGCGAAGAAAAATTACAAGGACTCAGATAAGCGATAAATGCTTAGCCTGGAAAGCGTATCTTAGCATTGTCTTTGAAAAAAAATCGAACACCTTTGATAGCGTTGATGCCTCGTAACTGTAACAAAACTATATGTGTTCGTAAATATTGTGTTATTGGCAGTTTTGACATTTAAACATTGTTGTATCAAAATACGAGGTTCAGAAAAAAAGCCTCAAAGGTCTCATCTCGCTGCGAAGGTGTACCAGACAATTTTCTCCGTCAAGTATTGCAACCGTTTAAATTGCTATTAGTCTTTTAATAGAACGAATGGTTCTAAGGACTTACTACAAACAGGAGAAAACACTTTTTAAGTAACTACCCTTTACTTTACCACTGCAAATGCATTTCATTTGAAACAACAACTAACCAACGAACGGTGCCAGGGTAGGCTTTCCGGAAAATTTATTTTTCTAATTGAATAACAGAAATTCTACCATCAGCAAAACATTGCATTGGAAATGTTTGCCTAATGAATTACTTGATGCGGTTAATACTTTAATTAAGTTCAGGAAATGCAATGTAATTCTGTAAAATAATATTCGCATAACCACTTTCACAGATGGGTGGTCGGTTACTCTCCGGAAATTTGTTTCATTGATTCTCCATAAAAAAAAATAATTCAAATGAATCAAAACGGATATGGTCAGTGATGCATATGTACCCATTTTCAAAAGCTATTTTATATTTGCTAGCAATTGGGAATATTAATTGAATACAAAATGATGAAACCACACATCGTACAAGGAAGCGTTTAACTTTTAAAAAAACTGTCCTTATTTTGTCATCTGTTCACATCCCACATATTTATGTAGGCATAGAAAAACTTAATTCGATTGTGGCGTTGCATCGTCGTCGCTGTCATGCCCTGCGAAAGCAGCCGCAGCCGGGTCCCACGCACAGCCGATCCCTGAGCATTCATGCAGCCCTAACTTCGTTTATTACTATAAAACTCAACTTAATTGTATGCCAAGCTCCAACGCAGTATTTGTTCCTTAGTCAAGTACACAGTTACGGTCATGTTCATCCATATATCAAAGTTGCACCTAATCTGACTGACAGACAAAGCTTACACGCACATGCACTCATATTTAGTCAGGGAATATCAGATAGAGTGTTTGCTTGCACTGATGTCATATATCCTTCCAGACTTGAAAGCAAATAAATAGATTTTGTTTTTTCGTTCGTTGATAAATGGAAAAGGATGTGAGTGGAGGAAGGCTTTTACACGAATTAAATTTGCGACGGTACCTATTAGCCTTTGAATGACGTTAGTTCAGTAGATCAACGAAAGTTGATGTTAATGGTACTATGTAAGAATTAAATACTCCAATACCATAGCATCCAGCTTACGCATCACTTGGTTAATAATGTCGCTATTTACATAATATTGATTATGTGATACACAATACACTAAACAATTTTCACTAAAATTTATGTTGAACATAAAAGTAGTTTAACTGTCTACTATGTATTCCTCTTGGGTATATTTGGCATCGAATAGTCGATACTGCATATGGTTTTATATTTCTTTCTTTTTGGAAGAAACAACTGTAGTAGCCAGAGTTGTTTTTCATTGCTGAATTTGGCAATCGATTTGCAATCGAATTGCTTGCAAATTGCAAGCCGTTTGTCAATTCAAATAATTTATCTGTCATTGAAGTATTTTAATTTTGTCTCATAAAGCTCCTTGACGAAAAGTGAATATGCAGAACAGACTCACAACAGTCAGACAACCAGCATTATGTTCTAGCGAAGGAGAAAGGTAGAACATAGACAACAAGTCAATAGTTATCAGTAGAAACTTGTTGAAGCGAATGAGCAGGCGTTTTTCCAAAGCTACCAATTTCTCGACGCTCCGAGTACAAGAGCACTTCTGGAGCTACCTAATGCAGTTGCAAAAGCCAAGCACACTTTACAAGATGTTCAGATCTGTGCTCACTGGTTTGAGAAGGTAGGTAAGATATTATATGGAGATAAGCATTCAAGTATTACCTAAGCATTCGCAGAACCTATATCTTATACATACGGCAATGTAAGCCAGATGAAATCGATGCAACCAGACATTTTAAAGAAAACTTTAACAAAATGCGTTAGATAGAGGTGACGTGGAATAACGCCGAACGAAATAAAACTAAATTTTCAAAATTTGGTGACGAAATTAAGGAATTAAGATAAGGCCAATTTGGAGTTATTTCATTTTAAACTATTCACACAAATACGCAAAAGTATCTTCTTCCCAGGAAGTGGATTTTATTTTTAAAATCAAACACTGTCTGGTTGGCCGGCTTCGCGGGTTAATCATTTAATGGACGAAAAAGGATTATTGGCGACTCCAACTACACTCGAAAGCAAATAAACCGGGCCACCCGCTACGTTCAAGCCCTGATTCATATTTCTTTAAAAATATATCTACAAACAACTAAAAAAGTGGTGCCTACAGAAAGTGCTTTTCATGTCAATTAAAATGATTTTGAATTTATTCTTAAGTACCGTTGACTCACATTGTAATCAAGCAAGCAACACAATGCTAACGATTTGCTTTGTTTTGTCTAGATTTCGCGATTACCGTTCTGTTTTCTACAATGAGGTTAGTCAGTGTCTGTTATATTTTTTTTAGATTTAGTCCAGTGTTTGCAGAGTCGCGTATATTTTTGCGTTTTTTTTTACGTTGTTAATAATGGATACGACACTTCAGGAAGCAGCTCAAGCTGTAGCACTATTTAAAGCAGGCGTTGCGCAACGTGAGGTCACTCGAAAACTTTAAATTAGCAGATCTTCGGTGCAACGAGTTTACAGAAGATACCTAGAGACTGGGGCATTCGATCGACGTCCAGGTACGGGCAGACCTAGGGCTATACCAGCAGCAGATGATCGGTTTATTAAACTTACTGTTCTGCGAAATCGCAGCCTAAATGACGTCTGCGGGACGAACATCAAGTGTTCATAAGTTCAGATACCGTCAGAAGGAGACTTTTTGAACAGAACCTGACTCCAAAGAGAGCTGCAATAGGCCCAGCATTAACCGTAGTCGAGCACGCCTTGAATTTGCTCGAGAGCATAGGGATTGGACGTTGGAGCAGTGGGGTAATGTACTCTTTGCTGATGAGTACAGGGTGAGTCTACATGTAAGTGATCGACATCAGAGAGTATATCGTCGCGTTGGTGAACGATATTCTCAATGTTGTATCGAGGAAACTGTTGCTTATGGAGGAGGATCTGTAATGGTCTGGGCGGCATCTCCTTAACCGCACATACAGCTTTAGTTTTCATCGAACCAATGGGCCGTACACGTGGATTGACTTCCCATCGCTACATTTCTGAAATCCTCGCTGACCATGTGTTACCTTTCGCAGGATATATCGGGCAGGATATGCTGTTAATGCAAGATAACGCACGGCCTCATGCTGCATATGTGGTGACACAGTATCTACGGGACATCGGCATTTGTACGATGGACTGGCCAGCTCGAAGCCCGGACTTGAATCCGATAGAACATTTATGGGATGAACTGAAACGACGGGTTCGAGCCCGGATACCTGCTCCAACAAGGCTTCCAGAGCTGCGAATCGCACTTGAAGAGGAGTGGAATGCTATTCCTCAAGATTTCATCGGCAGGCTCGTGAGGTCGATGAATGCAAGGATGCTGACAGTTATCCAAGCAAGAGGAGGCAATACCACATATTGACCAACAATTTTTTTAAATTTTTTCTTTGTTATTGGATTACATTTTTTTTTCATTTTTATGATTTTTTTATTAATACAATTGGAAAACGACTCTTTTTTGTATAATCTTAAATAAACACTGAATCAATTGAATAATCCCAATGAGTTTCCATTCATTTTATTCATCCGCACTTTCTGTTGGTACAACTTTTTTAGTTGTATGTTTTATACACTCTGCTTCAACTGAATAAGCACAAACATTTTCTAAGATACGTTGTCCATTTTTTCAAAACCTTGTGCCGTAATATATCATTTGATGATGCAAAATGTTTGCGTATGATGTTGGCAAAATAAATCGGAAAGAATATTTCAAAAAGTACCGCTATTTTTTCCCTGGTTCCGTTGCAAAGCATTCAATATGGAAAAATGAAGTTTTATTTTGCGTCAACTGAATAGACACAAATATTGAAATTGGAAATAAGAGTTATTGGGATTAAATGAAACAAGTTTTTCTTAAAATAGTTTTTTATTGGTTAATTTAATAGTGGGTATTGCCGCCTTTATTCGTAATAGTTTCGTAAAGTCGATCCGGTATGGAATCGTACAGCCTCTCTATGTAGTTTAACGAAATTTCCCTCCGGGCCAATTTAATGGCTGCAATAAGGGATTCTCTGTCCTCAAACTGATGGTCAGACTCATAAAATGTTCGTACTAGCCATCCCCAAACGTTTTCTATAAGGTTCAGGTCCGGTGAGTATGGTGGCCATTAAAGCAATTCTACATTCTGCTCCTCTATCGAATTTTTTACTATGCGCGCCGTGTGGATGGAGGCGTTGCCCTGCTGAAAAGTTCAGTTTATGGGTCCAAAAATTACTGAAAATTTAGGAAAATTTCTTTTAAAATTTCTTTTATAACTTAATGGAGTAATTGTTGAGGTTTTTAACTCAAGCTCAACAGTGCCATAGTAGCTAACTGCTCACCATACCATTACACCACCTTCTCGACTATGATGCCGCGCTAAAAATCGTTCTTCTTTATTCACATCGTGGAAGTAATAATTAAACCCATCAGGGCCATCAAAATTAAACTTCTTCTCCTCGGAAAAAACTACGTGACGCCATTAAATTTTCCAACTCATATGGAGTCTAGAGAATTCTAAGCGCATACACTTCCGTTTCTCGTTAAGTGGTGGTTTCTTTTGAATTTTTAACCGTTTTAGATGTTTGGCACTTTTTTTTTTATAATTCGCTTACACTAAAGGGGAGGCACTATTGATAACCCTTCGCACTGTTGAAACGCCTGCAGTAACACCGGCTTTCTGCTTTATTTTTGCCGCAGAGTCGCAGGATTGGAAGCACATCTTAAAATGGCTCTTCGAACAACCGCTGTTGTTGCCGTTTTTTGACCTACTTTCATGTTTTTTCCGTGCGAATCTTTGCTTCTTAAATAAGAATAGACCACACTAGAACTTCGTCCAATTTTGTCAGCGATAGAACGCCCGGTTAGTCCTTGGTCTATTAGTACATCGATTTGAGCTCTTTCAACACTGTTTAGAGATTTTGATCTACATGTTTTTCTTTGAAATACAATTAATCAAATAAAATTCACTTAAAGCACTTCAACTGTTGATCTAATGTGTCAATCTCCACAGAATACTCATAAGCAGTGAAAATAATGACCTTGTGTCTATTCAGTTGACGCAAAATAAAACTGCATTTTTCCATATTGAATGCTTTGCAAGGGAACCAGGGAAAAAATAGCGGTACTTTTTGAATTATTATTTCCGATTTATTTTGTTAATATCATAAGCAAACAGTTAGCATCATCAAGTGATATATTACGGCACAAGGTTTTGAAAAAATGGACAACGTAGCTCAGAAAATGTTTGTGCTTATTCAGTTGAAGCAAAGTATACTTTAAAAGAAAATCGAATCAGAGTTTAAACGTAGCGGGTGGCCCGGTTTTTTCGCTGTCGAGTGTAGATGAGGTTGAACAAAATTCAAAAACTTCGCAAATACCACAACTCGCATCTACTCCAAATCCAACAGTGAACCCAAGTAGGAGGGTGCAGGGGCAGCATGCCCCCATACACTGTTTATGTTATCTACTTTTGATTAATATTTATTTACATATTAAAAGCGGGATAAGACCAAAAAGCTGATTTGCAAAAATGTGGCCTTATTTCCATAAGTTGTTTGACGATATTGGAGATATTTCATTTTCCAGAACGAAATACACTGCAAGTCAAAAGATTAGAAGCAGGAATTTTTGAGAAGTAAAACCGATTTTTCTCCAGTTACCTACATGCTGGAAAAAAACCGCGATGGTAAATGAGAGACTGTTTTGTTAACACCAAAATATAAAATGTGTGTATAGGAGAGATTTAGCTAACGGAACTTTGAAGACAAATTGTAAATTGAGTGAGTTTAGGTTAGGTTTATGTGGCTGTCGGCAGAAGCCGACACACTTAGACCAATTTAGGTCCATTGTGCTACCACGTATATTATCTACCTCAACTCTGTAGATGGGACTGGCCAACGACACGCGGTTGTTCTCAAACGGTCCCCCATCTACGTACTAACCGCGCCCAACGTCGTTTAATTACGGTGATCTGACGAGAACCGATTACTTTTTCTTTTTTTTTTGACTTTGAAATTCTTTTTTTTATTCATTGTTAAATATCTACTTACATAATAAACAAAAAATGATTAAACCTAACTTAAAATTAACAGGATACTTATTCTAGATTATTGATCCTTATGCGGACGCCCTAAACTTAACTATATCTTATAATTATTGCCTTTCGGCCTATGAACTATTTTACGAACTAATCTTACATATATATTCCTCGAGAAAATTTACTAAAACTCGGTATCATTATTGAGATTTTATATAAAACAAATTACAAACTACCTATTCTACTTACTTAAATTACTTAACGTATTCTTACTATAATTAGGATTCTGAGCACTCGCTGCCTTGCGCAACAAGCGCTCAAAATCCCAATTGCTTTCCGAGCGCCTGGCAGTCGTCAACGTGCACACGCGCCGCCGTGAGCCGATTGAAGCCTTACAGCGTCAGTCAACTCCCGGAAGCACCACCATGCGTTGGCGAGCCCGGCCTCACCCAAAAACGCCCTAGCTGAGTTAATCTAACTTATAAGCTAAGAGGATGTTAACTAGAGATGAGAACCGATTAACTCGACGTGGTATGGTCGTTGGTTCATTTGGTTAAATTGAGTGAAGTATATGCGGAAATAAATAGAGTCATAAGATTAGAAGCAGCGAACAAATCAACGTTTTTTGTGACGTGAATATATTTTTTTTCGGTTTAAACGGTACATATCAAAAAGTAATTTTTCTTGATTGAAATTGTTTATCACGGCAAATGGTGCTCATGCACCTACATGTTTCCCTTTTCCGCTTCAATCCGTTTTTTCGATGCGCACCCAATACCACCCCCAAGCAGACCAACGATGTAACAATGCTTTGGCAATTTTGGTATGGAATAAGTTTTTCTACTTTAATAACAAGTTGAAGGAAGTGAAGTCAAAAAAAAAGTTTGTACCCACTTTTACACTCTTAAATGAGGATTTTTTAAAATCCTGGCTTATTTAACATCGCGTCGTGGGCATATAGAAACCCACCTTGCAAACTTGTTTTTTAGAGTTGGCAGAAGATGGTAGGTAGGTAGGTGTGGCGGTTTGATAAGACAAACCCAATTAGCACCGAGTGCCGTTTTGTTACCACAAACTCATGTAAACCTGGGTATTATCGTTTGGTGGGGGAGACTAAATCCAACCTGCGGAGTTCAGGAAAATATCAGTTCCTTGATACTCTTCCCGGAGACCTTCTCAAGTGTATTGAAGAAAGGACTTCCCAATGCTCGTAGTCTGGTCCTAGCTAAAGCCGGACAGGCACATACAAAGTGAATTAGGTTTTCTTTTTCAGTTGTCACTTTGCAACTGCGGCAGCGTGTATTGTATGGGATGCCCAGCTTGGCCGCATGGTCACCTATAGGCCAGTGTCCCGTGATGATCGCTGTTATGCTTGCAATATCTTTTCGGGTTCTACATAGAAGGTCGGTTGTTTTTGCCTTGTTGTAGTTTGGCCACGTTTTTCTGTATATGTCGCATGTAGTCAGCCGGCTCCATCTGAGGTTAGCTTTCTTGAGGTATTCTGTGGTGATATTTGTCTTAACTGCTCCGACCGGAATGTGGACTAGTTACGCCAAAGAGCAGTGGAGAGCTGTGCCTTGCCTGGCCAGTTCGTCGACATGTTCGTTTCCATAAACGTTACTGTGCCCTGGAACCCAGATCAGGGTAACCTTGAACTTATCAAGCTGGGCCAGCTCATTACAGCATTTTAGTACTAACTTAGAGGATATAGTGACCGAAACGATCGCTTTAATGGCATCCTGACTGTCAATAAGTATAGCGATCCTTTGCCTCGGTGTTATGTTTAGGTGAAGTTTGATCTGCCGACAGGCTTCACAGATGTGCAAACCATGAACTCCGAAAGAAAGCTGTCAATAAAACTATGATGTCATATTTTCCCACAAAATCGATATACAAGAAACACTCTGATATATTCATTCAATTCAATTACAACTTTAGTAAAAAAAAAAATTGGTATGGTAAAAGAGCTCAAGAGCATTGACTGAAACCCAGTGACAATACCAAATATGAATTATTTCAAATTAACTACCTTCAAACGTAATAGCTTTATGTATCATGTAATTAATAGCATTTACCCGACAAATTTTACTGTCAAAGTCAGCCATACCTACTTGTCGCAAAAACGGCCATATGCAAAACAAAATTCGTTTTTGTTGAATACATGAAACCATGAGAATCATGCAGAAGATCGTTAAGGTGGTATGGATTCAAAGGGGTGCCACTTTCTAATTCATCGCATAATACATTGCTAGGCTCAGTCTAAAAAAAAAAACATTAAATCGTTCTAGGGTCAGATTTCCTCAGATTTCTGAGATTTCAAAAAAAAACTTTGTTTATATTTTTTTTTTATAACAATTGCTTAAACTTTGTTAAACATCACTTTTCCTAAAACCGGCTGAATTGATTTTGATTATTTAATGAGTTTTCAATAATTGGATTAAATGAAAGAATATGGTATATTTAGATTTTCGCTCGAATAACGGCATATTAGTGGCTAGCTATATCTCAAAAACCGGTGAAGTAATTTCAAAGAAATTCGACAGGAATGCTATGTACTGCTAAAGAAATGTGTATACTGAAATTCTGAAAAGATTTTTTTTAAGTTTTCAAAATTTTTAAAAATTGCACTTTTCTAAACGCAGTTAAACGTGCTGGAGTGATATTCCTTGCCCATCCCTGCTCACGAGTATATTTAAAAGAGCTGGGTTTTAAGCCCTGTTTATTTTCATTTTAAATAGGTATCTTGAAAGTTTGTTATAAATACGATTAACCGATATTCAATGTGAATCACTCGGAAGGTTATTTTCACATTTATTTGTTTCACTTTTAAAACTGTTTTAGCTTTAAAATTCACTGATTATATTAGTGCTAAAATGTTGGACCAGCTATTAAAAAAATGGAATAGTGAAAAGAATAATTGTAGCAACAATAGTGCACCATGCAAAAAATTATCCACTGTTCACCAGTTCACATCCATTTTCAACAGATTTGGGAGGGTCCAAAAGTGTTTGTTGCGCTGCGTATACTTCGCTTGCATAATTCGCTAAATTATGACAAACATTTAGAAGTATCAATGTCATGAAAAGCTTCTCAAATGGTAGGTGCCTTTCACTTCGCACAAGAAAGTGGTTGGAGAAGCTAGGATTTAGACTCTGCATGGGTCGGTATTGCCGAATATAGGGTGTTTTTTATAGAGATATAAAGCTTCTGATAGGGATAGCTGTCACACTAGCTGTCATACTAATAAGGACTTACACCAGAACAACGTTTACTAATAGCCGGCAAAAAATGAAAACGAGTTTTTTAAGAGGGGTTAAATACAAGCAATTTCCGTGCTAAGGAGTTATAAGCTTTGGAAAATTGCAATTATTATCGATAGAATTGGTGGATTGATTAACACACTGATTGATCACTTTCAGTATCCTATTACATCAGGGTTTTATAAGAAGGACGTACCAATTTTTGTTATGTTAAATAAAAACACAGACTAACTGAGATAGATCCGGGCTAAAATTTATTCCGGGTGTAGTACATAATGTTATATTTAGGTATGGAATTCAATCGTGATAAACATGACGTGACTGAAGTTTTGACATTGATCTTAACAAAAGTTTAAGGGTGCGTTTGGAAAGGGTGCGTTTTTGCTGTTTGGCTTTTTAGTATTCTTTCTTTGACAGCTCACACGTCATTCGTGACATTGTGTCAAACAGGCTCGGTTGGTATTGCCATTTCATCGTGGAATGACTTACACCCGAAAAACGCTTACAAATTATTGAATTTTATTACTAAAATTCGTGCTCTCTAAAAATTTACTCAAAATTGGACTTTCCGTATGGAAAACTTAAGACGTAATTGTGGTCAACATTTACATGAAATAAAATGTAAAGTAAATGGCAAGTATTGCCTTATCCACTCAAATTAAAATTGTATACACTTTTGCAATTTTCCTTTGTTTTTTTTTTTTGGCAATTAGAAACCGCTTAACCAATCACCCATTATTTGCAAAATTGTTGTGTCCCTATTGGAAAACCCGATTTTAAATACCCAAATATTTAATTTATCTTTACTATCTATTCAGTATTTCCTTTTATTATTACCACATCTGATCTATCACTTTATAGCTCGTACTATTTTATCACTTTTGAAAGTTAACTTTATAACGCTTTTGTTGTTTGTTGTTTACGACTATTTCTGCACTTGTTGTTTACTGCGTTTGTTGTTTACTTTTAATTCTGCGCATCTATTGTTTACAATAGCGTTGCTTATTATTCCGTTTGCAAATCGGCGGTATGCAACCACGTTACAATACATTCGATAGGAACAACATCTTTTACCTTAAAAAGTTTACAACAAATTCGAACAGTTTCTACATACAAAATATAAAAATATTTTCGGAGCACGAAAACATAAATTGCTTGTACATTTTCTGTGCTTTTAGGAACCATTGTAAAGAAGTTTTCTCATTATGTCTTTTAAAAAATTGTGACCCAGCCACGAATCAGCACAGCGGATATTTGTCATTTTTAAGTCAAATCAAAACGAATAAATAAATAATCTGACGTTCTTCTTAAGAAACTGAGAATAAGTATTTAAAGTAACAATATGCGACATTTTGCAGGATTTTTATGGATAAGCAGAACGAGACCAAAATAATTGTCCGCAGTCTTAAATTCATAAAAACGACTGTAATTCCCGTCAAAAACAAGACTGCGACTACCTACTTTCTTCGGTGCCGTGACATAACCCCAAGCGTCATAGGCCCAAATCTCGAAATTTGGCCTTATGTCGCTTTTTGAAAGTGACATAAGGCCAAATTTCAGCATTTGGTATTATGTCACTTTCACAAAGCGTCATAAGGCCAAATCCGGAAAGTGACATAAAGCCAAATTTTCGAAACCGTACCTCGCACCTACTCCAAATCAAACAGTGACCCCAAGCAGGGGGGTTGCATAGGCATTGTACTGTGTATGCAATCTACTTGCGATTTCGCAACTAATCCCATAAACAGTGCAATGCATATGGGGGGCATGCTGCCCCCCTGCAAGCCCCCTGCTTGAGGTCACTGTTTGATTTGGGGTAGGTGCGAGGGCAAATTGTTGAAAACAGCACCAAGCGAAAGTGTCATAAAGCCAAATTAGCCTTATGACACTTTTCCAATGTGTCATAATACCAAATGCTAAAATTTGGGCTTATGACGCTTGGGGTTATGTCACGGCACCACTTTCTTCATTGATCTAAGTTTATGCAGAAAACTATTATAAATAGAATAATTAAAGAAAACAACAACATTTTCGAGACTAAATCAATAACACGAGAAATGATAACGGAATGAAAAGGCTGATTTAAGGAAATAGATGGCAGTGCGAACAACCACGAATAGAATATTTGTCCCTCTGTCATGAATACATTACAAAGCCATACACAATAGCATTTTGCCTAAAATTTCCTGCTGAAAGCGACAGGATAAACGTTTTGCCGCCTCCCCACACTTGCAAGGACAATCTCATATCCCAACAACCCGCAAAAAAAAACATCTTGACTAACCAAGATATTAAATTTTCCTGCTTTACCAAATGAACAGTTTCTATAAATTGTTAAGAGTCTTACAGCGGCAGCATTCTCTAGGGCGGATATATTGTAGAATGGTGCTGAGAAAGTACTTGTGCTCGTACCTCGCTGTATAGATTTATTGTTTGTGTCGGAAATGAAGTGGAAAATGCGATTTCAATGTACCCATCAAGAAATAAAATCAAAAATTTAAATTTGTTTCGCAACAAATTCTCAGTAAAGGAAAATATTTTGTTGTAATTGCCAATTGGGTACAAAAGCGTTCGTATCTCTGCTAATTATAGATAGCTATATGAAACTATTTCCGGTTGAAGTTACATCACAGGCAAACCCAAAGATACCCCAGCAATGAATAATGTTGTAGGATTGTGCTTTGCTCGGAATTTTAATAATTTATTCTACAGAGAATAGGTATCACCCTACCCAACTACGAAAAAAGAAAGGAGTTTTGATGGACATGAATCCTGTTAACATTCAATGAAAAAAAAATTGCAAACAATTTTTATTGAAACTGTTTAGGTACCTACTATGGGTCGACGAGGTCGAACACAAAAAAGGACGAACTACGGGATCAAAACTTGTACTAAATGGGGAAATCGTGATGAGAATCAAATGTTGCAAAACGTAAGTTGGTTACCTATATTTTACTGTTCCTTTGGAAAATTCCTTCTATGAATTTATTCAATTTCACAGACTCTATCGCAACCGTACCCATCGCCATTCGTTAGTTATAAATTTAAAGTTCTGTAATGGGTTGGAAGATGAAATCTATTTAATGGTTAACATCATATAGATATCCTAGAAACCACACACACATTTTTATCTTGATTCAATTTATTAAATTGGAATTAACGAATGTACTTTGATTATATGTTATTACTATTAGTATCGGAGCGTGCAAGAAAATTACAGGTAAGGCTTTTTAACTTGTCAATAGTTTTTCCGACACTTAGTTCCACGTTCACTTACTACATTGAGTTTTAATATTTCACAGAAAGTCCGTCAAAGAGCCTATAGAGCCATATGCGTATGGCATTTCTGTTAGTTGTATGGTTAGATAGTATTGTTTTTTAAGACTATTTGAGGTTGGAATATGGGACCGCGCAATCTTGTCTGGTTCACCGACAGATCAAAAATGTAATCTACTGGCGTTTTTTGACCCAATACTAAAGTCTCGATTTCCTTTGGGAATATGTCCCACTATGTTACAGGCTGAAATCCATGCCATTGAGAACTGCGCCAAAATAAACTTTGAAAATGATACATATAATAGTAATAATAGTGAGTGTAAAGTACACTGCGACCTTTTGGTCTATTTTGTCCCCTGCATATACCTTGGGAAGGGTAATATCCTCTTCCAGAGCCCGTCCTAAAAACACTTCTTTCATGAATTGTACTTGAGTCTTCGTCTGACCTAGCGTTGGCCGGGCACACACCTTGAGCACAGCGTCCAGTTCAATTCGCTTTACGAATCTGAGAATGAGCTGTGGATCCATGGTTTGTATGCCCATGTCTGTTATTTGGTGCTTGCCCAAATATCTTATGCGCTTGTGGGTCAATACCCCACAGGATTCCAGTATGTGGTCTGGAGTTTCAGCGGTCTAACTGGAGAATCTGCAGAGTTCGTTCTCTGATATTCCCATTTTCTCAGTTGCTGCTTGAGTCTGCACTGCCCCGTAGGTTTTTCTTGTCAAGGCTGATGCAAGCTTTGAATGTTTTCAGGTTGTAGTTTCCCAATAGTTTCTTTGCTTGTCTCAGACCTCGGAGGTTAAGATATTTTCTGGCCCTTGTTCCTTTCTACAGTTTCGTGAACCCTTCGCAAGAGTGTGTTCTCTACGATTTACAATCTACCATGCATAGAATGATAATACTTGCTTTTAGGAAGTTTTTTTTTACTGTCAAACCTATGATTTTTTTTAAAAAATAAAAGAAAGAAAAAAATAAAAAACAAAAATATAGTGCCGCATTTTTTTGTATTGCAAATTTTGAAAGTATATGCATTTTATAAATAATATAAATTGTTTAAATTTATTAATATACATATTTGCAAAAGAAAAATAAAATTCAGATTCATCTGATAAACAATCACTCAGCCTTCGTCGCTTATAATGGAGTTAGAGTTCCTAGAACAAAAAGCTCTTTGGGCAATGATTAAATGGACAAATCACATTAAGGTAAATTCAACATCCACGTGAGCCTAGCGATGCATTTAACACCTTGAAACTCTTCCGAAAGTACGCATGTAAATCCGTGGGTTGACACGAGTGGAGATCACCGGTGTCGTAAAAATGAGATCAAACAAAAATAAATAACATACCTATGCGCTCTTCAAAATCGTTGAAAGAGGCCGGCCGGAAATCATTGAAATGCAATAACACCAGCAATGATTGGCCTCATAAAAAAAGATATCCGAAGCGGGAAATCATACCGATGATTAACGGGAGACGTACGATTTACCGACAAAAAAATTTCGACTACTAATAATCTCGATTTTGCCATTCATTGAAATCTGGACAGGGTTTTAATCGACTTTTAAGTTTTAAACCTCTACTACTTATAATGTCGACTTTATTTGTTGAATGTCGGTCAAATTGCTGACAAATTTTCATACGTTTACCTTTATTATATGAATAAAAAAGACTCAAATTTTGTTAACTTTTGATTTAATTAATTTTTTCTTAGTACATATAACTCAGTTTACTTCTTTCTAAAATATGTTTGAATAAAAAATGAAGAATATGTAAAGTAATTCAAATGAAAATACATAAGTGTTTACTTCAACCTTAAATATATTGCAATGTCGTTTAAAAAGTTCAATCTTGAATAATTTTCTTTAAGCTGCGTTTCCTTTCGTTTTATATACACTCTGCTTCAACTGAATAAGCACAAACATTTTCTAAGCTACGTTGTCCGTTTTTTCAAAACCTTGTGCCGTAATATATCATTTGATGATGCAAACTGTTTGCGTATGATGTTGACAAAATAAATCGGAAAGAATAATTCAAAAAGTACCGCTATTTTTTCCTGGTTCTCTTGCAAAGCATTCAATATGGGAAAATGCAGTTTTATTTTGCGTCAACTGATTAGACACAAATATTGAAATTGGAAATAAAAGTTATTGGGATTAATTGAAACAAATTTTTCTTAAATTAGTTTTTTATTGGTTAATTTTAGTAGTGGGTACTGCCGCCTTTATTCGTAATAGTTTCGTAAATTCGATCCGGCATGGAATCGTACAGCCTCTTTATGTAGTCCAGCAAAATTTCCATCCAGGCCAAATTAATGGCTGCAATAAGGGATTCTCTGTCCTCAAACTGACGGCCAGACTCATAAACTTTTCGTACTAAACATCCCCAAACGTTTTCTATAAGGTTCAGGTCCGGTGAGTACGGTGGCCATTGAAGCAATTCCATATTCTGCTCCTCTATCGAATTTTTTACTATGCGCGCCGTGTGGATGGAGGCGTTGTCCTGCTGAAAAGTTCAGTTTATGGGTCCGAAAATGCCTGAAAATGCCTGAAAATTTATTTTCAAATTTCCTTTAGAACTTAATGCAGTAATTTTTGAGGTTTTTAACTCAAGCTCAACAGTGCCATAGTAGCTAACTGCTCCCCATACCATTACACCACCTTCTCGACTATGATGCCGCGCTAAAAATCGTTCTTCTTTATTCACATCGTGGAAGTAATAATTAAACCCATCAGGGCCATCAAAATTAAACTTCTTCTCCTCGGAAAAAACTACGTGACGCCATTAAATTTTCCAACTCATATGGAGTCTAGAGAATTCTAAGCGCATACACTTCCGTTTCTCGTTAAGTGGTGGTTTCTTTTGAATTTTTAACCGTTTTAGATGTTTGGCACTTTTTTTTTATAATTCGCTTACGCTAAAGGGGAGGCACTATTGATAACCCTTCGCACTGTTGAAACGCTTGCACTAACACCGGCTTTCTGCTTTATTTTTGCCGCAGAGTCGCAGGAATTGGAAGCACATCTTAAAATTGCTTTTCGATCAAATGGTGTTGTTGCCGTTTTTTGACCTACTTTCATGTTTTTTCCGTACGAATCTTTGCTTCTTAAATAAGAATAGACGACACTAAAACGTCGTCCAATTTTGTCAACTATAGAACGCCCGGTTAGTCCTTGTTCTTTTAGTAAATCGATTTGAGCTCTTTCAACACTATTTAGATATTTTGATCTACCCGTTTTCCTTTGAAATACAATTAATCAAATAAAATTCACTTAAAGCACTTCAACTGTTGATCCAATGTGTCAATCTCCACAGAATACTCATAAGAAGTGAAAATAATGACCTTGTGTATATTCAGTTGACGCAAAATAAAACTGCATTTTTCCATATTGAATGCTTTGCAAGGGAACCAGGGCAAAAATAGCGGTAATTTTTTAAATTATTCTTTCCGATTTATTTTCTCAACATCATAAGCAAACAGTTAGCATCATCAAATGATATATTACCGCACAAGGTTTTGAAAAAATGGACAACGCAGCTTAGAAAATGGTTGTGCTTATTCAGTTGAAGCGAAGTATATAAGATGCCGTACCAATACTACAGGGTCTATCATTAGCGACTTGACAACTTGAAACTTTCAGTGTGAATGCACCCTTAAACGAACAAACTTGTTTTTTTAAGCCAACTCAGTCCTCGATTAACACTTGCGAGTGACGGTCGTTCCGGTTCGGTAAGTACCACCGTTTTTCAGTTATGGTAATGCGTGGAGCTCGAGAGGCTCATGTTTATCTTCCATGTAACTTTTATGCAATTTGTAGTGATATTTTTTTTGTTACTTTTAACATAATTCTACTCATGTGCGGCAAATATAAAAGTATGTACATAGATAGCTGTTATCTCAAATTGAATGGGTTTTATGAACGCTTTAACATCATGGCGTCTAGAAGAGTGTTGGAAGACGGAGAAATTGTTTCTTTTTTGAATCAAGAAGACGAACTTGCAAATGATGGCAGTGAGAGCGAGATTGAGGACGTACTCGTCGTCGATGAAGTAATCGAAGAAAACTTAAATGACACCTCAACATCTGAAAACCCCGGACATGACCATCGCTTAATTATTCCGGCTCAAAGAGTAATCAGAGGTAAGAATAGACGCGTTTGGGCTACTTCTAAATTCCGAAGTCATGAAAAAACATCCGCGATCAATATAATTGGCTATAGCAGAGGTCTTACTCGAATGTGTCGAAATATTTTGGAACCACTTTTATGTTATTTATCACGGATGACATCATTCAAGAGCTCGTTCACTGGGCAAATGTGGAGATATCAATAAAACTTACTGATAGTATGACTTCTTCGACATTTAGATACGAATCCTACTCAAATGAAAGCCTTTATTGGAATGCTTTCTATATGTGTTGACATGATTCACGTCTATCCTTGTCATTCATTGCTGCTTGGACCCTATAAATTGACAATTGTGGGAACGGTATAAGCTCAATCCAACATACGGGAACTTCCTGAACAGTTGAAAAACACCCGTTCTCGAAAAGTGGGAACGTCTATGTTTTGCTGAGATGGATTTTTTATTGTAATTCATCAATCATCAGTTAGTAAGACATAAAATCCCAATGGCAATATAGGTAATATAAATGTCACCTATTTTTAATAACTGAAAATTAAATACCGAAGATCTCTAATTTTGTGTTCCTTTTTGTTATGGATTTATAAAATCCTCCTTCACTTTAAAAAAAAAGAAAAATTAATAAAATATGTTTATGTTTTACTTAATTGCTAATAATGTAACAATAAAATGAAGCAATAAAAAAAAATATTTATTTAATTTCGTCAAAAAAAACGATTTTTAATTGTGCGCCTCGCAAGCGCATGTTTATCTTTTCAGTACTAAAAAATAAGATTATCTTTCTAGGGTTAAACAGTTAGCCCAGAGATTTTTTTTTCTCAATGTCGGCTATAGTTAAGTGAATGATGTTATCAGGTGCTCGCTCGCCTGATAACATCATTCACTTTACTATAGTCGACATTTTAAAATCGATATTTTAAAAAAATCGACATATTCTCTGTCGATATTTTGATTACTCGACATTTTGATTAATCGACATTTTTTTGTCGGTATTTTGTTGATCAATTTTTTGCAATCAATATTTTTCAAAGCAGTTAATCGTATCCAACACGCTGTTTACTGAGGTCGGACCACACAGGCGGACCAGTAGGGATGCCGTAAAGTGGCAGAGTTACGATCCCTTTGATTCTGATCGTAACCTCACCGTAAAGGAAAAGAACAATGAACAAATAATTTACTATTCAATGCAAAACGTCTGACAATTACAACAATACTAAATTGAGTACGTTTAGTTGCAAAAATTACAAATTAAACTTTTTTTTATAAAAAAAGCAAATCCAAATCCCAGAGCTCGATAACGGCTTATTGTACTACCAGGCAGAAATCCTCCTTTTTGGTGTAGAGGCTGGAGAATGGGTGGTGTATGTTGTTGTTTCCCATGGGATTGAACCTGCCCCGCACGGGTCACAAGCCAACACACTAACATCTACACCATCGCCACCCTTCACAAATCAAACTTAATGCCGATCGATATATATATTAAATATTTAAAATAAGGGTATTCATTATTTTTTTTCCATCCTTAACTATTAATATTTTAAGTATCGATAAGGGTTTCATCATGAATTTATGAATGCAAATACTTCGCATCTACCTGCTTTATAATTAATTTAAGGTTAATAAAAATGGTCACATAACTATGCACTTATTAATATATTATTTTAATAAATACTTTGGGTATTTATTTCGTCTCGGGAATAGCATTAAGATCCCGGGCTTTTTCTTAAAATGACACATTTGTCCCGGGCGTTAAGAGAAATAAATCCGGCAACCCTACAGTTATTTGGAAATCAAAGCGGATGCATTGTTTCATTAGGACTCGCCATCCGTTTGAAAAAGTGGATCTTTGGTGGACTTGATGACAATTAACAGTACTTGTGTTTCTAGATTTGAAGTAATTCCTTTACGATTAAGTCGCGTTTTCTTTCTTTTATTGTTGACATTGAAAAATAATGGTCTAAGAATTTCCATTTTCTACTGATAAGTTGGCTATGAGTCTTTTTTTCTCCCTGTGTTTCCTTTCTCAGCGTAATCCGGCAACCAAACAGCGTCCCAAGCATGAATTTATTATTTTCTTGCGGCGTCAACATTGTTTGACATGCTTTAGACGGTACCTATCTAATTAGCTTTTTTGTAAATCATTAAAATAATATGTGCATTCATGTGCTTCAACATTTATATTATATCATTTTATCAGTATCAAAGTCAATTAGTTAAGACATCAACATTCATTTGCAAAAAAAAATTCAATCGCACAATTAATCCCTTTAAACATATATTTCAAATAAATCAGCTGTATCGTCTTCAAACTGCCCCAACAAATCTATCATAACACCAGATACCATTCATACCTCCTCATTGTTGTAGGTATTTCGATCTAACAAACATCGACATGCCTAAACACCTTAAGCAAGTCAATCAAATTTCGCTTCGAATTCATCCCATTCCAACGCGTCTTACTGTCTGTCGTTTTTCCTTAAGAAGTCACTGGTTTTAAAATCCTTGACGCTGCCATAATCCATTGATTTATATTGCTTCTAGCATAGTCCTTTCAATTATGAACAACACTGATCCAACCGTCTGTCTTGTTCAAAATACATATCAACCCCAAAGCTGGCACCTTTTCCTCCCAATATAAAGAATCTAACGCTCAAATGTCAACTATTCTTAGAGGACCACAGTGATTTTGGTCATGTTATAGCAGAACGGGAGAATAAGCCATTGCCAATTCACCACACGGCTTTGCCAAGCGTGAAATTGATGAATTCAAGTAATTAATTCACGTAGCGATTGAGGTTTGGTGGATCAAGGCCGATGGCTAGGAGGTTTTGCTGAGCCTTACCCCCTCCCCCTCCCTTTACAAGAAGACGAAAAAAGCGGTCTTCAAATAAATTCAATGCGTGACACAAATCCTTGAGTAGATATTTTACAAGTTACGCAGACACGATTTGAACTCGTAGGTACAAGCACTATGATCATCGTCAACCGTCTGTGTGAGCTATAACTAAAGCAATCAACCTCATAGAAAGCAGACAATGGTTCGGAAAATCTGGAAGCTTCAGCTGGAACTTGAGGCGAATTCAGACAAATACTCCGTTCGGCGAAAAGTTCCTTGCCAAAGGAATGGAAAATCCAAACGTTGTTATTTATTACGGGGGTGGCTCTGCCAATGGATATTTGTTGCTTCTAATTCAAAGTATTTTTCGGTTCTTTCATTCCAGAGCATATCAGCTTATCATACATCTGTGGTTCGTGATGGTGGTGTATAATGTGCGTTTGAATGCGAAGCCTTTATCAGTCCATAACGAACGTTACTGCGAGCGACGACCCGCTGAGCGAACCGTGCGTTCTATCGGGATTTTTGTTTGCTTTTTGTGTTAGCTTTGAGTTGTAGTAGGATAGTTCATAGTTATTTGCCTTTCTACGCAACCACACGCGCTCGAGCGTCAGTCGTATGCAATTTGTCTGTATAACTCTTCTTACGTTGCAATCGGGTTTATTTGGAAATTCGCTTCAAATAATTGAAGTGCATAATAAGAAAAAAAAATTGGTTTCCGTCGTGAGTAGTGACGTATGGGTTCTTGTTGTGCTTATAACTTTAGTGAACAAGTTTTCACAAAAAAAAAAAAAACATTAAAGCAGGAGCTATTCACAAAGTTTTTAATCAATTCGCAATGAAAGAGAAAAATAAAATTACAATTTGTATAACAGAAGCAATCAGTCGCACATAACGTAGGATACCAAACAGAGAAACAGGATACACGTATGTTAGCCAAAGGTATCCCTTGTAACTTCAAAGGGAATACCATCGCGTCCTCATACAATCTCTTGCACAAACAACCACATTTTTAGCAACAGGTAAATGCTGGAAAATGTTTTTGGCTTAGGCGCGGAGAATACCCACCTAACAGCAAAGTGTATGAGTATAAACTTTCAACGGGGAGGTATGGTACGGTTCCAAGGACCGCGCACATAGAGAAGAGACGTCGAGTGTTTGCTCGTGTACTTTTTTGTAACTTTTAATTGTTTTTTGTATGTGGCGGTATCTTCATTGAATGTGATGGCTTGCTTACTCTAATTTGGGGGATAATTATCCCAGGAAACGCAAACCAATTAGTTCATCCTTATTTTTTCTTTTCTTTTCAAAAACATTACCTATTCAAAATTGAATCAAATTTTTTGTTATGCCTGTTAAGGAGACGATACTTATAAGAAAAATAATAAGTAATAAAGTTTCAAATAAAACCAAGTTATTTGAAGAGGAATTGTGAGGCGAAATATGTTTTTATTATTAAAAAGTTAGATGCATCCTCTTGAGAAGAAGACAAGCAATTAAATGTATTTCTTTGCAAGCATATGTTGAAAACGAACGCTCTGGCATATTTGCCATATGGTGCGTTAGATAAGGTCATTAGGACAACTTTTGATATTTGAAGTTTCATGTTTGAAAAACTGTCGAGGCTGGTAAAATATGAGGAAGGAAGTTGATTAATTCCAATAAGATTTATAGTCACTGATGTCTTCTAATGCAATCGAATTTCCATTCGGGTTTTATTTTTAATTAAAACGAGATGGATGGAAGCAATATACGAGTACCTATAGAATGTTTTTTTCGATATCCAACTGAGCGTATTTCCGACCAATTCGTTTGGCGTTGGGTATTTTTTATAATTTGGTGAATCGGATTACATTACTTTTAGTTATTCAAACTTCCCTCAGCATGTTTTCAAACAGTTTTCAGTTGGTTTTATTATGTCATTGCCGTCTGCGTCTAGTAGTACAAAAACAAAACGAAAGAAATGGGGGGCCCTAGGGAATTTGGAATTTGACTCTCACCTTTAAGGACATAAATTTGTTTGTCGATTTTTTTTTTCTCTTTAAAATGCTATTATTCTAGCTTCCGGGGATAGACTCAATAATTAAAGGGCGCTCTCCTGATGTCGTTATTTTCTTACCCACGTTTTTTTTGCATGTTTTCCTTCATTTCGAAAATGTTATGTTTGAGTAATTTAGCAGGAGAAGTACTCTAAAATTTGTATTATGAAGGTATGAATACTTTTTCGTTTGTGACGAATTTTTCTGGATCGAATGAAATAAATGGAGTAACAATTTAAATCATTAGGGAGCTGTGAACATTTGAATGTTAAATTTAAAAATGCAATTAGATTATGTTGTGCCTCAAATAAGGACATTTAGCAGGTACCCCAAGACACATTCTCTTATTTTGTGACACATTTTTTTTTAGGCGAATGTGTAAAATGTCAAAGAGAATGGAGAAAAATACACATTGATTTATTTATTTATCTGATTGATTGATTGATTGAATTTAGTAGCTTTTGAATAAAACTCAATAAATTTTAACTTTCTACTGAACTATTTTTTTCAATTTCTATAAAAAATACATAAAGGAAGAATGGGATAAACTTGAAGGAAAATACGGTAAACAACCTTCAATAGTGTCTACATATCAATAATTAAATAGATATTTTATTTGAATAAAAAATGTAGCAAATGAATAACAAATAATGCAAAAATAAATAAAATAAAGAAACAAGTAAATAAATAAAGAAAAATATATAGATAAAAAATAAATAAATAAATAGGTAAATAGATAAATATATAAATAAAAAGTTAAACAAATAAATTAATAAATAGGTAAATAGATAAATAAATAAATAGGTAGGTGAATAAATATAATATATATCAAGGTTATTATATAAATAAACAAATAATTAAATAAATATTCTAAAGCAAGAAAGTAGCATTTAGTAGCTTTTGAATGAAATTATAGGTTAGGTTAGGTTTAGGTGGCTGTCGGCAGAAGCCGACACACTTAGACCAATTAAGGTCCATTGAGTTGTGATACCACGTATGTATTCTCTACCTCAACTCTGTAGATGGGACTGGCCAACGACACGCGGTTGTTCTCAAACGGTCCCCATCTACGTACTAACCGCGCCCAACGTCGTTTAATTGCGGTGATCTGACGAGAACCGATTACTTTTAAATTCATTTTTAATTGTTACTGAATATCAACTTACCTACATACTAGACAAAAATGATTAAATCTAACTTAAAATTAACAGAATACTTATTTTTATTTTTTGGTCCTTATGCGGACGCCCACGAGAACCGATTAACTCGACGTGGTATTGTCGTTGGTTAATGAAACTATAACTTACATTCAATAAATATATAAATAATATCTCTAAGGACATATTTCTTCAATTTATACAATATACAATAATTTCTTTATTTTAATTTTCATTTTAACAATTTCCATGATATTTCTTTTTCGAGTGTCTTAATCTTTCAATAAGGGCTAATAAAATTGTTCTCTGTCCATGGGACAAATAAGTTATATTATGTAAAAAACCCGGGATCTTAAGGTCTTACATACATACATATTAATCCTTAACGGCCAATATAGGCCTGAACCTAGCTTCTCCAACCACTTTCGTGCGAAGTGGAGGGGACCTACAGTTTTACGCCGAATTCGAACGGCAAATTTGAGAGGCTTTCTCATGACAATTTGATACACTTGGATGATTGTCAGACGTTCGCAAGAAGTGCCAACAACACGCGGTATTGCCAAGTGGTCCCCCATCTAAGTACTAACCACACACAACGTCGTTAATTTGTGGTGATCGAACGAGAACCGATTGATTCCACATCTCAAGCATCAAGTGCATTTTTATAATCCGTCCACTGACACAAAACGTTTTTTTTTACAAAATCTTTGCTTTTTCAATAAAATCCTTTAAATTTTGATTAACAAAATATGTAGATGCTTCTGAATAATTCTCCCACACTAAGATTTTTATCCCGCCCACTTTATGATTGACAGGAATAGGGCATCCAACAGCTTTTTTTTTTGACATTCGATTATTTTTAATTATTGAATAAGTTGGTGCGAAGTATTATTATTTATATTATATGAAACATTGATCAATATCTTAAATGTATACATATATTTAAAGAATATTTTTTGAGATATCTCAAGTAGTAACCAAGGTGAGTGTGAAAAAATGGCTTACTCAAAATAGTGGAATAACGGTTCTTTACAAAAATACTCATAACTCAAAAACGAGTCAAGTTAATTCTATACAAACTAACACACCATTTTATACTATCATTTTGAATCTATTTTTATATTAACATGTTAGAGACATTTTTTTTATAATTTTTCCAGTTATAGTTTCCTATAACAGTTTTTTGATTTTTTTTTTAATTGCACGATTCTCAAATCGACTGTATCGATTTTGATCAATTTTGATATTTTAAGTATTATGGTGAGTGTCAGAAAATTGCTTACTCAGTTTTTCGAGAAAACTTTTTTTTTACTTAAGAAAACTAACAAGTTCTCAAAAACGGGTAGAGTGATTTCAAAGTAATTTGATTAATACCTGATATTAACATGTAGAAGAAACAACCATCCAAAAGAATAAACTGTCATGAGAAATTTCAAAAAAAATTAACTGATAGCAATCGGCGTTGAATTGCAAGTCCCTTCCATTCATTTTCAAAATATAGCTTTGCACACGTTAAAAGAGCTGGGTTTTAAGCCTTGTTTATTTTCATTTTTAAATAGGTATCTTGAAAGGTTGTTATTAATACGGTTAACTGATATCTTATCTTTGATTCACTGTGAATCGCTCGGAAGGTTATTTTCAAATCAATTTGTTTCACTTTTAAAGCCGTTTTAGCTTTAAAATTCACTGATTATATTAATGCTAAAATGTTGGAGAAGCTATTAAATAAATCGAATACTTAAAATAATAAATGTAGCAACAATAGTGCACCATGCAAAAAAGTATCCACTGTTGACCAGTTCACACTACTGCAGAATTGTCCATCCAGTTTATGAAGGTCATTCCAACAGATTTGAGAGGATCCAAAAGTTTTTGTTGCACTAAGTATACTTCGCTGGCATATTGAAATGCGTACATATGAAAGTGTCGGGCGCAGTGGCTCAGTTGTTAGTATGTCGGACTACTAATCAAAAGGTCCTCGGTTCAATTTCCGCCGGGGCCAAGAAATATCTTGAGTTTTGTTCCACTGCACCACTTCTTGCGAAATTCTGACAAACATCCAAGAGTATCAATTTTCATTGAGAATCTTCTCAAATTGTAGATCCCTTTTACTTCGCACGGTTAGAGAAGCTATGCTTTAGACCCTGTATGGGTCGTTAATGCCTAATATTTTCATATGAAAGAAGCTTTGAACTACTTGAAATTTGAGATCTTCACAATCGGAGGAAATACTCGTATGTAATGGTTCCTTGGGATTTTATTACCTGCCATTTCGATCGCTCCTCTCTCTTATCAAAAATAAATTTTTAATGCTCCGTCGAGGGTTCTCAGATATCGAATATTTTTGTGAACAAGTATCTACGAGAAGCTATTGTGATTTACAAGAATTTCATGGCTTGCACAACCAAAGCAATCCATCAGTTGCGAAGCCTGTGTACAAGTCGATGACTCTGAGCAACATTTTCTCGTATAAGATGGCGTATTTTCTCGTATCCGATGGCAGGTATTTGGCGCTGATGTGGAGAGTGAAATCTAAGCTCATCATCATTGACGCGCATAGAAATTTCAGTAAAAGTGATGTGACTTGATATCAGTACAAAGGGCCAGTATTGAATCTGAGGGCTCCAAGCAGAAAATCTCGCACCCCGACAGAAATAAACGAGGAAAGTAGCTACTTAGTGGAAGCTGATAGGCCTTGTATTTTGTTTTATGTGTTTTAAATTTATTTATTTTTAAAGGAAACATTGAATGAAATTTGTTCATTCTCTAAATCTTAGTCTAAATAAACATTACGCAGAAGAACGAAAAGTAGGTACATATGTACATACTCGTACCTCTTCGAGGATGAAAATCTACTCCACATGTATTTTCCAGGAACTCGTTTGGCTCAAATGGGTCAACAAAAAATGTATTAATGACAAACAACAGCATCCGTAATATGAGTACCTATTTCCCCAATGTTCACATCAATCTGTTTACGTAAATATAAGCTATCATAATATCAAGCTTGCAATAATTATCCTTACAATATTTTTATATCGGACTTTCGGATATTGGTTTCAAATTCAATCAATTATTTTTACTGAAACTAAGATAAACCAATATTAAAATGGCACAAGTCACTCGTCTACAGTTAATAGGCATACTTTTTGTTGAGTTTGTGCTGATCCTTGGAATCAATAAACATCATCGTGGCATCCCCTTCGTATGCATAGAGCTAATCAAGTTTATGGAAACATGTAGGATGTACATACGTAGGTGGTATTCGTTGAAAATTTCATCAGGGCTGCTTGATAACAACTGTATTGTCAACAAGTAGTTGTTGCTGAAATACTCGTATATTAAATTACACATGCATTCCATCATCACATCCTGACTGACTGCATATTGCAAATATTGTATGCATCAATCTGTTGAAAATAATGCAATGCAAATTCAGTTCTCTTATATGATGTCGAGTTCAACTGGCAAACAATAACAAACAAATAAGCAATGAATCGAGTTAAAATTTACGTGTCATTCTTTCATTTTTAATGCCTCCCTTCAGGCCAGAGGTCGAAAGGCACAAGGAATCATTGAACCGCATTGCCTCTGTCGCCAAATCTAACTGAATCATAAAAATCCAGACGTCATAAAATGCAAATTATATTCTGTTATCTTTCGTATCCCCGCATTGATCGGAATCAAACACTGTTCCTCGAACAACGGCACCGAGCAGTTCCACAAACTTACACCGTGTACGTTGTAGTTGAATAAATTTACGATAATAATATCCTTTTTTTATTGTTAGAGCTTCTGATTACAGTGGTTTTGTTGTACGACTGTTAACAACATCATTACTCTTGCTCTAATGTACGAGTAATTCTGTTTTTCAGAAAATATGTTTACTACCAGAAATGCATTGTTAGCAAGGCAAGAAGTGCTGGGTTGTATCTACTGTGCTCTCTGTGTAGAACCTGGTGATTCTCGAGTGTTGATTGATGCCGTCTTTGAAGAATCACTGTATTTTTTAATATCCTGCATCTCTGTTTGTGTAAGCTTTCAATATCCTGTCATTCGTAAAATGTCGGTTTATGGACAGAGCAGTGCCAGTTGTTGTGAGACTACTGCTTGTGTTAAATCTTCTTTTAAAATGTGTTTTCAGTAATGATTGATTTTTTTTTCTTGAAGAGTGGCAAACAAAAATTGAGTGCTTGTTGTTGTATTTTGTTTTCTGTAAATTATTAAAAAGGAAATGAGTGCGGCATTCTATAGAATGCGGAGGTTTCACAAGACAGTTGAAACCAAATAACCTTTGTTCATATTATGGATAGCAGTTTGCAATTTCATCACAGTTGACAGGATAAACGTTTGTACATGAATATAAGCAGTTTAAAACAAGGAAACAAATGTGAGTATTGCATTAAATTTATTTATATGTTCGCAATTGCAAAAAATGAGAAGAAATACTTTTTTTTAATATTAACTTAACGCTATTTAGGTGGGCAATTTTTATTGACAAAAATTTAAACACGTAGTTATCTTCAAGCCACGCAACAACTCCGCCTTCACGCTATGTGTAATGGGCTACAATTTATACTAAATAATATTGTAAATATATATAAATATTTCCGCCGGGGCCAAGTAACATTATAGAGTTTTTTTTCCACTGCCCCACCTCTTGCGAACGTATGACAAACATCCAAGAGTAGAAATTGTCATGAGAGGCTTCAAAAATTTTTCGTTCGGATTCGGCTTTAAATTGTAGGTCCCTTAAAATTCGCACAAAGCTAGGTTTTAGGCCCTGTGGCCTTTAATGCCTAGTACTTATTTAGAGTTAACAACAAAAAGTTAACACAAATCTTACCGCTTTCGGTTTCAACATCAGCACTACTTGCCTTAAACTCCATTTGCTTTTTAGCATTAGGTCCTAGTTAAAGGCTTACAGCCGTAATAATAAAAAATAATTAATTTGCCTCTAATTCACAATTTAAGTAAAATGTGGATTAAAAGTTCATTCACGAATTAAAATTTCAAATTAATAAAAAATAAATGCTAATACAATAGCTAATTTTCGTTGAATAACAATTTGGTTCAATTATTGGATTAAGTCGTTTTTTTTTATATATATAGGTAACTTCCTGCAAATGGCTGCATGTCCATATCAAATATAGCATTTGGTTAAAAATGCTGTCAATTTTATTTCAACATAGGAATTATTTGATTGCTTAAATATGCAATTAATTTCAAAAAATGGCAATTAGAGTCAAAAAATGTTTATTAGTACGATTCAAAGACAATTTGTTAAAAAATGTACTATACCTTCAAGGGTATTAACTAATCGAGTCGTCTCGCAACTCTCGTTAAGACAGGACCAGAACGAAACCTGGCGTTCTCCAGATGGTCAAACCACCAACCAAAACGACTCCGTGCTTATCAATGCATTCTGAATATATACAAATTGTAAACTATAAATTGTCATATGTGTAAAAGTCATAAATACAAATAGATAAATAAGTAGCTAACTCAATAATAATAAGTAAACAAAGAAATAAATTAAAGAAATAAATAAATAGAAATAATAATAATAATTAAATAATTAATTAAAAGGAATAGTAACAACAAGTATGGATAATGATTATATGTTTGTCCATTGTAGTATACCTACCTAAAATCAAAGGGTTCTCAGAAGAGCTGCAATACCATCTGTAGCGATCAAAAAATTTATTCAGTCTTAAACTGGTGATCCATAAAACATGATTGATTGAAAAATTGCTTTCTTTAAAAATAATGAGTTTGTTTTTCGACTAATTTTTGATCTTCTATCTATAAATGGATATAAATTTAAAATATTGATCTTAACTTTTCTGATGGTTTCTTCAATATGAAGGCGACTTGTCAAGGCGAAACAAAAGATATTAAGCACTTGGTTTATAATCCGTTTCTATATTAGTTAATACTAGTATGTTTTTTTTTATTTTTTTTTTTTTTGTAAAAAGGAAATCCAAATCCCAGAGCACTCAGACTCGGTAACGGTCCATTGTACTACCAGGCAGAAATCCTTCTTTTGGTGTAGAGGCATGTGATTGGGTGGCGTATGTTGTTGTTCCCCATGGGGATTGAACCTGCACCGCACGGGTCACAAGCCTACACACTTTTTTTACTTTTTACTTTTAAATTCATTTTTTTTAATTATTAGCTTATATCAACTTAAATACTAGACAAAAATGATTAAATCTAACTTAAAATTAACAGGATACTTATTCTAGATTATTGATCCTTATGCGGACGCCCTAAACTTAACTCTATCTTATAATTATTGCCTTTCGGCCTAAAAACTATTTTACGAACTAATCTTACATAATTATGTTTTCATCGAGAAAATTGTTAAGAAAACTCGGAATCTTTATCAAATTTCATATTTTTATATAAAAAAACAAATTACAAACTACCTACTCTACTTACTTAAACTACTTAGCATATTCTAACAATAATTATAATTAGGACTCTGAGCACTCGTTGCCTTGCGCAACAAGTGGTCAAAATCCCAATTGCTTTCCGAGCTCCTGGCAGTCGTCAACGTGCACACGCGACGCCGTGAGCCGACTGAAGCCTTACAGCGTCAGTCAATTCCCGGAAGCACCACCAGACGTTGGCGAGCCCGGCCTCTCCCAAAAACGCCCTAGCTGACTTAATCTAACTTATAAGCTAAGAGGATGTTACCTAGAGTAACGCACCGTCCTGGGAGGGCATGTTGACCCCTCCCCCCTCAACAAGCCACCAAAATTCGGCGAATTGCTTTTCCGTGTCGAATCTATCCCTCTCCGATATTGCGGTACTAAAACGGAGGAGCTCATGAGCATTGGCGACGTCCCCGTCCTTGAGGAGCCGCTTATCTCTCGCGCTGCGGTAGCGATGGTATAAGACCGGGATACCATCCCTCGTCTGTACCAGCCCTTTTGAATCAATATGGATAAATGCCTCTGGCGGGATAAAGCCAGACCGGAGCGTACTCTCTATGTACATTTCATTGGGGTAGTAAGCCCCAAATATCAGACTATTGTCGCTGGCCATCGCCCTTGCAACGTGCCTTCGAGTGACCTTAATGAGGAGATTGTCAGTCCTATTCAACTGAGCCCCATCGTATAGGACCTTGTTGAGATAGTATTTTATATAGTTGGATTCGGGCGTTCGGAACAACCGGAGACAGGTCCTAAGACATTGTCTCTCCAAAACCCGAATCTTTTCCATATAACTAGGCGCTATATTAAACCGCAATGGACAACCATAAGCGATGATCGGCCTTATAAGGGCCACGTAGCAAATGACCTTCACTCTAGAGTCAAGTTGACTGCTATGAAACAGTCTCCTTTTCAAAGCATAAGCCTTCTTGGCCCCAGCAAGACAAGCAGCTATATGTCTATCGAAATATAGATACTGGTCAAGCCAGACACCTAGATATCTAACTACGCTTCTCACCGCCAATGGCTGCCCATTTTGTCCAACAATGGCTAATTTCTTCCAGTTTTTTCTGGTATCCCTAGAGGCCCCAACCAATGGAGTTCTGAACAAGATTGTTTCCGTCTTCTGAAAGTTGATTTTCAACTTCCAGTCGTCGCAATATCGCTTAATTTGATCGAAGTCACGCTGCAAAAGGATATTAATGACCTCGATTTAAGGACCTGATCTGTATGCCACCAAATCGCCGGCATACGCTATAGCATGTCTGAGTGAACCCACCAGATCACTCGTGTAAATGTTAAACAGGATCGAAGAATTGACCGCCCCCTGCTGTAAACCGTTTTTAATTTCAAAGACTCTGCTCGAAGTCACGTTGCCACATTTGACAACGAACTTCTTTCCCATAAGCATATTATAAATTACATATAGCAAAGGTTTGTGCATCCCCCGCCTGGTCAACTTGTAGAAAAGTCCCTCTAACCATATGGTGTCGAAAGCCTTCTCAAAATCAACCAGACAAGCACCCGTGCATTGGTTCTTGCATTTATTCCACTGAATGTCGGAAACCAGTTTCGACGCGGCATGAATAGTGTCATGCCTCGCCCTGAAACCAAACTGGTTGTCCGGGATTATGTTATTGTCCTCGACCCACTTTAACAGGGCTCTATTGACAACCTTTTCAAAGACCTTGCTAATATTCGGAAGCAAGCTAATTGACCGGAGATTGGCAGTGTTCGTCCTATCTTTACATTTTTTCGGGATAGGGTGTACCACAGCTACCTTCCAATGCGCCGGATAATGTGCATTATTCAGCGAATTGTTAAACAGCGTGGTGAAAATATCTACAGCCTCCAAAGGCAGGTGTCTCAATACGACGTTTGGGACACCATCCATCCCCGTCGACTTTTTATTTTTTAGTGACTCGAAGATGCACAGAAGATCATCCTTCGACACGAACAAGTGCGATGCATCTCGGCCATTGGCGACAACTGCATTAGCGTGGTTTTCATCAGTGTACACGGTGAATCCGTTATTCTCAGATCGCCAATTCTCAAGTTCGGTGCGCAGATAGAAGTGGCTCACTAGAGCCCTATTATCAATGTCGTGGTTACGGCGAACAGGATTGTTCACCGTATACACGGCCTCGAAACAAGCGCCCAGCAAATCCACTTTCTCCTGTGGGTCCTCGACCACGAAAAAATCGTCGTTTGAAGCGACACTTTCTGGACTTATTCCAGCAGTCAGTACTGTCTGTCTGTTCTCTGCTGTCTGGGAGATTCGAACACAAGGAATATCATTGTGATCTTTCCTCCTGAACAACTTATTTATCTGTGGGAACATATTCGGACTACAGGTTTTAATAGCCCGAATTTTATTGCCCCAATACAGACTTACAGATTTTCTGTAATTTTCTTTTATCAGCTGTTTCAGGATTCGGATCTCTGACTTCAGCATCCTTACCTCCGGGTCGTCGCGATCAGTAAATTGCCTGTACAGCCGTTTAAGCCTCGAGAGCAGTCTACTTTTCTGTCGGTATAGTGCGTCGATTGTAGGGTTTCTGTACTTTTCTGTCTGGTCGTCGTCGGAACGTCCTACCCGAGGAATAGTTCGTTCCATAGTTCGTTTAATGGCGTCGTCCATTTGCAATAAATGCCGATCAATGTCATCATTTGTCATGTTACTGTTTGTCGGTGGGTCGATCCCACTCGAACGTATATCTCGCTTTAACAATCTGGAGAAGCGCGACTATTGTGCCCTCCGATAATCCAATGAACACACTGCTTCGTACTCCTCCAGCAGCGTTTGCTCGTTCGGGATCCGTATTGTGGCGGCGAGTCCGTAGTGGTCACTATCGTACTCAAACGCACGTAAACAGTTCCGCGTGTATTGGTCTATGTTTGTCAGTTGAAGTCTTGCGTCCGTTAAGGCCAAGTCCAGGAAAGCACCGCTTCTTGGAAAAGAAGGGATATCCGTCGCGTACAACTCGAGTTTGTACTCAATCATATTGAGGCGCCACCAGTTGTGAAACTGGTTGCCCCTGGGATTTGCAGTAACATTTCCCCATGCCGCATGTTTGGCATTAATATCTCCGGCCAAGAAGTAATAATTCTCCTCCGAGTTCAGCTGCAGACTACGAAAAAGTGTCTCGAGCTCTGTCATAAATTGGTTGGGTGGAGGTGCTGCAGGTGCGTAAAGCGACACCACATACATTCTCCTCCGGCTATGGAGAGGAATGCATATGATGCATGCTTCCAACAACTGGAACCTACGCACGTCCCCGCTATATATAACCCTATGGCGCAGGCCTTTTCGAATTAAGATTCCAACCCCACCACCTTGAGTGGAGTGAGGGCGGTCTCTTCTTATTATATGATAGTTTTTGTATCCCAATTTGTGCTTCTGATTTAGCTTAGTTTCGCTAACCAAAAGCACATCCGGGTTTTCGGTTTTCAACAAATTGGCAAGTGACGTTCTTTTCTCGATCCTGACTAGTGAATTAACATTCACAGCAAGGATCTTTAAGTTTTCCTCATCCAGCGCAGCCATTAGACTTATGGCACACCAGACCCCACAAACAGCTCCGAATATATAAAGTCAATTCGGGCCGCTTGTTCATTTAATTGTTTCTGGAACTTATCGATCTTTCCGTGCAGAGACAGAAGGATCGATTTTAAGTCCAGATCCACCTCAGGTGCCTTTTGGGCTACCTTTGGTTGGTTTGATGTCATGTGGGCTTGACCGGTCCAGCTGCCATTTGGGCAAAGGACACGTTGGGTGCCACAAAATTTGCGAACGAGCGACTCTTCTGACGCCTATCATCTTCAGACTGCTGTTTGCGGGCCTGGACTCTCTTTTTCAATTCTTGGTACTTTGAACAACCCCTGAAGTTGGCGGGATGTCCAGAGTTCCTGCAGAGCACACAGGAGAGTACACTCCGGTCTTCGACTCTCTCCTTACCTAGAGAGCATTCACCATGTATGTGGTCCTTATCGCACTTCACGAATCTAAACTGCATGTTGCAGTTAGCTTCGGCGTGCCCGAACCTTTGGCAGCGCATAGATTGAAGTATGCGATCTGACCTCTTTATTTTCTCCCACCTTACAGCATGGTAGTACAGGAAGCGGATATTTCGCAGCCTGTCGATTTTGCTGTCGGGAGTAAGCTGGACTAGGAAGAATGGTAAGTGACGTTTACCACCCCTTGCCACAGCGGAGGAAAACGGCTTGACCCCCACGAAATGGAGGTCGTCGCTTTCAAAATTCTTTAGCTCTCTTTCAAACTCCTCCGTTTTAATTGAGGGATCGATTCCCTTCACGGTTTTTAACTTTTGCTGCCTTGGGGTGTACGTGAAGTACTCGGTTTTCACCTCTCCCAAAGCGGCGCGCACCCTCTGGTACTCCTCTATTTTTTCACATATAATTATGTGATTGTTAGCAGAAAGCCTTTTCACATGGAAATTTTTATACCCTATTCTAAGGGTATATTAATTTTGACGCATAGTTTGTAACATACCTTAATATTGCCCGTAGACCCCTAAAAGTTACTATATTTATGATCAGCATCGATAGTAATGTCGATCTAGCCATGTCCTTCCGTCCGTCCGTCTGTTGGCAAAAATTAGGCCTTTAAACTGGGCCTAGAGAGCTGAAAATTTAACCATATACTCTCTAGGCTCCCGAAATATTCAGGTTTACGAATTTTTGAAATCCGCCCACAGACACGCCCACAAACTCAAAAAAAAACAAAGTTTTGGGAAAAATCGAATTTTGAGCTAGAAAGCTGAAATTTTGTATATATGATCTATGACCTAACTACTATCCTAAAACTGCTCGGGATATACAATTTTCAAAATCCGCCTACTGACACGCACACAATTAAATAAAACAATTTTATTGAAAACCCAAAATTTGAGCTAGAGAGCTGAAATTTTAACTATATACTCTCTATGGGCCCTTTATGCTCATGTGTAAATATTTTCAAAATCCGCCCACTGACACGCCCACAATTAATTTTTTTTTTTTTTTTGAAAATTCAAAGTTTGAGCTAGGGAGCTGAAATTTATAATATATAGTCTCTAGGGGCCCTTTATTCTCATGTGTTAATTTTTTTTAAATCCGCCTACTGACACGCCCACAATTAAATAAAACAATTTTATTGAAACACCCAAGTTTGAGCTAGGGAGCGTTTTTTTTTGATAAAATCCTTTAAATGTTATATAACAAAATACTCGTATGTAGAGCGTTCTTAACAATTCAACCGTAGTTGGACTTTTGTCACGGCCACTTATGTGGGATAGGAATAAGAATAGGGTATCCAACAGTTCGCCCAAGCGGACTGCAGCCCGTCCCTATGTTTTTTTTTGTTATTAATTTACAAATCCTAATGCTATCTACAATGTCGAAATTACTCACGTTAATGGGTGGTATTTTGTCCTTCCGTGACTGTTTAGATTGTTGTTGTTGTTCTTGTTGTTGTTGTTGTTGTTGTTGGTGTTGTTGTTGTTGTTGTTGATGTTGTTGGTGTTGTTGTTGTTGATGTTGCCGTTGTTGTTGCTTCACCTCCAGTTGTTGTTGCACTTGCTGCTTGAGCACAGCTTGTTGTTGCTGTTGCTGCAGCTTCTTTCTGCGCAACTGGTCGCGCTTCTCCAGCAGCTCTTTTATGAGCTTGTCCAGCTGCGCCTACTCATCATCCTCTTTTTCTTCGTCCATTTGAACGACTTCCTCGTCATCGACCGGTAAGTCCTTGAAGGAGTTTCCCTCTCCGACGTACCGGCCCTCTCCTCCATCATACTCATAAGAGCTGGAGTGTGCTCCGTCATCATCGGATGCAGCCACCGATGATGCCACACTATGGCCTGCCAAGTTTAACCTTCTTTTGGCTGAAAGGTTCGGCTTCGGATTTAACTTCCGCCGGCGTTTTTCCACTGTCCTATACTCCTCGCTTACAGTTACTGCTGGCGTTGTAGCGATAGCTTTTATTGTTGGCGTTGTTGTTGTTGCTGTTGTTGTTGTTGATGTTTTTGTTGCTGGTGTTGCCTGCGAAGATCCCCGCCTGGGCAACGCGGAACACGCTGTTGGGCTTGGTGTCATGGCATTTAAAGCTGCCCTTGGCATACAAGCTGCCGCTGTTTTTGTGACTGCTGTTGCTGCTTTCGTTACTGCTGTTACTGCTGTTGTTGCTGCTGTTGTTGCTGCTGTTGTTGCTGCTGATTTTTTTGCCGGCTTACGTGTTCGCACCACACGTCGCAACGGCACACCCACACTCGTAAGCGGGACCACCGATTTTCCGGGGTCCATCGCCTGATAATGCGGCACTTTTTTTTGTTTATTTTTGTGTCTCTATCACTATATTTCCGAAAAAAAAATAAAATTAAAAAATTGAAGGCTGGCAGAAAATCGAACCCGAGTCTCCGACGTCAAAGTCGGAAGCCTAGCTTACTAAGCCAACTTTGGACTTGAAAAACACTCGACTAAATTGCGTATATAATTGGTACACTTTCCTTTTTTTTCCGCTGAACACTAACTAGCCGCCCTATCTTGATAAGAGCTGCGGAACGACTGACAAGCCAACACACTAACCTCTGCACCGTCGCCACCCATATATTTACTAGTATGTATGTTACTTCGTAAGAAGCTGACTTTTCGTTATCTAATAAAAAGACAGCCTGAGTCTTTGAAGCATTTAATTCAATTTTGCATTTGACAGATTGCGATTTCGTTTTAATGTTTAAACCAACTAATTCTGATGAATAAATGCATGTGTCGTCCGCAAAAATTATTTAGAAAAATCATGCTTGTAGATATTATACAGGATTGGCCCAAGAACTGAACCGGACCCTGCTCGTAATAAGTAACCTGTTGATAGCCAGTTATTAACCGATACTTTAAAAGAACGCCCTGATAAAAATGACTGGACTAATTTCACCAAGTAAATTGGAAAAGGTAGGCTTAAAAGTTTGTGCAGTAAACCCTCTTGCCATACGGTGTCAAACGCTTTTTCGGCCACAAGATTACCACATCCGTACTTTTCCCATTTCAATAATTTTTGATATGCTTCGTTATGCAGTGAATCTGGCGCACTGCAGAATGATTTGCTCTAAACCCGAATTATTAAATAAATATTATTAAATAAACATGGCATAAAACATCTTTACCTGGCTTGAGAATCGGCCTAACATTTTCTGTTTTCCATTTTTTGTAAAAATATCCCTGTTTAAGGAAGCAGTTAAAGAGCCATTTTAAGCACTGATCATCACAGGACAATACCGTGATACCATCTTTTAAATAATAATACCATCTTGACTATATTCCAAATGGCTTTGTCTAGGCCTTGCAGCTTTCGGTTCCAGCATTTGATTCTGAAGGTCAAACTAAGTGGCTATGGGTCTGGTTCTTGTCTACATCGATCTAACGATTTCTTTTTTTGATTAATTCGACGATTGACGTGGAAGTGAATTTGCGAATTCCATCGACTGATTTTTTAGGTACTGACTGATCGACTAAACCGGTAAATGATCATTTATCACGACATGTTGGCACAAAAGTTCTTGCATATTCGTCAGAATCAAATCGAGTTTGTGAATGTTCAGATACGGAGATTTCTGAATGATAGTAATCTACTATGTGCTAATCAGTTTGGTTTTCGCCCTAAACATAGTTGTACTACTGCGTTGATAAACGTAATAGAGGAAATTAGACAAGCAGTAGATAAAGACGAAGTAACTTTTCTTACCTTGCTCGATTTCTCTAAAGCATTTGATATGGTAAGTCACAATGTTCTTTCTGGTAAGCTACGAAATCAATTTAATTTTTCGGTTTCGGCTACCAATTTAGTAGCCTCTTATTTATTTCAGCGATTCCAGGCTGTTGTGGTTAATAACTCATAATCTGATTTTCTTCCACATAGGTTTGGTGTTCCTCAAGGATCAATTTTGGGTCCGCTATTCTTCTCCATGTACGTAAACGACCTTCCTTCATGTATTTTAAATTCGTCTATTGATATGTATGCTGATGATGTGCAGGTACGAAAGAGTTTTCCGTTGGGTCTTGTGGAAAATGCTGCATGTGAATTAAATGAAGACTTGGAAAGGATTCTGTGCTGGTCTCGAGCAAATTGCCTCCGTTTAAACCCGTCAAAGTCTAAATGTTTGGTTATTTCTAGGAAGCAGGTTGATAATCTATGTTTTCCTAAAATATATCTCAATGGTACCTCTATTGAATTTGTCGTATCTGCAAAAAATCTTGGCATAATTTTTAATCGAACGCTTACTTGGAATAACCACATCGGACTGGCTCCAGGCAGGGTTTATGGAGGACTTCGCATGCTATGGGCTACACAAAAAGTCACACCTCTAAAAACAAGAAAAATTCTTGCCAAAACGCTTCTTATTCCAATTCTGATGTTTGGTTGCTAGCTTTTCAGCAACTGTGATTATGAGCATAGGCGAAAACTCAATGTAGCCTATAATAGTATCGCCCGATATATTTATGGACTAAGAAGATATGATCACATTTCTTCTTTTTCACAATCGATTCATGGCGTTTCTCTTGACAACATTTTTAAGCTGAGAATATTGATCTTGCTTCATCATATTCTTCAGACGCGCCAACCATCTTACCTTTTTAGCAGGATCCGTTTTATGCGTTCAACTAGGACTTTTGATCTCATAACAATGCGCCTCAATTTCTTGGTTTCTGAGCGACAATTCTTTATCCATGCGATTCGGCTATGGAATTCCCTCCCCCAACATATAAGGTTAATAAGCCGCAAAGCACTGTTCAAAAAGGAACTCAGGCAATACCTGCAAGCACTTCGATGATGATGATAAGTTGTTTAAGTCTTTTGTTTTTATTTTTATTTTCTTTTGCTTTTATTTCTTACTTTATTTTTATTATTTTTTTTTCTCATTTTCATTTTCTATTTTTGTTCTTTGGAATTTGTATTTGTAAATAAGTATCCATCTAAACTTTTTATTTCTTAAAAACTGAACAATTACCTATTTTTATGCTTGTATATCTACATACATTATAGATTTAACATTGTTATAGAATATTTTTTCACTGAAATTTGCACTACTTAACAAGATATTGTATCTTACTGTGTAAGGCCATTTAATAAAGATCTGAATTATCTGAAATTATCTGTTGACGGGTTTGCCCGAAGGGTGGGGCTGGGGGGAATAAACGTTGGATGAGGAGGATGAAAAAAATGAAATGGGTGTCTAGAATACAGTCAGCTTGGATACTTCGCCAGAAATTTGCATTTCCACAGACCCAGTTCTATGCCTACAATTTAAATTGTCATAAATCACTATTTAAATGGGATAGTTTCTGCACTGTAACACGGCCATCAGGAAAGTAAACACAAAATATTTTTACTGAACGGCCGTTAGGAATTTAAATACCTACTTTCTCAATGGGCCTTACTAATAATCAAACACTAATGTCGACTGCTAGTTGGCTGCCAGCTTAACTTAAAATGTACAGCATTATCGAAAAGGTACCAATAAACAATTTGACCTCCAGCTTTACTAGTCCGAGAACTTTATTTGAATCTATTACATTTGCTGTCAAGGAAGTTGTCAAAACAGATGTTGGATTCAGACAGCCTCCTGAGAAAAAAATCGTAATTTTACAGAGTCGCAGGGTTTCCCCAGTGCATAGGTGCAGTTGATGGCGCACACATTAAAATAAAGAATCCTGGTGGAGAATTTGGTGCACGGCATTAAATAAATATTACACTAATGATGCGGAGAAAACTCTAACATGTTCTCCCTCCTCATTTTTAATGACAGGACTGCAAATGAAAACAAACTCAGCTGATTGTTTTGCATACTCGTACATCAAATTCCATAGGTACCTACTTGACGATGGGCTAGTGATGCCAATTAAGCTTAAGTGAAATGTTTTTTCATACCTATTGGTACTAGGAAATATGGTTTTGTTTTAATATAGATATCACATTTTGCCATGTTTCCCTATTTATTGTTGTTTACATACGCAATAGGTAAAACAAAAAAAAATTGGCGTAACATGTCCATATAGGACCCTAGGCCTAGCTTTTCTCAACCATTCGTTTGTGTCAGTTTTTATTTTTGGGACGAATGAAAGGGATCTACAGTTTTATGCCGTACTCGAACGAGTGAATTGAGAAGCCTTCTCAAGACAGTTGTACTCTGGGAACTGTGTCAGACGTTCACGAGAGGTGGAGAAGCTGAAAAAGAAGTAAGGTGTGCTTTGTGTTTTTTCGGAAGTCGAATCTGTGACCCCTGGCTCAGTAGTCCAGCACACTAACCACTGAGACACTGCACCCACACGCCATAGTTACGTACTATTAAAGTGATCTGTGTTATAGTTTAACCTGTCGTCTCTTTTAATTTTTGGAATGGGTCCGACTCCGACCCGAGAAACAGCATCAATAAGCCATCTCGCTCCAACTTAGGAATAACCTATTGTGATATTTCACATAGGTTAAGAAACCGTGCTATGGTCTTGTGAAGAAGAAGTAGTTTGTTTGTGTGAACAAGGAGCAGTTATTGTAAAGTATGAATCCATTCCAACATTAAAAATCCTTGTCGAAAAATATATGACGCATTTTTGCATATTCTTTTTTTGGGAGCTCGCATAATCCTGTCAATTTTAATTTTATTTCACGGGAAGTAGGTATATTCTTCCTCTATGCATTCGCATATACTTCCTCTGTATATACATATACGTAGTTGTATTATAATTCACGGTGTATTAATAGATATAAATGCTTCAGCTAACATTATTAGGTACTAATATATATTACTTAATACTCATTTGATACCATAATACTTGCATGCATGGCAACATTTCTTCTCAGACCGAATCGTGACAGAATAATAATTTGTGTTAGTGTAGGACTTAGAAATGACTTTCCGAACATTAACATTTAACCTTACACTTAACGATTTTCTGGCAACTAAATTTGTTTATTGGTACAGGCATTTTGGAAAGTCTGGAGTCTTTGCCTTAAGTGCCAGACTAAGTTTGATTATTGGTAAGGCGCAATGAATTTAGTTTTTTACAATTGGAAGAATTCGATATTTTATTGTTCTTTTAACGAAAAATGTAGCACCACCACCCCTACTCTCATTTCTATCTAAGCGGTAGCATTTGTATTCCATGTTTGATCATTTTTCTATGCTCTGATTAGGACATGTTTCATTGACTAAACCTACATCGATATTGTGCAAGCTTTATTGTGAATGTATCTAGGATTCTAACATGATTGGGGTAGTGTTTTCAAGAAACATGATTTTTAGTTTGCAGGGATGGGTTGGCAATGCATTTTCAACCATTGGGTTGCTCCATTATAAAATAAAAAAAATAAAATAATAATAAAATGCGTCTATATGCCGAAGATTAATTGCCACTAAAATAGGGCTTCCAGAAGGAAATAGCTAAGCATTAATTTCGGAGCAATATGATTGAGGTCATGAAGTAGGTTGTTCAATGTCTTGATCTCAATCCTATTCAAAATCTATTTACCGTGGTATCATGATTTTTCAAAAATTATTATTAGATTTTTCGGTAAATTCTATTTCTATAGGTACAACATTTTTTATAATCCCTGCGGATTATGTACTTCCTGCAATCCATATGCACTCGGTTCCTCGTGTTTACGAACAGGTAGTTTCCTGATTAATTTTTCGAAATTTTTCAAATCCGTCGATAATATGGGAGTAACTAAATGCAATATGAAAGAATGTTATTATGATGTCTATGTTGTTAAAAAAATAATCTTTTTTTCGTTCCTCCTGTTAAGGAACAGCAACTAAATCTATCTTTAATCATATTTTACATCAAATATAAAGGCATTTAGAGTACCAGGGACCTTAGTTCAAAACATCATTTCATAGCAACAACAACTATGGGTAAAAGAAATACATTAACCAAGGAGCAAATAGGCCAAATTAAGGATCCCAAGAATTTTGGAAATAACTCGAAAGGATCAGAGCTACAACAACTTAGGATCGACGGGCGATACTGAGAGCTGCTTCAAATTCAAGACTTTCCCGAAGTAAAATCAAGTCAGGAACTGGAGTTGAAGCTAGTATATCAACTGTTAATCGCGTGATACAGTAGTCCAACCATATTAGTTATACAAAATTAAAAAGAAATCACCATTGAACGCAGCATGCAAAAGTCAGCGACTTGATTTTGCAATAAGTCACATCAGGTGCAGTCGAGAGTGGCATGCCGTTGTCTTTTCAGATGAAAAAAAGGTTTAATTTGGATGGAACTGATGGATATAATAATTATTTCCATGATTTCACGCAGCAAGGGACGTGGAGTAATGGTATAGGGAGCAGCAAGTTTTTACGAAACTGCAAACTTTAATTTCCAAAGCTCTATACTATACTGGAAAGAGCTTTCCCTCATTTTTCCGAATTGTTTGGCGAACAACTATGGATTTTCCAACAAAACAATGCACCGACACATACCGCAATAATAACCAAAACTTGGATTCAGAGTTAAAATGTAGACCTACTGGCATGGCCGCCATATTCACGGGACCTGAACTTCATGGAAAACATGTGGGGATGGCTTTCAAAAAAGGTCTACGATGGAGGACAGCAATACTCCAGCCCTGAAGAAATAATTGAAGGCATGAAACAAGCCTGGTCCGAAATTTCACTAAATTACTTGGAAGAACTATATAATAGGGTGGGCCGAATTTTTTTTTTTTAAGTTGTAATACTGCGGAAAAGTTGCTAATAGTAGAGACTAAAAAAGGGAAAAAAAGAAAAAAAATCGGTTAATATCTTCCGGTCGCGCATGAGCTTTAAAATTTGCTGAAATTTGAAAAAAATTGTATGCTTAAGATATTTTTTTTATACCCTATTCTAGGGGTATATTAATTTTGACGCATAGTTTGTAACATACCTTAATATTGCCCGTAGACCCCTAAAAGTTACTATATTTATGATCAGCATCGATAGTAATGTCGATCTAGCCATGTCCGTCCGTCCGTCCGTCCGTCCGTCCGTCCGTCCGTCCGTCCGTCGGCAAAAATTAGGCCTTTAAACTGGACCTAGAGAGCTGAAATTTTAACCATATACTCTCTAGGGTCCCGAAATAATCAAGTTTAAGAATTTTTGAAATCCGCCCACAGACACGCCCACAAACTCAAAAAAACAAAATTTTGGAAAAAATCGAATTTTGAGCTAGAGAGCTGAAATTTTTTATATATGATCTATGGCCCATAAAACTGATTGAGACATAAAATTTTCAAAATCCGCCCACTGACACGCCCACAATTAAATAAAACAAATTTTGGGAAAAATTGAATTTTGAGCTAGAAAGCTGAAATTTTTTATATATGATCTTTGGCCCATAAAAATGCTTGGGACATAAAATTTTCAAAATCCGCCCACTGACACGCCCACAATTAAATAAAATATTTTTTTTGAAAAACCAAAATTTGAGCTAGGGAGCTGAAATTTTTAATATATACTCTCTAGGGGCCCTTTATGCTCATGTGTAAATATTTTCAAAATCCGCCTACTGACACGCCCACAATTATTTATTTTTTATTTTTGAAAGTCCAAATTTTGAGCTAGGGAGCTGAAATTTATAGTATATACTCTCTAGGTGCCCTTTATGCTCATACTTAAATTTTTTTTAAATCCGCCTACTGACACGCCCACAATTAAATAAAACAATTTTATTGAAAAACCAAAGTTTGAGCTAGGGAGCGTTAGTTAGTTAGTTAGTTTTTTCGACAAAATCCTTTAAATTTTTGTCACGCCCACTTATGAGATATAGGAATAAGAATAGGGTATCCAACAGTTCGCCCAAGCGGACTGTAGCCCGCCCCTATGTTTTATTACTAGACTTGGTAACATTTGAATGTAATAGCTATATTCGACTCTTACTCGAACCGACAATGATTTAGAAAAAAAAATGGTTCTAATCGGTCAAGGTCTTCCGCTCGCGCAACTACTCTCAAATTTTATAAATTTTCGAACAAAATCACATAAAATACCTGCTACTGATCTAAGGTTTGTTTACTTATTACGAGTACATGGAATAGGAAAAATTGGAGGGTTGGACTTGATTGAAACAAAGAAACTTAATAAAACATTGGAAAGGAAATGGCGTGCCATTCATTTAACTCTGGATGATATTTCAAAAACCTCGTTCTCACAATCATGTGTAAATGTTGTGGAAACTGAAAATTACGACCAATATTCTTCTAGTAAAGAAAGCGATAACGACCAAGATTTTAAAGTGTCCACAAAAGTTTCCTCTAATAATAAAAAAAAAGGATGGGAATTCTGTTAAAATCTACTGTATTACTGAGCGATCGCTTCGAAGTTTCTGATCGCGCTACTGCTGCAATTGCATCAACTGTTTTGCACGACTTTAGATTAATTACCGATTCTGACGTCTCCCAGGTTATAGACAAAAACAATACAAAAAGAGAAAAACAAAATGTTAGGGCTGAACTGTGTAGTAAATCTGACGAACTTCCACTACAAGGTTTTCTCTTGACAAGTTAGTGGTCATAGGATGTGATGGCACTGCGGTTAATACAGGTTGGAGAAACGGTCTGATTCGCCGAATCGAAATACATTTGGAAAAACTTTTACAATGGGCTGTTTGTCTTCTCCATTTCAATGAACTCCCGTTGCGACATGTGTTTCAATACCTAGATGGTAAATCTACTGGTCCAAAATATTTGAGAGGGCCAATCGGCGAAAAGCTAAGTGACTGTGAAAACGTCCAGTCATTGGTTTCAGGAGTATTGACTGTCAGATCCCGGCAATAGACAGAAATATGCTAAGTAAAGATCAGCAATATCTACTCGATATTTGCACTGGAATAAAGTCGGGAATCTGTAAAGAGGATTTGGCTGTACGAGATCCTGACCCCTTGTCACACTCGAGGTGGTTGACAACAGCAAATCGAACTCTCAGATTGATCTTAAGTGAAGAAAGTCCCACACCTCAACTTCAAGAAGTAGTTATATTTATTTTGAAGTCAAACATGCCAATGTGGTATAGAATTAAGACCAGTAAATACTTCACAGAGTGACTAAAGCTTGTGTATGAATCAATACAATCTTCAAGATACCTACCTGATGTGTTACGTAATATTGTCGACCCTGTGATAAAAATGAAATGGCTTTTTCGCCCATCCAGAACATTTAATGTTAGCCATGGCATAAAACAATACACAACACTTAAGAGAGCTCGGACTTCGACGAATTCTAAAGGCGGGACAGATAGATCAAAAAAGAAAAACTATCAGAACGGTTATGCCGCCAAAGCTGAATTTCAGCGCTCAAGATTACTCTGAAATTATAAACTGGATGGGCTGTGATTTATATATTATTAAAAAATATCAGTGACGATGAAATTAAATCACATATTCAAAGCGGCACAGTCCATAATTGGGATATAACATTTAATGCATTCCCAGTCCACACACAGGCAGTTGAACGATGTGTGATCGTTACAGAAGCTTCAGGAAAAGTTTGCGGAGCTGAGTCTAGCGATGGATTTATCAGAGCCACTCTGCTGTCAAGGTCGACAATGCCAAACTTTGACCATAAATCAAATTTCAAAGTTCCATCAGCTAAGAATGAATGAGACCCTAGATGATCATGATCAATTGTTTCACATGAGTTTCTTGGACTTACGACTCTTCACAAAAAAACCTTAAATAAAAAAAAATTTATTTACAAATATATAAACAATAATATTGGTCTAAAATAAGTTTTGTTTTAAACATTGTATTCAACAAAGAAAACCAATGATAGAAACGTGAGAGTTGTTAGTATTTTTATCCTCAAACTGTGGTTTATCTTGTATTTTTTGCGCGACCGGAAGATGTTGATGGATTTAAAAAATGTAAAAGCATTATTTTCTGTGGTAATAATAGATAACAATTGGAGCTATTACATTCGGTAAGAGGATAATTTAAAAATGTTAAAAATTATCGTAAAAATATGATTTTTTTCAAATGTTGCCAATCTTTATAGCTCATGCGCGACCGGAAGATATTGACCGATTTTTTTTTCTTTTTTTCCCCCTTTTTAGTCTCTACTATTAGCAACTTTTCCGCAGTATAACAACTTAAAACAAAAAAAAAAAAAAAAAAATCGGCCCGCCCTACTATATAAATCTCTTCATAGCAGGCTTCTTGAATTGATACAGCGATAGACAGGTACTACACGTTATTCAGAACTATTGTTATGATCTTAATAAAACCCAAATTAATTTATTCCAAAACAAATTGTGTCGTTTTATTACCTTTTAAGCAAGCATATACGAAGTAGATTTAGTTACTATTCGTAAACAGGTGAAACGTAAAAAAATTACTTATTTTATGACCTTATTGTGAAAACCATCATATATAGGTAATTGAATTTATTTACCTATTCCAAGTTTTTATTTCTACAACATAAACATAATATAGCCTTCTTTAATATTCCTTTTGTTTTTCCCATATTATCGAAGGATTTAAAAAATTTCGTAAAATTAAATCAAGAAACTACCTGTTCGCAAACATGTGGAACAGGTAAAATTGTTCTTCCTTTATGACGAAGTAATGATCAGGACTAAGGCGACCATAACATAACCCATCCACTTTACTGCATCCCTACTGGTACGCCTGAGGGGTTCGCAGTCGATGTATACGTAATTAAAAGGCAGTACCTACATAATTTACTCGTTCACACACACTTCGGAAAAAAAGAACATAATTGGTATGTACTTTATAAATTGACTACAACTGCCGTATTCGTGTGTCCGTCACTGACGCTACCTTTGCTCCTCTTCAATTTAAATTCATTTCCAGATACAATGTAATGCGTTGTTTATTTAATAACTACTCGCTTCAACGCAAACGCGCTGCTCATCAAAGCTCGGCCCTATGTAACGAATAAAGAAAAGAAGCGTTTATAAAGTTGTTCTTACGCCTTATTGCATAAGCATAATTCACGAAATGTGATTCAAATATTAAATAAAAAATGTTATCACACGGTTATAAATGAAGTATAAACTTTTCTATGAATGAGGATAACGATTGAAAAATAATTTTAATTCGAACGCTGCTTTGGGATATTCTCCATGTCACCGTTCTTCGCCTAGCAACGGTATGACGAATTCAATAAACTTAACGAGTATAATTCTTTAGGGATGCAACGTATTCATTACGGCTTCAGAATGATGACCCATTAAATATTTGCTGATTCATTTTTATGTGCACAATGCCCTCATATCCCATCATATTCCTTTCCGGAAAAGAGTAAATATTTATGGAGAAGGAAACTATCAAATTTTATGTAATTGTAGTTAAACTCAGATTTGATTGGCATTCGATTAATGGTCTGAGAACGAAGATAGGTTCAGATATCTTTACCGCAATTATGGTGTTAGCTCTGCTACACCCTTCTCTATAATAACCCTATCACAGGAAGCTCGTTAATAATCGTTGATAAATTGCATTGAATATAGTATTTATATAACATATATGGTCTACGTAAACTTTGAATCAATACGAAGAAAATCGTGAGTGTATGTTGGCATATATCTGCATTTGACTTGTGGTAAGACACATCATGTTTATATTATGTACTGTACATTTATGTATGTATTATGTAACCAAATGAAAATAATTAAACCCCAAAACGTACTGCTTTGTAAAATATTTTGTCAGTGAATTAGGCTATTCACTGGTCAGAAACGAAATATCTATATAGATAGATAGTAAAGACCATGAAGGTTTGGTGTTGTGAGAATATGGTATGTACTCGTAAAAATATTGGTCAAGGTGTTAAAAACGAAATGGTGACAGATGAGCCCTTGATGGGCCTGTGTAAGCGCTCATATTATCGAAGTGGATACTGCTCACAATTGAATTTGTCCTCGTTGGTAACATCATGTTCGCATATAACACTAGCAACACATTACGATAGTAACCAATCGAGGACAACGCCAACAGACATCAACAGCATCTTCACCATGGGAACAAAAAATATTAGTCAGATAACAATACTTTCCTCTCAAGTTGAAAACGGTGCCATGAAATAACGCTGAGCAAAATAACGCCAAATTTCTTTGTTCGGTCTTATTTCACTTTGCCAAAGTGAAATAAAACCGATTCGGCGTTGTTTCGCTTTTAATTTATTCGGACACTCAGATAAAGATTCCTAACTGTTTTCAGATTTGCACCCGTGAAAATGTATCCTTGTGAATGGAGTCACACATATTTCAAACCTATTCAACATTTTGATTTCAATTTGATTTAGTTGGGAGTCGGACAGAATCCCGAAAAACGTAATCCCGAAAGCCCAAAATCCCGAAAACCTTAAGTCCCGAAAACCTAAGATCCCGAAAACCCACAATCTCGAAAATCCAAAATTCCGAAAGACCAAAATCCCGAAAATGAAACTAAAAGTTTTATTGTAGCAACAAAAAAATTAGGCAAATTTATTTAACGAAACAAACAAAATAAAAAAACTTTAAATAAATAAAACATAACAAAACCAGTTCAAGTCTTATTAACAAAAGCATATCAAAAACGATCCATGACAGAACAATATCTAATACAAGTTCATATTGTACGCGATTCCTGTGAGAAAACTTATTTCAGAACGCTCGTTATGTTCCGCGTAAATATTACGATGTTCACTGGCTAACAAAAATCTAGTCGGTCAGCTATCACACTATAGATCAGCACAACTGAATGCACATTGCGAATTGCAAAACATTACAACCCAAAAATTACATTATTACTCTAAATGGAATGGACAAACACTTGTCTATTTTACATTCAAAATAAAATAAAGATTTTGGGATTTCGTTTTCGGGATTCTTTTTTCGGGATTTTGAATTTTCGGGATTTTGCATTTTCGGAATTTTGAATTTTTGGGTTTTCGCAGTTTTGGATTTTCGGGATTTTGGATTTTCGGGATTTCGGTTTTTGGGATTGTGTTCCCAACCCGTTTTATTTAATAAAGTTTTAGGTATTTAATTAACTTTGAGTTACCAATACGGTAACCTATGTTAATCACTTATAACAGAACAACGTTTAAGAAGTAAGAGAGTTTAACAATATACTTTTGTCGGTACTTTGAAACAAAACAACTATATAAAATTAAATCTAAATCAAGATTGTGTAAACGATATACTCGTACATGCTATGCGAATGTGTGCAGTGCTAGTGTAGTTGTAGTTTTATTTGTTAAGAAAAACATTACCAATGCTTAAATTCAAATAAGGCCTGATTAGGCGCATTAGCTTAATATACGTTAACGTTATAGCTTAACATACGTTGCCGTTAGAGTTCCACACCCGAAGATGAGAAGCGTGTCCCAAGAAACGAATATAAAAAGCGTAGGGTACTGTCATCAGCGAAGGAATGGACTGGATTGGATTAGAGGTAACAGACAGCAGATCATTTTTTTAAATGATTTGAGACTTTCATAAGCTAGTGGTTAATCAGCGTCTCGATGACCTTGAAAAGAAGAGACGTCAGTGCAGTTGGTCGGTAGGAGGAGAAGGCTTTTTTGGGACACGCTGGACAAATGCTGTTTTCCTTCTTCTCGGAAAGAGCACTGAAGAAAGGGACGGATAGAAAAGCTAATGCAGTGGTATTGCCACAGTAGAAGAACACTTCTTCAGAACGATAGGGGAAATACCATCTGGACCAGCGGAATTGTTTATGTCAAGATCTCGAAGCACTCTTGCCACTGTACGAGTGCGAAAGTGGATATGTGCCCTGGATTATTCTACGCACTCGAGTACAGGGGGAGATGAAGTTAAATCTTGGAGCGTTCAGCCATCTGGAAAGTGAAAGTGAGCAGCAAACAGATTGGTTTTATCTAAAGAGGTAATCCTGTAATGTCATTTCAAATGAGTGTAGGGATAGATGAGGAGGCCGCGTTCTTTCTGTTTTCAACAAACGGCCAAACGTTTTTACTACCCGTTGACGTTTTTAGTATTGTTTGCCCCAGTACCAGGAGAATTCGACACGATTAAATTGGACATTTATGTTTTTGCTGGCTCGTTTGAATTTTTTCGATTTTCTACAGATGGCCTTTTATAAGCATAAGCTTGCGTCTCTTATTCTGATAGCTTCTTTGCAGCCCGAGTCACACCACGCGCTTACCTTGTGTTTAATTTGTTTAATCCTGCGGTAATTGTTAAGAAGAATAACGTGTACATTTTTTGTTATAGGAAACTGTTGTACGATTTTAAAGGACTTTATCGAAAAAACAATATTTTAGTTTAAAAAATGACCCTTAAACATGGGCATGACGAAGAACTTTGTATAGAGGAATAGTTAAAGTGACTTTATCTACTTACTTTGCAAAGAATAAGACATTCATTTCTAATGATGGTTATTTTTTCAGAATTGGGGATCCAGACACTTGTGGGTTGGGTAAGTTTAGGTTATTCAGTGTTATTAAATCGCTGCCATAGAAACACTAGCCACCATAATAATCCCATTGCGATCCCTGGACAACAAACTATAACGTCAGTTATCATACTAAACGTCTTCCTCAAAGCATTTTATTTCCCTACAAAATCTTACTAGTTTGTTGCAGTTAAACGATGATACCCCTTCTAGACTATCAAAAAAATAGTTGCCCAGGCGCCTTCTTTTTTGTTGAATGATACGCTCTCGTTAACAAAGTATGTGCCTAATGTCTTTCGTGATGCAAATATCATTGCAGTATCTGCACGCGTCTGTTTTACAGAGACCCAGTCTTTTGTCGAGTTTCCTCAGAAGGAAATGTCTGGAAAGGATATTGTCATTTTTAGCTGACACCTACTTAGTTTCAAAATCTCCCCAGTCTTCTTTTTGTTCAAGTTGGACCACATAAACTTGGATACCTTGTGACCCACTTTCCGATTCCGTCTTTAGTTATAGAAATTTTTTCCACCGTTTTCAATAACTTCCCTTTGAATTCTGTGGGTAAAAATTAGATGAATTAGGGTGGAGGAGACATATACCCAACTTCTGAATTCTTTCAGATGTTTGGTATGCTAATAAATCCGGACTGATAACTCAATATACAATGGGCACCAGGTATAACCATGTAAGTAAACAATGAGAATGCATTGGAGAGTGCAAAAATCTTCAGTGCGGCTTCGAATGTCTCTGTTTCCTCCGAGGAAATTTAAAAGTAATATGTGAACCACTTTAGCTCTTTCCAACTGTAATCTTATAAAAATAAATTCCTATTATATCCTCTGATGTCAAGCAGAAGATTATGAGAAGCAAACAAATTTGCGCATTTTGACACTTCGATATTTGGGGACGAGAGCAAAAAAAGAAATATTCATTAATGAATATTTTACGTATTTCATTAGGGCTCTATTTCCTGCGGCAAAAAAAGTTAAATTGGAGAAACATGATAAATACTTATGGTTTAGTAGCTCTTAAATTTGTACGAGAATGATTGAAAACGATAATGTCGTCGTGATAAGATCTTTTGATGATTTAGCAGTTGTGGTAGATGAGCATTATGTTTGTTGACAGTCTTGATATTAACACTATCATTAAAACCGTGGTGGCGATGGTGTTCAGGTAAGTGTTTTGACTTCTGACTCATGGAGAACAACAACATACGCCACCCTTTAATAGAGCGAAACGAACCTTAACACCAAAAAGAGGATTTCTACCTGGTACAATGGACTGTTACCGAGTCTGAGTGCTCTGGGATTTGTTTTTTCTTTTTCTTTATATTAAAAGAAAAAACATTAAAAGCCATAAGAAGTATTTATGATAATATTTTCCTTCCAATTCAAATGATAAAAAACCTGTGTTAATTGTGCATCAAAATATTAGAAGCATGCCTAATCATTCTGACGTGTTACTAAGTAATTTATAAGTTTTTGTAAGTTCTTTTGATTTTATTTTCTTGCCGGAGATATGGATATGAAATAGAGAAATGGGTTGTTTCTTATAGTTGAAATAGTGCGTATGATATAAAAATCAACTGCAACATTTGTAGTCCAAAATGTTTAACATTGTTTGTATATAAAGATTTCAGTTTATATCCCCTTCGATAAACAATTCTTTTCTAAAAAATGTAAGCTCAAGCATACATAGGTTGCGTATTAAATGCTTAAAGAATCCAGCCCCTTCAATCATTTGTGAAAAATAATTAATAAGGACATCACAATCTGCCGTGATAGTTACTTTCAAAGCAAAATAATCAATGCACGAGGGAATCTTAAAAAAAATGGGAAATGATAAATAGTATAATTAATCGTAAGGGAAGAAATCATAGCTGATTTATTTTACTTAAAAGTGGAAACATTACTGTCGCAGATCCTGCTAAAATTGTTAAGGAGTTTAACAAATATTTTGCCTCAGTGGGGCAAATGTCTTCAAATGATTTTCCGAGGCCCTGCAGTTGTTGCTATACCAATGGTGTATGTCCTCTGCACCCATTAAACCCATTACGGGGTGTGAGCTCTTGAAAATAAAAAGCACCCTTAAAAGTTCGAATTCTTGTGGCAACAATCTAACATCGTCTTGAAAAAAAGTTATCTTAAGGACCCTGAGAACTATGGAGAAACGGGAAAGGAGGAATAATGAGAGCAACAACAAGTCAGGATCGACGGGCGATACTGAGAGCTGGTTCAAATTCAAGACTTTTCCTAAATAAAGTCAAGGCAGAAACTGGAGTTGAAGCTAGTAGATCAACTGTTTATCGCGTGATACAGTAGTCCAACCATATTAGACACAAAAAATGAAATGAAGAAACCACCATTGAACGCAGCATGCAAAAGTCAGCGAATTTATTTTGCAATAAGTCACATCAGGTGGATTCGAGAGTGGCATACCGTTGCCTTTTCAGATGAAAAAAAAAATTAATTTGGATGGACCTGATGGATATAATAATTATTCCCATGATTTGACGCAGCAAGGGACGTGGAGTAATGGTATAGGGAGCAGCAAGTTTTTGCGGATCTGCAAATCTTGATTTTCAAAGCTTAGGAATGACCGCAATCACCTACAACTCTTTAGCGGAAAGAGGACAACAATGGATTTTCCAACAGGACAATGCACCGATACATTCCGCAAGAATAACCAAAACTTGGATTCAGAGTCAAAATGTAGACCTACTGGCATGGGCGCCATATTCACCGTACCTGAACATCATGGAAAACCTGTGGGAATAGCTTTCAAAAAAGGAAGGAGGAAAGTAATACTTCAACCCGAAAGAGATAATTAAAGTCATGAAACAAGCCTGGTCCGAATCTTCAAGCAACCCGATTACTCCCTAGGCTGGGACAAATGTTTTTTTTTTTTTGTTTATTTTTATATAAGAAGGAATATTCAAATCCCAGATCACTCAGACTCGGCAACGGTCATTGTACTACCAGGCAGAAATCCTCTTTTTGATGTAGAGGTTGGAGAAACAAGGGTATTACATGGGTGGCATATGTTGTTGTTCCCCATGGGGATTGATCCTGCACCGCACGGGTCACAAGCCAACACACTAACCTCTACACCATTGCCGCCACTAAGCTCGGGCAATTACTTCAATAGTAGATTTACAGTTCCGGAAACGCTAGAGCTGAACTACAGCCCGCATAGGACCGACATTAACCCTAGCTGCGCCCTTTATAACCTCAACCAACGGGAAGATGTTCTGCACTTCTTGGCGGTGTGCCCGATACTACACGAAATCCGAAGACTGTATTTTGCCAGGAGCTTTCTAACATCTGATCAGTGTCGGCGGTTATTGAATGGATATGGCGGTTGGCAGTTGCTCATTCATTTTGTCGCAGGGTAGTGGCACCAGTATTCGAACACTTAACGGCGATTCGGAAAAAAACCGCTGTCAAAATGTGTGTTTGGGAGAAAAATTATTAAAATAAATTGAATATGATAGATGAAACTTTTTTTTTTTTACAACAAAATAAACTTGTGCTGATGAATACAAGTATTTAAGAGAAAAAAAATAAAAACTGAAAGATGATACTTTTTGCCAGTAGTCGAACATGTGTTTCCTTATTCCGAACATCTAGTTTCCTGGTTTTCGGACACAAGTATTTGAGACAATATCTGAAGTTTTTCTTAAACAAATTTATTTTAACATTGATTTAAAACATATTGACGGCCTACAGTCCGCTTGTGCGAACTGTTGGATACCCTTTTCTTATTCCTATCAGACACCTAGAGAGTCTATATTATAAATTTCAGCTCCCTAGCTCAAACTTTGACTGTTCAATAAAATTGTTTTATTTTATTGTGGGCGTGTCAGTGGGCGGATTTTAGAAATTTTATCTCCCGAGCAGTTTTAGGAGTCAAAGATCATATCTAAAAAAATTCAGCTTTTTAGCTCAAAATTCGATTGTTTTGAAAAATTTGTTTTTTTAAGTTTGTGGGCGTGTCTGTGGGCGGATTTCTAAAAGATTATTTCGGGACCCTAGAGAGTATATCGTTCAAATTCCAGCTCTCTACATCCAGTTTAAAGGCCTAATTTTTGCCGACGGACGGACGGACATGGCTAGATCGACATTACTGATGCTGATCATAAATATAGTAACTTTTAGGGGTCTACGGGCAATATTAAGGTATGTTACAAACTATGCGTCAAAATTAATATACCCTTAGAATAGGGTATACAAATTTTGTAAAAAGATAAAAAATGCATATTAATTCAAAATTTAGGAACAAAAATTGCACAAGAACTCTAAGTTTAGAGCTTCATCAAAGGATTTTGTACAAAGTTTGGTGCAACCTAAGTGATACCACCGACTACATGCATCACATTCAATGTTTTTCAATTGATCATCTTCTGCATCAGTATTCAGCTCATCTTCGCATGCACCGCATTTCTGTTTTTGGTTTAACTTTCTCGCATTTATCGTTTTTCTAGCTTTTTTTACTATTTTATTATATTTATTCAACTGTCTCAATCTCTTATTTGCATCAATTTCTTTAGTTCTTCTTTCCTTGGCTTCGGCTATATTTTTATGGAATTCCATCCACTTTAGAGACGAAATCGACATTGGTGGTCTATTTTCTGGAAAAATTTCGAGTCCCTTTCGAATTGACTCCTCTGTTACTATTGCTCTTGCCTTACATACGGTCTCTGAATCTTTCATAGATAGCTCCTTGTGATGCTTTAAGAAGCCATACAAAATTTTTTCTAGGCCTTCCGTTTTTAAAAGTTTTTTGAACCACGTCCAGGAGCTCATTGGGTTTTTGTGGGAAACCACATTTTGCTATATTCACAAACCACTCCACAACCATATTTTCTTCACGATCTGTAAGGACAGTTGCAGGACCTTTCCTTGTTACCTCGTCTTGCACTTTTCCTTTAATCCTGTCGTGAAGGGTTGTGATTGGGACTCCAAACTCTCTACTTGCTTTTCTTATACCCATAGCATTGGTTCTTATTGCCCTCAATGCAACTGCCAGGGAAGAGTTATCGTATTTTTTGAGGGAGCGTTTTTACTATCTACCTAATAATGTATCAATTGTAAGATAACTTGTATAATCTGGAAGAAGTTTTAATATGTTCGGACATAGGATACACATATCGCTGTAGTTTCCTTTACCCGAACACTAAAGAATATGGTGTTCGCTTACTGGAGAATTGATTCATTGGGCCATTTTTCATATTAAATACAGAAGAGAATTTATTTTTCCCCAATAATTACTCTCAAAATGCTAAAAAATATAAATCACGCTGTTGCCTAATTCCGAACACTAGTGTTCGTGAAAGGAAACTCGTAGCATTTAGTTTCCTCTGACCGAACAGTTAAAAACATTAACAAATTAAACAAATTTTGGACTAATCAGTGCAAATTATAATAATTATATATCTCGACTAAGAAATAAAAACTTTTAAACGAACTTACACGTTATATTTGCCCAATTAAACACTATTTTCCTTGAGCATTTTAACTATTTTTTTTTCTGAAGCGCTAAGTCGTCTGCACTAGCGAGAACCTTGCAACAAACTGACGACTGTTTGAATAAGAAATAGTAAATGTATGAGTGAGACATCGCGTACATGTATAGAGAAAAGCATACAGATTCATTTTCTTCCGTTTTTTTACTCAGAGCAAGAAAAATAACGTTATTTTAACGATTTTCAGTAAAAGTGTTCGACTACTGGAGCTGTTCGGAAATAGGTGCCACTACCCCACATGCCATAAACCATCGCCATATGTTCATTAATTGAAGCGAATTTAAATGTCTGAATTCCGATTGAACTCCCGTTTCTACCTACATTATTAAAAGAACTATCCCTTCTTGTTTTGCTTTTTTCTTTTTTTCCGTTAAGCTAAACTAAAAGCCATTAATAAATATTATCGCGTCACAGCTAATTGCATACTTTTAATTTTATGATTTAATTAAATTATTCCTTTTCACGAAGTCAATCTTACTATTATTTTTTTCGATGTAACATATCCAAAACTCCATGTTATTTTAAAAGTATAACACTCTCAAATAAGTTTATCATTAATTGTCTAATCTATTTTCATAATCTATAGATAAATTGCCATAATTGTAAGCATTTGTTCAAACTCCGAACTATGGGAATAAAAATTAAAATAATAATAAATTAATAATGTAACAAACTCTTACGTAGCAGTAGAAGCTTTTAAAACAAAAGAAAAATTGAACTCACAGGTCTTAATGAAACGGTAATTCTTAAAGTAGAACGAAGGTTTTATTAAAGAGACAGAGAAAAGAAAGTTAGATCTGCAGATCTTATGGCCATTTTTTTTGTAGTACCTACTAGTAACATTCTCCTTTCAAAAAGTTTTTTGACACAATGCCGCCAGCTTTTGTCCTTGGAAAATATGATACTTGAGTATTTCACTTGTAACTGCGAACTGTGTGGCTGCTTCCTTATTCGATATCTGGTAAAACAAAAGCCTCTGCCAAAATCCCAGATGAATGGCACTTGAAATAATGTTAAAGTAGCTCCAATAAGAAATTTATGTCTTGCGGAAAACATTGTTACACATAAATTCAGCCCACTAAAATTAAAATCAGATACTTTCAGTCCGAAAAATCACTAACTTACATTACAAAACAAACAAACATTTCTCTGCATATCCTCAAGAAATGTCTACCTACATATTTATCTTTAAAACAATTTTTCCTTAAATTCCGATAACCATTTTAAAAGTATGTACAATTGTACATAACTGAATGATAACATTGTTAGTAGAGCTACTGTGGCACTTTATTGTCGGCCATCACCGCATTCGAACGGGAAACCGGCAATCATTTAATGTTGGGGGAAGTGAAAAATTTCCGGAACATTAACTCGTTTATTGGATATGGAAATCGTTCAAAACTTCTTTCCGATATAGAAGAAAATAAATTAAAACAAAAGTTGGACCAGAAAAGGAAACTGCGGCTTATTTTAAATTAAATACAGAAAAGTAATGCAAAGCAGTTCAATGTTATGCAATAAGCAATTAGTAGCACAAACAAGCCTTGCGTTTTAAAACTTAAGCAAAATTGCTGTAAACCTGATGAAACTTCCATCGAAACATGAAACATTTTTTCCACGGAAATTTGTGTGAACTCCATCCATGCAGATAATTTTTTTTGAGTGTATTGTGCTGTGAGAGGCTACAACAGGAGGAGTGTATTTTTTTATTGTTTGGCAGATGTTGCTGCACTCCTTGGGCATTGTGATCATCAGCGTTCGACTACATGCGTGAGCAAGTTCACAATAATTTACTGCTTGTCATACAACAAATCCTTGGATATGGCAAATAGACTTCAGGATATATTTTGTTGTTCGTCCTGCTGAGAAGCAGGAATTTCTGAATTAATTTGAGACGCCAATCGGTGTAATAAAACATATCGATATGCAATTAATCTGCGCCTAATAAATTATATGTCCGCCTTGTAGGTCACACATACCTATGCAAAGAAAATTATTAACACAAATAATAAATAAATGTACATGTTGGTGCTGTTACGAACGTAGGTACCATTAGATAGATATACATAAATTTCTTAGATACTACGGTCGAGTACTCCGCAATGGCTGTCATACAGAGATAAGCCCATTGATAAAGGGAATTAGATTGAGTGCACTTTTAATTGCTGATAGAAAGTGTTATCTGTTTGAATGGATCTATCCACTTTTATGGAAAAATGAAGATAGGAAGAAACAGTAGAAAGCAAAAGGGAGAAACGACAAAGGACAAAGCTGCAAAAATACTAACATTTTCTTGTTTGTTTCAAAGGGAGATTACAAGGTCAATACGCATATATTTATACCGTCCATATGGGATAGTTCTAGCTCATAGAGAGTTCGCAGGCGGTTGATTTTTTGAAAATTCTTTGGTAGGTACCTACCTACATAGGCACATGCTAAATAGGTTCATGTTTTCAGTAATAGATTTTGTTTTGTCTTATAGGTACTGCACATGTTGACAATAACATGAACTGTGGTTTATCAGTATTTGTAATCTATCCCTAATTAAAATGAATATTGACGGGAACAAAATGTGGTTGACAACGATAAAGAGCTAAGTTATTTTGATCATAGCGATATTTGTTTCCAAAGCTCCAGGTGATGACACCAGTAGTCGCCCCCTTAACTTTTATTTATGTTTGATTTGCGTTTAAAAAAATGTTATTCAATGTTTGAATAAAATAATCAGTTTCTATACTTATGTAGGTAGTTGAAATGTGTAGATTAAGCCATTTTAGTTTAATTAAGTTACCTATCTAAAACGAATTATTTACCATTATTGAGGTGAAAGTGGGATTTTTGAGTATTTGGCCCATACATCCAGTTGTCGGCCTCAATTTAACAATTTTCATACCTAATTTGTATTTGCAATAGAAGAAATGATCGATTTAACATTAACCCTTTAATGCATACTGTTGCATATCTGCATCATACTATTATGTATATGTGCTCTCATAAGAGAACAGAAACCGTTATCTATTTGATTTTTGTCTTGTTCGCTCCATGAATGTTTTAACGATCATTTTCAATTCCTGGAAATGGTGTGTGGATAAGTTTTAAAGCAAAAAATCAAACTTGAAGTCACAAAACCGAGTGCAATCAAAGTGAACACATCTTGTCTGTTTTGTTTATTAAAAAGTGCAATAATTAAGTGTTTTAGTTCATGTAAGTAATTTTTTTTATTGTTTCTTATATATGCAGTTTGATATCTGCATACAAATAATATATATATAATAGGTAAAAATAGGTTTTTTCTTGGTATTTTTTGTATGATGCATATCTGCAACATTATGCCTTTACGGTATGTTTCAGCATGCCGAAAATTTTGTCCGATAGGGAACTAGAACAAATTTTGGATCAATGGGTGGATAACGAGGATGATTTTGAGAGTAATGGTCCTCTTGTGCATATGTTAGATGCAGAAGATTTTGTTACAAACACAAGGCAGGACGCTATAGAAGAAGACGGAGATAATGAATTGGTGGACCTTGATAGTTTCCCTCTTCATATTTTAAAGGATAAACAAGAGCAATCCACTTCATCCGCATGCCAACGAGATTTTAAAAAGGAAATTACGGAGCTAAGGGAAAAATATAAGCGAATTATATGGAAGCGTAATAATTTCCAGTTTGATGAAGGACTATACTCATTTAAAGGTATGGCTTCATTACCTGATGATGTTTTGCAACTATCGACACCATTGAGCTATTTTGATTACTTTTTTTCCGGTGAATTGACTGATAATATAGTAGCAGAATCAAATCGATATTCTATTGAGATTTCTCCAGAACGTCCTGCATTATTAACAAGCACTCATATAAGAAAGTATCTGGGAATATGCATTCTTATGTCCGTCATTCAAATTTCAAATATTCGGCGATATTGGGCTCCAATTACTGGTAATGACACAATAATAGGTACCATGACAATCAATGAATTCGAAAGGATTCGCAGGTACTTGCATTTTAATAAAAATAGCGACATTTTGCGCAAAGACTGTCCAGATCACGACAGGCTTCACAAGATACGGCCTATAGTTAATTATCTTACCAAACAATTTTTATCTATCCCTCGCGAAGAATGTTTATCTCTTGATGAGCAGATATGTGCAACAAAAGCAAATAGCTACATGAAACAGTATATGCCTGCCAAGCCGCATAAGTGGGGGTATAAATTATTTGTTTTAAGTGGTGTGTCGGGATTTACTTATAATTTCGAAATTTATACTGGCAAGGAACATGTTGATGCAATTTTACCAACGGAGTCAAACTTAGGTGCATGTGCTAATGTTGTTATAAGATTGGCTCGAAGTATACCAGTAAATGTTGGCCACAAGCTTTATTTCGATAACTACTACACTACCGTTCCTTTGACTGTTGAATTAGCAAAGAAAGGTATATACAATGTTGAAACTATTCGGTGCAACAACAAATGTCCAAGGAACTTCGCGGAAAATCTTTTGAATTTTTGCAAACATCGACAACATTGACATTTGCATGCTTTGCTGGAAAGACAATAAGCCTGTAAACTTGTTGTCTACATCCGTCGGCGCACTACCTATTGGAACGGTTAAAAGATACGATAGGGCCAAATCACAGCACCTTAACGTAGATTGTCCAAACATTGAAAGCAATACAATAAACATATGGGTGGCGTTGACCTAACTGACAGTTTAATTGGACGAGGTAGAATTAAAATGAAATCCCGCAAATGGTATATGCGGATCTTTTACCATTTTGTCGATATCACTGTCGTAAACGCATGGACATTGTACAAAAAAAATTATGACATTCGCAATGACGTCCCAATCAGTCTTTCCGAATTTCGGATAGATTTAGGTGAATCTCTTTGCCGAAGTGGAACTTTGCTTCAAAAAATAAGAGGAAGGCCATTCGGCTCACCATCAGCTCTTCTTCAAGAACGCAAAAGGAAGTTTCCAAAATCCCATGTTCCATCGATTGATATAAGAAAAGACGAAATCTCGCATTGGCCAGTCTATATGGAAAAAAACACTACGATGCAAGCTACCAAATTGTAATGGCTACACATATGTGAAATGTGAAAAATGTGACACAGCCCTGTGTTTTAACAAAAGCAATAATTGTTACAAGGATTTTCATTCTTAAGTTTCAATGTGCGCTTTTCTCGCTTCTTATGTTTTGATATTACAATACCTACCTATATGTTTGTTTTAAAAGTACAACTAACTATGTATGTATAAATTAATACTCATATTATCCGCTTTTTTTACATTACATACTCGACACATATATACATATGTTCATTTTTTCATGAAAATTAATTATTATTTATGTTAATGCGTTTCTTTTAATTTGTTTGTAATGTTTGTTTTATTATATTGTATTGAATTTTTCCAATAAAAGATAAAACCGTTTTAGTTCGTTAAAAAATAATTTAGTTTTCATTCAAATAAACTCATAATTGTTTATACACCGTAAATGCATAGCGTTGCATATCTGCATCATAGTGAAAACCTGATTTTCCGGAAAAACGAATGGGAATTTTTTTTTTATATATTTTCGAATTTAGATTATTTTTTACATAACATATATTTAATTCGTTAAAAATAAAAAAATCATGCTTACTGCAGGGTTCAATAGAATAATAAAATAATTAAGAGACAAATCATTTATTTAAAAACGCTTTATTAATTCACTTTATTTTAAATCTTTTTTTTTAGCAATTTAAACAAATAACAATAAAGTTACCCAATTAAGAAAATGACAATTAACAAAAGCACTGGTTGGGATGAAGAACTCCCTTGTCGCGGGGAAATCAAATTGACACTTGTCCTGTACCTCTAATTCCTGCAAAAGATAGTAAAAGCAACATATGAGCTCTTCTGCAAATTCTATTGAATATACATATTAAGATATACATATTTAAAAGAGAGGATAATGAGGTCAGGAAAAGAGTTCATCAAAATACAAATATTTGCTGGGAGTAAATTATTTAACCCACTGACAACGATCAAGGATGCAAGCATGCAATCCCTGACCCGATAACTCGGAGCTTGGTACACTTTTACTCTTCTCTGCATTGCGATTCAATGCTGGTGACCGCAACACACTTAGCTGGAGATCTCACATCTCCATGTGGAGGGAAATGTTAGCACTACCACGACAGGACCACCGAAAAACGCAATAGGACTGAACCAACAGCGATCAAGCATAAAAACTCGCAATCTTCACCCGATAACTCAATGCCTGATGCGTCTCATGCGTCACCTCAGTAATAAAAATGGTTCACCAAACAAATCCAATACTCACAGGAAAAACCAATAAAAATTACTAAGTAAAAAAAAATAGCCGAGCTGAAAATGCTCAGTGATCAAGTCACCGTTTCATTCGTAGATGTGAGATTAGAATGAATTATAGTCCGTCCAATATCGAGAGACACAAAGCTCCATAAGAAAGCTGTGTCTCTTTATATTGGACTGACTATACTACTAAATTAACACACGGACTTTAAGACAGACCAACACTCAAATTAAAACTACCCGCGCCACTCGAGGATTCTTTTATTTTCTGGTTCACTTTGCCAGAACTCTATCATCTCCTCAGATACATAGATAGTGGAAGGAAATCAAACACATAAGCACAGTCAAGGATTCTGCCGTCACGACGATTGATAATCTTCGTGCGGTTACCCAATCTCCCTAAGATAACGCAGATAGGGAGATGTGTAGCTGGCATGTGTCATCATCGACAACTAAGTTTTGTCTTTTCTTTGCCTTTGTCTTTTCTTTCCCTCGCGTCTGATGTGGTAACCTCGGCCATAGGCGAAAAAGACATCACATGTCAATTCAATTTCAATTCAATTACAAGTAAGACATAGTCTTTTATAGTACATACATACGAATTCAGATAGTGTGAACAGAGTTATTGAGTATAAAATAGGATATAAATCATGTTATAAAATAGATACTTCAAGTACAATATAAGCTAAATTTACTTAGTAGCAAGAGGCAAAAAATGATACAAAAATGGGGGGGGGGGGGGGTAAAGATTAGAGAAAAGTAGATTAGATACATTGATACACAAAGATTGATCAATTCGCAAAATATTTGAAAGCAGCTTTTTTAAAATTCGTGACTTCAACAATCTGTTTAATTGCAGGAGGGATAGTATTCCAAAGTCTGATAGCATGGCCAAAGAAAAGGCGCGAGGAGTTCAAATAGTTTGAGTAGGGAGTTATTAAATTAAACGTTCTGTCTGATTGAGCAAACTGAAGATTTTCAAAAAGATATGTCGGGGATCTATTTTGGATAATTTTATGCAAGAAAACACAACACCTAAAGTCCATGAACTGCTGAGGTGTGCAGCCAAGGATCGCTTTGTGGTGGTTTGAAATGTGATCATATCTGCCTAGTCCAAACGCATACCTAACCATATCGTTGAAAGCAACGACTAATTTATGTTGGGATAGCGAATCTAGTTTGCAATAGACGACAAGAGCATAATCAATAACTGGCACGAGCAGAGTTTTAACGAGTCTTAGTCGCGTGTTTATTGGCGCAAAACTTGAGAGAAGCCAGAGTTTACGCAGTCCGGCATAAATTCGGCCAATAGTGTAATTGACATGATTGACGGCAGATAGTGAGCGATTTACCTTATAGCCAAGGTTGGTAACCACGTCTGCAAATATAAGTTGGGAGTTATTCAGATAAATAGGCGGTAACTCTGCGGGGTCATAAAGTTTTTTGGAGATTAAGATCGACTGCGATTTGGCTGGATTGAGGGTAAGTCCATTGCAACGAGTTGTATATATTCTCAAGATCTTCGTTGAATCGGCAAACGAGATCCTCAGTAAGACCAATTGGTCTGGAAAGATAAATCTGCGCATCATCAGCGTAGAGGTGGGCAGATACGTTCGAGCATACTTTTGGTAAGTCGTTAATGAACACATAAAACAAAATAGGACCTAAGATTGAACCCTGCGGTACTCCTGCCATTAATGCTTGTGATTCTGAAGATTTTCGCCCAACTACTACTCTTTGGGAACGCTTACACAAATAATATTTTATCAGACGCACCGATCTTTCACTAAAGGCAAAGTACAACTTCAGTTTCTTACCCAGAATGTCATGATCCACACTGTCAAAGGCCTTAGAGAAATCGAGCAAACAGAACACCGTTATATAGTCTAAGTCATAGTTAATGCGTACATCATTAAGTACTTTCACCATAGCCGTAGAACAGCTATGGTTAGCACGAAATCCAGACTGTATTGAGGACAGCAATTCATTTCGATCCAGATGACCTGAGATCTGTTTAGCAAGAATTTTTTCAAAAACCTTTGACAAACAAGGCAAGATACTGATCGGACGGAAATCAGAGGTTGAAGACGGCTGAGTTTTTTTTGGCACGGGAATTACCTTCCCCAACTTCCAGCTATCCGGAAAAGTCGATGAGGTTACGCAGAAGTTTATAATGTGCGTTAGACAGCTCACCATGTGCGTGAGAATCGTTTTTACAAACCGAATATGAATTCCGTCCTCCCCAACAGTATTCGACTTAATAAATCCAATGCTTTCGATGACATCAATTTCCGATACAACCTCGAATTCAAACTCAGTCGTGCGCTCAACAAAAAGTTCGCTTTTGGGGACAAAAAGTGTTTTGTCAACGTTTGTGGAGAGAAAAGCATTATTTAAATCATTTAAATCCCGGTAAGTTATCCAAAAAATCATGTTTTTTTCCAATACCGATTGAACGCAGATTACTCCAAAGTTTTTTGGAAGATTGATTGGTACCCAGCTTGGACATAAAATATCTTTTTTTTGCTCCGCGTGTTACAAAAGTTGCATGATTTCGAGCACGACAATATGTCTCCCAAGTAAGGCTAGTGGGGCATAGCCTCCACTTCGAATACAATTTTCGGCGAGTCCTCAAAGCAGTGAGGACCTCATATGTGAACCAAGGGCAATTCCTATTATACACTGTAACAGTCCTTAAAGGGACATGCTTGTTAAAAAGGTCGAATAATAGGGATTGCATATGGTTTACTTTTTCATTCACATCTGAGACGAAATAACAATAGTGCCATGGGAGAAGGCTAGCATCCAATTGCAAGGCATTATTGTCGACAGAGGCGAAGTCTCGAAATTCAAAAGTTAACGGTATAGTGGAACGAGATAAATCAATATTGTAGGTACAAAAAATTAGGTCATGATCAGACATGCTGGTCTTGAAGCAAAACATTAGAGTGATCAGATACAAAAAATAGATCAAGGAGACTAGGAGAACAGTTTGGAGCAAAGCGGCCCAGAGGCAGTGATATGGTCCAGGAGTTGGCGAGCTCTATAGTGTCTGACTTTGAAAGATCAGCGTTAAAATCACCGCAAATAATAATGTGCTCATAAGAAGCAGAGAATTCACTTATTGCACGAAACAATGGTTCTGGGGAGCAACTTCTATTAGGACTATAACCAACACCCATGACACACTTTATATTTCCATCTGTAACTTCCAAGATAAGATATTCAATCCCCATTTCCCATGGATTTTCCTAGAATCTTGCCTATCTTAAGGGATACATTGCAATAAACCGCTACTCCACCATCAGTTGTGAGCGTAATTCTGTCGTTGCGAATCACTTTATATCTCGGAATATTATACAACTGGTCTTCAACGTCGGGCCTGAACCAAGTCTCTGTGACACAAAAGATATCAACAACAGATCGATCAAAAATATGCGAAAGATAATTTATTTTTGATTGATTTAAGCTTCGTGCATTGATATGGCATACTTTAAGCCCCTCATGCGCATTGGATAAAATTCTAATCACTGACCTTGCCGATCCCCCATCCATACTCTCAGACAAAGAAGCGCTGTGATAAGCCGTGATAAAGTAAGATGAAGGAAATTAAAAAACATAGGGACGGGCTACAGTCCGCTTGGGCGAACTGTTGGATACCCTATTCTTATTCCTATCCCTCATAAGTGGGCGTGACAAAAGTCTAAGTATGGTTGAATTGTTAAGAACGCTCTACATATTTTGTTATATAACATTTAAAGGATTTTATCAAAAAAAAACGCTCCCTAGCTCAAACTTGGGTGTTTCAATAAAATTGTTTTATTTAATTGTGGGCGTGTCAGTAGGCGGATTTAAAAAAAAATAACACATGAGAATAAAGGGCCCCTAGAGAGTATATATTATAAAAAAACTTTGGATTTTCAAAAATTAATATACCCTTAGAATAGGGTATAAAAAAATTATTTTATTTATTTGTGTGCGTGTCAGTGGGCGGATTTTGAAATTTTTTTATCCCGAGCAGTTTTAGGAGTCATAGATCATATATAAAAAATTTCAGCTTTCTAGCTCAAAATTCGATTTTTTCCAAAATTTTGTTTTTTTGAGTTTGTGGGCGTGTCTGTGGGCGGATTTCAAAAATTCGTAAACTTGATTATTTCGGGACCCTAGAGAGTATATGGTTAAAATTTCAGCTCTCTAGGTCCAGTTTAAAGGCCTAATTTTTGCCGACAGACGGACGGACGGACGGACATGGCTAGATCGACATTACTATCGATGCTGATCATAAATATAGTAACTTTTAGGGGTCTACGGGCAATATTAAGGTATGTTACAAACTATGCGTCAAAATTAATATACCCTTAGAATAGGGTATAAAAATAAAACACGCAAAACGCAATCTGTGCATTCAATGAAAAATGTTAGGATATAATAGTGAAAGTGGAGTGGAAGATGATAACGGAAGACGATAATAAATGATGAAAGGGACTGAGATAAATGAGAGGAATTAAGGATAAGGAACAAGAATAATAATATAGTAATATGAGAATTAAGTTTTATTCTAATGAGTTTAAAGCTAATAAATTTAAGTTTTTGTTTGCTTTTTAGTAAATAGATATAAATACGTGGTGCAATCCATTTGATTTGATTTACTCCAATTGGCATCAGTGTTATGTTATATACGCGGGTAAATGATGATGAGCGAGCATTTCAAGAGAGTTTCGTTGATGTTGAGATTTTTGTGTCAGTGTCATCCACAGTTTTTTTTTTATATAAACGAACCCATTGCGCGTTCGTACAGAAAACAGCAAGCGTTCCTTTCGAAGTTGAAGGGCATTTCGCAGCAGAGAGCTGTTTTCAGGAGTAAGGCTTTCGTTCATATATATCCGACTATCAGTGGTTTTGCTTCTGCTAGTGCCGCTGCGAAGTCGCTGGTCATGCAGGCTGTTAGGGTCGCCCTCTTTTATTATTGGGTTAATATTCTCCCCAATTTGTTGTGTGTCGTCCAGTTGGGAGAGCGTGAGACCATTGTTTTTCCTGAATGCAGAGAGTAATGCACTCTGTTCGGCATGAGAAGAGAGCCGAATCAGCAGCGGGCGGTCACCGGTCTGAAATCTGAGGCGAAACGCGTCAACATACGGGGTAATTTGGTGGCAAAGCTTATCGGCGATCTTCTTCGCTAGATCAATAGAATTTTCGTTCTTGAGGTATGGGATACCGCGCACAATCACATCAGTTAGGCGCTCTTTTCTTTGCAGGTCCGCTAATTGCTCTCTTACTTTGAGGTTTTCTACACGAAGTTCGGCAATCTCCCCCTCACACTTTTGCACTCTGTTGTTAAGAGTAGCTACTGCATCACTTATTTTTTGATTAATGTTATTCTCCAGATCAAACAGCAACGTCTTAAACTTATGCATCAAATTGCTTTCCAGGTTCGTAATTTGTTCGGTAGCGACACCGATGATTTAATATCACCTTTTTTAAAAGATGTTGGCACTGAATTTGTTTGCATTTTATAGTTGATAGGAGATGACTTATCGTGGGTAGAAGTCGACGAATTGTTCTCTTTCTCCTTCTCTTTGAGGGCTTGTTGGCGAGTAGAATGCATATTGATGACGAACAAAGAACAGAAGTTTGCAAGCAAAATCGACTTATTGATTCACTTTTTAATTTATAAGCTACGCACTGTTTGATAATCACAAAATGATCAGTAAGAAGCGGCAACGTGTTGTAACAAACTCTGGCTGCGAGTTGGATAAATTTAATAACCAATAACCGGGTAAAGAAGTTTTAATGTCAAGAGCAAATCAAAAACACGTCTATTCTATTCAGCTTTCATGACATACATGTATTTGCATAAAAATGATTGATATGATTACAGTTACTTTTTTTTACATGCCTCTCCTGGAGTGGCAGAAATGGCGTTCGGAGAGTTCCTGCACAATCAACTTGTACGGATGATAAGGAAGGTCATCGAAGAATTTGCCTTACTGAACGACCGGAAAGTCCACGCATGTTTGCGAACAGAATGCCGTGGAGATTGCAGATTAATGCTCTCACTGCCTCAATGTTCTCAGATAATCTGATGGGCCGAGATACTCTAGTTGTTCGTCTTGTTCACTGCTCCAACGATTGATAGCGACTGAGTGACTGAACTGGAAAGAAAACAAACTTTAGAACCACACCTATCGAATGAGACCGAATTCGCCCGCTCCGCTACAACCTCTACAGTCTGAATGCTGCACATTTCAAAAAAGGAATTTATGAAGTCTCACCCTGTACAACTTTATACGGGCATTAATAAGAGAAATCAAAACAAGTACTCACGAGGAATTGTTTCCTGCACACTTTTAAGAGAATACTCGATATAACGAGGTTTTTCTTACGCCAAAATGTTAGGAGGTTTTTTATTAATTTAATATTTCTGACAAATTTACTTAGTATGATTGTAACTTTAATTAAATTAACTTAATTACAAAAAAAAGGATGACCAATGACTCTCTTATGTCATTATTAATCCTTAATTTTTTGTACTGTAAAAGGCTTGGTCTGGTTTGTACAATAGTCGCGTTATTTTACTCTAGCGTATATACCTCGTAGTGATGGCACGATTAATCGAAAATTTTACATTAATCGGTTATTTTCTTTCGGTTAACGATTTAATTGTATCGAATTTTTCCTTTCGAATAATCGACGAAATAATCGATTAATTCAAAAAATAATCGAAAATAATCGAAAGAAAACCATCACTACTAAAGCAATACCGTCTAGAACAAGATAGCGCAGATCATTGCGGAAACACCAGCAAAGGAGGAAATTGTTTAAATGCTTACCTTATTGAGACCATTGGAAGCTACTTAAATAAGTGGAGAGAAATACGCCACATTTAGTCAAGTAATTCCACTTGCTGATTATGGGCGTCAACAAATAATACATTTCTTTTGTACATCCGTGGTAGCAAACAAATTAAAAACAAATATTTTGAACCAGTTTGACTGCCGCTTTGGACAAATGGAACATTCGTTTCTACTGGCAGTATCATCATTCCTAGACCCACGATTCAAACAAATCCATTTTCAGGATTCCATAGCTTTGTCCAAAGTTATGAGAACCATCAGAAGCGAAGTGGCTGAAATTGGACTTGGAGACGACAGCATTAGGAGTATAAGTGAATCGTCTTCCACGGGTGATAATGAATTCGATTTATGGGCTAATGATAAGACTTTGGCCCACAAACGACGAAGAACAATTAATTAGCACATAATAAAGACGAACTAAGCTTCTTCCCCAATGCTCCGGTTTTCGAGTTAAAACGAAATGAGGTTGATGCTTGGGAAGAGATGAAATCCGTTTTCCTTAAGCTATACACTCTCGCCGAAAAATATTGCTTTTTAATTGGGACTTCCGTACAATCCGAACGGTGCAACTGCTACGGAAAAACTGAATCATTTAACGACAAAACACCTGTCAGAACTCTTGTTTTTGAATTCAGTTTTTAACAAATAATGTATTTTTTTTCGTATAAAAAATAAATTAAATTTAGTGAATTAAACGCCTAATAAATTATTTTTGTACTCAGCAAACAATTTATTTTTGAAATTATTTTCCTTTTCATGGCAATTTTAACCGGAAAACCGGAAAAAATGATCGCTCCTTTCGATTAATCACATGATCAATTAATCGATTAATTATTTTTGTTGCTAAAATAAAATAAATTAAAAAAATGCTTGACCTCGACTTGGCAGCACTATGCTGATTGTCATTTGACATTTCGCCTATTTTCTCCAGTCAAACAAGTGCACATTGAACCTGGAAGTTTAATTCCAAAATACTACTCAGATGAAAAATCTAATTAAACCACCATTTAGAGCGAGCAAATTGCAACTTAAAAGTATGTATAAAAGCGATCCTTAAAAAAGTTGGTAATAATAAAACTCCACACGCAAGTAAAATTTGTTGGTACGTGTCACTACAGTGTAGTTGAGAAATGTCAACGTTTTGACATTTGATATCAAAAGCTATCGGAATACGTAGAAACAGTGATTGGAAGCACTGATCTATATCCGCTTAAGGACATATCGGTGATAGTTATCCCCGCTAAAGTTAGCGTATACAGGCTATGTTGTTATTGTAATTAATATTCAAATGTGAATAAGCGTATATACGGTGGAGCAAAAATACACACCTAATGTTGACTTAAAAAGAACTATCACTATCATGTACCTACGGTATTCATTATTTTATAGACTAGTGAACTAAAGTCAGGACTGCTAAAACAAAAAAAAAATATTCTATAAGGCCATTTTTCAGAAATGCTGAAAAGAAATTACATACGTTCAAGGTAGGACATTAGCATTTCAAAATGCCACTTTACTGTAAAAATGTCCCCTGATGTGGAATTAAAATAGAAAGGCTTGTATGGATTGGATGAAAGATTTCATAAAGAAGCATGTTTTGTTTGTCTCAATTATTTACTGTCAAAACCGATTAGAAATACTTTGAACATAAGGGCCTGCTTTGTTTTGAAATAAAAATAAATTATAAACCTTTATTTAATTCACACAATTATTGGTCTTAATTAAAGATTATTTTCATTTAACAAAGTGTTACAGGCTAATAATTCAAATACATCTGTTTTTAAGATACCTCAAAGCAAAGAGTGTTCTAAGTTGTCCCCATGCGCTCTCCCCTACATCGTTGCGATGTCGATTAGCATAGTGCTGCCAAATCACAGAGTAGCGTTTTTCTCCATTTTAGTCTATGCCAAATATACACTGGCGATCAAAAGAATGGGGCCATACATTTTGCCATCGATTTTCAGTCTTTATAACTGTTGGAAATTGTATACCCAGAAACTTTTATTACCTGTGAACAGGTACATATTTTCCCAACAGTAAGTCATAAAATTAAAGAGTAAATAAGAAACGACCGCTGGAATTTCCCAAGATCAAACAATGAACTACTTTAAAAGCGTATAAAAAGACGCGCACTAGGATGAGGCCACATACAAAATCCCCGAAAGAAAGGAACAATTGAATATAATACGTTTTATGAATTTAAAACATTTATTTATTATATTTTTCTACATTAATAATGAGTATGTCCGCCATTTTTCGATATGACCTCTATAAGACGGTTTGGAACAGAATCATAGAGTTTTCTTTGTTAAATAATTAAGAGAAATTTGAGCCCAGGCATCACGAATAGCATCGATTAAATTGTCCTTGTCTTCAAATTGTCTGACGGATTCATACACTTTACGAAATAACCATGCCCAAACATTTTCCATTATGTTTAAGTCCGGTGAATAGGACGGCCATGGCAAAAGTTCCACGTCTTCTGATTGAATCCAACTTCGAACAACCCTGGAAGTGTGGATAGGGCATTGTCTGGTTGGAATATCCAAGACAGGGGTCCGGAAATTGTTTTCACCTTTGGAAATGACCGTTCCAGCAAACATTTGTAGTTGTTGCCGTTCAGAACGCGCTTTTCTCGCATTGTTGTTGCTTCTGACGTGCGTCCTTTTGGATTTTTCCCATAATGTTGCGGATCCGTTTACAACAGTCTTACTTCTATTTAGACTCCCTGCAATTTCTAGGCCTGAGAGTCCTAACTCCTTGAAAGCATATAGTTTTCCTCTTTCTGTTGCTGTCAAAGTTTTTCCGAAATCCATTTTTTTTAGCTAAATAAAAACACTTCTTTTCAACGCTTTTTTAAATATTCTTAACAAAACTTTTAAAAAAAAATTGCTGATGTGAACTCCTGCAACGAAATATTCACAATGGCTCATCCTAGTGAAATTCCAGCGGCCGTTTCTTATTTAGCCTTTAATTTTATGACTTACCTACTGTTGGAAAAATATGAACCAGTTCCCAGGTAGTAAAAGTTTCCGGGTATACAATATCCAATAGGTATAAAGACTGAAAATCGATTGCAAAATGTACATCGTTGTGATCGCCAGTGTAATATAAAAAAAAACACGCCTTCTATCAGAATATTGAGCTGTTAAAAAAATGTTGTTGGGGTCAACAAAAATAGATTTGAAGTGTTAGCTAAATAACTTTCACGCATACAAATTTCATCTGTAGACCGAGCACTGTCAAATACCATAAATTGTGAAATCCCGTTATTATTTTTGGTTAGAGCTAATAAAAATACAAAAAAAAACGACTACAATGCATGATCTTAGACTCGGTCAATAAAATATATATTGATTTTTATATTATTAAGAGGTAAGAGTGCCAACTTAACTGTCTGGCTAAGTGAATTGAACTCATTAAGGATGTTCTTGTCGACCTACAGCCAACACGTCAACAAGTAGTAAACAACAATACCTATCAGCTTTGAATACCAATCATCCTTTTATTGGTGTTCTATTTATTTATCAACTACAAGAGTCTCGGGCACCCTTGCTTTATTTCACATCCACCCATCTAAAGGGTGGCTAACCAGACAGCAACCAAGTGACAGATAGGTACTTGAGGTGAGTTGATAAACAAACACAAAAAGGCAAACAGTCAAACAAACTGATAAAATGTCCTTTATCGACAGAATGATTGTTGTTTGAAAGACAATTATTATCACGTCTTCGACAGCATTCTTGAGCGACATCCAACACACGCTTGTGGAAGTTGAGGTATAATTTCTTTAAAGTCATTCAGCTGGATAGGGTGTTCTTTACCATGAAAGATACAATGTTGTGATGAAAACCACCAATTAGTTTTGAAAACGTCAGCAGTGAACACCACGAGTTTTCCGAAGTGGTTTAAATTTTCCGTAGATAATGTTCTTGGAGTTTTCCATTATTTTTCATCATAGAAACCATCCAACAAATTGCAACTGACAAAGTTAATAAATTGATACCTGAATCTGGGATCGTGCATCTTCGTTGAATGTTTGTAGGGTGTTACCGAACAAATTTTAGCTGACTGTGCAACAGTAAGTCCAACAGTTGGAAACGGCTCAATTCGTCTATATGTGTAGCTTTGGGTTCTTTCAACTCAACAAACCCCCCACCCCATAGCCGCCTGAATACATGGCACTTTGATAAATGCAGTTCTGGTTGAATCTTCATGGCTACAACACTGTTTTCCAAGTGGATTCAATGGTGGGTATAAACTTAGAGTAAAAATCACTGTGATGCCTTCCTCCGGAGATGGTAGCAATACATTGAGGCGGCAGCCACCTGTTGTGAATGAAATCAACTGAGACTTTTCCTCGACTCATTGTATCAGAGGCGGTATGTCATTCATAGGAGGGAAGGCTTGACATTATGCGATGACATACAGATGGAGTTGTTACAATTGAAAAGGAGGTGTAGGGGTGGACGGTTTTATATGGGCTTAGGTAAAACGATTGGTTTAGTCTACATATTGAAATTCTATTTTTGGGATTCAAGGGTAAAAATCAACTGGAAAATGTGTATGGTCTTGTACCGTATGAGTGATAGTTATACACAAACGCACATACTTTAGAATCACACCCAACATTTTTTGCTATATCCATGTACCTACATGTCTTGCTTGGCAAGAGTGGTTGGAGAATTCTATAGTGCTTGGTTAATGTTCTCCGGCAAAGCGATGTCTTAACGCATCATTGGAAGTGGAAATTATTGCAAAGTGCTAACATTGCAGTGAGTTAGAGGAATAATGTGGTGAATTTGAACCACTTCGCAAATGTTGTTGAGTACGTTGACTTATGAGCTGTTGTGAAAATTTGTTTCCGTTTCCGATGAAACGATTTCCGTTCTTTTTTTGTTTACATTCAGGTTGATGGATGCTGTGCCCTTAATCGAATTTACGTATGATTATTGATTATGCCTATTGCGGTGTTGTAAAAGTTCAGAACTGGAACACAATAAGCTGACGGGATTTAAGGAAAATTGAATGGGAATTGGTGTTTCTTATAAAATCGATTGTCATTTCGTCAAGTCAAAGCTGGTTACTTATTTTCAAGTCGGTGGCTGTATAGAAAGTGATTGATTTAGGTAAGATGGTACGATGGATGGAGTGTCTGGTAAGTGGAAAAAGATGTAAGTAGCTCTTTGCGGATTTATCAGAGTGAATTCATAACACGAGCGAATAAACTGCAGAAGCAAAACATGAATTATGAATGTGTGATAAGCAGTAAATTTAGTTAACAAAAGTAATTTGCATGCCAAATACAGACTCACATTTAGTTTGGATCTTTTATTCCTAATCTTCCAATTAATACTCCTTGTTATCTTGTAGTATTGGAGCAGAGAAAGTAATTTTCTGGATTATTTTTTTGTCCAGTGACGCGATGGAAAGGATCATGCAGAAACAACAACTTTCCGAAATTAATTACAGCTATCACAGATCGATGGGTAGGGCGCATGCACTCTTCTTCTTTATTTAATTCTATTGCCAAGTTATGAACAGACTTTAAGGGATCTGTGTACCTAGTCCATTCGTAAGTTTCACCGTGTGTTTGACTGCTAATCTAAAGGTTTCAGGGTTAAGTTCCGCCGAGCCAAGTAACATCGTATAGTTTTTTCCTCTGCCCCACCTCTTGCGAACGTCTGACAAACATCCGACAGTATCAATGGTCATGAGAAGCTTCTCAAAATTGCGGTTCGGATTCAGCTTTAAATTGTAGGTCCCTTCCACTTGCACAAACAAATGGTAAGACAAACTGGGCCGTTATGGGCCGTTTAGGTCTTATATTAATTATTTCATTTACAATGTTGCTTTGTTTTGGGTGCCGGTTTAGCTATCATTGCTGTAACCGGCACCTAAGAAAACCTTTGTGTGAAAGAACTGCGGAACTCAGTCCCTTTGTTCGGGTTTGTCTGAAGATTTAATATGCCTATTGGAACGAACAATCTATTACCAAATGACGTAGTATTAGAAAGAGCCACATTAAATGGCCTCTCAACATCGATTCCTCTTTTATTAAAAACATTGATTTTAGGATTAGGAAGCACACAACTTTGCAGGGCAAACAGTTTTCAAGGTGGTAAATACATTTCATGAATTTTCTTGCAGCGATTTCGTCGTGAGAAGTTATTGACTTTTTCTTAAACGAAAGTTGTCTTCATTTAGACGGAGAGTCGATAAATTAAATGCTGGAGTCGAAATAGGTACATATTTCTATTGTCCTGCCGATTAGAAGGATGGAACAATACCGAAGTGAAATAGGCGACACTCGCTGCTTTTGTCGTGCGGTAGTTTTATTTTCTTCTCGTGACATTCAAGTAAATATAATGAAATTTGGAAAGGGCCAATTAAAATCATCGTTAAGAAAATTTGGCTCGGAAAATTCGATGTGAATCTTTTTCCTTTTTTTTGTTACCTAGTTATGAGGTATACATATAAAAGCTTTTGTTTCAATTTTAGATATGCGGTAAATGTTATATGAAGCATAGGCAAGGTTAAGTATGAGTATGTTGCTTGAATTCAAACCATAGTAGAGGGTATTTTTCTGCATAGGTACCATTTTGATGAGAACATATAAATAAATCATTTTAACTATATAAAACGGATACCCCACAACGCTTACGTAAAGCATTGTTAATTTATTAGGCAAGCGTGTTTTGAGGTTAATAAATGGGTATCTGTAGCCTTTGCCATGTGGAACCATCATAAATTAATTTTAAATTAAGGAGAATACAGATGAAAGTTCCATCGAAACTAGTGATGTGTCAACTCGAGTTAATAACCCGGTTCAACCCGGGTTGCAGCTAAACCGAGTTAAACCGAATTGAATATTTATCAACCCGAGTTGCCGAAACCGATGGAATGAACCGATGTCAATTTAATGTTACCGAGTTGAACGATTGGGTTTTGGTTGGTTAGGATAAGAGAAACAACTCGAGTTGCAATGGCCGAGTTGGAATTCGATTCGGTTTCTCGTGAGATGATGGCACACCTGCTCCTGTTGTCCTGTTTTCTCTCACTGAGTTTATTCACATATTTGTGTTAGTTTTTTCCTATCATTGTGTGATTCATCCATCGAATGTATCGATTGACGTATTCATATCCACAGCGTAACTGTATACATCGGAATCGGTTTCGGTGCACTAATTTAACTCGATTTAAATGTACCCGTTCATAAAATCTAATTGGAAAACCCAGTCGAGCCGAGTTGCAAACTGATATAATATTTATTCTGATGTGATTTAATTGGTTTTCGGTTTAGTTTCATTTAGTTTCATTTTCTTATTGTGTGGCATTTTGCGGATGTTTGAAAGGATTTTTTTAAAGAGTGTTTGTGTAAGACAATTTTACGAAGCAAATAATGCCGCCCGGAAAAAAGGTCTATAGTGTGGAAAGTTTTTAATATACCAAGATGGACGGTTTGCAACTCGGTTTGCAACTCGGTTTACTTAAATTTTAACTCGGGTTAACTCGGTTTGAAACTTTTTCGGTTTGGCACATCAGTAATCGAAACCCTTTGATGGTAATGAACATTTAACAAAGTGTCGCAGATACGAAAGAGAGAGAAGGAAACGACTTAATTTTAAGTAGCTACATAAAAATTAAATACTACATATGTAGTTTTCTTTGCATTCACTCTGTTCCAACTGAATAGGTACAAGCTTTTTCAAATCTATATGGCTCATTATTTCCACATAATGTATATGAATCTATAATTTGATGCTGCTAACTGTTTGTCTATAATGTTGGCAAAAGAAATGAGAAAGAATAATTCAAAAAGCACCGTTACTTTTTCTCTGGCTCTCTCGCAAAGCATTTCATACGGAAAAATACAGTTTTTTTTGCGTCAACTGAATAGGTACATAGTCATTATCTTCATTGTTCATGTGTGTTCCGAGAAGATTAACCCGTTTAAACAATTTTTAAAGTTTTCTTAGTGAATTAATTTATTTAATTGTCATTTGTTTGTAAATTTGGAGAACGATGGGTAGAAAAAAATCACTTAGCAGTGTTGAGAAGGCTAAGATCGAATTACTTAAGGAACAAGAACAAGATTCAAAAATATTCGTACCACCGGTAGACACGTGGGGCACAACGTGTTAAATACAAGTCAAGTTGATACTGATTGATATTGCGGGCGCAGTGGCTAAGTGGAAAGCGCTTTATAATATTGAACGAGGTGCTCGAGGTTTGAATCTCGCCCATGACCGCCGGAAAATGTATTCCACTTTTCCACCTCTTGCCAAAGTCTGGCAAACCGATTGTACGAGCGCGGGTCAATAAGTCCGTGACTTTTTGAATTTCTGACCTCTTTACTGAAACGGCAACACTGCTCCTGTCAACAGGCATCTGTCAGTTGACTCCTGTCAAAATTTAAACTTGCTGCGTCAGTTAGTTTGTGTTTGACAGCTATTTTTATCAGACTACTCACTAATTTGAGGAGAAAATGGAAAAAAGTGAATTTCGTGTGCTTATTAAGCATTATTTCTTACGAAAAAAAACCATTACCGAGACCAAGGCTAAACTTGAAAAATACTATGGGGACTCTGCACCATCGATTTCAATGGTAAAAAAGTGGTTTACTGAATTTCGTTGTGGCCGTACAAGCACTGAAGATGCCGAACGTCCTGGACGCCCAGTTGAGGTCTCCACACCCGAAACAATCGAAAAAATTCACGATATGGTGTTGGCCGACCGAAGATTGAAAGTGCGAGAGATTGTGGAAGCCGTAGGGATCTCGCATGGCTCAGTGGTTTCAATTTTGAATGATCACTTGGGCATGAGAAAGCTTTCCGCAAGATGGGTGCCGCGTTTGCTCACAGTCGACCACAAACGCAATCGTGTAACAACTTCACAGGAAGGTTTGGCATTGTTTAATCGCAATATGGAGGAGTTTTTGCACCGTTTTGTAACCGTGGACGAAACATGGATCCATCACAACACACCAGAGACCAAACAACAGTCAAAACAGTGGGTTTCTAAGGGTGAATCGGCGCCAAAGAAGGCCGAAGTGGGTTTGTCAGCCAATAAAGTTATGGCGACTGTTTTTTGGGATGCACGCGGGATAATCCACATTGACTACCTTCAAAAGGGAAGAACAATGAATGGGGAATATTATGCCAACTTATTGGACCGATTCAATGACGATTTGAAAAAAACCGACCTCATTTGGCCAAGAAAAAATTTCTTTTCCACCAAGACAATGCAAGGGTGCACACATGTGCAGTTGCCATGGCAAAAAACCATGAATTGGGCTATGAATTGCTCCCTCATCCACCCTATTCTCCAGATTTGGCCCCGAGCGACTACTTCTTGTTCCCAAACCTGAAGAAATGGCTTGGTGGAAAAAGATTTGACTCCAATGATGAAGTCATCTCGCAAATAAAGGCCTATTTTGAGGACCTCGACAAATCATTTTTTTTGGAAGGGATAAACAAATTGGAGAAGCGTTGGACAAAGTTTATAGAGCTCAAGGGAGACTACGGTGAAAAATAAAAAAAAATTTTATCAAAAAATCTGTGTTTTATTCCAAAAGTCACGGACTTATTGACCCGCCCTCGTATCTATAAACTGTCCCGAGAGGCTTCTCAAAATTTGCCATTTTGGAATCGCCGGTAAATTGTAGGTCCCTTGTATTAGTGTCAAAAATATAGCTGCGGGCACACAATTGGTTTGAGAAGACCTAGGTCTGAGGCCATATATGGGCTGGTAATGCCTAATATTTTTTAGTTTGTTATTGATTGACTTGCGGGTGTATGTTTAGGTGTAAAGCCATTAGCAAAGCTTAAAAGAGAATGGTATTTAGAAAAAGACAGATCGCCGTCTGTCTCAACATTACTAAGTGCACTGCCAAGCAGGGCTATCGAAAATCTACTGCACGACAAAGCGATTCGACTGCTCTTTAAGATTCACAGCATTGGTCCGGAAGATGTAGTCGAACTTAAAACTTTTTCATTACAGAATCATAAAGAGCTAGCACACACATAATAAAATGGTACGAATTTAGCAAACAAAAATATCAATCACTTAAATACTGAGATGTGCGCCAAATCGTGGTCGTGGATGGCACTTTGCTGTCAATTTTACAAAGTTTAGATGAGTTCCCCTTTCAAGCGAAAATAAAGAACTGGTGCATAGCCAGTGGAGAGTGTTGTTTGCTATAAAGATAATGCTGGCAAAGAACATGAGCCATTGAATTCAATCAAAAACGCACTGTACTGTACACTCAATCAATCATCCCTAAAATAATACACAAATAGTGGCGGGGCGAGAGTCGTTTGATTCGACAAGCGTGTTTCCTATGTTTTGGGTCCTTGCAGCTCAGTCGGCATTTTTTTAATTTCTCGTTTATGTCAAACATTCAAGGACCTGGAGGCCAATACCCATCAAGCATAAATTCATCATAACAAACTCCAGAAATGTGCTTTTTCAGTCTATTGGTAATCCAGCGTCACCTACTTGATATGATTTTCAAACCTCTGTAAGAAAAAACTTAAGGTATGTATATCATATATATAATATGAGGCATTAACTAAAACCTAGCTTCACCAACCACTTTTTTGTGCGAAATCGAAGGACCTACAATTTTAAGCCGAATCCAAACGGCAAATTTGAGAAGCTTCTCATGACAATCGATACTCTTGGGTGTTTGTCAGACGTTCGCAAGAGGTGGGGCTGTTGGAAAAAAAATTAGATGTTTATTGGCGCCGTCGGTATTTGAACCGGGGACCTTTCGATTAGACTAACCATTGAGCCACTGCGCCCGGAGTGAGTTGAATCGTGGATCCGCCTGATTTAATGATAAGGGTGGTGTATTGTGTACCCATATGTAATGCCATTAGCTTTGTATATATCGTCGCTTGAAAAGCAAACTGATTTAAGTCAAAATTTGACGATTTGACACGAATCGCAAAAAATAAAATAAAATGTTTCTACCAAACCGTCATAACTATAACTCTTAAATTGACAGCATGAGGGCGCAAGTATCATTTTGAATTTAAGGAAACATTTCTGTTGTTTTCCCAGCTAAATGACTTTTTTTCATTTGAAACACTTTGTGACTGACACTTTTCGTGTTGTGTCATTTTACCTTGGAACAAAACTAGTTGATGAACCTCAAAGTTCTTTTGATTACTTCAAGAGTGTCGTTTTAACAATAAGATAGGCTTTATTTTATATAATATTATTATAATCGATTTTTCATTAAAGTTCCTATATTTTTTTTATTATAACTTAATACTATTTATTAGGGTGGCGACGGTGTAGAGGTTAGTGTGTTGGCTTGTGACCCGTGCGGTGCAGGTTCAATCCCCATGGGGAACAACAACATACGCCACCCAATCACATGTCTCTACACCAAAAGGAGGATTTCTGCCTGGTAGTACAATGGACCGTTACCGAGTCTGAGTGCTCTGGGATTTGGATTTCCTTTTTTTTTATAAAAAAAAAAAAAAAAAAAAAAAAAAAAAAAAAAAAAAAAAAAATACTATTTAAAGTGGGTTGTTACTACAAAATACGCAAAAAAATTCCAATTGTTTTATTTCAAAACAAAACGACACTTTTTCACACTTTTTATACCCTATTCTAGGGGTATATTAATTTTGACGCATAGTTTGTAACATACCTTAATATTGCCCGTAGACCCCTAAAAGTTACTATATTTATGATCAGCATCGATAGTAATGTCGATCTAGCCATGTCCGTCCGTCCGTCCGTTCGTCCGTCCGTCGGCAAAAATTAGGCCTTTAAACTGGACCTAGAGAGCTGAAATTTTAACCATATACTCTCTAGGGTCCCGAAATAATCAAATTTACGAATTTTTGAAATCCGCCCACAGACACGCCCACAAACTCAAAAAAAACTAAATTTTGGAAAAAATCGAATTTTGAGCTAGAAAGCTGAAATTGTTTATATATGATCTATGACTCCTAAAACTGCTCGGGATAAAAAATTTTCAAAATCCGCCCACTGACACGCCCACAAATAAATAAAACTATTTTTTTGAAAATCCAAAGTTTGAGCTAGGGAGTTGAAATTTATAATATATACTCTCTATGGGCCCTTTATGCTCATGTGTAAATATTTTCAAAATCCGCCCACTGGCACGCCCACAATTTTTTTTTTTTTTTGAAAATTCAAAGTGAGATAGGGAGCTGAAATTTATAATATATACTCTCTAGGGGCCCTTTATGCTCATGTGTTAATTTTTTTTAAATCCGCCTACTGACACGCCCACAATTAAATAAAACAATATTATTGAACCACCCAAGTTTGAGCTAGGGAGCGTTTTTTTTGATAAAATTCTTTAAATGTTATATAACAAAATATGTAAAGCGTTCTTAACAATTCAACCATACTTAGACTTTTGTCACGCCCACTTATGAGGGATAGGAATAAGAATAGGGTATCCAACAGTTCGCCCAAGCGGACTGTTGCCCGTCCCTATGTTTTTTTAATGTGTAAACATTTTTGCTCTCGTTGATGTGTAAATATATTTTTTCTCGGCAGGGGCTAGTTGGAAATATCTAGCGTCACCATCATCGTCAGATTTTCCCGTCACCGTCATCGTCAGATTTCGTCATCGTCAGATTTTCATTACCACGTGAGTTAATCGCTGCTCGACAGATCACCGGAATTAAACGACGTTTGGCGCGGTTAGTACGTAGATGGATGACCGTTTGAGAACAACCGCGTGTCGTTGTTTTTATACCCTATTCTAAGGGTATATTAATTTTGACGCATAGTTTGTAACATACCTTAATATTGCCCGTAGACCCCTAAAAGTTACTATATTTATGATCAGCATCGATAGTAATGTCGATCTAGCCATGTCCGTCCGTCCGTCCGTCCGTCCGTCTGTAGCCAAAAATTAGGCCTTTAAACTGGACCTAGAGAGCTGAAATTTTAACCATATACTCTCTAGGGTCCCGAAATAATCAAGTTTACGAATTTTTGAAATCCGCCCACAGACACGCCCACAAACTCAAAAAAACAACATTTTGGAAAAAATCGAATTTTGAGCTAGAAAGCTGAAATTTTGTATATATGATCTATGACTCCTAAAACTGCTCGGGATAAAAAATCCGCCCACTGACACGCCCACAAATAAATAAAACAATTTTTTTATACCCTATAAGGTATATTAATTTTTGAAAATCCAAAGTTTGAGCTAGGGAGTTGAAATTTATAATATATACTCTCTATGGGCCCTTTATGCTCATGTGTACATATTTTTAAAATCCGCCCACTGACACGCCCACAATTTTTTTTTTTTTTTTGAAAATTCAAAGTTTGAGCTAGGGAGCTGAAATTTATAATATATACTCTCTAGGGGCCCTTTATTCTCATGTGTTATTTTTTTTTTTAAATCCGCCTACTGACACGCCCACAATTAAATAAAACAATTTTATTGAAACACCTAAGTTTGAGCTAGGGAGCGTTTTTTTTTGATAAAATCCTTTAAATGTTATATAACAAAATATGTAGAGCGTTCTTAACAATTCAACCATACTTAGACTTTTGTCACGCCCACTTTTGAGGGATAGGAATAAGAATAGGGTATCCAACAGTTCGCCCAAGCGGACTGTAGCCCGTCCCTATGTTTTTTTTTATTATTTATGTATGTTTAATTTAAGAGATTATTATGTCCTTACGAAACACCGGAAAGTTGTGTGGAAGTAGATTTGTTTTGAATAATTGAGATTGTATAGCTTGTAGTTTGTTGTACATCAGTTGAAGGTAAGAGGAAAAATATCGATTTGTACTTCGGTAACCGATGGCCGATTTAAGAATGTCACTTTTAGTTGTAATAAGGTTATTTACCAAGTGGTCCTTGGAGAACCAAATAAGGTCCTTAAAAGTAGAAAAAAGGATATTTTTCCTAAATGCCGTTAGAATCCACACGGTATATCCGTGTTATATGTTATTTGCCTAAGAGGTCCTTGCAACAACAAAAAAGTCCTTAAAAGTCGAAGAAAGGATATTTTTCTCAAATGCAATTAGAATCCACACGGTATATCTGTGTTCAATGTTATTTGACTAAGAGGTCCTTGCAACAACAAAAAGGGTCCTTAAAAGTCGTAGAAAGGATATTTTTCCAAAATGCCATTAGAATCCACACGGTATATCTGTGTTCAATGTTATTTGACTAAGAGGTCCTTGTAACAGCAAAAAAGGTCCTTAAAAGTCGAAGAAAGGATATTTTTCCAAAATGCCGTTAGAATCCACACGGTATATCTGTGTTCAATGTACGAGCAATTTGACTAAGAGGTCCTTGCAACAACAAAAAAGGTCCTTAAAAGTCGAAGAATGGATATTTTTCCTAAATGCCGTTAGAATCCACACGGTATATCTGTGTTATATGTTATTTGACTAAGAGGTCCTTGCAACAACAAAAAAGGTCCTTAAAAGTCGAAGAAAGGATATTTTTCCTAAATGCCGTTAGAATCCACACGGTATATCTGTGTTATATGTTATTTGACTAAGAGATCCTTGCAACAACAAAAAAGGTCCTTAAAAGTCGAAGAAAGGATATTTTTCCTAAATGCCGTTAGAATCCACACGGTATATCTGTGTTATATGTTATTTGACTAAGAGGTCCTTGCAACAACAAAAAAGTCCTTAAAAGTCGAAGAAAGGATATTTTTCCAAAATGCCATTAGAATCTACACGGTATATCTCTGCTCAATGTTATTTGACTAAGAGGTCCTTGCAACAACAAAAAAGGTCCTTAAAAGTCGAAGAAAGATTACACAACCTGCAACCAATACGAGTAGCTAATAGAAAAAATTAGTTGTCATTATGATAGCTAACCACCAAATCGATTGCATTTTTAGCGCAGCTAATTTAACTACGTTAGTTACTTAGTTGTGGCGTTAGCTAGATAACAAATTAGGTAGCTAACGCGCAACTGTGCCTACATGTTTACACATCAACTATACCGTGAGTGCAGCGTGGCTCACACCATTTTTTTTTAAATTAGTAGCAATTTGGATGTAAAACGACATACATTACATAAGTCAAAATTTTTTTTTTTAAAAACGCCTTTTTGTAGTAATATACTACTTGAAAGAAGAAAAAAAATACTTTTTTACTTTACAACTTTTTGGTATTCATTGAAATTCAAAACTAAAATGATTTTTTTAAGTTATGAAAAAATTCAAATGGCTTTTCTGAAAATGTATGAATTTTGACTTATGTCAGATTGCTTTTCAAGCGACAATATTCTTTTCTATAGATTCTTTAGATTCTAAATATTCTTCTTAAGTCGTCGGGTGGCGTATCGTCGTATACACGAAGTGAGTGTACTATATAAAGTGTATATACAAAGCCATTAGTCGCCTATGTGAATGAAATTAATCTTAAGGTTAGAATTTTGGCTTTTAATCCGTGCGATGCAATTTCAATTCACCATTAGATATAATATTACCCCACCTTTAAGAAACCGAATCAAAAATATAGCTAATTTCTCCGACATCGCAGCCAAGAAAAGGATTTCTGCCAGGTAGGATCAACCGAGTCTGAGTGTTGATAAATTTGGATTTCAGCTACAGTCGAAAGATGAACTTTTAAAAAAAGGAACCAGCTGATGGTCCAGCCTTAATTTTTTATTAAACGAAATGGGCCAACATTACAAAAAGCGATTCATTGTCTGGTTATCGCTACTGCCAAAACTCAATTTCAAGTTACGAAATTGGTCGCAGGTATCGTTAGCCTGCCTAACCACACCATTTCAGCTGTCGTTATGCAAAATGTAACATTTCAATTGTATAATTTTTTTAGTTTTCTGATAATCTATAATTTCTTCTTTTTTTTTAGAATGTTGGGGGGTGTTGCCGGTCGACATATGTCGAATCGACGTCGAGGCTCATCACCTATGGTACGTATCAATGCAGGAATTATGACAAACTTAGAAGATTGCGGGGGAAACCCGCTAATGGTACCGCGAATACCCCCTCGCAGAAGACGTGCTGTAACCACAAGTGATCATAAAAGCTGTGCCCTTATACACACGAGACTGAAACTAGGAGATATAATGTAAGTAAATATAAATATAAACACATTTGATAATAATATTTATCCAAGTCCTCATTTGTAAGTATGTAGTTGTTCTCCTAATAAATTAATTTATATATTAAAAATACAATGTTGAGTCAAGTGTGCTTTAAAGGACGATTGACCGCCGTCATAAGAAGGAACTACACTTGTTTAAGGTTGAAGATAAACTCAAATTTATTATTTTTTCGGTAGTCTTATACAGTGTGGGCCAAATACAAGTTTCTTTTTAAAAATGCAATAAAATGAACAACATTAAATTTCGTCCATGTGTTATGGCTTTATTAGTAGGTAAGAACAAACATTCCCATTAATTATGAAACGCAACGTCGTTCAAGTGGCTGCCTCGGCCTTGTTGATGGTTTCTGGCTGTAGCTCACGGATTGCTTGGATGATATTGGCCTTAAGTACTTGAATCGTTTCCGGATTGTTTACATAACATCGGTCCTTCACGGTTCCCCACAATAAAAAAGGCCAAAGGAGTCAAATCGCAGCTCCGAGGCGGCCAATCGACATCGCCAAATCGGCTGATAACACGATTTGGGAATTTGATGTGTAAACGATCCAATGTGGCATGGGCTTTGTGGCATGGCGCGCATGAACCAAAAGGTCGTCCAAATCCATGTCTTCAATTTCATTAAAAAAAGTAGGTTAACATGGCTCTGTAACGCCCGCCGCTGACCGAAACGTTTTTTCAAGCCTGCCACCACTCCACAATCCGCTCAAAACTGTCACTCTCTGTGGATGCATTGGCTTGTGGCCGTTTTTAAGAACCCCAGATGCGGCAATTTTGTTTGTCAACGCAGCCGCCGAGATGAAAATGCGCCTCGTCAAAAAAGGTGATTTTTCGCCCAAAATCATTGTCCAATTCAAGCTGCTCTAAGGCCCAAACTGCGAAGCGATAACGAAGCCTTCAATTCCTGACTCAATTGGATCTTGTAAGCGAATAATCCGAGATCTCTGTGCAGAATTCTCTTCAATGCGTGAAATGTTGAGCTGTTGAGATCGATGGCGAGTTGATGTTCGTGAATTGATTCTCACACTATTGGCTACATCAACCACATTCTCGTCCGTGCGCACCGTACCCTTAGTCGTACGCATCATGACTGTTGTACACTAGCATACCAGTCTCACAAACTTTTTGCACAAACTTGCGATCAACAGGCTTCATTTCGGCCAAAACTTCTTTTCAAAAAACGCACTGTTTAGGCTACACATCACTCACTTTGGAAATAAGTTTTCAATATTTCCCAACGTTGTTCAAGCGTAAAGCGACTCATTTTGTTCCGAGGAGGTATGATACTGACTTTCTGTAAAGATTTCGAGACAAACAGCTGTCAGCGTCAAAATAACCTATGATTTAAAAAGAAACCACTAGATTGCCCGCCCTTTAGTCTGGACAGATCATATTCAAGAATTCACGTATATGTTGGTCACGCGAGTATATGGTCCATTGGAATGCTGTTGTGGATAGAAGGATTGTGGGAATGTTGTTTTGGATGGACATGTAGTGGAAATGCTCTTGTGGACACAACAATAGATGTATCTTTAAGAGAAAAATAATAATTTAAGTCGAAGCGTGTGCGTTATATTAGGCACCATAATTGTGCCCCACGTCTTATCGCATATATGTCTTTGGGAGGGGTTAAAAATAACTGTAGATATTTAACGAATTAAGTTGTTTTCATTCAGTGATAATCTTTCACAAATTTCATGAAAAAACTTGGAATCAAAAATATTTTTGCAGTATAGGGTCAAGCTATTTTTTGAAATGAAATATTAATTTCGCAAGAACAATGTAGCGCAGAGTGTAAAATATGATAAGCACAAAAAAGTACTCAGTCATAAACCTCACATTTAAAAGTTGTATCTACCATGTTGCACCTGACAGACACGTAAACATTTGGTTAATGCTATTTTCAACGAGTTTCTAATATTTATGTAGACAAAAAAAACCTAAAATTTCTTTTTTGAAAAATATTCTTGAAATTTACAAAATTTCAGCTTTATTCATATACTCGTATATCTACGTATTATAAAGAGTGTAAAAAATCCAGGCTATAAAATGTCTCACCCATTAAGACCTCCCGAACTAATTTGATGATTTCTTTTCCAGCATTGATGAGTGTAACATTTTAAAAGTAACCGAAGCATTGCAGCGGAAGCAGTCGGATATCGGAATCTACTTCGCCGTTATCGGATTCCGAAACCCAATTGCTTCGTCGCTATTTGCCGGATTTTTTAATTTCCCCTATCACAATTTGTCGGATTTCGGAACCTACTTATTTTTTGTGTTTTTTTGTGGTGCGAGACGAGACTGGTGCATTTTACCACCAGGAAGACACAGTACTTTTACTGTTTAAATTTGCTCGTTTTCGTAAGAAAGACCTTTTACCCGAAAAGCGGGTTACTCAGGTTCTGTTATCTGTTGAACTATTTCATAACTACGAGTTATGTACCCAGGTATCTGTTCAACTAAGTGAAATCGGATTCTGGAGGCCCCAACCGACATACTACTACCCCCCGCCTGTACACGCGTTGACCTTGGAGCTGCGAAAAGGCTTGCTTCCGAAGACTCCTGCAGCTCTATCTCCGACACGTTCGGTAGACTGGGCTGGAAAAATGGAGAAAGTGGCGCAGAGGTTCAACCTGATACGCTTAATCTTCAGACCAATAGACAGACAGCCGATAGGTGCGATGCTGCCGACGAGGCCTGTGAAGCCGATCAGGTGAAACGGGCTACAGAGAAGGCGCGAGTAACGTTCCCCCAAAATTAGGCAGAACATCAACAACAAGCTAACTCGCGCATTGCATCATTGCATATCCAAACATGTGCCACGGCTTGTAAACAAAGCTATCATCCCCAGCAGCAGCCGCTCATCATCAAACAGCGTTGTACAGTAGCTATTGGAACTCTTAGCGTCACCATCAATGCATAGCAACCAACTGTGCCCATGGCTGGTAAACAAGTCTACCATGTGGTATGGTCAAGTAGGTACAGCAGCTTCAGCATCGAAAGCGTCGTATCATCAGCAGATAGTACCATCATGCGACCATGGCTTGTAAACAATGATGAAGAGACAAGCATCTACCATGGTCGGCAGCAACAACACTGTCAGTGTGGTAGTTATTAGTATTAGGAAACTGAAACTTTTGTTAGAATTATAAGTTAGTCTTAAGTTGCAATCGATAAAGTAAAGACCTATTATAAAAAATAAGGATTGTTTTATTATTTGATTTTAAGGAAACGTAATTCGCGCACTGGTCAGCGTCCATCTAAGAGCCAGTGAAAGAGGAAAAGGAGGAAGGCGGCTATCGTGCGGCGCAAAGAAACTGCACCGCCAGTTGAAGGCGCAAGCGCTGAGAACGGCACTTCCCCGGCGGCGACGGCAAAGAGATGCATGTCGGCAGAGGTTACCCCAACCGAAACCAGCGAGCTGACTGAAACCAACGCTGCCTCCCCTTGCAATAGCTCGAACAGGAAAAAACGGAGGAAGAAGGCCTCAAGCACTCCTGGCGGTGGAACTGCGCGCGCAACTTCTGCATTCCCTTCCACTAGAACACTTCCAGCTGATGTATTTCCAATGATTGGATTTACTCAGATTAACCTTCAACACTCCAAGGCTGCTACTGCACTCATCAGTAAGAAGCTTTCTGTGTTGAAAGCCCACATAACATCCATACAGGAGCCATGGGTGTGGAAAAATCGCATCTGTGGCCTTGGAGGTGTCCGTGGCACTACGATACTCTGTGACGAGCGGTCTGAGACACCAAGGGCTTGTCTTGCTGTGTCGAACCTTCTCTCAGTGACTAAGCTTGGACAATTTTGTGGCCAAGATTTGGTTGCTGCAGCCATTAGCTACGAAACGAATGGAGATTGGAAGACCTTCGTCGTGGCGTCAGCTTATCTCCAATATGAATCGGTAGTGCCTCCACCACCGAGGGCAATTGCTGAACTCATTGACTATTGCGACACCAGGAAGATGGGCCTAGTTATATGCTGTGATGCCAATGCTCAAAACACTGTTTGGGGCAGCAGCAAATGCAACATGCGAGGAAACCATCTCCTGGATTTCATTCTATCATCTGATCTTACTATCAACAATGTTGGCTCGCAACCAACTTTTGTGACGTCAAGAAGACAGGAAGTGATCGACCTAACTTTATCAAATAGATACTTTAAGGCGGTTACTAACTGGAGGGTCTCTTCGGAGCTGTCCCTCTCAGACCATAGATATATCGAATTCCAAATCGGATGCGAAGCCATAACTTTGCAGGAGAGGAGGAATCCGAGAAAAACCAACTGGATACGCTTCAGGGAGGAAATGGGAAAAACTCTCAAAACTCCAACTAAAGGTAGAGGATGCTGTTCAAAACCTGAATAGTGCCATTACTAGCTGTTTCGAACTGACGTGTCCAGTAAGTAAACACCCTGGCAGAACGCCGGTTCCCTGGTGGAGCTCGGAACTGCAAAGAATCCGAAGAGAAGCTAGAAAGATTCTAAATAGGTCACTCAATACTGATTTGGAGACAAACTGGAATCTCTACCGATCGAAGCAGAAGGAATATAAGAGGCTAATGCGGGTATCGAAAAGTGCTTCTTATAGGAATTGCTACGAAAAGATTGAAACACTGGGTGAAACTAGTAGGTTGGCTAAAGTTCTGAAAAAGGGCAAACCAGCCAAACTGGACTCACTGAGAAAACTTGATGGCACCTTTACTGAAACGAAAGCGGAAACTCTTAGTTATCTGCTGGAGTCTCACTTTCCGGGTATCCAGATTACAATTGGTTCACAACCAGCCCCGATTACCGAGACAATGAGTGAGCCAAGACAAACAACTCGGCGTAGCTGGTATATTGCGAAGGCCGTGGTAACGGACGAGGCCATTAAATACGCCTTTGCGTCTTTTGACGGCTTCAAGTCGCCTGGTACGGACGGAATATACCCAGCCATGCTGCAACAATGTACAAACCAGCTGCTACCGACTATGAAGAAAGTCTTCACCGCTGTCCTAGCACTGGCATACATTCCAACACCCTGGCGTACAGTTAGAGTGGCATTTATACCAAAAATTGGCAGAAGTGACTACTCGCTCGCCAAGGCCTTCAGACCAATCAGTCTGACTTCCTTCATGCTGAAAAGCATGGAAAGGCTGGTCGAGCTTCACGTGCGCAAAACTGCTTTGCGATTGCACCCACTATCTCAGATGCAACATCCTATCAACGCGGAAAATTCTGCGAGACTGCGCTTCAAAATCTAGTTGGTAGAATTGAGGGCGCGCTTGGCAGAAAAGAATACGCGATATTGAGGGTGCTTTTGACAATGCGACTTTTGATAGCATGTGCAGCTCCGCCAGACAACACGGCGTAGACGAACCATTGGTGTTGTGAATTAAAGCAATGCTAATGACTAGAACGTTGGTTGCGGATTCGGATTGTGGCCGCTATGTTATGGCGGGGGTAAACAGAGGCTGCCCGCAAGGCGGCGTTTTGTCTCCACTGCTGTTTTGTATGCTGGTCGACTCTCTGTTGAACGCACTCAACAGTTCTAATGTATACGCTCAGGCGTACGCGGATGATGTTGCCGTGCTTTCTGTTGGATCATGCCTAGCGACTGTATGCGCCAAGGCGCAGGCGGCCCTTGACGTGATCGACGAATTGTGCACTAGGAATGGGCTCTCGGTCTCCTCTTAAAACTGAGGTTGTTCTCTTTACGAGAAGGAGGAAGCTGGTCGGGTTGACTCAGCCAGTGCTAAAAGGCGTCACAATCCAACTCTCCAATGAAGCAAAGTATCTGGGAGTCATCCTGGATAGCAAACTTCTTTGGTCCAAACATGTTGAGCTGAAGACTGCAAAGGCGCTGTCTGTTTTCTGGCAGTGCAAAGGCATTTTCGGCAAGACATGGGGCTTATCACCGAAAAGAGTCCTATGGATTTATACGACTATGATAAGACTATTTATAGTATACGCATCGGTTGTTTGGTGGAATAAACTTTCACGTAAATACGTTACATCGTTTAAGAAGTCCGTAATATTCCCCATCCACAAAAAGGGTTCGCTGGAAAACGTAGAAAACTACAGGGGAATCTCATTCATGAATGTGTCAGCCAAGATATTTTGCGGCATACTTGTAGGACGATTAGAAAAATGGGTAGATGAAAAAAATATTCTGACAGAGCGTCAAGCTGGATTCAGAAAAAACTTTTCAACCGTTGACCAAATATTCACATTATCTGCGATTATAAGAGCCTTTCAAGCCAGAAACAAGAAAATGTATAGCTTTTTTGTAGATTTCAAGGCAGCTTTTGATCTTGTTAGCCGAAGTGCACTCTTCTATAAACTGTCTCAGTTGGGTATCTCTACAAAATTTCTTAAGACCATTAAAAAAATGTATTCCGAAACAAGTGCAGCAGTCTGGGATGGAAAGGATTTCTCAGAATGGTTTAAAACACAGACTGGTGTAAAGCAAGGATGTCCTCTTAGTGCCTTATTGTTTTCTCTATTTATAAACGACATAGACAAAGATTTGCCTGGTGGAATACGAATTGCTAATACCGTGGTCAATGTCTTGTTATATGCCGATGATCTTGTTCTACTCTCTGAATCTCCTGAAAATCTCCAATTGATGATAGATCGTCTAGCCAGTTAATGCAAAAAATGGGGACTAACCATCAACACCGTAAAATCTAAAATTATGGTATTTTCCCGTTCACCACGAGTGCAAAGTGGAAATAGATGGTTTTATAATGGAAGCCGATTAGAGATTGTGAAGGAACTCAAATATTTAGGAGTGAAACTGAACCCAACCCTAGAATTTGGTAAACATCTAACGGATAAAGCCAAGTCTTCCCAAAGCTTAGTGAATCTGTCATGGAAAAATGTTTTTGCAAACAAGCGGATTCTCCTCTCAACGAAATACAGAATATTTGATTCAGTTGTTAAATCAACTCTTTGTTACGCCTCTCAAGTTTGGGGATCAGACGAGTACGAAGTAATCGAGAAATTCCACAGGAACTTCTTGAAAAAAATATTCAACTTACCAATGAAATCGCCGAACTACACAATCTATTTGGAAACGGGTCTTCCAATGCTTTTTACAAGCACTCTCAAATCGCAAGCGGATTACATCATTAAAATAGGTTCGTATCCAGACTCCCGAATAACCAAAAAAATGCTATCTTATGAATTAAGAAACAAGGACTGGTGGGCGTTAAGATGGTTAAGAATTGGAAACGCGTGTGGAGAAACTATTTCATTCGATCTAAACAACCTGGACAACTTAAAGAACCAACTTTATCGAATAATAAATAAAAATGAAGATGCTATTCGTGTGCGATTTATAGAGAAAGCTCGTGAATCAGATAGCAGAGTATTGTATTCTCACCTGAACTTCAATCTAAAGGATAAGAACTATTTCAACGACTCACTCAACTATAGTGAAATATCTCTTATTTTCAAAACAAGGTGTGAGTTGATTGGTTTAAATGGCAGCCCATATAATGGAAGCTTCAACCAGTTTTGTAATATTTGCAACTTAAAAGCGAAAGAAGACTGCTTTCACATTATTAGTGTTTGTCCAATCTACAAACCACAGAGACTAGCTTACTTCGGAAAAAAATTCCTTACCATGCAGGAGACAATACAAATTCTGAACGAGTGTGATTGGAAAAAGTTATTTTATTATATTAAATCCATCTACAAATACAGGTCGCTATTAATAACAGAATATTATGATTGATTAAGTTTATTAAAAAAATAACTATATTGTTAAAGTAACAAATGTAGGTACATGTATAAGCATTTTGCTAACCAAGCTGACGGCTAAGCCATAGCTTTAAAATTCATTCTATCTTGTAACTTATGTAATAAGAAAATATTAAATAAATGAATTTCTAACTTACTTACTTACTTAAATACGTTACTGCTGCTTTTGCCAAACTTCAAAGGCAGGTATGTCTCGGCTGCACGGGGGGATTCCCCAGCATGTCTGGCTCCGCCCTAGATGCACTTTTAAACCTCCCGCAAATTGATGTTTACATCATGGGCTGGACAATCAAAGCTATCTCACGTCTAAAAAGAGGTGGTTTTTGGTATAATTCGCACTGGAGTTTTGATGAACTTGCGCAACGGTTGTCCTTCGACTCCTGTCCTATGGATATGCCGTCTGATGCGATGGTACGGGAACTTCGGCTAAAGCGCAACTACAAAGTCGACTTTCCTCGCGTTCAGGACTGGCTCTGGCCGGACTCTGAACCTGGAACGGAATGCAATCGAATCTTCACGGATGGCTCCAAAACCGATCAAGGATCTGGTGGTGGTGTCTTCGTGGAGAGCGACAACGTTAGACTTTTCTTTCCATTAGGCAAATATGCGTCAATCTTCCAAACAGAGATTTATGCTATCCTAATGGCCATGGACTATGTTATGAGGAACAGGTGGATGGGGCGAAGTATCTGCGTCTGTAGCGACAGTCAGGCTGCCCTTAAGGCCTTACTCAAACCCTTAACTACCTCCAAAATAGTACGTGAATGCAAGATATCTCTGAATTCGGTCGGAAGGCTGAATTCACTTAAACTTGTCTGGGTCCCGGGTCATAACGGGATCACGGGAAATGAGATCTCCGATGAACTTGCTAGACAGGGCTCAGAGGTGGACTTCTCAGGACCTGAACCAGCGTTTTGTCTGCCTGCGTCCTCGGTTAGAGCTTCCATTGACGGTTGGGTTTCCTATGAACACAATCGACGTTACCATGACTCTCCAGGGTGCAGAGAGACTAAGCTAATTCTCCCCGCCGTCTGTAGGAAATCCGCGGCATTCTTGTTGTCTCTCAACAGAAAAGACTGCAGACAGACTACTAGCGTTCTTACGGGATACTACGCTTTTGCCAAACACCTTAAGGTGCTAGGCCTAAGCGATACTACCAAGTGCGAAGCCTGTGGAGAAAGCGACGACACTGCGGAACATTTCCTCTGTGATTGTCCTGCTTTTGTTCGTATCAGGTGGCAGGTATTTGGTGCGGATATGGTGAGTGCTGTTAACCTTAGCTCCTTACCATTGAAGCGCCTTCTCGTTTTTCTTAGGAAAACGAGTAAATTCTCACAGTAAAATGTGTGTGTCTGCCTCGTAGTACAATGGACCAGTATTGAATCTGAGTGCTCCAGTGCAGAAAGTCTCACACAACCCGACAAAAAAAGAAAAAAAAAGCGAAATATTGCCGATCGATAAAACATCGGCGGTATTTCACGGCCCTAACAAGGGCCTTTATAATTTTCAATGAACCAATCAATATTGTTAGACCATCTTTGTTTAAATTTCCAAATTGAAATTTTAAAATTTTCCTTTTCATATAAAAATTATTAACAAATAACATGGACATTACATTACAAAAACCTTTATTTATTACTAAAACATTTGTACATATTTCATTCAATTATACAAGTACTACGGCAATATGATGGCGGCGATTTAGTGTTATATTTGTGTGAATTTTGATGAATATCCTAGCGTTTATAACAAGCTGCATTTAAGTTTTATCCCTAGGAAACTTCTCAGGTTTATATGAATAATTTTTGTTTTTTAAAACAATATTTTTTAACATTTGAATTCATTACTTACTGATTTGATTTGTTCTGTACATCTAGCTCAAGAATTCTTCTCGTTATAATTTTACTTGATTTTGTAGAAAACGTTTCTACACATTCATAAACACTAAACACAACTGAACAAAATTCCTACAGCCATTAACATTATAACGGTACTTAACATCGAGCATTCTACAACAAAAAAATCACTGGAAAGTATACTTAGAAACACTCAAGTGTCAGATTCTTTCTCTTGTACACACAAACATTATGTATACTATGTAAGTGTAGTTTTTGTAGGGGGCCATCGATATGGAAAGAAACAATCGAAATTCTCGGAATGGGTAGTGAAGGCGAAAAAATTAAAATAACTTTTGCGCATACATTTCCCAATTCCCCTATTTTAGAGAAAATTTGCATGGGAAGAAAAAAAATTCCATTGAAAAATGTTCCATTATTCAGATTAAGCAATAGAGTGGAACTATGAGAGGTAGTTTGTATAAAGAAAATCCAAATTGGCAAACAAAAATGTCCACTATCAAGGTTTCGCAAGATTCTTTTATAAGCCGATTCTACTGTACACAAGTTCTTTTGTATGGACTTATTAGCACTTGTTTTTGTTTTCTTTACTTTTGTTAAACTTCTTTACAAACTATTGCTGCCGTTGTTCCTTCTGACTGCAGAATTCCCACACTGTGCGATGAGCTAGCCATGAAGCAAACCAAATGCAACTTACCATGGGAGAAGCAGTCATCACTAAAAACCACACCAGCCAAAACAACAATAATTGACCCTGAGAGTAAGTTAGATTTTAGGTCAGTTGAAAAGCACGGGGTTGATTGTCGCAAAAATCCGCTTTCAGAGATAATTCTCGGTGTTGTCATAAAACAAAATTCTACTAGAACCGGTTATTCCACATTTCCTTTTTTATTTCAAAGATTTGGGAAAATATTTGGCATAACGGCACGAAAATTCCACATCGGCAGGAATGTTTCCAAACAAAGAAAATTATTCTGACAACTATTTACAATCCACGGCGATAGGATACAAGCAATTATCAGTGCAGCCAGATCATATTGAAAATTAGAATTAGAAAACTATACACACAGTATTATTATGGATGTTTTTTCGATGGGCGCTCTACACCTACACCACCCCCAATCAGAGCTACGATCGGGATCCATCGTTTTTGAATATTTTCCCATTAATTTGATAAAATAAAATAGTTTTAGATTGACTGTATCTTACCTTCTAAGTGGAGTAGAAAGCTGAATGATAGCTTAAAACACTCGAAAATTATTGGCTTGAAACAACTTTGACTATTTTGGTATTGAATAGATTATGTGTAATGTTGAATAAAGTTAGAAAGAAGTGAAGTAAAAAACATAGGGACGGGCTACAGTCCACTTGGGCGAACTGTTCTTATTCCAATTCCTCATAAGTGCGCGTGACGAGTGTCTAGGTTAGGTTAGGTAAGGTGGCTGCGAGGGCGTGAGCCCAGGCACACTTAGGCCGCAGTTTCGGCCCGTTGTGATACCACAAAAAGGGTCGGCCTACGTGGTTCTCTGTGATTGCCTCCTGTGAGGTAGTGGTCTTAGGGGGGAAGATACTCCTGAAGTGGTCAGGGTGTGCAGCCTGGCTGTGTTTCGCATGGGTTGCGATGTGTTTGGTGACTAGTGCAGAGGCGACTTTCGCCCGACATCCGAACCAAGGGTTGCGATCGAGATGAGGCGATTGATGCAATCAAACCCCAGGTCGATCTCAAATTCTGCGCCGCGGAGGGAAGCTATTGCCTCCTGATCACCGGGGGAGGGAAGAGTCTTTTGAGATGACTGTTACAATCGAACCTCAAACTGCTCTTCACTCTCTTTGCAGGCAATACCGTGCCAGGGAGACCGATACAGTCAATCCCGTGCAAGCTATTACATTCCTTGGAGGGGGGGTCAGGGTGTACCGGCTGCACAGTCAAGTAGTTGGTTACAAAACTGTGCCAGAGGGCGTCACTGAAGGTGGTCCAACCCTGCTACACGCATCGTATATGATCTGGCTGCACTGATCATTGCTTGTATCCTATCGCCGTGGATTGTAAATAGTTGTCAGAATAATTTTCTTTGTTTGGAAACATTCCTGCCGATGTGGAATTTTCGTGCCGTTATGCCAAATATTTTCCCAAATCTTTGACATAAAAAAGGAAATGTGGAATAACCGGTTCTAGTAGAATTTCTTTTATGACAACACGGAGAATTATCTCTTAGACGAGTGTCTAAGTATGGTTCAATTGTTAAGAACGCTCTACATATTTTGTTATATAACATTTAAAGGATTTAATCGAAAAAAAAACACTCCCTAGCTCAAACTTTGGTTTTTCAATAAAATTGTTTTATTTAATTGTGGGTGTGTCAGTAGGCGGATAAAAAATAATATTTTAACATAAGTATAAAGGACACGTAGAGAGTCTATATTATAATATATATTTCAGCTCCCTAGCTCAAACTTTGGTTTTTCAAAAAAAAAATAAAAATTTTAATTGTGGGCGTGTCAGTGGGCGGATTGTGAGAATATTTACACATGAGCATAAAGGGCCCCTAGAAGGTATATATTATAAATTTCAGCTCCCTAGCTCAAACTTTGGTTTTTCAATAAAATTGTTTATTTAATTATGGGCGTGTCAGTGGGCGGATTTTAAAAATTTTATCTACCGAGCAGTTTTAGGAGTCAAAGATCATATGCAGCTTTCCAGCTCAAATTTCGATTTTGCAATAAATTCCAGTTTAGGCCTAATTTTTGCCGAGAGACGGACAGACGGACGAACGGACATGGCTAGATCGACATTACTATCGATGCTGATCATAAATATAGTAACTTTTAGGGGTCTACGGGCATTATTAAGGTATGTTACAAACTATGACTCACAATTAATATACCCTTGGAATATAATATAAAAAGTTGGTTTGTTCTTCTATTAAGTCATACAGTCAAAATCGGTTATAATGACTTTCAAGGGACTGACGAATTTGGTCGTTATAAGCGATAGGTCGCTATAACCGATATCAAGCTATGTACATATGTATATACTCACTTTTCTTTACCTAATTTTTCTTTGAATTTGAGCCATAAAATAATAAGAATACACATTTACAAATATACGTTTACCGTTTATTAAAAAAAGTGGAAATATCTAATTGCTTAGTGCAGATTTTCCTTTTTTGACTCATTTTCCGATAAGAATGTACAACTTTTCGCCTCACAAAATTAAATTAAACTTCTACAACCACTTGTCACACTGAAAAATTTGCACTGAGTAAAACTTCGCCAACGTAGAACAAACTAAATAAACGCAAAAGCAAAAAATAACGTCTACAAACGGTAACGGTAACATCTACAGAGAATCAGTTTACCGTTCTAGAAAAAAATCAGTTGCGCCAACAGCTGCGTGGATTTTAGTCGGTTTAACCGATATTAGATAAAAACATAGGGACGGGCTACAGTCCGCTTGGGCGAACTGTTGGATACCCTATTCTTATTCCTATCCCTCATAAGTGGGCGTGACAAAAGTCTAAGTATGGTTGAATTGTTAAAAACGCTCTACATATTTTGTTATATAACATTTAAAGGATTTTATCAAAAAAAAACGCTCCCTAGCTCAAACTTGGGTGTTTCAATAAAATTGTTTTATTTAATTGTGGGCGTGTCAGTAGGCGGATTTAAAAAAAATAACACATGAGCATAAAGGGCCCCTAGAGAGTATATATTACAAATTTCAGCTCCCTAGCTCAAACTTTGAATTTTCAAAAAAAAAATTAATTGTGGGCGTGTCAGTGGGCGGATTTTGAAAATATGTACACATGAGCATAAAGGGCCCATATAGAGTATATATTATAAATTTCAGCTCCCTAGCTAAAACTTTGGATTTTCAAAAAAATTGTTTTATTTATTTGTGGGCGTGTCAGTGGGCGGATTTTGAAAACTTTTTATCCCGAGCAGTTTTAGGAGTCATAGATCATATATAAAAAATTTCAGCTTTCTTGCTCAAAATTCGATTTTTTCCAAAATTTTGTTTTTTTGAGTTTGTGGGCGTGTCTGTGGGCGGATTTCAAAAATTCGTAAACTTGATTATTTCGGGACCCTAGAGACATGGCTAGATCGACATTACTATCGATGCTGATCATAAATATAGTAACTTTTAGGGGTCTACGGGCAATATTAAGGTATGTTACAAACTATGCGTCAAAATTAATATACCCCTAGAATAGGGTATAAAAAAGTATAAAATCGGTCGTTGTAAGCGATGTCGTTATAAGCGATTGTCGTTCAATGGAATTACAATGGCACTGATTCGGGACCTAAGAGTTTGGTCGTTGTAACCGATACGTCGTTATAACCGATGTCGTTATAAGCGATTTTGACTGTATTTCTATGCTAAGTCCAAAAATTCAAAACATCAAAACTAATTAAAACCGTTAGAGCCGGTTGTTGAGAAATGAAAAAAAAAATGCATTTAAAATCTAAGTACCTATGCAAATTTGTTCAAAGAGCTAAGCTGTTATTGTTTGTTATTTATAAATAACTGGACTTGTCGTTGCCTGAGAATTGTTTGTTCCATATCCAATTGGCTTTTTTTCGAGAGAAACGCATTTAAAGGTTTACGTACTTGGTACTCCGAAACTGTGCGATAGGAATCTTTTTTATTTTTTTAACTTGTTGTTGGTCTTATAAAGAGTTCACCTACCAATTTTCAAAGGTTTTTTAGCCAAACCGTTAACAAGCTACGTTAATTAACGTAAAATTCTCCTTTTTTGACTTGTGTCCCACCTCATACATTTTGAAACTGATTTTTTTTCCATACACATGGAACACAAAAAATGGATATGGCACACAACAATAATTCTCATCCAAAATATCTGAAACGCAAGAAATCATGGAGTTGGATGCAAAAATTTGAAAAGAAAAATTGATTTCATCTTTTTTATTAACAAAGTTTTTATTCAAAAAATACAATCAAATAAGAAAATTTAGAATTAAACCAGTGAGGGAAAAATGCCAGATCACATCAGATCAGAAAAGTACAGCTTCGAGTAATATGTTCTCCTCTCAGCTGGTAAGTTTCAAATAGATAATCCTCTTTGTTTTCTAGTGAATTTCGGGTTTGAGTGAGCATTGCGCCGTCAATGTTTACCCTAATGTCGATTTGATCACAATTTGAACTCGTTCTATGTTCTTCTTTTGATCTTTTTTTCATATATATATGCGAATATTTGTAACATTAAATTAAGAAATACGATATCTCATGCCAAACAAATAAATCAGTTGGCATCAGTACAATTTGAATTTTCAAATTTGACACATTTTAGGTATTCACTTGCCCTGTCTCTAAACTAGGTACAGAAAATCTTGTGCTAAACTGATCTGCACAGCTTCATGGAACACAAATTCACAGAATGTAGGCAAGATTTTTACTCATGGAACACCAAATCTTGTACTTTTCTGATTTTTTCTGTACTTGTGTGTGCAGCTTAGGTTAATTAAACACATCTATTGAAACCATATGTATTGAATGATTGACTGCTCGTATGTCTGCAACTAGGTTTTGCGTTTGCAGCACTATTTATCACCGCACCGAATTCATATCTTCATAATATCGAATATCTACACAACTGTAATGGAGGTGGAACAAACCAATACTAAAATTTTGTTTACGATCAGTGTCCCACACACATTTTTTTTTTTTTTTATATAATTTGCGTGCGCTAAAGGGATTTCTTTTTTCTGTAGTGACACAGTACCTACCCTTATAATGGTAAACCACAGCGCAGGAATTTTTTTGTTTGTTGCTGCAAGTAGCTCCCAGCAAATGATTCATTGCCTATTTTTGGGTGCAACTTACTGAAAGAATAGAAGGATAGGAAAGAGGTTTGGTGCGATGGGATTTGTCCACCACAGGTGGCGCCTAAATTGCTTTAGGGAGATCTGTATTTGTTGTGTGTATTCAATTTTATAAAAATCATGGCCCTGGTCGGGCTTCGAACGCACGACCTGCCAATCACTTTAGTGAATACACTACCATCGCACCATTGCCACCTGCCATAGCTTTTCTTTAACACAAGTGCACGTGGGACAAACCAATCCTCAACTTTGTTAATATTGTTTGTATCTCTATATGGAAAATTTGTCCCAAACGCCAACAAATGTTTTAATGCACAAAACAATTCTACAAACTGTTGATTTTGATGGGACGAAATCGATGTTCAATGTCTCGGGATTGGAAAGAAGCAAATCGAATCACAGATTTAAAAAGAGCATACAAAATTACTATAGAATCCGTTCCTAATTCAAAAACGACAAAAGTGGCGTACTTATGGAACAAAACAATTCTCAGGCGACGTTGTGTTTGAGTTATTATAGTTTTAGGAAAGTAAAGTCATTAGATGTTTTCTTTGGAACAGGTGAATACGACATTTTCCTACGCTCACCTCAATTATTTTATACTTCAAAAATAACCAACAACCGGTTGTACTCGTATGTTCGTTACCGGTTTTTAAAATGAAACAATAAAAACAAAATGCCTGCAAGATACAAGCCTTAAATTCTAAATACGAAGTGGGATACACTTTTTTGAACTACTCTGTAATCGTTAATCATACTTCATACTTATTCTGTGTTCAAAATGTCTTCTCGATTGCAATTTCTTTCTTTTAAGTGTAGGTACTAAAGTATTGCAACGTGGGTGCAAGACTACTGAGGAGATTGTAAACGCCTGCAGATATTTTGACATTTCATTGAGAATGCAATGGATTTGTGACACTGACGAGTTTCACTAGAATGGAAAAGTGCCACAAAAAACTTTGGAAAAGCCAGTGCAATTTTTCATAGTTATCCGATTGACTATTAAAAGACGTCACAGAAACATCCGAAAGTCACTTCAAATTTCGAACAGTGACTGTTGGGTTGAGTTAATTTTCGTTTTGATTTTAAACAGCGACAGTTGTAAGAGATTTGAGATTTTATTAATTGTTGTGATTTATGAGGATATTGAAAATATTGTGGTTATGAATTAAGTGAATTACTATTACTAGAAGAATGAGAACAAAGAGTAAAGCTGAATAATAAAATATTATTCAAACGGAATGCAGTTTTATCGAATTATGTGTATATTCTGAATTTAAGTTAAAAACTAGCGACATAAAGATAAATATGGAGCACAAAAATGAGTGGTTATCTCCCCTCAGTTGTGGGTTCTGGTCATAAATTAGATAGATACTTAGAAGCAACTTAATAGTTAAAGGAAAATTGTAATGCGTATTACTGGTGCTATGCCCAAACTTATGATGTTATTATGAGATTAAACTACAAATTTATAGATACCTGAAAAAGCTCAAAAATAATGAAACAAAATGTACCTTGTGTCGTAACCGATTCGAAATTGAAACAAGTATTTGAAGTTCATAATTCCAAAGCTTGCAGCTTGGGCTTTCCATATGAACGCATTTTTGTCAATTGAATTTCGAAAATGTTGTAAAAGCACAATTGAATGATGTGCGCTGCGCATGTATCTGAGCTTGGAATTCCTTATATTTAATTTTAGAGATGGAAAGTTGTGCTTTACTTCACAATATTGCAAGGTATAGGAAATTAGTAAGAAACGCAACCGCTTCAATTTCACCTTAATTACCATGTCACCGGCAATGTATGTATTCAAAAGAATGCCGGTAAATATATAGGCAATATAAATGTAATATCGATTAACACTTTGCCAAGGCGTTCTGTAGAATGCTGAGTTGATATAAGGCAAAGTGAAAAGTAAAAGAGAATGTTAAACAATCGACTGGATTATGAATATGGAAACAAGCGCCGTTATTGGTGCCATGAAATGGATTGCTTTTTCGAGTCAAAGAGTTTTGGGTGCCACTAATTTTCGAATTAAGGAATGATTACTATTATTCGATTTCTATCCTAAATCGTATACACGGAAATCATTAATTAGTAGTCTTCAAGATAGAAGTAATAAATATGACTCCAACTACTGCTTCTAGTACTACTACTACTACTACTAACTACTACTACTACTAATGCTACTACTACTACAACTACTACCACTACTACTAGTACTACCAACGTTCACATCCGCTCTAAACTACAATTCCAGGAACTACTCATTTAGTATTGATCAGCAGATCAGCACTTCAAGAACATTGCAATATCAAATTCGCAAACAACTTTTTAATTCTAAGAACTACTTTCATTATTAAGTATTAATTATTAATCATCAAACAGAAAATTGCAATTATGCAATTCCAAGAAATATAAATCAGCAAGTTAACCCAATCTTGTAAAATTAGAATAAGAATTCATTTTAGTAATAAAGTTGCTATCAATATGTTAATATAATTTTTTTTTACTTTCTCCCCCAAGACGCAACTCGCGTAACCAAGTTTTGACCGAAGCTGTAATATTAAATGGGTCTCATATATTGGGAAAGGTAAAATGATATTTTCGGGCGAAACATTGAATTTCGTCGGTGTAAACGTATTTCGTTTTCTATTGGTCCCAACAAATAATTCATCTCCTCTGGGTTCCAGTGGAACAATCGTCATGCGTTGGTTAACTCTGTATGACGATGGTTTTGCTTCGTGGAACTTTTAAAATAGCATTCATCTCAACGTCATCGTTTCGACGACGAATTTTCTACTTCACATATTTTACGAAACGTCAAAACACCATCGTCAAGATGAAAATAATTGTACGATAGCAAATTAGGTATTGTATGGTATGACATATTTTGGAGCAAATTAAAGCAGTTTTCATGCTTTTTAAATTGAACAATTGGCTTTCGACGTTTTGCTTAAATGCTACAGAATGTAATCAATGCAATTTATTATAAATACTCTATTTCATTGATTTACCCCTGCGATTAAGAAATTTCAAACAAATCCGCTGATGTCGTCACTAGCTAAACATTAAAAAGGTTCGGACATAAAACAAATAGACCACCCCGAAACCAATCACACTAATTCGTTTCGTTTATAAAGAATAAATAGTCTTCTTTTTCTTCCGGCCAGTGAGGCTATGATCAGAATCAAAGGGATATTAACTCTTCCAGTTTACTGCATCCCTACTGGTGCGCCTGTGGGGTTTACTGAGGCCAATCAAATGCTTGTGTTGCTGCATTTGTGTGATCCAGAAGTTTTTGGGCCTGCCTCTGCTTTGCTATTGTTTTGCTATTGTATGAACGTTGATTGATATTACTTTTTTAATAGGGTTCGTAGGAACTCTCGTTTGAACATGACAGTATTTACCAAGCCGGTCGCGCACTATTTTCTTCGAGATAGATTCCTCGACGTGAAGGCTTCCTCGAATCTTGGACATTCTTATTCGATCAGTCTTTATTACTCCCGCTTTCATGCGAACCATCTTCATCTCAGCTGCCGTTAATATGCTCTGGTACTTTTTGAACGCTGTCCAACATTGTGAACCGTATGTGTTGCTATGGATTATGTACATTGATGGACATTACACTCGGCTACAGACGTCGGACGTAATTGCGGGACACACTTTTTTGTACTCTTTGTCATTAAATCATACCTCATACTCAGTTTGAGTTGCAAATTTTAGCACGATTGCAATATGTACCTTTTTAGAATACTAACGAATACGAGAAATTTAAAAATTATTTAAAAACAATGGTAACACTTACAAAAAAAGAACAACATATTTTAAAGCCAGAAATCTGTTCTTGCATATTATATGCAAATCACGTTATTACTATAAATAGTTTAAATAAAAAAATACTTTGAAACACAAGAATTTGGACGCTAAAATCCAAACATTTTAATGCCTTCTAGTTTTTGATAAAATTGAAAATAACGAAAACTACTTTTTTAAAAGAAATCTTTTTTGTAGTATGTATTAACTTGTTTGTGTGTTCAGTTGTCCGGCAGGAGCCTATATAAACATTTGTTCGAAATCGACAGAACAAGGGTGGCCTGCTTAAAAGAATTTGAACTTCCTCTTCGGAGTTAGTCCAAGCTCACGCAACATTGCTCCGCTTTGGGAATATACCTGAAGTCTGGCTCACGCGGTATACAGGGATTTTCACTTCGGGATTAAAATAAAAGCATTAATTCACCAATTAACCTCAAGGCTTTGTTTGAAAAATTGTTATAAGAAACAACGTCATTTAAAAAAAATATGAAACAGATTTCTGGCTTTAAAACAAGTTATAGTTTTGTATTGTAAGTGCGTCCGTTATATTTAAAAACGTTTTTTTATTTCATTTTAAATCAGTTTTTTGAAGATTAACTCTCCCGCCCAAACGGGGGAAATAGATCACCCTCCCATATTAAAACAGCCTGTATTTTATTCCTCTACAAGAGTAAATTATCATGTTGCGGCACCAAATTGAGCGTACTGTCTCAGTTAATCCACCCTCCTGTCTTGCTTTATTAACCCTAGAAGGGTAATCATTATTTTATTTTTCATTATATATATTTACTTACGGTAAAGGTAATCATTCGTCGATTCGACGAAGTAGAGAAAGCTGTACTTCGTGTACTTCGGAGCACTTTTCATGCATTAATTTTTACCACCTTTGTATATTGACTTATATTAAAATTGATTATGTTTGGAGCAAAGGTGTATATTTTTTCTAAAAAAAGTGTGTAACTCTTTAGTGTAGTCGATGTTTTATATTTTTGCACTAAAAATAAGACATGTGCCGAAACGTTCAGAGGTAGATAGATATTGTACGTTGGAACATGAACAAAAAGTTACAAATTATGTTCTTATTGAAAAAGCAAGTGTCAAGTAAAAAAGTTAAAGAAATACGAGTGTAAATGTGTAGATACAGGGTGCGGTGTATAAAAAAGAGAGTGATATTGCCGCACCCTGTATACACAAAATACAGACTAAGTTTCGGTAATGTACTTAATGTAGAAAATGAAATTTAGAAATAGAAATTTATTTGACTTTTTCATCAATTACAATATCTGGAGTGGAACAAAAAGAAATCAGGAAAAAGAATCACGCAGCGTGACGCAGCCAAATAATAAAATTCACACGCCGGTGTCAGTGCAAAAAGAAAGGCAAAGCGTTGGGTTCCATCGAACGACATCCCACTCCATAGCTGCTGCTTTTGATCGTCTATTAAGGTGAAGTACGATTTTTGTGCGTGTACATGCAATAGTTGAGTTAAGTCACCATCTGGCGGATAGCGGGTCGTAATAATAATAATAAAAATATTTAGTTAGGGTATATTACACTGCGACCTATTGGTCTATTGTGTCCCCTTGCTTGTGCCTCGGAGAGGTTCATGCCCTCTTTCAGAGCCCTCTCTAGATACTTCTTAGTGAAGCATGTCGAGGTATTGCTCTGATTTATCCTTGGCAGGTCACACTCCTTAGAGCACAGCGTCCATTCCAGTTTCTTTTATGAATCTGAAAATGAGCTGTGGGTCCATCGTTTGTATGTCCTTGTCTGTTATTTGGTGCCTGCCCAAATATTTCATCCTTTTGTGGGCCAGTACCCCAGTATGTGGTCTGGAGTTTCGACGGTTTCACTGCAGAATCTGCAGAGCCCGTCTTCCGATATGCCCACTTTCCTCAGGTGCTCCTTGAGTCTGCAGTGCCCCGTGAGGAGGCCTGTTAGGATTCTTAGGTTGTTTTTGTTAAGGCCGATACAAGCTTTGAATCTCTTTTGGTTGTAATTTCCTAAGAGTTTCTTTGCTTGCCTTAGAGCTTGGAGGTTGAGAAAGGTTTTGGCCCTTGTTTCTTCTTCCAGTCTCCTGAACTTTTCGCGTATAGTGTGTTCTCCTATCCCACAGAACGGTTCAGGTCCTATGAAGGGTTGCTCTGCCCCTTTTCTTGCCAGAGAGTCCGCTGCCTCATTGCCTGTAATGCCAACATGGCCAGATACCCAGCAAATGGAAATTCTGTTATTCTTGCCTAGTCTATTCAGTCCGTGTAGGCATTCCCACACGAGTTTTGACTTGATAACGTAGGCGTCAAGAGAGTTTATAGCTGCTTTCTGTAGTTTTTCTCGAGGTTGATTCGAACGCACCTGTCTATGGCACATATTTCTGCCTGGAAGATGCTGGTACATTTGCCCATGGATTCGTAGTGCTTAGTTCCTGGCCCAAACACTCCTATACCAGTTCCCTCCTCGGTCCTCGAGCCGGCCGTGTACCACTTTGTTGTGTGGTTGCTCAGTCCATAAGTTATGGATTCATTGCTCCAGTTGTCCTTATTGCTGAGCTTTATCTTTAAATTTTTCTCGAAGTTGAATTTCCTGATGCTTTCGTCCCTAGGTATGCCAAGAAGTGGGAGTTTTTTGAGTAAGTCACCGTGTTCTTTCGAACCGATGCATTTCCCTCTCCCAATTCCCTCCTTTGCCATCCTTAGGATTGTTTTGTCTGCCTCGTTCATCACCGTGATGTGTAGAGGGTTCAATTCCAATAACACCTCCATTGCTACGATTGGGCATTGTGTTTCTCTTGTTGTGGCTAGACTGGTTCGTTTCGCCCATGCTACCGCTCCGTATGTGATCATTGGTCTCACGATTGCAGTGTATATGAATCGCAGGATGTTTGGGTTGCATCCTCATGCCTTCCACGATAGGGGAATTAATATTTGTAATCGAATTTATTTCATTATTTATAGAATTAAATATGTATTAAAATTATTTTATCTATAAATATAATAATAATTATTATCAATATTATATATATAATTATTATAAAAGTTATTTTTATAGATAAAGAATATACATATCCTGAGAGCTCGGGTGGCCTTCTTGGATATCTCCTCTGTATATTTTCGCCAAGGGAGTTTAATATCTAGACGGAGTCCCAGATATTTTACTTCTTTGACTGGTATCAGTGTCATGCCTGAGAGGCTTATGTCCTTAAGTCTTTGAAGTTGTCTTTTCCTTGCGAATGGTACTATCGTTGTTTTCGCCGAGTTGATGTTAAGTCCGACAGTATGGCACCATTCCTTGGTTACTTTAAGCCCCCTTTGTATGATGTCCCCAATGGTTTCTTCGAACTTGCCTCTGGCAATCAACACAATGTCATCGGCGTACGCCTGACAGTTGATGCCGAGGTTGGTTAATTTTTCCAGCAGTTCGTCTACAACTAGGCTCCACATTAAGGGTGATAGTACCCCTCCTTGTGGACATCCTCTTGTTGTGTTTACTCTGATGGTTTCAGATGGTGTTTGAGTCTCTGCTGATCTGGTGCTCAGCAGCTCACACACTGTTAACTCCTTTCCTATCCAGGGATCGTTTAATCGCCTCATGTGAGGTGTTGTCAAATGCTCACTCTATGTCTAGGAAAGTGCACAGTACTATTTCTTTTGCTTCCAAGGGACTTTGAATTATCTCCGTCAGTTGATATAGGGCGGTCTCTGTTGATCTGCCCGCATTGATGCATGCTGACGATGATGTAAGGGGGATGTGTTCAGTACATCTTCCCTTAAATAATTGTCCACAACCTTTTCTGTCATCTGCAGAAGAAATGACGTAAGGCTGATGGGTCTGTACGATTTTGGCTGTGTGGGGTCTTTTTTCTCCGCTTTTGGTATAAACACAACCCTTGCTCGTCTCCATTGCATTGGTATGTCGCCCAAGGCAATACTCCTCCTTGTTATTTTTAGCAGGTGTGGTATTAGTACACCTTGCCTTTCTTGTAGTAGGGCGGGTATAATGTCGTCCACTCCGGCAGATTTAAAAGGCTGAAAGGAATTTATTGCCCATTGCAGTCGTCCCTCAGAACATATGGTTGATGTTCTTTCCCAGTCTTCCCTCCGAGGTCTGATTGAAGTGGTATTGATTCCTGGCTCAGTACTAGGCGAGCTGCCAGGAAAGTGAGTTTCTAGTAGGAATAGTGCCCTTTGATCCTCATCTTCCGTTAACTCGCCATCTGGCTTCTTCAGAGACATCGTCACTCCTCCTGACTTCGCAAGAGCTTTTGGTAGCCTTGCCTTAGTTTTGACAAGTTATTGCTCTACCATGGCGTCTGTTTCCTGTCCCGTTCTCTACTTATAGGACAGTTTTCTTCGAACGCAGTGATGATGGCGTTTGTTATGCCTTCCGCTGTGCTCTTTAGCTCTAGGGGGTGGCCCGGAGCCTTCCTTAAAACAAGGCGCCCCAGATTGCTCTCTAGAGCAGTTGTATAGGTTTCCCAGTTGGTTTTCCTTGGGTTTCTTACTGGATTTCTCGTGATACTTGTGCTGTCTAGGTCGAGTACTATTATTCGATAGTCAGACAATGACGGCTCACTAGTTACTCTCCAGTTGCTAATTAATTTACTTTAGCTTGGGCTCCCAAGCGTGAGGTCGAGTACTTCCTCCCTGACCCTAGTTACAAAGGTGGGGGTATTTCCCACGTTTGTAATGTCAAGTGACGAACTCATAATAAATTCTAGTAGGTACTTACTCCTGATGTTGGTGTCGGTGCTCCGCCATATAATGTTGTGGGCATTTGTATCGCACCCTATAAGAAGCGGCATGCGGAGCTTGTTGCAATGCTCCAGTCGCTGCATAGCAGGTCGTGGTGGTGTTGATTTTGTTGGTGGACCAAAGCAAATTATCCTACGGTCATATGGGCCCCAATATGATCAATGTTCCAATCCGGAACTTTATTTCATTTCGCTAAAATTTCATGTCCGTAGGCAATTAATACACTTCTATTTTATTTCCAGATGCCAAATTTGGACAGATATTCACCTTATAATGAGTTCCGATGCCTTGTCTGATCCCATCACAAGAATTGTGATCCTTCATCCTCGTACTGAAATCGTCATTGCGGGCGATTTCAATACACATAATTCAAGTTGGCTTCGACATTCTGGTCGGGCAACACCCGAAGAAAGGTACGTCGAGATCTTTGCTGAGGTAAATTATCTGACTAAGCTTGTAAGTGACCCGACCTGGAAACCGGACCTCCGTACCTCTTATCCTGAAAAATAGGTTGTAAACATATTATCGCCTCTAGGTTCGTCAGGCCATTGTGTCATATCAGCGAATCTTACTCCAACCACATAGTTAAAGTACAAACACCGAAAAGAACCGTGTAGCAATGCGCGGGAGCCAATGGGAAAACTAAACGGTTGTCTTACAAGTTTTAACTGATCAGCTACTTGGATGCTCCTGCTGATACGATAAAATTTACTGGGTATGAAATGCTTTATCCCTAAACGCATAAAAAGTGTAAAACCCAAGATAAACGCGTGTTGTGACTCGAGCAGCAAAAAGGCTGTCAGGTTGGAATAAGAAGGCTTTCGGTCATGTAAGGCCAATCATCCTGCGCAAAATCGAAAAAAGTTTAAACGAGCCAGAAACGATTGCAATCCCACGACCAAAAGTTTAGGTGAAAAAGTGTACAAATTGTACAAAAGGTTTTGATGGGTTGTTAAAAACATCAAGACCTTGCCCTCCTCATCTATTCCGACAGTCATTTACAATGATATTCCCACTCTCAGCTCTTTAGACAAATTCAATCTGCTTGCTACTCACTTTGCGGCTAGCTCAATGCTCCCGGATTGTGCTTTACTGCTTTATCACTACCTGCACTAGAGCGCGTAGAATACACCATGGGACCAAACCACTTTCGCACTCGTACAGTGGCAAGAGTTATTAGAGTTCTTGACATACGTCCACCGTTGTGAACAGGTGTTCTTCAACGCTGGGAAAATAATTGCGAAAGCTTTTCTTTATGTCCTTTTCTTCAGGGCTCTTTCAGAGAAGATGGAAAACAGAATTGGTCCAGCCCGTCCCAAAGAAAGGCGAAACTTCTTCTCCCTCCTCATACCAACCAATTGCATAAACGTCCCTTCTAAGGTCATGGAAACGCTGGTAAACCGTCAGTTCATCAAAAATATCTTGAATCCTGAAAACTTCTTAATGACAGCAGAACGGTTTTCGCAGCAACAGGTCCACTGGTGATTTGATGACTTATCTATCTGAAAAGTGACACAATTTCTTTACCAGGGTGGTGAAAGTAAGATCGGTGCGCTTGATATTTCAAAGGCAATTGACCGAGTTTGTTCCCAAACTCTCTTCTCAAAAATGCGTGCGTTTAGAGAAGATGATACTGTTCTTCAATGGATTAGATATTACCTTTCAGACCGTTAAAATCAAGTATTTTTGGACGGTTTCAGGTCTACAACTTACCAAATAAATGCTGATGTTCCCCGAGGATCTGTTTTGTGTCCGACTCTCTTTCTTCTTTTCATGTCTGTTACCTCTCCAAATTCAATCAACTCCTTCGCTGATGACAGTACCCACAGCTTTTTATATTCGTTTCTTGTGACACGCTTCTCATCTTTGGGGTGTGGAACTGGAACAGCAACGTATATTAGGCTCATTAAATTCCGACCTTGACATCATAACTCAGTGGAATTTAATGCTTCTAAAACGCAATGCTTTCTTCTGTCAATTAAGCAAAACCCACACACCCTGCCATTGTCCATGGATGGCACTTGCGTTGGTGAAACTGAATGGCTGTCCATTCTCGATATTTTTTTTTTTTTATAATTTATTTTTTTGGTCATGTATTGGCTATACACAGCGCGGGCGTTAGGAAAATTAGGATTAGAAGAAAAGGAGAGTTGCCGATGCACGTTGGTTTTGAATGTTTGTAGGTTATAATGTAAAGGAAAAATTTAGCGTGGAAGGAAGAAAGACTCTTTGTACTTCACTGTACGTCCGAATACAGACTTGAGGGTAAACTAATGGGCATTCATTGCATGGCGGGTATTGCTGTTCAAATGTTCAAGCGGTGGAATGAAACTGGCTATTTCGTTAGAGCACTTACGGTATGTGTGTTAATGAAAACTCTGCGAAATGTCTATAACGCTCCAAACTTCGCTATAACAGCCATAGCTGGGCCGGTACCCCAATAACATATTTAGAGATACTTAACAGAATACAAACAAACTTACTTACGATCGGGATATCGCGGAAACGTTTGACTCTCTTAGTCATCGTCGCAATGTCTCCTGTCTATCAGTGTTTTAACGATATTTCCATCATAAGTGCTCAAATGTAATAGGCAGCTGCATTTCACCCTCAATACCCGCCATTCCAGGAATGCTCATCAGTTCACGCTTAAGCCTGTATTTGGTCGTACAGTAAAGTACAAAGAAACATTATGTTGGTTGATATTGCTTTTTGATGAGGTTCAGAGGATCTCGCCTTTGAACATGCTGCTACCAACTGAAGTGATGGCCATCTGAGTGAAACACGCAGTCTGCTGAAAAATGTATGTACTTTAAAAAAATTCAGTGGAACACAAAAAATTACATAAAAAGTATTTCGCCCGAAAGGCAATACATAATTATAAGATATTGTTAAAAGTAGGGCGTCCGTATAAGGAACAGTAATCTAGAATAAGTAGCTATCCTGTTATTTTAAGTTAAATTTAATATTTTTGTCTACTATGTAAGTTGACATTAAAAAACCATTTAAAACATAGGGGCGGGCTACAGTCCGCTTGGGCGAACTGTTGGATACCCTATTCTTATTCCTATATCTCATAAGTGGGCGTGACAAAAATTTAAAGGATTTTATCGAAAAAACTAAGCTTTTGTAAATAAAAACGCTCCCTAGCTCAAACTTTGGTTTTTCAATAAAATTGTTTTATTTAATTGTGGGCGTGTCAGTAGGCGGATTTAAAAAAAAAATTAAGTATGAGCATAAAGGGCACCTAGAGAGTATATACATACTATAAATTTCAGCTCCCTAGCTCAAACTTTGGACTTTCAAAAATAAAAAAAAATAATTGTGGGCGTGTCAGTAGGCGGATTTTGAAAATATTTACACATGAGCATAAAGGGCCCCTATAGAGTATATATTAAAAATTTCAGCTCCCTAGCTCAAATTTTGGTTTTTCAAAAAAAAATATTTTATTTAATTGTGGGCGTTTCAGTGGGCGGATTTTGAAAATTGTATGTCCCAAGCAGTTTTATGGGCCAAAGATCATATATAAAAAATTTCAGCTTTCTAGCTCAAAATTCAATTTTTCCCAAAATTTGTTTTATTTAATTGTGGGCGTGTCTGTGGGCGGATTTTGAAAATTTTATGTCCCAATCAGTTTTATGGGCCATAGATCATATATAAAAAATTTCAGCTCTCTAGCTCAAATTTAGATTTTTTCCAAAATTTTGTTTTTTTGAGTTTGTGGGCGGATTTCAAAAATTCTTAAACTTGATTATTTCGGGACCCTAGAGAGTATATGGTTAAAATTTCAGCTCTCTAGGTCCAGTTTAAAGGCCTAATTTTTGCCGACGGACGGACGAACGGACGGACGGACGGACATGGCTAGATCGACATTACTATCGATGCTGATCATAAATATAGTAACTTTTAGGGGTCTACGGGCAATATTAAGGTATGTTACAAACTATGCGTCAAAATTAATATACCCCTAGAATAGGGTATAAAAACATAGGGACGGGCTACAGTCCGCTTGGGCGAACTGTTGGATACCCTATTCTTATTCCTAGCCCTCATAAGTGGGCGTGACAAAAGTCTAACTACTCGTACGATTGAATTGTTAAGAACGCTCTACATATTTTGTTATATAACATTTAAAGGATTTTATCAAAAAAAAACGCTCCCTAGCTCAAACTTGGGTGTTTCAACAAAATTGTTTTATTTAATTGCGGCCGTGTCAGTAGGCGGATTAAAAAAAAATTAACACATGAGAATAAAGGACCCCTACGGAGTATATATTATAAATTTCAGCTCCCTAGCTCAAACTTTGGATTTTCAAAAAAATAGTTTTATTTATTTGTGGGCGTGTCAGTGGGCGCATTTTGAAAATTTTTTATCCCGAGCAGTTTTAGGAGTCATAGATCATATATAAAAACTTTCAGCTTTCTAGCCCAAAATTCGATTTTTTCCAAAAAAAATTTTTTTTGAGTTTGTGGGCGTGTCTGTGGGCGGATTACAAAAATTCGTAAACTTGATTATTTCGGGATCCTAGAGAGTATATGGTTAATATTTCATCTCTCTAGGTCCAGTTTAAAGGCCTAATTTTTGCCGACCGACGGACGGACGGATGGACGGACGGACATGGCTAGATCGACATTACTATAGATGCTGATCATAAATATAGTAACTTTTAGGGGAGTTACGTCACAGACTACACCCGAACCTACTACCAGATCATTCCCCACATCCCTCTTCGCCTAACGGCACAAATACAAATCCCATAACACTCTACGACACAAACTCCCACCATTTTTACCGACAGTTGCAAAACTTTCCGATAACAAAATCCCAACTAAATGTACTCATATTTCACACCTCCAGACGAAATATGAATATTTCATAAACAAGTGCACTTCTGTCCCACAGGAAGACTTCATATAAATACCGATGTATAGTTCAACAAAAGATCAGTTCTAATTCAACTCTCAATGCTAGAAGTGCAGCCACGCCTAGACAGCGGCTTCTTTCATTGATCTAATTTAAGTAATAATTATAAATAAACAATCTACGTTAGAAGTGCAGCCACGCCTAGTGCAGCCACGCCTAGACAGCGGCTTCTTTCATAGACACATTGTAATGAATAATAATATAATAAATAAATAAAGAAGAGAAAAAAACCATTGTGTTTTTTTTTAATTCAAAACGCTCAACCCCGAACGTAATTGGCGCAGTCGGCAGTTCTCGAGTACGCGAAGTTTATTTTAAATTCGCTTAAAAATATAACAAAAAAAAATTCGCGGTTAAGTGTTTACTAGAGATGTAACGGATATCCGGTTAGTATCCGTTATCCGGCCACTTTTTTTTCTATCCGGCTGCATTGCCGGATAGAGAGTAAGTATTCGGCGAATACCGGATAGGTAAAATAAATTGGGGATCTTTTGCTCAGCGGTTCCATTTCACTTTATTTGCTACAGGAAAGTTCAATAAGTATGTACCTATCGTAATATTTATTCATTATTAATAACTAACGTAATAAATAAGGAATACAAAAATGTAAAGAACACAAACATTTCGCAAACTTACAATAAGTGTCTTAGTTCGACCAGTAATTTATGCCAACTGTGTGTTCTACAACAGATTCTCCTTAGCACTCTCCACATTCAACACACTAGCCGTACAAACAAATAACGGAACCAAACTAGTTACAACTTGTACACGTGTCGTGTTTGAACTAGAAAGCATAGCTATGAATGTATTCTGCTCTCGACAATATATTCGGCCGCCGGATATTCGGCTATCCGGCCAAAGTATATGCCGAATATCCGGTATCCGGTATTTAGCCAAATCACTATCCGTTACATCTCTAGTGTTTACTATTTAACTCGAGTGAACCACGTAAAAATCCGCATAAGGATAAAAATAACTAGAAAATCGCGAAAAAGTGCAATTCTTAAAATAAAAAGTTTGTGTAAATCCCGATCAAGGGTAATGAACTAACACTCCGATCAAGGAGGGGAAAAAAAAAAAAAAAGAATCCGCATAAGGATAAAGAAAAAAAAGTAAAGTGCGAAAAAGTGCAGTGTGAAAAGTGTGGAAAAAAAATATATAATAATCCAATTACTGAGGAATGCTACCAGAAGAACTCTATATTCAAGAAGGAGCAGAAGCATCACAAGAACCACGCACACCTAAAACGGAGGCCAGCTCACAAAGTTACATAGACGACGACGCTACAGCAGACTTCCAGGAACACTTCAGAGCACTACAGCAAAGGATAAGACGGCAGCTATTGAGGCAAAACTAAAACCTTTATAGCCGCATCTAAAACAAAAAAACCAAAATTAACAAACGGAGAAACCAACTATTCGACAAACAAAGGATGGCACAGGACAACATCGAGCAGTGCCTCACAGTACTTACGCGGCTTGTGGTTAACATCAGCCAACCAACAAGTGTTAGGGCGAAAATCGAACAGGAAATTCGGTTTCTCAACGTATTCCAAGGAGACCCAAAAACATTGCCATCATTTGCAAAGTCAGTGGACAAGATTTTGGCAAATTACCAGTTGGAAGCAAACAAATATCAAGTGTTTGAGGTCATTTATGACTCCAAAATTCAGGGAACTGCAAAGAATCTCTTAGAAGTCAACCCACCAGAAGACTGGAGCCATTGCTGGAACAACCTGAGGAAACACTTCCGAGCATCGAAGGATGAACAAAGAATCACCAGAGAAATAGGAATGCTTAAGGTACGAACAATATATGAATTAGATATTAAGATAAAAAACATTGTAGAAGACATAGCAGAGCATGCTGCGTTTAGCAATAACAGTAAAAAAATAACAGAATTTTTTTTTGGTATGCTAATAATGAAAGTAAAAGAATTAAGATCAGGGGCTTTAGCATATGCAATCACTGAGTTGCACGAATTATCGGAAATTAGGGACAGGTTAAATAAATTTATAGGACAAGATCAAGGAAATTTAAAGTCAACCACATTATACAACGACATAGATAGTAACAGACCCAAATACCAAAGTAGGTACAATAATAATGGCAAACAAAGATATAATCAAAACAATAACTCAGGTTTATACAGGAATAACAACCAAAACAATTACCAGAACAACAATTCAGGTATACACCAAAACAATCACCCAAACAACAATCCTCATAGAAATAATTATCGCAATAACAATTCAGCACAGTATAGAAATTCTGGGCATAACGAACCAATGGATACCCTATCTGCCTCTTACCAAAGACAGATAAATACGGATTTTCGGGGAACAAGCCCTCCAGAAAATTACCCTATATAACGGTAGAAGCGAAAAATAACACTAAACTTAGAATACTCATAGACCCTGGCTCGGAAACGAGCATTATAAACCCAGGAATTTGCCACCCTAAATGGCAAGTCCAACTCACTAACCCAATAAAAATACTTACAACCAGTACACCCATCTTTGCAAATAAAAAAGTGAAGATCCCTCTGTTTCAATAATTAGGGGACAACAAAACGGCTGAATTTCTAGAATTCAAATTTCACACGGAATTTGATGGACTTATTGGAAACAATATTTTAATACCAGCAGAAGCCATCCTCGATTTCAAAAACAACCGCCTCATAGCCAATGATAAAGAAATTCCAATATTCTTCAACAAAACGGAAGAAATTCTCTATAAAAATTACTACAAACAAGTGCCTCAGTTAGAAATATACCACACGGAAATAAACAATGAACCAATTCACAATCAAATCAGAATAACTCACCTTAATAAAGAAGAAAAACAAAAAATATCAAAACTGGTTTCACAATATTCCTCAATATTTTACCAAGAAGGTAATGATCTATCATTCACCAATGCGATCAAGCACAAAATCAGTACGGTAAATTACATCCCTATTTACACGAAAAATTATAGGTACCCAGAGGTACACCGAAAAGAAGTAAACAATCAAATTACAGAGATGCTAGAGCAGGGAATCATAAGACCAAGTGATTCACACTACTCTGCCCCCATCTGGGTCGTTCCCAAAAAAATGGACGCATCTGGGAAACAAAAGTGGAGAATCGTAATAGACTATCGAAAACTCAATGAAATTTCTATAGACGATAAGTTCCCAATACCGAATATAAAAGATATATTCGACAAATTGGGAAAAGCAATATATTTCACTACTCTCGATCTGGCCAAAGGTTTCCACCAGATCGAGATTGCTGAAGAAGACGTTAAAAAACGGCTTTTTCAACCGACAATGGACATTACGAATTCATTCGACTGCCTTTCGGGTTGAAAAACGCCCCCTCAACGTTCCAGCGTTTAATGAATTCAGTTCTACACGAATTTATAGGAAATATATGCCTAGTATACTTAGACGATATAATTGTCTTCTCCACTAGCCTTGAAGAGCATATCCTCTCATTAAAGAAGATTTTCGATAGACTTCAGGATGCCAATCTTAAGGTCCAATTAGACAAAAGCGAATTTCTAAAAAAAGAAACCGAGTTCTTGGGACACATTGTCACTACAGAAGGTATCAAGCCTAATCCTTCAAAAATACAAGCAATACAAAATTACCAACTACCAAGAACGGTTAAACAAATAAGATCATTCTTAGGAATCACCGGATATTACCGGAAATTCATAAAAGACTACGGAAAAGTAGCAAAACCCATGACGATGTTCCTAAAAAAAGGAGCGAAAATAGACATAAACAACAAAGAACACATTGAAAGTTTTGAAAATTTGAAAACTCTTCTTGTATCCGAACCAATTCTAAGGTACCCAGACTTCACAAAGAAGTTCACCCTAACTACGGACGCATCGAATTTCGCGGTTGACGCCGTTCTTTCCCAGGAAAGCCATTCAGTGTGCTTTGCTAGCCGTACACTTAACGACCACGAAACTCGATATTCCACAATTGAAAAAGAGTTATTGGCAATATGGTGGGCCACAAAGTACTTCAGGGCTTACCTTTACGGAAGAAAATTTACCATCCGAACAGATCACCGACCGCTTGTGTGGCTAAGCTCACTTAAGGAGCCAAATGCCAAATTACAAAGGTGGAAGATAAGACTGGAAGAGTTTAACTTCGACATAGAATATGTTAAAGGGAAAGACAACCAGGTTGCGGACGGGTTATCAAGAATGGAAATCTATTACAATGAAAATGTAACTACAGAGAACGATCTGGACACACAGTCTATGGTGGCAAGTATCCACAGCGCAAATGAGGATAGCTCCAACCACATACCAATTATGGAATCACCGGTCAATATATATAAAACCCAAATTATAATCAACAGCACAGAAGGCACTAGTAATCATAAAATATATACTGCTTTTGGAAAAAAAAGAATTGTCATTGAAATAAAAGTTTTTAGCGAAAAGCTTGTTGTAGACATTATGAAAAAATGTATTCCTCCCAAAGGAATAGTTGGTGTGTTCTCTAGTCACGACAATCTATTTGCCAAATTTCAAGACGTCTACATAAAATATTTTAGCAGGAACAAACTTTTAAAACTGATTAAATGTAGCAAATTTTTAGGAGACCTAACAGACGAAGAAAATAAACTTTTAGTAATATCGAAAACCCACAACTCATTGAACCATAGAGGAATCAATGAAACATACGCAGAGATCAAAGACACTTATTACTGCCCTGAAAGACAAGATCCAAAAATACATAAACAACTGCGAAATTTGCAATAAGGCCAAATATGAGAGATTGCCTTACAAAATTCCATTAAAAATAACCGAAACACCAACAAAACCCAATCAAATCTTACATGTTGACATTTGGTATGCAAATATCAATTTAATGTATGTAACAATGATCGACAAGTTCACGAAACACGTAACGGTGCAAGAGATTAAACATAGAACATGGATATCCCTACTAAATACATTAAAATACAGGTTTGCAAATCAAGGTAGTCCAAATAAGATAGTCACTGATGGTGAGACAGGTTTCTCAGCAATAACAATCAAAGAATTCTTAAAAGAAAATAACGTGGACCTCCACATATCTACACCTTACCACAAAACAGGGAATTCGGACATCGAAACATTCCACTCTACTCTTAACGAGCACTTAAGAACATTTGCAGCTGACAATAACAATGAAGACACCATACGAAACAGAGTCTTAAAAGCTGTAACAATATACAATAAAACAATCCATTCTACAACAAAACAAAGACCTATAGACTTTGTTAACGGAACGATAACAAATCAAGACTATCCCAAAATCATAGAATTAATAAACTCAAAAAAAGAACGGTATATAAGTAAACATAATAAAGACAAGACTGACGTAGATTTAACGAAAACCAATCATGTCTACCTTAAATCCAGAACCAACAACAAACTCAAAATAAAACACAAAAAAGATAATCCTAGAGTAATAGACAAGGATCACGTTACTGGCAGTAACGGATGCAGATATTACAAAACCCAAATAAAACGAAATTATAAATTTGAACAAACTTCTTAAAAATACTCGTACATTCCTTTCAGACACTACTAATACTTTTACTGACAATAACAACAACAACAGGACAAAAACTGTACGTACAAAATTTAAACACAGGAAACGGATTTATAGCCATAAGAGAACAAAACTTAGATATTATTGAAAATTATATGAAAATATTGCACAACATTAACTTGACAACATGGACAGACAACCTCGACATCCTAGAATATAATATAAACGAATTAAATGAATATAATGAATTCCCAGCTATAGAACATAATTTCAATAGGTTAGTCACTGAAATAGAAAATACCCTAGGACATCACCATCATAAATCGAGAAGAGGATTATTTGACATATTAGGAAAAGGATTGAAATATTTAACTGGTACTATGGACCACGACGACGAACAAGAGATAAGACAAAGTTTAGAAATTAACGAAAAAAACAACAAAAATCTAATAGACGGACTAAACGACCAGATAAAAGTAAACACAAACTTTAACCAAATATCGAACAACATTACTAAACAAATTAATAAACAACAACATGACATTAGAAATCAATTTGAGAATTTAAGCAACGCTATAAATGAAGAGGATATTAGAATAAAAAGGATGCAACACGCATTTCAGGTTAACTATGATATAGAACTTCTTAGGGATCAAGTCAAGAAGGTAAAAGAAAACTTAATGCTAAGCCAGCTAGGAATTCTTAGTACAGATCTATTGACAGCCAAAGAAATCCAAAAATTTAATATTACGCTTAATAAAATACCGAAAAGCTCTAGCATAATTCATAAGGATCAAATAATATTTATCTTACATATACCAAATTATTCAAAAGAAATTTTTTATAAAGTAATTGTCGAGCCCATTCCAAACAAAAACAATTTAGAAATTTTAATTTCAACCAATCACTTGATTACAAATGGAAATATAATGTACTATAATAAAGAGAATGGACTAAAATTAAAAAACCTGAAAATTGTAAATGATACTTGCTTATCAAATTTGTTCAAAGAAAATGCCAAATGTGAATTTAAAGAAAACAAAGATATAGAAATTAAGCAAATAACGAATAATATTATTATTACAAAAAATCTACCACAAACGGAATTATCCCACAATTGTCATAATTATAACATTAATATAGTAGGAAACAACATAGTAAGAGTTGAAAATTGTAAAATTTCAATAAACAATGTTAAGTATGAAAATTTCGTCTACTACGACAATTTTATTCTACCAAACTATAAAAATATAACAATCAAAAAAATTGTAATGAACTATACTTCAGAAGACCTTCATCTAAGTCAATTGCAAAATCGCAAGGCTATAGAAGAAATAAAAAGAAAAACTATTTCCCACGTATCTATAAATATCGGAACAACATTTTTAATAATTTGCACTTTTGTAATCATTTTCATTTTAAAATTCAAAGATAAAACTAAAATCAAAGTCGATATTATTAATAATGATTCTCCGGAGCAGAATCCTAAGGGGGGAGGAGTTACGTCACAGACTACACCCGAACCTACTACCAGATCATTCCCCACATCCCTCTTCGCCTAACGGCACAAATACAAATCCCATAACACTCTCACCATTTTTGCCGACAGTTGCAAAACTTTCCGATAACAAAATCCCAACTAAATGTACTCATATTTCACACCTCCAGACGAAATATGAATATTTCATAAACAAGTGCACTGCTATCCCACAGGAAGACTTCATATAAATACCGGTGTATAGTTCAACAAAAGATCAGTTCTAATTCAACTCTCAATGCTAGAAGTGCAGCCACGCCTAGACAGCGGCTTCTTTCATTGATCTAATTTAAGTAATAATTATAAATAAACAATCTACGTTAGAAGTGCAGCCACACCTAGACAGCGGCTTCTTTCATAGACACATTGTAATGAATAATAATATAATAAATAAATAAAGAAGAGAAAAAAACCATTGTGTTTTTTTTAATTCAAAACGCTCAACCCCGAACGTAATTGGGGTCTACGGGCAATATTAAGGTATGTTACAAACTATGCGTCAAAATTAATATACCCTTAGAATAGGGTATAATGAATTTAAAACTAAAAAAGGAAGATTACCCTCTTAGCCTTAAGCAATTTAGAATATATATAGAAAATACATTTTGGGGTCCATCACTTTTCGTTCAAGCAGATAATCAAGGACTTTTAAAAAATATCAAGGGACCTAAGACGCTACCTTGGTACTTATAAACTTTTTTTTTATTTTTTTTTCTATAATTAGCTGGCGCTAAAGGGTTTACTTTTTCTGCAATTGGTTCCCGTTCCCTTATAATGCATGGAGCGTATAGCGCAGGTATTTTCAATTTTGCACCCACAAATGCAATGTGATTTTTGACGTTTTTTATTGCCAACTACATAGAACTAGAAAGAGGTAGAACGATAGGAAAGATTGGTTCGTCCATTGGGTATGCTTTTTTTCCCACGGGTAGTATCTAATTAACTTGGAGCATATGTTGACTTTTTTGTACTCAAGTTTAACCCGCAGAAACCAGCAAGCATAAGCTACACTTCTATTGAACTTTATTCTGCGGATTTTTACTTTATGGACATGGTCGGGATTTGAACGCGCAACCTTTCTATCGGCAAGGGAATGCACTACCACTGCTCTGTTGAGAACTAAATTTGCTTAATTGTTTAATTAATTAATTTACATTATTAACTTCGATCTATTATATACATTTTCATACACTTTCTGATTACCATTAAGCTTAATGAAATAAAGCAATGTTCAAAAAAACAAAAACTCTTGGCCTTGCATCTGTTGTCTCTCATCTTTTTTAGAGCTCAGAGGGTTTCTCGTCCTGCCCAACCGGTTTTTTTTTTACTCTTGACCACCTTTCGATAGCAAAACTGGGTACTTCTTCATTGTTAGAAATGGATCTTGTAAAAATATATTCGCACAAATAGACCTTTTACCGAAATACTGTTGCCCCCTGTGTATTATTTGTCCATCATCCACAAGAAGCTCCCTTTGAGCCTTGTTAATGAACATTTGCAAACGGATTTCCTGATCATTTCTCCTTCTCTGAGCACCTATTTTGACGATGGTTGTACCCCAGTCCAAGCTGGTTTGTCGCAGCTTGGTTCGTATTAGGAACCGAAGAAGAAGTTAATTCAAATTCAATATACGAGTATATGCACTTCGCTTGAATTTGTGAGCGATTTCTCTTCGCGAGTTCTTTGCTGTATTCCAAATTTTCATCACCCTTATTCAAGGGGCACACTTAACAAGCTTTATCGCTACTGTAGCTTCATTTGTCGACAACGATGTCGTCCTGCCGTGTTGAAAGTGTCCTTGTGAAGACCCTAGTAGTGATTTAGCTCTGTCAAAATACATGTCTTTGCTCTGCACGTTTTATCCTCAACTTCGTCGACGATGTGATGGCATTGCCTTTCTCAAGCTGTTTATTAACGCCGGGGACGTCGCCAATTCTCTTAAACTCCTCCGTTTTATCGAAGAGGGATAAACATGGCCTCCCAGGACGGTGCGTTACTCTAGGTAATATCCTCTTAGTTTATAAGTTAGACTAAGTTAGCCAGGACGTTTCTGAGAGAGGTCGGGCTCGCTTAATTGTTGTGGTGGCATAGGTGCAGTAGTAGTGTATTCGCTTACTGAATGGATGGTCATGCGTTCGAATCCCGGCCAATTCCATTACTTTATATCGAATACATGAAATCGTAATCTCCCTAAGCAAGATCACTTTGGAATCCTTAATCCGAGGCTTTATGAAAAGTTCTAAAAATGGTAATAAATCTGGATGTTATTTCTGCCACTGCTGTAAGTGATCAGGTGTTGGTAATATGTACTAAAACCAAATTGCAAATAATAACTAGTAAAGTGAAATTTTGCTTTTTCGTTCATAATCCGTGTGTTTCTTTATTCATTCGGAATATTCGGAATATTCCGAGTGAGCCATTTACATATGGTTCTTTATTCATTTCGGTGTTTTTTTATTCATTCTGGAATAAATGGAGTGCAAATTTGTTATCTTTTTTTATATTTTTATGTTTGTTACCTTCAGTTAATTATTATTTATTAATATATTTTTTTTATTATATATTTTTAATTTCCTTCCAAAATCAAATACATTTTTAAAATGGTCTGCTGTGCGCATGAAATGCTGCATATATGTTTGTGACAAGACGATTTCATGAGCAGCGTTGCCACTCATGCTAAACAAAAAGGTGCGGGGAAATAACTTCACGGGCAATAACTTCACGGGCAATAACTTCACATGGGCAATAACTTCACCTTGAGTGGGCAATAACTTCACTTTTTTTTTGTGAACTTATTGCCCACCATAGGTGAGCAATAACTCCACTGGTTGCAGGGCGGCAGCATGCCCCCCCCCAAAGGCATTTCACTGTTTATGGAATCTACTTGGGATTTTGCAACTAATCAAATAAACAGTGCAATGCATCACCTATGGTGGGCAATAAGTTCACAAAAAAAAGTGAAATTATTGCCCACTCAAGGTGAAGTTATTGTCCATGTGAAGTTATTGCCCGTGAAGTTATTTCCCTGCACCACACAAAAAGGTGCATGTTTTTTGAACTTGTACTAAATCGTTACTCGAAAGGACAACGTATTTAATGTTTTACTTTTTTCTTTCGATTCAACATATTTAACATATTAACAACACGAGAATATAATGTTGTTCATAAAAATAATAAAAATATCTTAGTAATAAAAAGTATATTATGCTTTTTCTGAGCGAACGTTTTATATTACTGTATTAGGTACTTCGTAAATAAACGCAGCTGTGGAGACTTAAATATTCCAAGTCGTTTTCCGCTATGTATTGTTTTGGTTGTCGAAAATATTGACAACTTAAAAATGTTCAGTCAATCACAAATTCATCACTGCCAAAATATTTAGAGTAAAATAAAATAATATGTATTGAATAGATACAATCACTGGAACTTCACTTCCATAAATGAAGTGATTATGAACAAAAAGCAGTCACAAAATGCACGAGCTTAAACAAAGCATCTAACAACAAAATTAAAATTAAATTTTGACTTAAGCAAAACGAACAAACCAGAGATAACAGATTTGAATAACATAAACGTCAGATGAAATACGTTTTCCCAATGGTAGTACTCTTCTGATTAATTGAAAAATCAAATTATTTGCGCTCCAGAATTAAGAAGGAGTATCTAAACACTATTTTCAAATAGTAAAACTTAAAAAATATTATAGAATTGTGTACGAGAAATAAAAATGAACTTTTGGCAAAAATATATTTTTGTTTGGAAACAAATTAGGTTGAACAAATTTCCTATATACATATTTTTAATACTACTAAGTACAAACGAACAAAAACAATTATTTAATAACAAAATTGTACAAAAAAATGCCTTTAAATTACTGCATCAGGAGCTGCACAAGCCCTTTTGGTCAACATGTTCACTGTTTTTATACCCTATTCTAAGGGTATATTAATTTTGACGCATAGTTTGTAACATACCTTAATATTGCCCGTAGACCCCTAAAAGTTACTATATTTATGATCAGCATCGATAGTAATGTCGATCTAGCTATGTACGTCCGTCCGTCCGTCGCAAAAATTAGGCGTTTAAACTGGGCCTAGAGAGCTGAAATTTTAACCATATTCTCTCTAGGGTCCCGAAATAATTAATTTTACGAATTTTTGAAATCCGCCCACGGCCCACAAACTCAAAAAAACAAAATTTTGGAAATAATCGAATTTTGAGCTAGAAAGCTGAAATTTTTTGTATATGATCTATGACTCCTAAAACTGCTCGGGATAAAAAATTTTCAAAATCCGCCGACTGACACACCCACAAATAAATAAAACAATTTTTTTGAAAATCCAAAGTTTGAACTAGGGAGCTGAAATTTATAATATATACTCTCTATGGGCCCTTTAACTCATGTGTAAATATTTTCAAAATCCGCCCACTGACACGCCGCCCACAATTATTTTTTTTTTTGAAATTCAAAGTTTGAGCTAGGGAGCTGAAATTTATAAAATATACTCTCTAGGGGCCCTTTATTCTCATGTGTTAATTTTTTTTTAAATCCGCCTACTGACACGCCCACAATTAAATAAAACAATTTTATTGAAACACCCAAGTTTGAGCTAGTGAGCGTTTTTTTTGATAAAATCCTTTAAATATTATATAACAAAATATGTAGAGCGTTCAACCATACTTAGACTTTTGTCACGCCCACTTATGAGGGATAGGAATAAGAATAGGGTATCCAACAGTTCGCCCAAGCGGACTGTAGCCCGTTCCTATGTTTATATTTGTTTTTGCTTTGACATACTTTCTCAGATTTTTCCTCAATAAAGGAGAAAAATTTCCTGTGATTTCACCTAAATATACACTTTATTAACAATCGCAATAATTTTGCATACAAATTCTGCAAATTACTAATATTGTATGCTTCAATTTATTCTTGACGTTTAAGAAAGATTCAGAAAGAGATAGCTTTACGAAGTGCTCTATCGCATTTCGCTTGTCAGTGTTGACAATGGATGAATAATTTGTCAATTGACATTCATAGTACCAAAATGTCGATAGATTAATAAATTTTGTCGTTTATCAATAATTGATTTTTGACAACCATAATAAGATTGCAAGATTTCCGCTTAGAAAAAGTTTAATGTAATTTGTAGTACTAAGATATCGTTATTATTATTGTTTTTTTGAACTTAAATTATATTTTCGTAATGTTTCTCATATTTGTATTATTATACATGTTTTTATATTAGTGCTTTAATGGAGTATAACCTTACATGTGAGTTCAGTAATAGAAAAAATATATTAATTGTAAGTAGGTATGTACTAAACTTTCTAATTGTTCTTGAACTAAGTGACAACACTGGCCAAGAGACAAATGGTTGTCATTCTATTCGGTCCATTTTTGTTTCTTTATTCATTCCACTGCGGATATTCTAGATACAAAATTTAAAAATTTTGTCTTTTCTATTTCTTATCCGGAAAAAATAAAGAAACACACTGAATATTTTATAAAATGAATAAAAAGCTTACAATAAATATGTTTGGACATTTGCCCACCCACAAAATATAAATTTACCACTGTGCGGGTCACTTAAGTGTCAACAAATTCAAACATATTAGGTGGGATAACCTCTATTAAATCAGTTCACTTTTCTGGTTTCACTTTCAGTACACATATATCTTTGCAGATTGCGGATGTGACAGTACATTCATTTCAATTCGTATTCAGTAATCGCGAAACTTTGTTAAAGCTTAAAGTGATCGTTATTATGCGCACAATTTAAATCAAGTTTTTTTTTTTTAATAATTCTCGTTAAACTTATACACTCGAAAGTAAATAATTTGGAAGTCGCGCTCCTTTTTTATGACTTATATGAAACGTTTCATTGGCAAAGTTGAATTTCGTGTAACTTTTACCTTTAAACAATTTTCTTTGCCATTCAGCAATAATGATAAGGTTACGAAAGTAAGATAAATAGTCTTTAAGAAAATGATACTACTTTATGTAATGTTATATATTTTGGGTAGATATTTGGATAAGAGAACCCCAGGTCCACCAATAGAACTCAAACTGCAAGAGATACGAGAGGAGAGAAGATTAAGTCTTAAATATAAATTCTGGTGAGTTGGATAATTTTATCAAAACATTGATCGTATGTGAACCGATGCATTGCAAATAAACTCGTTAAATACATTTTGACTCTCAATTGAATAATATATTAAATAATTTGATTCGGTCTGATTGATCAATTTGTGGACACTTTAAACAATGGTGGCATCGCTGTCTAGTTTAACCCGAACAAAGTTGTGCTGATGTTGAGCCGACTTTTAAGACCGTTTATCCTATCAGTTCTATAGAAAATAGCAATCAATTGGGCAAACAGAATCATTCTTCGCTACTTACAGATATAATGTATTCAACATTCCCCGAACCCAGGACCAGGGAAACGGGGACAAGACCAAATTTTAACAAGTAAGGGAGGCGCATGCTAAACAAATGAAGTTATAATAGCAAATACAAATTGCAGTTCGATGCATAGGACAAAGTCGTGCTAAACTCGTTTAAATATATATTCAAAAATACTTGGTCAAAAGCGGTTCCATTCTTTGTTTAATTTTGAGTTTCCCCTAAAACGATATCGAAATCGAAGAGAATGTTTTTTCTGTGTCGTTTTGAATCGAATATTCAGAGTTGGGTCCATTTGTTAAAAAAAAAATCAATTTAAAGCTATTTACACAAATTTTTGGGGGACAGACCACCTGGTGGAGTAAAGACTTTACATATTATGTCTTTTACTTTTTGATAAGAAACAATTTTCTTGTGCTTAAATTTGTGTCAAGACTTTCTTTCTTGAATATACATTTAGGAACAAATTTTAATTTTTCCGAAAATCAGCAGTTTCGCAAAGAAGTGCAAACAACAAATAAGATTCACACAAGATTTTTAATTGAATTTATAAACGATTGACGAAAAACGACACGTTGGTGATAAAGTTACGTGAAGGAAACTAATGACGATCTCATCCACTAATATCGCTTGGACGATTGATTGAAGTTATGAAAAGAGAACCCTGGCCTTACTATCTTAGAAGTTTCAGGGGTTACCACGAAAGAGTTAACGCAGGCCCTAATTTACCAGTAACAGGGAAGAAACGTGTGCTGTAGTATAATAAAATAATTCAAAACAATTACTTAAATGTTTGTCAGACTTTCCCAAGGGATGAAATAATGAAACATATTTCGATGCTTCTCGTGTGACTTGAACCCCTTGATTTGACATCCCTTGGTTAGTTGTCCAACGCACTAACCACTGAGCCAGCTTGCGTGTATTTTTGTCGTCTAAAACTTTAACTTGAAACGAAGATCGGCGAATGTGCTATTACCAATTCGCTTCCTAGGCAAATACAAACATACCTATAAGTGTTTATCTGAGAAGTGAAGCGATAATGCATTGATGCATCCTACATGGATGACATGGACTATCAGCTCCATATGCCCCATCTACAAGAAAGTCGATCCTATGTCTTGCAAGAACTATCGAGGCATATTACTGCTTAATGTCGCATATTATAACGTGGTTTCCCAGCCGGGGTAGGCTAAGCAGGAATGCCTGGGTCCTAGAAATAGAAAAGGGGGAGGGGGAACGAGTCGATCCGCGAATGAGCACCCAGGAAATGTGCGACAAATCAAATACTTGCAAAAATTAATTTTTAACTAGACTTCAAACTTTATTTAACTTAATAAAAATAACTTCCGATGCTTCCTGGCGTCGATGCGGCGTGGCTAAGCTCCGGCAGCGAACTCCTCGAATCCTAGGCGCGTTCCTCTTATAGGCGCATATGGAGTGAGTTTTCCCCTTTCGCTGTGGTGTCTCTCTGTGGTGCTGCTTCTGTGGTGCCTCTGTGGTGGTGCTGCTTCTGCTGCTGTTGTGGTGTCTGCTGCTGTTGTGGTCCCTGCTGCTGTTGATGTTGTTCTGATGTTGTTGTTGTTGTTGTTGTTGTTGTTGTTGTTGTTGTTCTCTATCTACACTACACTACCAACTACTGCCTACCAAACTACGTTCTAGGAGGGGCGAGTACCTGGGCCGCAATAAGCTGCGTACCCTGTGTCCCCACTGCCCGCTCTTACTACTTGAGGCCGTAGTGTCCGTCAGAGCGCTTCTGCTCCACACATGTTGACTGGATCCAGCTGTCATGTGTCTGGTCCGGCGGCCACCACTCGACTGCACGCTGCTATTGCATTTCGCGGAGGTCATGCTCATGCGCATCCACTCGGTGGTGACTTTGAGAGCTGGAGTGTGGTAAGTGTGGGCGCGCGTGTTGGTATTGGCGAGAGTGTGCGAGTGTGTATGCTGTGGTGGGTTGGTGTTGCTGTGGTGAGTTTTGGTCAGTGTGTTTGGCGCTGCATTCGGCTTGCTGATGTATTGGTGGTGGTGGGGAGGTGTTTTTGTGCTACAGCACATGTGGCAAAGATTACTTCGTTATAATATAACATCCAATTCAACGTACTGTGTGCACGTCTTAAACCGTTCTCCAACGTATTTATCGGCATGTTCCAGTGTGGCTCCCAGCCCGCTAACTCGACAATAGACCGAATTTTCACACTGAAGGCAAATCGTTTAAAAGATAAAAGTCGAGCGAATTTTCACTTTGATTTTTTAAAAAAAAAACTCATTTTATTTTCTTTACTTTTTCCCAAATTTTACCGAATCCCGGCCGGTGTATGAGTCGAAGAAGTATCACGAGCTTTAAGCCTTATTTATGAACTAAATGTCTTGAAAGTGACATAAGCCCATAATAAAGCTGTACTTTAAAATATGGACTTATGTCGCGGCACCTACCGACAAGCGCATAAACTCTCCCGCCACGCTGAATTAAAGTTCGCGATAGATCATAAAGCTACCAGTAAGCTCAAGTTTAGCAAATCTAAATTGTCGGGCTGACAGATCAAAGGAAGTTTAACTAGATTTCGTTTGACGTTTTAATGACTATTACACTTTCTCTGGAAACTGTTTGCGAACTAAAGACATTCATATGCATAAAAAATATTGCCCGTATTTAATTTTCCAAAAGTCATTAATGTATATATACCTACCTATGACCATTGGTTTTGGCTAAAAAAAATATATCACAGTTGCCAGTACCGACGCGTGCCAAAAATGTGTAGTCGTTCAGTGAAATTTTATTTGCTATAGCTGTTAAGAAATTTTGAAATTGAATAAAAACATAGGGACGGGTTACAGTCTGCTTGGGCGAACTGTTGGATACCCTATTCTTATTCCTATCCCTCATAAGTGGGCGTGACAAAAGTCTAAGTATGGTTGAATTGTTAAGAACTCTCTACATATTTTTGTTATATAACATTTAAGGGATTTTATCAGTTAACTGAAAGTTAGTCGTTCATTAACGACTTGAACAATATGAGGCTTCGCCACTGATAGTGGTATCCAACTAAATTAATTATAAATTCAAAGTCCATATACCGCGAAAATGAATGTTAATGACAATTTCGAAAGAGTTCGAAAACCCCATAAAACTAAGATTTCTTTGAAAAGTTATGGCAAACTGTGTTTGCTTTAACAAGCCGATTTTGAAGTGAAGCCATTTAAATCTCCCAAAAGTATGAGATTTCTAAATCTTCAAAATGTATGGGTTTTCTGGTTTCGATTGATTTCGCGAAATCTTGGATTTAGATTCGAATCCATATTAATATTATAAATGCGAAAGTAACTCTGGCTGTCTGTCTCGATTTAACGCCAAAACTACTAAACCGATTTAAATGAAATTTTGTACACTGATAGTCTAAAGCCTGAGAATGGATATAGGCTACTTTTTCCCGCGGGAAAATGCTTCATCGGCTGTCCAGAAGCGGAGATCTAAGCTGTTATCTAATAAAAGTTGTAACTATCGAATGCTTTCTAGCTCCTAGCTTTGGAATGACTCATCCAAATGAAATAGGATTTTTTTAATATAAAGTTCAATTATGTACAAAGATTTTAAGATATAAATCATCTTTGAAGTTGAACAATAAGCATTAAACTATAAATTTTCTACAATTCAAAACATAGTGACGGGCTACAGTCCGCTTGGGCGAACAGTTGGATACCCTATTCTTATTCCTATCCCACATAAGTGGGCGTGACAAAAGTCTAAGTATGGTTGAATTGTTAAGAACGCTCTACATATTTTGTTATATAACATTTAAAGGATTTTATCGAAAAAACGCGCCCTTGCTGAAAATTGTTTTATTTAATTGTGGGCGTGTCAGCAGGCGGATTTAAAAAAAATTAGCACATGAGCATAAAGGGCCCCTAGAGAATATATATTATAATTTTCGCTCCCTAGGTCAAACTTTGAATTTTCAAAAAAAAAAAAAAAGTGTCAGTGGGCGTATTTTGAAAATATTTACACATGAGCATAAAGGGCACCCTAGAGAGTATATATTATAAATTTCAGCTCCCTAGCTCAAACTTTGGTTTTTCAATAAAATTGTTTTATTTATTTGTGGGCGTGTCAGTGGGCGGATTTTGAAAATTTTATATCCCGAGCAGTTTTAGGTGTCTTAGATCATACGAAAAAAATTTCAGCTTTCTAGCTCAAAATTCGATTTTTTCCAAAATTTTTTTTTTTTAGTTTGTGTGGCCGGATTTCAAAACTTCGTAAACTTGATTATTTCGGGACCCTAGAGAGTATATGGTTAAGATTTCAGCTCTCTAAGCCCAGTTTAAAGGCCTAATTTTTGCCGACGGACGGACGGACCCCCTCCCCCTCAACAATATGGATAAATGCCGCCGGCGGGATAAAGCCAAAACGGAGCGTACTCTCTATGTACATTCCAGTAAGCCCCAAAGATCGGGGTATTGTCGCTGGCTATCGCCCTTGAAACGTGCATTTGACTTACCTGAATGAACAAATTGTCAATCCTGTTCAACTGAGCCCCATCGTATAGGACCTTGTTGGGATAGTATGTCATATAGTTGGATTCAGGTGGTCGAAACCACAATGGACAACCATGGGCGATTATCGGCCTTATAAGGGCTACGTAGCAAATGACCTTCACTCTGGAGTCAAGTTAACTGCCATAAAACATTCTCTTTGTCCGAGCATAAGCCTACTTGGCCCCAGCAAGACAAGCAACTATATGTCTACAGATACTGGTCAAGCTAGATACCCAGATATCTAACTACGCTTCTCACCTCCAATGACTGTCCATTTTGTTCAATAATGGCCAATTTCTTTCAGTTTTTTCTGGTATCTCTAGAGGCTCCAGCTAATTTTGTTCCGTTGATTTTCAACTTCCAGTCGTCGCAATATCCCTTAATTTGATTGAAGTCACGCTGCAAAAGAATGTTATTGAACTCGATTTTAGGACCTGATCTATATGTCACCAAATCGTCGGAATACGCTATAGCATGTCTGAGTGAACCCACCACATCACTCGTTTAAATGTTAAACAGGATCGGAGAATTCACCGCCCCCTGCTGCAACCTTTTATAATTTCAAAAACTCTGCTCGAAGTCACGTTGCCGCATTTGGCAATGAACTTCTTTCCCATAAGCATATTATAAATTACATAAAGCTAAGGTTTGTGCATCACCCGCCTAGTCAACTTGTAGAAAATCCCTCTAACCATACGGCGTCGAAAGCCTTCTCAAAATCAACCAGACGAGCACCCGTGCATTGGTTATTGCATTTATTATACTGAATGTCGGAAACCGGTTTCGACGCGGCATGAATAGTGTCATGCCCCGTCCTGAAATCAAACTGGTTGTCCAATTACGTTATTACCATCGATCCACTTCAACGGGGCTCTATTGACAATTTTCAAAGACCTTGCTCGAAATTCGTCCTATCTTTAATCTTTTTCGCCTGTCTGTTCTCTGTGGTCTGGGAGATTCTGACACAAGGAACATCATTGTGATCCTTCCTCCTGAACAACTTATTTATCTGTATTTATGAATTTTGTGCAGCATGAGGTATGTACCTACCAAAGGTCTTCATAAATTAATTCACTTAATAGATTCATAGGTGTGCAATACTATATTTGAGCATGCGCGCTTGCAGTGGTCTAACAAAAAACATAGGGACGGGCTACAGTCTTAGTATGGTTGAATTGTTAAGAACACTCTATATATTTTGTTATATAACATTTAAAGGATTTTATCAAAAAAAAAAAACCAAGCGAAAAAAACGCTCCCTAGCTCAAACTTTGGGTTTTCAATAAAATGTTTTATTTAATTGTTGGCGGATTTAAAAAAAAATAACACATGAGCATAAAGGGTCCCTGGTTGGTTGGTTGGTTTAAGTGGCTGTAATTCCCGTCATCTGACGAGGGAAAACACAAGTAGCGCAATTAGCGCCGTTTTGATACCACAACTAACGGAACCTAAAATTAAAGGGCGAGATGGATATTATTAAGGGGGCTCAAAACCATCCTGTGGAGTTGAGGAATTTGATGATGTTGTTGAAGTGGATGGTATGAATGGCCGAGAGGTCATTGTAAAACGGATGACCTAGTGCGCTGCGTCTGGTTTTGGCTAAAGCCGGACACTCACAGAGAAGATGGAACACTGTTTCACTCTTTTCTGTGTCAGAGCAGCTGCGGCAGTGGGTGTTGTGAGCGATGCCAAGCTTGGCTGCGTGAGTGCCTAAAGGCCAATGGCCCGTACTGATTGCCGTTAGTCTGGCGACATCAACACGCGTTCTGGCTAAGAGGTTGTTTGTTCTGGCATCATCGTAGGTTGGCCAAATCTTTCTTGAAATGACACAGTCCGAACGATTCGTCCATCTAGTCTCGGCCCCTGAGATAAAGTGCAGGAGGATTTCTCTCTTTACATATCCCAGCGGAGGGAAGACTTCCTCCGCATGTGATACGCACAGAGCAGAGCCACGTCTGGCGAGTTCATCGGCTCTCTCATTTCCATCAATGTTCCTATGGCCGGGAACCCAGACGAGAGAGATATCTAGCCGATGACAAGCCTTATTCAGCGTATCCCTGCATTCCACCACAAGCTTGGACGTAGACTTAGTTGAACTAACAGCATTAATCGCGGCCTGACTGTCGACGAAGATGCCTATTTTTTTTCTGTGTGTCAATATGTTGAGAAGCAGTCTACACGCCTCCTTAATTGCAAATACTTCTGCTTGAAAGACGCTGGCTGCGTTGGGAAGGCGAAGGGTTTTAGAAATATCTAGCTCTGTAGAGAAAATGCCAGCTCCTACTCCACAGTTCATCTTGGAACCATCTGTGAAGATAGGTATGTCGAATTCATTTACGACCGCATTTTCTTTCCATTCTGATCTAGAGGGGAATCTCACAGAGAAGCTTTTATGGAAGTTGAGTTTGGGTGTAATGTAGTCTGTACCTATTAGACCTATGCCTTCGGGAAGTGAAAGAAGGATGCTGGTATGGCCATATGGCCTTTCCGACCAACATTTAGATTCCTTCAATCTAACAGCACTAGACGCTGCAATGTTTTTGATATACAGATCCACTGGCAGAAAGTTGAGAATCACATTGAGCGCCTCGGTCGGACTTGATCGAAGGGCTCCAGTGATTCCAATTCCAGCTGTTCTTTGGATTCTGCTTAATTTAGTGACGTTGTAGGCTTTACTTAAAGCGGGCCACCATACCAGGGATCCGTAGGTGAGGATGGGACGTACCACCGCTGTGTACATCCAACGAACCATCTTTGGTTGAAGCCCCCACTTCTTGCCGAAAGTTTTGCTACAGGCGTAGAAAGCAACGCTTGCCTTCCGCACTCGGTGTTCGATGTTGGACTTCCAGTTGAGTTTGGGGTCAAGCGTGACTCCAAGGTATTTTGCGCTGGTGGATAAAGGAAGATTTTGGTTATTTAAGCGGGGAAGTGAGAAGGTTGGTATTTTGGTTTTGGTGGTGAAAAGCATCAGTTCAGTTTTGCTTGGGTTAACGCTTAGGCCACAACTTGTAGCCCACCCGCTAATCTTACCCAGTGCTCTTTCCATGATTTCACTTATCACGGTCGGAAACATTCCTGATACTAGAACAACCACGTCATCCGCATACGCAACGACTTTGATACCCTCCCTGTCGAGACTTGACAGGATTTTGTTGAGAACTATAATCCATAAGAGAGGCGAGATCACCCCACCTTGAGGTGTTCCTCTACTTACTGATTTGGTTAGAAGGGTATTGCCTAGTTTTGCTTGAATGATCCTCGTTTTGAGCATGGAAATGATCCAAGAAGTGACAAAGTCCTCCACGCCTAGTTCTAGGAGAGATTCCTGGATCGATTCAGTGTGGACGTTGTTAAACGCGCCCTCTATATCTAAGAAGGTGGCTAAGGTGTATTGGTGATGGAAGAGTGACCTTTCGACTGTACGCACTACTTCATGAAGAGCGGTCTCCGTCGACCTGCCCTTGAGGTATGCGTGCTGTGAGTTGCATAAGGGAGATCTTTCAAGGCCTGTTCTTATGTGAAGGTCAAGTACGCGTTCTAGAGTTTTGAGTATGAAAGAGGTTAGGCTAATAGGACGGAAGTCCTTCGCGGATCCGTGACCTCTTTTACAAACTTTCGGTATGAAAACTACTCGGACATACTTCCACGACTGAGGTATGTGATTTAGTAGGATACTGCTTCTGTAAATTTCAACTAGTAGGGGCACAACTATCTCGTCATGTTTTTGAAGCATGATGGGGAGAATGCCATCCTGCCCTGGTGATTTATACGGAGCAAAGCTGTGAATGGCCCAGAGAATCTTTTCCTTGGTTATAATGCGCTCAATCTCCTCCTGTTGAGAGGGGAGCTCTCCCCTCATTTGGGGCGGAAGTGCGCAGTAGTCAGTGCAACCAGGAAAGTGTGTGTTAAGTAGAAGCTCCAAGGATTCGTCAGTGGATTCCGTCCAGGTTCCGTCCGTTCTCTTGATAAAAGATGGACTGGAGTGTCCTTTGGATAGAATCTTACTGAGTCTTGCAGATTCCTTAAGAGAATCGATGGATTGGCAGTATTCAGACCATGCTTGTGTCTTAGCTGATCTGATAGATTTTTTATAGAACTTTAGGCAATCCTTGTAGGGTTGCCAAAACTTATGCCTATAGCAGATGTTGAAAATGTCCCTAGTCAGCCTTCTGAGGATGGTTAGGTCGTCATTCCACCACGGCGGTAAGGTTTTTTTGCTATATTTAACGGGACACGATGCCTTAAAAGCTGTGTTCATAGCTTTGCCTAGTGCAAACGCAATTGAGTCCAGTTCTGCACCTGATTCAATTTTCAGGTGTGGTAGATTAGGGAGTTTAGAATTCAATATTTGACCGAATTTCTTCCAGTCAATTCTTTTTGGATTTCTGTACGGAGTAGGAGTATCTATCTTGATACTCAGATTGAAGAGTATCCACTCGTGGTCCGAGAAGGACTTTAGGTTGGAGACTCTCCAATTCTCAACCCTGAAGATGTCATTGTTTGTTTTGAGTGTAATGTCTAACACTTCTTCCCAGCCGTTATGAGTTTCCGTACTTGGAAATATAAAGGTAGGGGTGTTACCTATATTACATACACATAGATCTGTAGTTAAAAGAAAATCAAATAAAGACTCACCTCGTTCATTTATTTCTTTGCTGCCCCAAAGATGATGTCGAGCGTTAGCGTCACAGCCTATGAGCAGACTGCCTTGTCTCGCTTGTATCTCTGCTGTGAGTTGCTGCACTTCTTCTGGCGGGGATGGTTTATCGTGCGCCATATAAGCGGATGATATGAATGTGGTTTGGCCCTGGGTGAGTTCAAGCTTAACGACGGTTAGATCACCCGAGCTGAAGTTGGGACATAAGAAAGCGTTAATGTATTTTTTAGCTAAAATGCATGTTCTTGGCTTACCGACGTCTTTTTTGTAAAAAAAGGTTGTAGTTGCTGTCTGAGAGGCCCAGTATGGTAGTCTTCCTGACCCAGGGCTCTTGAATGATGCCGATGTCAATGTCTTCCTCTCTGAGGAAGACTAGAAGATTCTCCGATGCACATTTCGAGTGCTGGAGCTTCGACTGGATGACTTTCAACATGTTAAGATTGGGTGTTGGAAGCGATCGCCAGTTCCTCCACCACCATATTGGCAGCGGCGACATCGTCTATGTCATCCTCGGGTACTGTCGATCGGAAGATCTTGAGTTTGGCGAGCCGTATGCCAAAACTCAGCTTGTAATCAGCTGCTTCTAGTGCCCCTAGGCACTCCTCGTTGATTAGCAGCAGGTAGGATAAGCTGTTTTTCTTGGGTTCTTCTGCCTTTATGACAGCCCAATCGTCCATAGGAATGGTCGGATTTTGAAGCTTGAGGCACTTAAGCAGACTCTCAGAGTCTATCTTCATAACCGGTAGCCAAATACGGGCCCTAGGTCTCGTGGGGATATCCTTGGCAGGGATGAGCTTAAGCTTAAAGCCCTCCCAAGCTTCGGCGATCTTGTCGATGCATGAGCCAAGAAAATCTTTAGAGTACTGGGCCACGCATTTAATCACCCGATATCCTCGTACCATTTCCGCGCAGTCGAAACTGGGTAATTGGTTGTCAACTCCGGAGAGCACGTGTTCCACAACCATCTCTGATAGTTTGGCTTCGATGCTACACCAACGGTCCGACACTGTTTTGCCGTTTTTTGACAACTCGTCTATAATGGCGACCTGAAGATGGTCCCTCACCACCTCGGTGAAGGTTCTGGTAGCCTGTGAAGTGGATGGCCCCTGGAAGTTATTTAATCTAGGGGCGATCTTGGATCTTTTAGAGGTGTGAGAGGTCTCATCTTGGGACCTGTTTCTCTTCACACTCTCTTTTTTTGTCGATTTTGCCTAGGGTTATTTTGGTAGTTGACGTACTCGTCCACCACCTTTTGGTACTTTATTTTGTCCTCTATGTCCCTCTCTAGAGTCGCGCCAGTCTCTTCATTCTTCGCAATCTTTGCAAGAATGTAGACAGCCCTGTTGTAACGTGACTTCAAGAGAGAGCCAGAGGACTTCTTGGGTTTGGGTGCACTATGGCTGGTGCTCCCAGTTGTGGGTTTTTCAGTTATATTGAGTGGCTTTTGGATACTATGGCTGGTATCCTCGGCCATAACTGTAGAGTTGGAAGTGGTAGGTTGATCGCCTGAAGGAATACTATGGCTGGTGCTCCTTAGGCTTGAGGGGTCAACTACTGTCTCCTGGCTGGAGGCTAAAAGCTCCTCCTCGGAAGAGGTCCCTAAGAGGGATTCTTCCTTTTTTGTTTTTTTTTTGTATTTTTTTTTATTATTTTTTTTATATTTTCTGTTTCTGTTTCTTTTATGTTTTGGTTTTTGTTCATTTTGTTAAGGGTCCCACGAGTACGTCCGGAAAAGAGAGTCCATCCCGGCAGAGCCGACTTACCGAGATAAGGCACTTAATACAACCGACCTTGCCTGGGCGTCGGAGGGAGCTCGTGCGCGACTGGTTTTACCCCCAGCCTTTCATCCTTGGGTACGGTTTGCTATATGCTCGCTCCACCACTGGAATTAGGTTGGATTTAAAGGTTTACTCCTACCTCACACTAATGGATCACGACAAACGATTGAGACGATTAGCGTAAATCCTTGGCTGACACTAACCGTTTGACCGGTTAGCCATTTTCAGGCGGGCGCCCACGTGAAGGACTAAAGTGTGAGGATTTTGCCCAGCCCTAAAGGGTCCCTAGAGAGTATATATTATAAATTTCAGCTGCCTAGCTCAAACTTTGGATTTGCAAAAAAAGTTGATTTTAAATTATGGGCTTGTCAGTGGGCGGATTTTAAAAATATTTACACATAAGCTTAAAGGGCCTCTAGAGAGTATATATTATAAATTTCAGCTCCCTAGCTCAAATTTTGGGTTTTCAATAAAATTGTTTTATTTAATTGTGTGCGTGTCAGTAGGCGGATTTTGAAAATTGTATATCCCGAGCAGTTTTAGGATAGTAGTTAGGTCATAGATCATATATACAAAATTTCAGCTTTCTAGCTCAAAATTCGATTTTTCCCAAAACTTTGTTTTTTTTTTGAGTTTGTGGGCGTGTCTGTGGGCGGATTTCAAAAATTCGTAAACCTGAATATTTCGGGAGCCTAGAGAGTATATGGTTAAATTTTCAGCTCTCTAGGCCCAGTTTAAAGGCCTAATTTTTGCCAACAGACGGACGGACGGACGGACATGGCTAGATCGACATTACTATCGATGCTGATCATAAATATAGTAACTTTTAGGGGTCTACGGGCAATATTAAGGTATGTTACAAACTATGCGTCAAAATTAAATATACCCTTAGAATAGGGTATAGAAAGCGGACAAGTGCGAGTCGGACTCGCCCATGAAGGGTTCCGCGCGAATTATAATTATTATTTACTTACCTATTATAGATTTATTTTTAGAAAATAATGGTTCACGATTTACGCATAGGGTTATGGTTATGAAATTAAATGTTTTTTTTTTATATTTGAGTCGATTGAATAAAAGGTAAATTGCGGTTCACGATTTATGACGTATTAAAAAAAAATACTTACTAGATCTCGTTCAAACCAATATTCGGTGGAAGTTTGCATGGTAATGTACATCATATATTTTTTTTAGTTTTATCATTCTCTTATTTTAGAAGTTACCGTGAGGGGGGGGGGGGGGGCAATCATTTTACCATTTTACGCTCTTGCGCAAACTATTCAGTTTAGAAAAAAATGATATTATAAACCTCAAACACGTATGGGTTTGATGAAAACAAATTTTGAGTTTCAGTTCTAAGTATGGGGAACCCCCAAAATGTATTGTTTTTATACCCTATTCTAGGGGTATATTAATTTTGACGCATAGTTTGTAACATACCTTAATATTGCCCGTAGACCCCTAAAAGTTACTATATTTATGATCAGCATCGATAGTAATGCCGATCTAGCCATGTCCGTCCGTCCGTCCGTCGGCAAAAATTAGGCCTTTAAACTGGACCTAGAGAGCTGAAATTTTAACCATATACTCTCTAGGGTCCCGAAATAATCAAGTTTAAGAATTTTTGAAATCCGCCCACAGACACGGCCACAAACTCAAAAAAACAAAATTTTGGAAAAAATCGAATTTTGAGCTAGAGAGCTGAAATTTTTTATATATGATCTATGGCCCATAAAACTGATTGGGACATAAAATTTTCAAAATCCGCTCACTGGCACGCCCACAATTAAATAAAACAAATTTTGGGAAAAATTGAATTTGGAGCTAGAAAGCTGAAATTTTTTATATATGATCTTTGGCCCATAAAACTGCTTGGGACATAAAATTTTCAAAATCCGCCCACTGACACGCCCACAATTAAATAAAATATTTTTTTTGAAAAACCAAAATTTGAGCTAGGGAGCTTAAATTTGTAATATATACTCTCTAGGAGCCCTTTATGCTCATGTGTAAATATTTTCAAAATCCGCCTACTGACACGCCCACAATTATCATTTTTTTATTTTTGAAAGTCCAAAGTTTGAGCTAGGGAGCTGAAATTTATAGTATATACTCTCTAGGTGCCCTTTATGCTCATACTTAATTTTTTTTTTAATTTGCCTACTGACACGCCCTAAGAATAGGGTATCCAACAGTTCGCCCAAGCGAACTTTCGTGGGTGCTTGAAGAAATGGATGCACCTATTCAGGCGAATAAAACATCAAGAATATTCAAATTGTGCTTTTTCTTATTACGAGTGCGAGTGCTATCATCGTATTGGTTTTGTTTGATTGATATAGGATGATAGTTATTAATGGATATTTAATATACATATTATGCACCTTCTGAGATAAAGGTTATTAAAGATTTACAAACCGCAGTATTTTTCTGTTGAAAGTTTTTTACAAAAAGTTCCTATGAACCCGCAAACAAAATGTTTTTTTTTTCAAAATGTCATTAGAAACCGCGCAGTATCTCTCTCATCAAGATTATTTTTTTAATTCAAAAATATCAACGTATAATGCAATAAAACGACAAACAAACGCAATTCATATACACACTGCTGTAAAAAATTAAGATGTTTGTCTGTTGAAGATCTGAATGTCTCTCTTAACTTTAGTGCATTCACCTTCCTCTTACCAGTTACCACTAATGTATTGACTATACTATGATTAAAATAAATACATTCGAACCAATCGGAATCTAGTCATTCATTATACTGCAGTGATAGCTTCATTTTATTTAATATTTAAAACATGAAGTACCGCAATGAAAGTGTAAGTGTAATAAAAGGTGTTCCATTAGGACTTAAATTTAGTTCTCTCAATGGCCTCGCTCATAAAGATGAGTTTTCATATAGCAATTTGAATCCCTGAGGGACCTCTTTCAGCTAGAAGGGGCAGTAGGGTTCCTGGCGAGTATATCAGTCCTACAGTTCCCTTGAATATCTTTGTGTCCCGGCATCCAGCAAAGGTGAATGTTGAATTTATCCGCCATCTCGGCGAGAGATGATCGGCAGTCTAGGACTACAATGGAGTTAGTGGGGACAGAATCCAGAGGTTTTAGCACAGCTAGACTATCTGAAAAGATTCGGATGTCCATAGCGGATATCACAATCCTCTTCGGCCAGGATAGGACTTCTTTAATCGCCATGATTTCCGCCTGGAGAGGCTGAGGTTCAACCTATCAGAGAACACACCTCCACCAACCCCATCGTCGGCTTTGAATCCATCGGTGTAAAAGTGGATCGATTCTTCTTCGACAGGGTGCCTTACTCCCAGAATGTTCTTTGGGTTCTTAACAATCCATAGCTGTTTGATCAGGACGATATCTTCTCCATCTTTAGAAATACGGATAAGAAGGGAGGCCTCCACCATGTTATTTTTTAGGTCTTCTGATTCAGAAGATGAGCCAAGGAGCTCGTCCTCACTCAGAAGAACTTTTTGAGGAAGTCTTCCATTTCTGTTCTTGACAAAGTGTTGTCAATGGAGGTAGAAGGCAAAGTGGGAGCAGCCTTGTTGGAGTCATCATCTTCCATATATGGAAGGGACATTGATGCTCCAGGGTCAGGGGTGTCAAGTCCTGCGGTTGAGGGGTAATGAGGCTTGTAAGCGTCCCAATCGTCCTTCTTCTGCACACGAAGTCTAATATTGTCCCGGCCAAACCGAATCACGCCGTTGGTCTCGCCAAAGTAGCAAGGGATTCTTGATTGATCACAATTATAGCGGATCTGAAGGGGATCCTTTACTTTTCCAGCTTCCCGACTTTCCAACCGTGAGTCCGTAGCAACAACCTCAAGCTTTGCACCAGACCAAACCTCCATAAGTTTGCCTATGGCGATCTTATGCAGATCCAGAGGTCTAACGTCGTCATAGGCGACTAGCCGAACATGCCCTTGATGTAGTCCGGCATCTTCAGTTTCTGGAGCTGGTTCAGGCTGGTCCTTCTTCGGGCGAGAATCGTCCCTCTGGATCGGTGCGGTCAATCACCGCAACCACGATTTTGTCTTTAAGGACGTCGCTAAAGGACTTTTGAGACTTGGAGGCGGAATATGGTGGTGCTGGTGTTATGCACCTTTGGTTTTTTGGAAACCGAACCGAACCTCCACCGATCTCTGGTGCTTGGTCCGTTTGTCCTTTTCCAGGAGGCCTTAGACGATCTGCTGCGGCGTTCAGTCGGTGTCCAGAATATTTCCAAAACCCTTCAGAGTTATTATGGCGGCCGGTCTTTATAGTGTGCCCTCGAGGGAGTGCGTTATCGCGGATATCCGCTGCGAGACATATTAGGATTTGTGGTGTGTTTTTGGGAAAACCCTTTGAGTTGACAAGCAGCGGAGGGTCATGAAGTGCCATAATCCTACCGCTACTAGGAAGAGGTTTGCTTATTTTACGCTCACTGCGGTTGCTGGCTGCATCCGGACCACGATTAATCACAAGTCTCAGTGCTGCTCTGCGTTGTAGGAGCTGTACCAGTAGACAGCATGGTCGCCGTCCCACCGTCCAGTTTCGAAGAGGCACCGGTCCCATTTTTAACTTCCCACTGGAAGTTCTTGTAATGGGGCCGATTTTGTGAATCGCGGATTTTGACATATCTCCACGTTTCAATGCCAACAGAATCCAAATCCAACGTTTTTATAGAGACTAGGGGTCGCCCCGTGGTCGAAATTCGACCAATTTTTTCTATAAGTTCATTCCCTCTCTCTCTCTCTCTCCCACTCTCTCTCCCACATACCCTCAAGAACAAAACTTAAACTGTGCGCATACAAAGTCGTCGCTCGTGGTTGTTACTGCTCTGTGAACGGAGTTACTACAACAAATGCATGCACATATGAAAACGCCCTTCGCGGCTAAGTCGCCTGTTCGCGCGTTTATTGACGTTTATTGACAAAGTCGCCTGTTTGTTTTTATACCCTATTCTAAGGTATATTAATTTTGAAACATAGTTTGTAACATACCTTAATAATATTGCCCGTAGACCCTTAAAGTTGCTATATTTATGATCAGCACCGATAGTAATGTCGATCTAGCCATGTCCGTCCGTCCGTCCGTCGGCAAAAATTAGGCCTTTAAACTGCATCTAGAAATAATCAAGTTTACGAATTTTTGAAATCCGCCCACAAACTCAAAAAAACAAAATTTTCGAAAAAATCGAATTTTAAGCTAGAAAGCTGAAATTTTTTATATATGATGTATGAGTCCTAAAACTGCTCGGTAAATAAAATTTTCCAAATCCGCCCACTGACACGCCCCCAATTAAATAAAACAATTTTATTGAAAAACCAAAATGTGAGCTAGGGAGGTGAAATTTATAATATATACTCTCTAAGCGCCTTTCAAGCTCATATCTAAATATTTTCAAAATCCGCCAACTGACACGCCCACAATTTAAAAAAAAAAACCTTTTTTTTGAAAATCCAAAGATAGAGCTAGGGAGCTGAAATTTATATTCTATGCTCTTTATGCTCATGTGTTAATTTTTTTTAAATCCGCCTACTGACACGCCAACAATTAAATAGAACAATTTTATTGAAAAACCAAAGTTTGATTTAGGGAGCGTTTTTTTTTACAAAAGCTTCGTTTTTTTTTTTAATAAAATCCTTTAAATGTTATATAACAAAATATGTAGAGCGTTCCGCATAATTCAACCGTACTTAGACTTTTGTCACGCCCACTTATGAGGGATAGGAATAAGAATAGGGTATCCAACAGTTCTCCCAAGCGGACTGTAGCCCGTCCTTATGTTTTTTGTTTGGCAGATCACTATCTACCTAATACCTTTCAAATCCAGTTTGTTTGTGTTTTCTTTCTCACACACTAACAATTGACAATTGAGTGAGAATAAGGCAATAATAACCAAAATAGTTTACAATTTGTATTTTTTTTTTTATTTTTCATACATAAAACTTTTAATTAACAGTAAGTGATTCTATATGATATCCGATTCGTTACTACTAATTTAACTTAAAAAATCTAAATAACAATTCAAACATTTTTTTTGATCTTACTAATTGTAAAGTGATCAATGAACATTTAAAATTTCTCTATATATAGTAAAGTAATTAATAACACAACCAATTTAGACGACGTACTTTATTGAACTACCAAAAGCTACTTAAAAACTAAGATCAAAACGACGAACTGAATATGGTCGCAACGCGCACGATGTCGCAGCTCTTATCTGATTCTTCCCACGAAGATTCAAACAAAGCTGCAACTCAACACATTCCAATGCTCTACTCAAATTTGTTTATCAAATGTGAGTGACGGGGAATGTGCTGACGCCGGCATTGAGACGGACTCAATCCTCGTTTGGATTGCAAGAGGGGTATAGTTGCTTATGTAACTTCTCCCCCTTTAGATTTTTGCAGTCCCTGCAAAAGGATCATTATTTTCAATTGTATGTTTATCCTTAAGTTCTATTACAGTTCGTGATTCAGAGACCTTTGTTTTTCGAAATACAAAAATAAGAATAACTATTATTAAAAATAAGCTTATGAAAGTAAAGCTATAGTTTACTACGTTAGTTGTTTTATATTTGTAATCCAGGTATTCAATTTGTTCTCTATTATCAATATTATTTATATGCAAGTTTTCCAAAGTTAGGTTGTTTATAATTTTAGTAAAATTTAGATTTAATGTTGGGATAATAAATTTATTGGTATAGTTTTTTAAGCTATTTTCAAATACATTGTCTTTTATTTCTATCTTACAGTTACTAATTTTAATTAAATTATTTCCGTTTATAACAATTTTTTGCTTAATGCAATTTTGTTTTAGTTCAGATATAGGAAGGTTTTTAGTTATAATCATGTCATCAATTATTTTTCCAACAAGAGTTACATTATTAATTTTCAACTTACAGGTCGTATAATCCTTTAAAATATCCCGATTGCATTTATTACTATGTGGTCTTAGTCGTTTCTTTAATGTAATTTCTTCTTCATTAAAATAAACATTATTCCCTTGCAATATTATTTTTTCTATTTCTAAATCTAATTCTTCGTGTTTATTATTGGGAAATGGAATTATTAGAGCATTAAAAAACGTATCATCAGTAAAATTAGTTAAACTTATAACGAATATTAACGACTCCTCTCTGTACAAAACACTACTTCGAATGTAAGGTAAAAGTGCTGCTGATATTTTGTATTCAAAAATTTCCACTTCTAAAAATATGTTATGAGCTAAAATGTTAAGTTTACTCATAAGTAAAATGTCTGACATTTTTCCTATATGTTTACCTAGGATAGCTATATCAACGTAGATGTTTAGTATACATAGATTTTAACTTGTCAAAAGTTAATAATGTGGTATTTGATTTTCTATTGGTTTCAGCTAGAAACGTGCTTAATTTCGTTTGTTGTAGGTTAACATGTTCAACTACTTGCTTAAAGTGTTTAATTAAATTGTTATTAATAACTACTTGTTTATTTAGTTGGTCGGTTATTTGTTTAGTATTTGTGTCTAGATTATTCAAATGGTTCTTGATGTCTTTCGCATCTTCGTCATCCATTGTTCCGGCAAGAAATTTCATACCAGAACCTAGTCTGTTAACAAGTCCACGCTTTTGTCGTTTATCGTTCCTGTATATATTTGGTATTAAAATGTTTAACTCCTGTTTCACCAGGTTAAGTTCCCTGTCGAGTGATTTATATTCAGTACTATTTAATTCGAGGCTGAGTGCGTTCATATTTTGTTCTATGGTGTTCAGTGCTTCTTCATACTCGTGTAGTTTTACAATGTGAAGTATTTTCGTGTAGTTTTCTATAATGTTGACTTGGTCCATTCGAAAAAGAACGTACCCATTTTCGTCACAGATAAATTAGTTGTTCAGGAGGAAAGATCACAATGATATTCCTTGTGTTCGAATCTCCCAGACAGCAGAGAACAGACAGACAATACTGACTGCTGGAATAAGTCCAGAAAGTGTCGCTTCAAACGACGATTTTTTCGTGGTCGAGGACCCACAGGAGAAAGTGGATTTGCTGGGCGCTTGTTTCGAGGCCGTGTATACGGTGAACAATCCTGTTCGCCGTAACCACGACATTGAGAATAGGGCTCTGGTGAGTCACTTCTATCTACGCGCCGAACTTGAGAATTGGCGATCTGAGAATAACGGATTCACCGTATTCACTGATGAAAACCATGCTAATGCAGTTGTCGCCAATGGCCGAGATGCATCGCACTTGTTCGTGTCGAAGGATGATCTTCTGTGCATCTTCGAGTCACTAAAGAATAAAAAGTCGACGGGGATGGATGGTGTCCCAAACGTCGTATTGAGACACCTGCCTTTGGAGGCTGTAGATATTTTCACCACGCTGTTTAACAATGCGCTGAATAATGCACATTATCCGGCGCATTGGAAGATAGCTGTGGTACACCCTATCCCGAAAAAAGGTAAAGATAGGACGAACCCTGCCAATCTCCGGTCAATTAGCTTGCTTCCGAATATTAGCAAGGTCTTCGAAAAAGTTGTCAATAGAGCCCTGTTAAAGTGGGTCGAGGACAATAACATAATTCCGGACAATCAGTTTGGTTTCAGGGCGAGGCATGACACTATTCATGCCGCGTCGAAACTGGTTTCCGACATTCAGTGGAATAAATGCAAGAACCAATGCACGGGTGCTTGTCTGGTTGATTTTGAGAAGGCTTTCGACACCGTATGGTTAGAGGGACTTTTCTACAAGTTGACCAGGCGGGGGATGCACAAACCTTTGCTATATGTAATTTATAATATGCTTATGGGAAAGAAGTTCGTTGTCAAATGTGGCAACGTGACTTCGAGCAGAGTCTTTGAAATTAAAAACGGTTTACAGCAGGGGGCGGTCAATTCTCCGATCCTGTTTAACATTTACACGAGTGATCTGGTGGGTTCACTCAGACATGCTATAGCGTATGCCGACGATTTGGTGGCATACAGATCAGGTCCTAAAATCGAGGTCATTAATATCCTTTTGCAGCGTGACTTCGATCAAATTAAGCGATATTGCGACGACTGGAAGTTGAAAATCAACTTTCAGAAGACGGAAACAATCTTGTTCAGAACTCCATTGGCTGGGGCCTCTAGGGATACCAGAAAAAACTGGAAAAAATTGGCCATTATTGGACAGAACGGGCAGCCATTGGCGGTGAGAAGCGCAGTTAGATATCTAGGTATCTGGCTTGACCAGTATCTATATTTCGATAGACATATAGTTGCTTGTCTTGCTGGGGCCAAGAAGGCTTATGCTCTGACAAGGAGACTGTTTCATAGCAGTCAACTTGACTCCAGAGTGAAGGTCATTTGCTACGTGGCCCTTATAAGGCCGATCATTGCTTATGGTTGTCCATTGTGGTTTAATATAGCGCCTAGCTATATGGAAAAGATTCGGGTTTTGGAGAGACAATGTCTTAGGACCTGTCTCCGGTTGTTCCGAACGCCTGAATCCAACTATATAAAATACTATCCCAACAAGGTCCTATACGATGGGGCTCAGTTGAATAGGATTGACAATTTCCTCATTAAGGTCACTCGAAGGCACGTTGCAAGGGCGATGGCCAGCGACAATAGTCTGATCTTTGGGGCCTACTACCCCAATGAAATGTACATAGAGAGTACGCTCCGGTCTGGCTTTATCCCGCCAGAGGCATTTATCCATATTGATGCAAAAGGGCTGGTACAGACGAGAGATGGTATCCCGGTATTATACCACCGCTATCGCAGTGCGAGAGATAAGCGGCTCATCCGCGGCGAGGACGTCGCCAATGCTCATGAGCTCCTCCGTTTTAGTACCGCAATAGCGGAGAGGGATAAATTCGACACAGAAAAGCAATTTGCCGAATTTTGGTGGCTTTTTGAGGGTGGAGGGTTCAACATGCCCTCCCAAGACGGTGCGTTACTCTAGGTAACATCCTCTTAGTTTGTAAGATAGACTAAGTAAGCTAGGGCGTTTCTGGGAGGGGCCGGGCTCGCCAACTTGTGGCGGTGCTTCCGGGAGGTGATTGATTCTGTAAGGCATCAGTCAGCTCACGGCGGCGCGTGTGCACGTTGACGACTGCCAGCCGCTCGGGAAGCAATTGGGATTTTGACCACTTGTTTCGTAATGCAACGAGTGCTCAGAATCCTAATTATAGTTAGAATATGTTAATTAGTTTAAGTAAGTAGAGTAGGTAGTTTGTAATTTGTTTTTTTTATATAAAAATATAAAATTTGATAAAGATGCCGAGTTTTCTTAAAAATTTTCTCGATTAAAACATAATATGTAAGATTAGTTCGTAAAATAGTTTTTAGGCCGAAAGGCAATAATTATAAGATAGAGTTAAGTTTAGGGCGTCCGCATAAGGATCAATAATCTAGAATAAGTATCCTGTTAATTTTAAGTTAGATTTAATCATTTTTGTCTAGTATGTAAGTTGATATAAGCTAATAATTAATAAAAATGAATTTAAAAGTCAAAAGTCAAAGTACCCATTTTCGTTGTGTATTTCTGAAACTTCTATAGATTGTCCCAAAATGTATGCACATTGTAGAAGCAGAATTAATAAATGCATCTGTAAAGAGATTTTTGTATTTTAGTTTTAGTTTTGGTATTTAAATTTCCTCTTTTGCTGGGTTGTGGTATATTTTATATTTCGTTTTCTACTAGTATCAAAAGTGTAATTATCTTGCTTTCTATAGTTAGCTAGTCTTTTGTATTCAGGACTATTCTTAGCTATATTTCTGTTACGTACTATATTTTCATTCAGTTCGTAGTTGTGTGTGCGATTTTTATTTAGACTACTTATTTGCTTGGCTTTATTTTCTTCAAACTTCGCTGCTAAAGCTTCGATCTCAATCCTGTCGTAATTTTTGTTTATGAAATTAATTGGTGGCAATTTTGTTGTAGTGTGTATTATGTTATTATAAGATGTAATTGCTTTGAACATTTTGTTATCAAGATCACCATCATGCTATTGTCGGATTTCATTATGCGTAAATGTTCATTAAGTGTGCCATGCAACCGCTCTATATCAGCGTTTCCAGTTTTGCAACCTGGTGTGGTAGTATGGGATTCTATTTCATTCTCCCTAAGGAATAATTCTACTGCATTGTGGAGGATGCAGCTCTCGTTATCGTATACTAACTTTTCCATTTTTCCTAAGAACTGTATTCTTTCTTTGAGTGCCTTTAGAATGGAAATCCACGTCCTATCAGTTAGTTTGTGAATCGTGGCATATTTACTAAATTTGTCTATAGTTGTTAAAAACATAATATTTCTATACGGAAACCATATGTCTATGTGCACGATGTCGTTAAACTTATTTGCTACTTCTGTTATTCTAAAAGGAATTTTCACCGGTTGTCGATCGTGTTTGGCTAGTATGCATGTTTCACAATTATTTATGTATTGTGTTATCATTTTCATTAAGTTTGGATAGAGGTATCTGTGTTTTAATTCATGATATACTTCCTGAATACCTCCATGATTGTTTTTTAGATGCTCGCTTTTAATTAGTGTTAACATTTGTTCTGTATCTGCTATATCGATTAGCTTAATATTGGACTTAAGAAGCCTTAGATTTTTATTACTTGCAAAAAATTTAACATAGAGGTCTTGAAATTGTATATATAACTGATTATTTTCGCAATAGATGCACATTATTCCTTTGTCTAGCAATAATCCCTTCATAACTTCTAGCAAATTACTGTTGTGGTCTATGATAATATGGTTCTGATTTTTTTTATTTTTAATTTTCTTAAATGCTCTCTCTTTGTTACCTATTTCTAAAGAAATTTGATTTTTGTAAAGGTTGATAGCTTTCTCAGTGACGTATATGTACTGCGTTTCATCTTCTATTCCACTATGAATAGTAGCGTCGGTAGATCTAACCTCGTCAATCTGTTCACTAGGACTGCTTGTTAGATTATTGAAAATGTTAGGAAGTGCTTCATTTCCTATTTGATCTTCGTAATTGACGTACCTACTTAATCCATCGGCTACATGATTTTCTTTGCCTTTTATGTATTCCAATGTAAAGTCATACTCGTTTAATTGAATTTCCCACCGCTGCAGTTTCATATTCGGTTCTTCTACCGTAAAGGTATGTGCGAAAGTATTTAACTGCCCAGTAAATGGCAAGCAGTTCTTTCTCGATTGTGGAATAATGCAACTCCTGTTTATTCAAGGTACGTGAAGCAAAGCTTATAGGGTGGCTGTCTTGGCTTAGTACTGCACCAATTGGGTAATTGGACGCATCGGTTGTTAAAGTAAATTGTTTCTCGAAGTTTGGGCTTTTGAGTATAGGATCGTTGATGAGTAGCAATTTTAGTTTGTTAAAACCATTTATGTATTCGGGGTCTGTTATTTTTATTTTCGTGTCCTTTTTTAGGTATTTAATCATGGGGTACGCAACTTTCGCATAATCCTTAATAAACCTGCGATAATAGCCACTGATGCCAAAAAATTGTTTTATTTCTTTGACTGTTGTAGGAAGTTTCATTTTCTGAATAGCTTCTACTTTTTCATAATTGGGCTTTATTCCTCCATTTATTATTGTATGACCAAGAAACTTAGTGGACTTATTAGCAAAATGACATTTGTTTATCTGAATTTTTAAATTTGCATTTCGCAATCGTTGTAATACCTTCCTTATTGACAGCAAGTGCTCATCAAAGCTAGTGGAAAATATGAGAATGTCGTCTAAGTAGACGACGCAAATTTTATTTATAAACTCTTTTAGTACAGAGTTCATTAAGCGCTGGAAGGTCGCCGGCGCGTTTTTCAGCCCAAATGGCATACGATTAAACTCGTAGTGACCATTTTGGGTAGAAAATGCTGTCTTAGGGCGGTCTCTGGGATACACCTCAATTTGGTGAAATCCTTTAGCTAAATCTATACTTGAGAAGTATGTACATTTTCCTAGTTTGTCAAATGACTCTTCTATATTTGGCATTGGAAATCGATCATCAACCGTTTGTTGATTAAGTTTACGATAATCAACAACGATTCGCCATTGTTGCTGCCCTGTATTATCAATTTTTTTTGGTACAACCCATATGGGAGAGTTGTATGGGCTGTTACTGTGTTTAATAATTTTTTGATTAAGCATTTCTTGTATTTGCCTATCAACTTCATGCCTATGTATTTCAGGATATCGGTACAGTTTACTGTATATGGGGATATCATTTTTTGTTTCGATTATATGTTGTACCTCGTTGTTGAGTGAGAGCTTATCGCCTTCTTTAAAAAATAAGTCTCTAAATGAGAATAATACTGACTTCAATTTACTAGAGTCTCTTCTATCTAAGTGTTTAGCAAAACTTCCTATAGGAATGTCGTTTGTATATAACTCGTGACTGAATACTTCGGCAGAATTATCCGTGTATCTATTTTGGGCGTATAATTCTTCCTCCCGATTAAGGTAGAATGGTATCGTAGCTGATCGTGTGCGTAGTATTCGTTCTTTGTAGTCGATTATCGCATCCAGATCAACCAGAATATTGTTGCCGATTAGGCCATCGAAATGTTCGTGAAATTTATATTCTGTGAATTTAACATATTTACCCGTTTCGTTAAATTCCTTAAATAGTGGAAAACTATACTGAGTGTTAATTTTAATTTTTCGGTCTAGGACCTTTAAAAGGTTATTTTTTGTAACGATTTTCCATTTTGGATTACAAATGGAAGGATTAATTATACTTTGTTCTGCACCGCTATCAATAATAAATTTCATATTATGTATGTCGGTTTTTATTATTATATATGGTAATTGTTTGCGGGAATGACCCAAAAGTTTTGCTGTGGTACAGGGCATTGCTCTAAACATTCATTCGTAGATATATCCATCGGTTCGTTTTGTGGTATGTTACTATAGTTATTAGAGCGTGGTTGATTCGATTGGCGTGTCTGTGTTCTGGGGTTTGGAAATGATCTGTTCGATTGGCGGATTCGGCCAAGATTATGATTCTGGACTTGATTATGCCCATAATATCGGTTTGAAGCAGTATTGCTGTTGCTGGTACTAGGTCTCATTGACTCATTGATTGAAGTTATCATTTCTATTATTACTAGAATTATTATGACTGTAATTGGGGTTATTTCTATAAATATTTTGATTCGGCTGAGACTGTGTGTTTATTTGTTGTCGATACCTATTAGTCTGTATTCCTGTAAAGTCTAAGTAATTATTAGATGCAATAATTTGATACGCGTCGTACATTGTGTTAGGATTTCTATTGATAATTATGCCTCTAACAGGTTCAGGTAAGTTGTCTTTGAAAACCTTTAGAACAATTCTATTGTTTGCAGCTGCTTGATCTGTACTCATTGTGTTATTTAATACGTAGACATTATTAAGCCTTCCTAACAAATTGTTTAATTTATTATAAAAATCATATACCGTGGAATTGCATCGGCACAAAGTAATATTATCCAGTAGTGATTCTACTGATGCAGTTTCGCCGTGACTGCGTATTAGGATAGTCTTTAGCTCCGGCCATGTATCTATGTGTCCTTGTGACAATACTGTTTGACGGGGTTCATTGATTACCTTGTCTTGAATGTGGCCTAGTATTATTTTTTTAAAGATTACGCTAAGTGATTCTATTATTGGAACTAATGTTTCTATTCTGTTTATGAAACTGCCTAAATCTGACTTGCCGCCACTGAATGGCGTTACATTACTAATGCTCTTAAGTATAAAATTAAATTTTTCAACTTCACTTAAACCTTCCATTACGTATAGCGATAGTTTGAGAGAGGGTTCAAATTCAAATGCTCTAATACCCGAATAAATATGGTAACTGTTTCACAAATTCACAAAAAAATAAAATAAATATTTTTCTTAATGGTAATTAAATTATGTAGTTACTTGGTTCGCTCGTGTTATATGTGTTCTGCAGTTGAAGAATTTTTTTTATGAATTTCACTTCTGTTTTCGTGTCCTCTAGGATACTTCGTTTGTTGGTTCGCTCGTGTTATATGTGTTCTTCTGCGGGTATTCTGTGCTGCTTCTGGTCTTCTCCTTCTTTTGCTAATTTTGTTTACTGATTATGCTGGAGTTGATGGAATTTTTATGAATTCCACTTCTCTGTTGGTGCTCTGTAAATGGTCGCTTGTTTCGAACAAAGTTCTTTAATAATAATAATAGATTTTTGTGGGGAGCTTTTTTCGGTTTACGGGCGGCACGGTTTTTTTTTTGTTTTGGACTTCTAATCGAATTGATTTAGAACTAGACAAATCTTTATTTCGAATTAGTTTCGTATTTAAATATTTCCGACCGACCAGAATTATTTAGTTTTCGACTGCGCCAGTAAAGTAATTAATAACACAACCAATTTAGACGACGTACTTTATTGAACTACCAAAAGCAACTTAAAAACTAAGATCAAAACGACGAACTGAATCCGGTCGCAACGCGCACGATGTCGCAGCTCTTATCTGATTCTTCCCACGAAGATTCAAACAAAGCTGCAACTCAACACATTCCAATGCTCTACTCAAATTTGTTTATCAAATGTGAGTGACGGGGAATGTGCTGACGCCGGCATTGAGACGGACTCAATCCTCGTTTGGATTGCAAGAGGGGTATAGTTGTTTATGTAACTATATACCTACTATGTTTTTTGTAAAAACTCTGTCATCTTTATAAAGTTTTCCCTGTCCATTTTCTTCATTAACGTAAATTGTTAAACCATTAAAAGACCTTACTCTACTACACGCAACATATAGCTGACCGTGTGAAAACACTGGTCGCCTCAACATTATTCCAATCTTATTAAAAGTTTGTCCTTGCGATTTGTTTGTCGTCATGGCAAATGCAGTATAACAGGGAATTGTGTTCTTTGAAATTTAAAGGGTAACACAGTTCCCGAAAAAGTCAAATTAATTGTTGATATCAAAATTCGTTTTTTCACTGCTGTTCCCGTTAATACCTCACAATCTAAAGTATTGTGGTGCATGCGCTTAACCATCAACCTTGTTCCATTAACTAAACATTGAGCTGCATTTAAATTACGTATTAACATAACAACGCAATTTTCTTTCAAAGTTAACTTATGTGGTGGCATCCCGCTTATTGTTAATAAATTTAAAAACTCTATTGGAAAATCATTTGTATTTATACCTTCGTTTTCCATTATTTTATCGTAACTGTTGTACGTTTTTTTTTTTGTCCATCGATACGGTTTAAAATATCACCATTAATGAGAAAGCAATCTTCATTCGTTGGTGCTAAAATTGCTCGCTTAAGCACTTCATCCGACAAAATTGTCTCTCTTATATCACCGTAAATGTCTTCAATGATATTATTCATATTTCCGATTGCACTCTGTGGTATCTCAATGATATCTTCACCAAATAAATCATAAGTAGTCGAATGTCCATCTCCCATTTTTTTTAAAATTTTTATAAAATCCACTTCTTCGGGAAGAGCTCGCATATTTTGATTCAACTTAACTTTATGGAATTTATGAAATTCCTCCCAACTTATAATACAATTTTCTATCAAAACTGATCTTGATGCATGAGGTACAACGGGTAGAATTTGGAGTAAATCACCACATAATAAGACAGATTTGCCTCCAAATAATTTATTTTTTTCTTCACCTGAAGCTAAATCTCTCAATAACTTGTCTACTCTATTACTTTAAGTGCAATTTTCGGACGCATTGAATATTCATCCATCAATATCAAAGATGCTGCACTTATAAAACGCCCTTGACTACTATTTGGTCGCACATTGGCTGAAGAATTTTCTAAAATAGGTATGGGCAATTTAAAAACATTGTGTAACGTACGACCATTTGTAAGTAAAGTTGATGCAATTCCACTGTAAGCGGTAGCTATGCAACGTAAATTTAACGCATTCATTCTATGGATGATTGCAGTTTGCACAAATGTCTTTCCACATCCAGCATGCGCTGGCAGACAAAAAACATTTGATCCAGTATCTTTGTATTGTACTTCACGCAAAACTTGATCAATTATATGTTTCTGTTCGTTATTTGCATCATCATACATTTGCTCATAAATGAACTGTTCGTCAAATACGTCCACAGTATCTATATTGACTGACAAATTTCTTGGCACAGGTAAATTAAATGCTTCACAATTTAAGTTATGAATAATTAAAGCCTCCTCAATCTCAAATAAAGTACGGCCACTGTATAATATGAACGCTGTCAAACTCCAAATGTACCGGTTCGAATGTGGTTACGGTTCTATAAATCTAATGATGATAATTGAGATGACTGAATTTAAAAAAAAAACATTTGTTTCTATTTATGCACTTACAATCTGAAATGTATTCACAATGAACAATAAATCAAAGCTTGTTTTCACAATTTTTTTGTTTAGTTTGTTATTTTTCACTTTAAAAAAAAGAAGAAGAAAACTTAGGCCACTGTATAATATGAACGCAGTCAAACTCCCAATGTACCGGTTCAAATGTGAGTTTGTTATTTTTCACTTAAAAACATAAAAAAGTTAGCAAAATGCATTTATTTGACCGTTTTTGGAGTAGAGAGCAGATTATTGGCCCACACAGCAATGTTGTTGTTTTGGTAATTTCATCCAATTCGCTTTATTTTACCTGCTGTATTTCATAATGTGTGTTATATATGTGGATGATTTTTGTATTGTGCACTTCTATGTGTTTTTCCCTATCCAAATATGTAATATAGTGTTGGCATATCTATGTTACGAATAATAGCAAAAATGAGTGGAAACACGTTATAGGCAACTCCGTATTAATATATAGATAGATTTTCAAGTAACTTCAAGTAACTTCAAGCATTTTCAAGTACCTTCAAGCATTTTCAACTAACTTCAAGCATTTTCAAGTAACTTCATCACATGATATAAAATTTTTCCGTTCAGATTGGCAGATTATTGCCTCACACAGCAATGTGGTTGTTGTTGTAAATGTAATTTGATCCAATTCGCTACTTTTCACCTGCTGTAATTCATAATGTGTGTTATATATGTGGATAATTTTTTTTTTGTGCACTTCTATGTACTGTCCCCTACCCAAATATATATAGTGTTGGCATATCTATGTGAAGTATTATAGCAAAAAAGGGGGGAAACACGTTATAGGCAACTCAGTATTAATATATAGATGTCTTCCTGTGTGTATGTACGTATGTGCGTATGTATGTATTTCGCCACAATTATCTCGAGAACCAAATATGATATTCACATGGGGCCGTGTTTATTCGAAGCGTAATTACGTAACTCAGAACTGATTAAGTTTCCAACGAAATCGGTCTAGCCGTTTTTTGTTAGTAAATAAATCACTAAAATAATTTGCCTTTATTTGTATTATTTATTGTCATTTATCATTGAGCAAATCATTATTATATTGTGCGCCGTTATTTCGTATACATGTAAATTTACAGGTCTCCGTGTTCATAACAATGGTTGCATTAATATATATCACACTTCGCTGTTATTAACAATATTTAATTTCCATAAACAATATTAAAGAGCATTTTTTAATATTAAATAATTCTTAACCATATTTTATGGTTAACCACATTTCACAATTTCCCACTAATCGCATAAATCATATTGATCCCACTGGGAAGTTAGTCGTGTGGACCTTGCGTTTCGCACCCAGACCACTTTATTGTTTTGTAATTGAGTTCATTCTTAAATCCCACGAGAAGCGGAAAAAGGAGGTCAGCCTGCACAAAGATCCGCGATATGCAGGTAAGGCTAGCTAATCCGGAGATCACCGGATGACTGACCTATTTTTTAGACTGAGCCCTCAGCCAAGCTGACCCTCGGCACGGGACGTATGACACCTTGAGCCCGGCTCAGGGGATTTTGGAACTTGGTACTGCATAGGGATTGAGTAGATGAGGGGGAGTGAGTGTGGGAGCAAAGGGATTGGACGGAACATCCTGGTTAGTCCTTGGTCGTCGCTCTTCATACAGACTGTTTGCCATGGGAAACCCTTCTGACAACCTTGGTTGTCGACATCATAGTCCGTTGAATCTTTGCGACTTACGCCTCTGCACCGGCACCGTTAAATCTAGGATGGTTAACTCGACAAGGTGACTAACCACACGAGAGGTGTAGCGCTGTAAAGAAGGTTAAATTTGAGAGCGATTTACAAGGGCATAAAAATGAAATGCTTTTAGGTGGGCATTTTATTTGTAGGCATCATTCCTGGGGTTGTCATAAGGCAAACTGTTGGGAAAATATTCTTAACAATATTGCAACTTTTTAGACATTTAGATATTTCTTTCTTTTACACAAACCTGACCCAACTAATGTCCCAAAATCCCTTTCCAAAACTTACTTTACTCTCGATTTCTTCCTCACAAACAGTGATCCTTATATTTCTAACCCAATCCCATTAAACGAGATGGGTTCATACCGCCTTCCTGTTTGTATTGAGCTATATTGTGATGACTCAATGGTCACAGAAAGATACTCGTATACAGCTACAAAGCAGCGAATTGGACTGGGTGTAAGTCTTTTGTATCAGAAAATCTATACATAAATGACTAAGACATTTAAAACGTTACTTCATCAAGCCAAATTGACACCTACGTTGAATATTTTACCTAGAATATTAAAAGGGCAACTGACTACTTCAAACCTAAATAACTGTCCTCTAATATCCACAAACTTACTCTATCAAATTATTTTCTTTCTCAGCCATACAAAACTGAAGCAAATAATTTAAATCAAAACAATAGAGAAAAGCTCCAGTTGAAATGACTCACAATTTTATAAAAATTATCAAGGAAAAATTGCAGGTCCTCGTTGATGATATTACGCCCCCTGAATGGTGATTAATAATTTTTGTTTTCTTACCCTTATACACCGCAAGACTTTACTGTGCCAAACTTTAATATTTTGCGATGAATGAAAGTGCTCCATAGTTTGGATAAGGAGTGAGTAAGTGAGTAAGGGTGGCGATTGTGTGAAGGTCAGTGTGTTGGCTTGTGATCCTTGCGGTGCAGGATCAATCCCAATGGGGAAAAACAACCAACGCCACCCATTAATGGAGAGAAGCAATTAACACCTTGTTTCTCCTTCCTCTTGACGAAATGGAGGATTTTCGAATGGTGGTGCAATCCACCATTCCCGAGTCTGATCGCTCTTTGGTTTAAATCTCCATTTTTCCATTTAAAAAAAAAGAGTAGTAATTTTTGCTTTTTTGAAGCCTTGTATCTCAGAAGCTCTGTTAAACGATATAGAATAGCTTAGGTACATATTTTCTCGTTTCTCCAAAAATCTTGTTAATATAATGTTTCAAGCTTTGAAGAAACCAAAGCTAGGGGGTTAATATGAGTTTAGTGTCAACAAATCGCTCGAAAATTTCCTGGGCATGTGACATATTTTATAGGTGTTCTGTTTCTGTTAGTTTTCATAGGAATAATTTGATTTAATTTCAGACTTTAAACGTATTGTTCACAAGTTAACTGATTTATCACAAAATTGATCTGAATCTGGAAACGGGTAACACAAACTATCCGGATAGGCTGGATATCTCATTCTGGTTTCGAATATATTTCGAATATCCTTACTTACTTACCAAAAGATTCTCTGTCTGAGAAACTGCAGATCTCCATCTCCTTCGATCCCAGGCAAGCTACTTCTAGTTGTTTATACCAAGACCCGCAGGGGCTTGGTCCTTAAAACGGAGGTTCAGTCTTCCTTGCTTTCTCGAAATTGGGAGCTGGGAGTCGAAGATCCTCCTAGCTACCTTATTATTTTCCATCCGCTCGATCTGGCCGAACCCATATAGTTGACGTTATTAAGCGTTTTAAACTTCAGAGCTCGCGGGGTGCCGTAAAATAAGGCCAAACGAAATATATGCACAGTTTATGGGATGAGTTGCAAACGAAATCACAAGTAGATCCCATAAACATTGCAATGCCTATTGGGGGCATGCTGCTTCCCTGCAACCCAATGCTTGGGGTCACTGTTTTATTTGGAATAGGTGCGTGGTTTTATTTTAGCATTTGGCCTTATTGCACTTTGGGTAAGTGAATTCGTTTGGCCTTATTTTTTTAGCCTTAGTTTTTTTCGAAAGAACTCAATATTAGCTCTCCTTTCCTAGCTATCGAAGAACTCTCGGCGCCATAAAGCAGAACTGGCAGGATTAAGTTTCGGTAGAGCATGTTTTTTGTCCTTCGCGTGAGGAGTTTTGAACTCATTTGTTTTCACCAAACCGAAGTAGCAGGAGTTCCTTAAGATTATTCGTCGTCGGATTTCTACTAAGTTGTCATTCATCTAGTTGACGTTTACTCAAATGTTGATGAATTCCTTAGCTACCGCAAAATTATTGTTGTTCCGGGACCCCGTATTCGGTCATCGCCATATAGAGCTCCTGATAATAAATGATATAGTAGGCGGCCTTGAAGTCGATGAAAACATGGTGAATCTTGACTTGAAACATATGAAAATTTGGTCTTTTGTTGATCTTCCGAGTCGGATGCCACACTGGTAGTGCCGATTAATGTGTTGCCACATTAAGCATATCGATGCCTCAATAGTTCTCACAAGACATACAAAATATATCGTCTTTCGTAAATGAAGCTTATATTAGTCTTAGGGCATGCTCTCCACTGGTGCGAAATTGAAAAGTAGTCAAATAAAGCCATATTTCAAAATTATGGCCTTTTTTTCGCTTTCTGAAAGTGAAATCCTCATCCTCAAGACCACCTCCCTTAAAATAGTGACAGTCAGATGTTTTATGACAGCAAATTGTTCATCCGGAATCATCTCTTATACGCTGTTAGCGCCAAAATCTTCTAATGCGGCGTAGTCTGCAAACTTTTTGTGAGGTGTTCTCCTCGTTATAGAACACAACAAACTTTTTAAAGTACACATGTACCCTAGGACAAACTAAACAAACTAATATTGCGCCCTCACATAGAAAATTCAATTCACAATATTTTCCCAACATAATTGCCTTACCCTTTGGATTCAACCTAAAATATTATAAAAAATTAAATTAGCTACCTCTAGTAAAATTCACCCTCAAACAAGCAATCTGTGTGAACCCGATTATTGTGCTTTAGTCAAAATACCGGGAAAACAGCCCCACAAAATCATAAGAAGTCACAGAAAATATGTTACCCCTCCGCAGATTGTGCTTTGTAAGCATACCACCAAGCCGAATACAGTAACCAGTGAGGTTCGTTGAATTTCTCCCCCAAATGGTTAGACGAACTCGATTGGTAGCTCTGTGGAAAAGTTCATAAAAAAGTGGTAAAACCAGTGAAAAATTAATTAAAAATAGTAAAAATAATTAATTTAATATCGCGCGACCACAAATCCGTAAAAATTTAGTGAAAAGTCATAAAGTTTAACGTACAAATGAGTGATTGAAAAAATGGGGTGAACAAAAGTTGAGCAGCGAAGAAAAATCCCACAAAAAAAAGGAGTAGAAATTATACTGAAAAAATGGCTTAAATTTCATTAAAATTCAAAATTACTAATAAAGCTGTGAAGTTTAATTCTTGCTGTTGGAAGGAAGAAAAAGTGATTTTTCGAAACATAATTAACAAAAAAAAATTCCAAGAAAATTCAGTTCACAGTTTTTTTTTTCATTGGAAAGATGATGGAAACCATGAGAATTTCGGTCAAATGTTTAGGTAGTGTGAGTGAAAATTTCCCAGTTTTACTTTTGAAAACTTTCCTCGTTAAATTTCTCAGTTATTGTGTGCGTGAGAAAGTTCCTGTAATTATTATTATTCTTTTTGTGTGATTTAATTTTTATTTAAATTTCCTTAAAGATTTTTACGAGAAATTTGGATTTGGAGTGCCGGTTCTATTGTTTGAACACAGCGACGTATTTTTATTTGCATTTTGGCTAATAAAAAGAACCGGCTTTATTTATGCATTTATTTTTGAATTTAATTGGGAAAGCATTCCGTTTAAATACAAGCAAGACACAACTAACCTATTCAGAGCGGTCTATGAATGTCTTGAATGTATTCGTGTTTTGTTAGTTGTTGAATTATGTTAATGGAGCAAACATTTCCCATTTATATCTCGTACATCCCCAACCGATTCTAGACCAAGTGTCTTCAATTGTATTTGTGTACAAGTCATCACTGTGTGCGTGTGTGTTTTGTAGTGACGGCTGTGCGTGTAAATGTATTTTCTTGGGGAAAGTAAACTTTATGAGAAATTTTCAGTTTTCATCATCGGAAAATCGCTTGAAGAAGAAACACACGAAAAGATTGCGTGAATTTGATTTACTTATTTTATCCATTCACTTATAATGCTAGTTAATTTAATGATTAAACGCCGCATTAAAACGAGATTTTTTACAATATTCATTCGAACCAAATTCGTATCCTGTGCCTTTCTTTACAGTTTTGTGTGTGAAGTAGAGAAGAAAAAAATCCAGTTCATTGAATAAAAAAAAAAGAACGGAGGAATTCAAAAAAGTGTTTAACTAAAAATAATCTAAAAAAAAAAAACAAAATAAGGACTGTAATTATATCTACCTATTGTACCTACCAAAGAATACATAAATGAAACAAATATTATCAAAAGCCGTTCATGCGAGTACTTATTGCATAAACAAATTACTCTTGCCAATGTCTAGTTTTTTGTGTTAATTTTTTCCAAATTAATTGATTGCATATAACAAAAAAAAATGTTAAACCTCGTTCTGACGCATAGTAATTCTTTTGTATTTTTACCGAAAATCAATAATATTTAATAATAATTCCATCAAATGCCGATAGTTAAATCGAATAAAAAATTAAACTGAATTTATTGAATTTGTAAATTTAAATAGAAGAAAAAAAATATTCAACGTAACTAAATAAAAATGAGAAAAATTTAATCTAATTTATCTGTGATTTTTGTGATTTTTTGTGCGTAAATATTTCCGAGTCAAAATAAAAATCTTCTTGTAAATGCATAAATTATATTCTTAAAAAATAAGTGAAATCAAAAAAAAAAAACAAAAACAAATTAAATAAGTTTCAACATTGCACTTCGGTTAATCTACGTGTCATCATCGTCATAGAGAACCAAATAACAAAAAATTAACCACAAATACACATACATATATTAAATATAACACTGTATCCTACATTGTAATATAAATTCTATTTAAATAAATAAATAAATAATAATATTATAAACGAAGAAAATAATTTAGAAAAAAATAAATAAAAAATCGTTAATTGATAAAATTTCAACAAATGAATCAAACGCTGAATGAAATGAGGATTATAAGCCAATCACGACAAATGTGTGCTGCAGTTAATCTGGTTTAACACAATATGGCCGAGTGGTCGTCTGTTTATTATCAGAAATTGGAAATATTGACGGTATGTTACAAAATTTAAATATCCTGCCACTTCTCCTGAAATCTTAATTTTAAATCACTTAATAAGGACATTCTTCCACCACCAGCCCATCCACAAATGAAAAAAGGTTACTCCATCCATTTCATCGTCCCAATTAAGCATGACAAAATAATATTCCTGCACATTTAATGAAACAACTTGAAATACTCGTAGTTTTTGTGACGAATCTCATTTCGAGAATCCTTTTTCGGTTTGGTCATCTGCCTGCTTTTATGATGTGTTTTAACAGAAAAAAATTGTACCACGGGCGAAGAAAGAAAATAAAGAAAAACACAAAGAATCCGGAAATCCCTTTTATTTTCCTATTAGGTATTTTTAATTAATTAAAAAAGAAATTTATACGTACGTACCTATACAATATGTAGCCATAGTATATGGTCATGTTTGTATATTGCTTTTGTATGCCTATAACGCGATTTAACTCTCAGTTAGAACTTTTGTAGTCTTGTATGAAATCTATTTCATGCATACATGTTTATCCTTATTTTTTCCTTCTATCCACTACGCGTGCTATTTATACACACACGATATGGTAGAAATTCAATCCTTTCTGAAAGCTTTTTTTTTGAGTTCCAGGAGCCTCTGCTCACTATAGTTTCTCTCGAGAAAATACACATGTTAAACATCAAAATATGCGAACAATACAATCAAGCCTAGTAGAAATGTCTGTCTTTTGTCCCATGGTATGTGTAGTAAGCATATGTATCAGTGAGTGCGTTAAAAAATATAAACAGGAACGAGGAGAGTGCAGATGCACTCAAAAAAAAAATCAGAACGAGATGGGTCAGTAGCATTATCGGCAGTAGCACAACAATATCAACACATACACACATAAGCATATTAGACACAGATGAAGCGATTCTTTTACTTATATTTTAGCTTTGAATAATGTGTAATCGTTAAAAAAGTAAAATCTGAAAAAGGGGAAACTGAAAAAAGGAATCCATTGAATAGATTTGCAAAGATGTGAAATATGAGTGAGAGGATACCAATTGGGTTGGGACTTACTGTCAATGCTGTTGAAGATAATACAAAATTGCTGTGATTACGTTGTGGGAAATTCGCCTTATTGTTATAGATGTATTGCAAATCTAGGACAAATGGATTCAAGTTTAGATTTTGCTAACATAGTTGAAAAGCAATTGCCGAAAGTAGTTCATCATTATTAAAAAATAAGACAATTCGAATTTATGATATCTAATCCTTGATAATATATTTTTGAAACAGAGAATTTAAATGCAAATGCTAGTCTATTGAGAGGAGCAGTGGTGAGTGGTTATTACTGACCAAAATTTCCCCTCAGTAACATTTACACTCTTTTTCACTGACCCATACGCTGCAAACAGAAATTGTTGGAGAGATATGTTTTAGACCCTATGTGGATGATTTGCCGCTAGCAGTACTTTTGATAATATATATAGTACATGACGATAGTTTTGTGTCAGTTTTGTGTTCGAAAGCGGTTTTCATCCAAGATTTCACAGCAAGACTGTAAAAATAAAACGATCAAGGGAGATAGAGATCACTTCTGTCGAAATGATGTTGATCGATCGTTACCATTTCTTGTGATCTAGTCTCAGTGCTTCAAACTTTATTTACACAAGATTGAAAAGGACTTCAAAATGCAAAATGGAAAGTTTTTTTTTGTATCCCCATGGGTATGCATCAAACATTCGCGAAAGGTGTAGATCTTTATGTGTTACTAGTTGGACTCGAACCTAAAACACTAATTCACTAACCATGAAGAAACTGTGCCAAAATAAATAAATAATAAACAAAATATGATAAGTTAGGGAAATATTTAGAAAGTCGGTAACGGAAAATGAACGCCATAATGTGTTTATTTAACCTACCTCGCTCAGCGGGAGACCTACATAGCTCTATCATCGATGAAAGGATGCAGTTCAACAATTGGATAAATCACGGAGCTTGAAGTCTTGGACATGGTAAACGCATTTAATATAGGCTGGCGTAAAGCCCAACTGAGAAAACTAACTTCTTAGCGAAAACCTAATACACTCTGTCGTTTGATGTGGGATTTCCTTTAGGGACTATCAATGAATGTTGAAGTCCATTGAATAGTAACCACAAAATATCTACGATAATACCCGACCAAGGCACTCAATATGATTCTTAACATTCTTTCACTTGTTCTTCATTTGAAATCAATGTGTTAACTAACAAAATTTGGATGTTGATCCACAACCCTATACTCACTACTAAGTTTTTACTTCACTTAAGAGTGTCTGCCTGAGTCACTGCAGCCTTGCATCCTCTGCGATCCCGGGCGCGCTGCTTCCAGTTGTCCAGAGGTTCGATCTTCCTTGCCTTCTCGAACCTGGGGGCTGGGAGTCGAAGATTCTCTTGGCTGTGGTATTATTGTCTATTCGCTCAATGTGGCCGAAACAATGTAGTCAACGTGATTTAGCTTTTTGGACTGCATCCACATCTTGGTACAGCCCACAGAGTTCGTGGTTGAATCTTCTCCTCCATTTATATTCCTCTCACATATTGCCAAAAGAACCCAATATTAGCTCCTCTTTCCAAGTTTTCGTCCACCACTCGGCGACCCTATACTAACTAAACACTAGTAATTCCACTAACTTATAACACTAGAAACGCTTTTCTGATTTCCATCTAAATAAATAACAGTGAAAGACACTGTTATGAAATAGTTTAAGGTACCTTTTTCTCTGATGGTTTTCGTTTCAACCACGATAACGTCAAAGCTTGTTGAGGACCGTGCTTCCTTGCCGGTTAACTCTAATTTGTGTTCCCGGATTTATGACCATAAAGCGAAAAGAATCAGCATACGAACTGGCCAGACGCGGCTTCACTCTTCACGAATCATCTGCAGAGGGCTATTATTTTCCCACTGGGATATGCGTAGCGAAAGATAAGAACTTATAAGAAAACGTCGAGAGTGTCCTTCTCATTATATGGATATACTCTGAGTGTGACTCCCTCTCAATTTCAATTAATTTCATACCCATATCTTTCTCAATCCCATGTGCCACAAAAAAAAACAACACAAACTACAAAAGGTGCATAAAATAAAGAGAGAAAAAGCACACAGCACAAAAGGTACAGAGAGAGAACCCGATTTCTGCCGCACACACACACAAATTTTCCTCCACTGAACGCTGGGAAAATCCAACGATCTAGCTTCAATCAAACATTTTACTTTTTTGAATTGTATACAATTTATAGTTTAATGCTTATTGTTCAACTTCAGGATAACCTGCAAACATGATTTGTATCTTAAAATCTTTGTATATAATTGAACTTTATTTAAAAAGAAACCTATTTCATTTGGATGAGTCATTCCAAAGCTAGGATCTAGAAGGTATTCGAGAGTTACAACTTTTCTTAGATATCAGCTTAGATCTCCGCTTCCGGACATCGGAAAATGGTAAAACATATCCTATCTTGTAATCTAGACAATTTGCATGCAACTGTGGAAACCGGAATCAATTTGGTGCAGTACTTTTTTAATCAACTCCGGTCAAACACCTTACAGCCGGAAAAAAAGTTACAGTTTTACTATAATAAGGATCTTAATGAACACTAATATATCGGTCACAACCCTACCCGTTGTCCTATTACCCGTTTTCCCTTAGGAATGAAGCATTTCCCCGCGGTAAAAAGTAGTAGTAGTAGTATAATGTCGGCTTCTAATGGTAAAACAATTTTTCAAATCGGTCCAGTAGTTTCGGAGCCTATACATAACAAACAAACAATCAAATCTTTCCTCCTTATAATATTAGTATAGATTCCAGAGGGTTATTAATATGGAAAAGAAAAAAGTTAGAGAAAGCATGGAGAAAGTAATTCTGTCTTATTCTCCTACTTTTCCTTTCCCGACTCGGATCACTTCCTTACCGCGGCCTATTTCACCACGTGCATGCTTTTGTTATTGTTGTTTTGTTCGATATTTATTTTTCTACATCGCTGATATCTCGCCGTGCCAACGCAAAGATTTGCATGCACACTTGTTTGAGATTTTAAAGATGTTTAGTGAGTCACTGTGTTCCCATTGAATGCTAAATTTGTTGTGATTTCTTCCCTCAGTCGTCTTTTACAATAAGCGCTGTTTTTGAGCGACTCTGCAGTGATATTCTTAGTCCGCCTCTGCAAGGGCAATTGAACCTTAATGTCTGGTATTTATTTATTTATTTTATGTGACCTCTTCCAGTATAGGCAACCGATATGTACTCGGTGCCATGGGTCAAACTATTTCAATGAAATAGTGTCTCACACTACATAAGATCGTGAACCCTTGACAGCGTGTTATTGTTATATTTATTTTGTAGCAAAATTGTCACAATGGTTGATTAATAATATTTGTACATAGATATGGTGGTATGAATCTACCTTGCTAATGAAAATATTACAAATTGAATGCAAGCACTAAAATAGATTGACAGATTGCGAAGGAAAAAGCTACTTAAAAAACCTTCATTTAAATTATCACAAATATTAAAGTATATAATTATACAGGAAATTATTAGGTAATTTCGTAAGAAATCTAATAAATTATCATGAAAGGTAAATAAACGTAATATAAATATAATAAATAAATAAATAAATACAATGAATACGTACGTAAATAAATATAATATATTAAATAAATAAATATACTAAATAAACAAATATAATATGTTAAATGATAGAATAAATAAATATTAAAATAAGATAAATAAATAAAGTCCATTATAATGTATAACAACAAGTAGTATATATAATAAGCAAATAAATAATTACAAAAAATCATACAATAAATAAATAAATACAAAATCAAAACAAAATCATACAAAAACTGAATAAATGAAATATGTAACGTGTTAACACCTAAATGATAAATTTACAGCATGAAGAGATTTTTATAAGTACATACATACTCGTATATATGAAATCAACAAATTCTCAAAGTAAGAATGAAGGAATAACGAACTAACAAATATATAACATGATTAATAAAACTGTACAACATGATGTAGGTTCGTACAGTAATTATAACAACTAATTAGTCTCGTTCTAAGTTCTGAATGAGAGCGGTATCTGCAATTTCATATGATAGGAAAAATTTAGTCTTCGCTATCCGATTAGTAACAAATTCAATTTGAGCTATGTCATGGAGAAGGTTTAATGTTTAGAAGAGGTAGTTGTTAATCGTGTTAATTGTTTTATGTCGAAGCATAAATTGATTCATCCAAACCAATATGGTTTTCAAAAGGGCAAGAGCACACAATCGCTACTAGGGGAATTTACCAATGTCGTAAATGCTGGACTGAATAAAAACCACCACGTACTTGTGCTTTTTGTAGATTTCAGCAAAGCATTTGATACCCTGACACATGAAAAACTTATGGAGAGTGTCAACAGATTAGGACTGAGAGGAGTGCTGTCAGACTGGCTTAAAAGCTATTTGAGTGATAGAGTAATACACGTCAAGGTGTCTGACACATTAAGCAAAAAAAGAACAAGTAAATACGGTGTGCCACAAGGTTCCAAACTGGGCCCTATTTTGTTTATACTGTTCACAAATGAACTATTAAAAATATTTAAGAAAGCTACTGCGTATGCCTATGCTGATGACATCGCAATCGTCGTAAAACACAAGGACTTGCAATTAGCCATAAAGATACTGCAAGATGAGTTCAACCTTGTATCTGAATGGTGTCATGACAACGGCCTGGTGATCAACGCAAATAAAACCAAGTTAATGCATATTCGGACTACATCGAAGCCAACGGAAGTCATCGAAATCTTTCATCGAAATGATCGTTGTCCACTACTGAGAAGCAGCAGCAGAATTGAGGTAGTTAAAACAATTAAGTACCTCGGAGTTACCATCGACGAGAAATTCCTCTGGCGTGAGCACATCAATGTCCTCAACTTAAGAGCGCTATACTCGCAATGGCTTATCTTAAACGTTACTCGCATGTCGAAGTACAAAAGCAAGTGTACTACTCATTGGCAGAGTCATGCATTAGATACGGGATTCTGGCCTGGGGAAATGCAGCTAAGACCCACCTGGAGAAGATATCTAACCTACAACATCGTCTCGTTAAAATAATTAGACATACTACTCGTAATTCAAGTTTTAAAGTTTTAGATGTAAAAGCAATCTTCAAGATGACAACACTTCTAAGCTATATGGACGACCGACGGTTTCTTCAACCCATCAGCCACACATTAAACACCCGAAGACGAGCCCAAGGGATGCTAGAAGTTCCGACAGCTTACAACTCGTATGGAGACAGAGAACTACGATGCAGTGTTCCTAAATTGTTAAATTCGCTCCCACCGTCACTGAAAATTATTCCAAATTTCAAAAAAAAGGAAAAAAGAGATTAAAAAACATTTCATTGAATTTCATCATGTAATTTAAGGAAACATTAGTAAATATTAAAACCTCTAAAATACTTTTAACTTCATAAATTAATTGATTGTATTTAAACTTAACGTTTTCAATTTGAAATCACTTCAAAACTAATCTTAATGTTATGTCCAACCACCTGCAGATAAGCACTTTGCTTTGCAGGTAAAACAATGTAAACGAACATTTATGTGCAAATAAAATCCTATTGAATTGAAATTGAAAATTGGAAAAGTGCCATGGTAGGTTCAAGATCATTTTCAAGATTTTGTTCTGTGCGACTTGGAGTTTTTTATAAGGCAGCTTGCACAATTACCCCATGCTGGCGCTGCATACAACAATATTGCTTGGAAGACAACTTTAAATATTATAAGCTTGTTGTCGTTGCTTAGCTTAGATTTTCGGTTAATAAACGGATAAAGGATTTTAATCGTTTTGTTAACTTTGGCAATAGTATGTAAGATGTGAGGTATAAACATAACCCTTTTATCTAAAATGACCTCGAGGTATCTTACTGAGTCCTTTCACTCTACAGGACGCCCATCTATAATAAGATGGCCGCTTGGCACAAAACGAGCTTGTCTTTTCCTCGACAGTTTAAATCCCCCCCAATTAAGTACATACAACTAATGCCAGTTAATTTTCTTAAGTTGCTCCTTAAATCTATGCGCCTCGATTGGTTTGCAGCGCCTCCAGGGTAATAAACTGAATAGACTTTTATCGACCGTCCATTACTAAATAGGATCTCGATACCAACATTCTCTATTAATTTAGTATTAACAGAAAGCAATACCGAATGGCGTATTGTTCTTTTAACTGCGATGGCAACACCACCACTTCTTCTATTTTAAATATCCATTCGATAGCATTTGTAATCGCTATTGCTCAATTTATTTATTGTGTTTTGGTTTTCATTAAGCATTGTTTCTGTCAGTAAACCTACATCGATGTTGTTTTTACTAAGGAACGCAAACAACTCTAAGCTTTTATTTCGAACGCCTCTTGCATTCCAAGTAATTATTCTTACGCTTGCATTCATTATTATTTAGAGTTAGATTTTTGTACGATTGGAAGCAACCTACTATTAAACGTCGCTTGGAGGATTTTTCTTTTTTTGTTATTAGTATTTCTTTTTTGTTTTTTTGTCTTTTTTTTATTTTTTTTATTTTATTGCACTATCAGCTCTGTGTCGTGGAGGGCTTAAAGCAAGACTATCACGAGCAGAAATTGCCGGCACAAAAAGTGCTCTCACAGGCTCATCATTTAGTGCAGGTGTTAGTAAGGACAATAATTATGTACCTACAAAATACTAACACATACACAAAATAATGCAAACAATTTAAGACATTAAAGCATTATTACGCAAATATTTTTTAGCTTAATTTTACTAACATGCAAGTCAATAACATGATCATTTAGATTATAGATTCTACTGATGCGATTATGTCCTCATGCCTCCCATAATTCGTTCTATGATGGGGGCTAAACAATAATTCAACACTGCGTAAATTATGGGCACCACCACGAAAATTAAAGCCAATAGACGACAGCAAGTCAGGTGCATCTATTTGACCGGATATAAGCTGCTGTAAAAAAATGATATCGCTATTAAGCCTTCGTTGAGAAAGGGGTAACATTGCAGGTGGCAATGGTGCGATGGTAGTGTATTCACTAAGTGATGGGCAGGTCGTGCGTTCGAATCCCGACCAGGGCCATGATTTTTATAAATTGAATACACACAACAAAAACTGATCTCCCTAAAGCAATTTAGGCGCCACCTGTTGAGAAAAAAAAACCCATCGCACCAAACTTCTTTCCTATCCTTCTATTCTTTCAGTAAGTAGCACCCAAAAATAGGCAATGAATTGCTGGGAGCTACTTGCGCAACAAACTAAATGCCTGCGCTGTGGTTTTACCATTATAAGGGTACTGTGTCACTACAGAAAAAAGAAATCCCTTTAGCGCAAATTATATAAAAAAAAAATAAAAAATTTGAAGAAGCTGGATACGTTGACTGTAGGGAGGAAGGTTAAATGGATCATCCCATGGAAGTCCTCTAAGTGCAAATCGAATAAATTTAAGTTGAATGGCCTCTATTCGATTTGAATGAATGTTGTAGAACGGTGTCCAAACTTGAGAGGCATACTCTAGAATCGGACGGACAAAACAATTGTACAATGACATAGAAACGTAAGGGTCATTAAATTCTTTGGCCCACCTTTTTACGAAGCCCAGCATAGAATTAGATTTATTAATAATAGAATAAATATGCTTAGCAAAAACCAGTTTGGGGTCGAAATAAACCCCAAGATCCTTAAAATTATCAACATTACATAGAATATGTTGAGACAGAGAATATTGAAAGGTGGAAGGGGTAGTCTTTCTAGAGAATGTCATATGTTGACATTTAGTTGGGTTCAGGGATAAACCGTTTTTATCACACCAATTGGCGAAGCTATTAATGTCAGATTGAAGAAACATTCTGTCTTGCTGACTAGTGATAGATTTATATATTTTCATATCATCAGCGTAGATCAGGATATTACTGTGATTTATACATGCCTTAACATCATTAATGGCAAGTTAAAGTTTTAAAAGAATTCTATAAACAAAGTGGTAATATTCCATCTAGAAACTCTTCAATATACAACTTACGGGTTAATAATCTGGCACTTGTTGATACTCTAGTTCCACACAAAACACATTTCATGAATTTTTATTTAATGACATCCGCAATTGTATTCAATAATCTGCCCATTTCAATTAGAAGAACTTACTACTTTCATTCTTTCTTGAAAAAAATCACAAACTGGCTTTTCACTCTAAACTTGACAGACGTAGAATTAGTCTATAAAGTAAGAACTTAAGTATCTTTCTTCTATTAACATCGCTTATGTTTTTTGTATTTTTTATACGTAATGTTTCTTTAATTTTTGTTAATTTAAAAAAAAAAAAAAAAAAAAAAAAAAAAAAAAAAAAAAAAAAGAACAACTGAAAGTACCCCACGTCAGTTATTCTTCTAGTTTGAGCCGAAATTTTTGGCGGTCATTCAACTCTAACGATATAAGTTACTGAATGACACTGATTTATTCTCTTACACTTATTATTATTTTTGAATTTTTTATATAAACTGTAAATAGCATTAAGTGAAAGTTGAATAAAAATGAATAATCTAATCTAATCTAATAAATAAAATTGGTCCGAGGTGACTTCCTTGGGGAACTCCAGACTGAGCTGTGAAAGATGCAAATAGCGATCCTCTAAATTTCACTAACATACTCAGTAGTTCAACACAATGACCACAGAGAGAGAAAACCTTTGTGATTAATATTTGACCATAATGCCTTGGGTTCCATTTGTCGACCTGATTTTAAAAATCTCAGGTGAGAAACTTTGTAATTCTATTCACTTCCAGTTAACTGCAGAATGAAAATACAAAGATGTTTGTATTCCTCCCAGATATTAAACCCATCCGTATTAATTTCGTAAGGACGAACCGAAAACTTCTATTTGCTTCTGCTGCGAAGCCGAATACACACATTTATGTCTCTATACCAGAACCTCCATTAAAAGTAGGCTAAATGAGTATACAGCGGTGCAGTGTTGCCATTGGGGTGGCAATGGTGCAGTAGTAGTGTATTCGCTTACGGAATGGAAGGTCGTGTGTTCGAATCCCGGCCAAGTCCATTACTTTATACGGAATACATGAAATCGTAATCTCCCTAAGTAACTAGACACCACCCGTGGAGAAAAATCCTACAACTGCACCCAAACACTTATTTCCTATCTCTCTAATCTTTCTAATACCAAGTAGCTTACACTGTTGTTCTTAGCATTATAAGGGTACTGTAACAACAGAAAAAAATCCCTTTAGCGTAAGCAAATTATAAAAAAAAAAAAAAAAAAAAAAAATTTGTCTGTATGCCTCAAGTGGCACTATGTCCAAAAATGTATCAAAATGCCATTTTTAAGATTTTCCTGCATCTGATGTTTTTTTTTTTTAGGTCTGAGCTTTTCCAGATTCAATAGTGGACAGGGACAAAATCTAAAGTAATTTGTTGTGTGGCACGGTCTGCAGATTTGTATGAGTTCAAGCTATGAGAGTTGGTTACCTGTATATTTGAATTGTTGAGGTTAATAAAGCCTAATAGAGGTCTATGAATTATTGCCCAAATACCCCCTCTTATTTTGCCAACTACTTCTTTTGCCTAAGGGCCGAGGCTATTATCTGTTTAAAAGAGATTATAATTCGCCAACCAATATATTCCTAAAGTGTAGGTAGGTAGGTAGGTAGGTAGATGGATGCCCTTGTGACTGTTGTCACGGCTCACTTAGACCAACTGTTTGGGTCCATTGTGTCCATTGCTGTTGGGGTTTCCAAAATTTTGAACCTGCAAATACAAAAGATATGCCGCTGTTAAACAGCTCAGTGATCCGCTTTATTAGAACCACCCGGATCTATATGTAAATCTCAGGAGTTTGTTAAGCTCAATGTCGGTCAGATCCTCCAGCTCCTCAAAAAAGTAGCTGCCAAGAATCTTGAATCTCTTAGTACTAAGGGCAGGGCATTCAAATAATAGGTGGCGAATAGATTCTGTCTCTTCGACGTCTCTACAGCTCCTGCAGTAATCGTTGTGCGCTATGCCCAGCCGTTCCGCGTGTAGGCCCACCACGCAGTGTCCTGTAAGGACCCCTGTCAGTGTGCGTATGTCTCTGCGGTTCAGCCCGATTATGGCCTTAGATTTCCTTTTGTTTACCGCTGGCCAAAGCTCCCTCGTGTGTCTGCATGTTTCAAGGCTGGTCCAACGTAGGTTTGTTCTACTCATGGATTCGGCGTTGATTTTCCGTGACAGTGTACTGAGCGGAGTTTGTAAAGATTTCAGCGCCAGAGATGCATCCATCTCCGATCCGCATCTTGCCAGCTTGTCTGCTTCTTCGTTGCCCGAGATGTCCTTGTGCCCCGGTACCCAGCATAGGATCACCGAGTTTACGGTTGATATCTCGTCTAGGTGTTTTCTGCACTGTAACACCGTCCTTGATTTAACAACTGCTGACTCCATGGCCATTATGGCCGCTTGGCTGTCAGAGTATATGGTGATCTGCTTATCGGCCAGTTTACGTTTCTTCACCTCCTTAGCGGCTTGAGTGATTGCAGCTGTCTCTGCCTGGAAGACGCTGCATTCATCGTTGATTCTGAAAGATATACCCAGGCCCAGAGTCTCACAGAAGATGCCTGCACCTGTACCCGCATCCATTTTGGATCCGTCGGTATAGATGGCTATTTCGCCTTCTTCCGTGACTGTTCTATTGATCCATTCGCTTCTTTCTGGGATTCTGGTAACGAATCCCTTTTTGAAGGCGAAGGTGTGTGGTAGGTAGTCAGTGGATTTTGTTTCTTTCGAGGCTCTCTATCTTGCCTCTACCGATGCGTGTCCGTAGGGCCTGAAAGACCATAGTCCCGACTCCCTGAGTCTAACGGCCGTTTTAACCGCTATGCTGCTGCAGTGTATGTCCAGGGGTGTGAGGTTAAGTATTACCTCCATGGCTGCAGTGGGTGTGGTCCTTAGTGACCCTGTTATCCCGATGCAAGCCGTCCTTTGTATCTTAGTAAGGCTTGAGAGATGGCATTTCTTCTCAGTAGCCTTCCACCATACAGCTGCGCCATATGTTAAAATGGGTCTTACCACCGCTGTGTACAGCCAGTGTACCACATGTGGTTTAAATCCCCATGTGTTGCCGAATGTTCTTCTGCAGGCATAAAGTGCCACGTATGCCTTTTTCACCCGGTCTTCTATATTTTCCTTCCAGTTGAGTTTGGAATCTAGTATAACCCCCAAGTATCTTGCCGTCTTGGAAACTTGTAGGTGCACTCCATTCATCCTTGGTAGTTCAAAGGCCGGTATTGCCCTTTTCCTTGTGAACAGCAGGATTTCTGTCTTGTCTGGGTTTACTCCGAGTCCTTTTTCCGCAACCCATTTGCTGACCAGTAGGAGTGCATAGCTGAGTCGCTCACTGAGGACTGGGATGAATTTACCCGAGACCAGGATTGCTACATCGTCGGCGTAGGCGCTCACGATAAAGCCTTCCCGCTCTAGTATTTTTAAGAGTTCGTCCATGACTAGGATCCATATGAGCGGAGAGAGGACGCCTCCTTGTGGGGTACCTCTGCTGACTTTCCGTTCTATACAAACGTCTCCTAGATAGGACTTGATTCGTCGTGTGCCTAGCATTAGTCCAATCCATTCACATAGACTGTTATTGACCCGGGCCCTTCTAAGGCCGCACAGAATTGCGTCAGCCTCGATATTATTGAAGGCTCCCTCTATGTCTAGGAGCGCACTCAAAGTAAATTCCTTGAATTCCAGTGATCTTTCCACCACGGAAACTACTTTATGTAGTGCGGTGTCTACAGATCTACCTTTGATGTATGCGTGCTGCGATTTGGAAAGGTAATTATCGCTGATCGCTTCTCTGACATGCACATCAATTAGTCTTTCCAGTATTTTTAGCATGAATGATGACAGACTTATAGGTCTGTAGTCCTTTGCTGTGGTGTGGGTAGCTTTCCCTGCTTTAGGGATAAATATTACCCTCACCTCACGCCATGCTTTGGGAACATAGCAAAGCCTTAAGCAGCCCATATAGATGCGTTTTAGTCTTGGGATAGTGGCATCCTTAGCCTTCTGAAGCATTATAGGTCGAATATTATCTATTCCTGGTGCTTTGAAGGGGGCGAATGAGTTGATCGCCCATGCTATTTTTCTTTCGTCGATTATTGCGTCGATTGTGTTTTGATCCATTCCCTGCCTCGTGTCATGTGTAACTGTATCGTATACTCTAGGCACGTCGGCACATCCTGGGAAATGGGTTTCTGTCAAAACGACCAGCGTCTGCTCGTGTGATTCAGTCCAGCTACCGTCGATATTTCTTAGCGAGGATATCGGTATCGGTGCTTTAGCCAGAACTTTTCTGAGTCGCGACGCCTCAGTCGTAGATTCGATCGATTCGCAGAAATTTCTCCATGAGTTCTTCTTGGCGAATCTTATCTCCTTTTTTAGGAGTTTAACGCTCTGCTTGTAGGTCGTCCATTCGATTAGTCCCTCCTTTGCGAGGTTCCATCTAGATCTTGACGCTTGCATAAGCTCCCCGATCTTGGAGTTCCACCAGGGAGGGCGTTTTTTTCCGTTCGTTCTGCTTACTGGGCAGGATTTTTCGAAGGATTTTGAGAGCACCTCAGTTAGAGACTCAACTGCTTTGTCGATCTCTTGTTCAGTGCTGTGGTTTTTTACCGGGCAGACGTTTTCCAACATCTGTAGTTCTGTAGTGAACCTGTCCCAGTCTGCTCTTCTTGGGTTCCTGAAAATTTCCCTAGCCTGAGATTGAATTTGTAGGTCAAAGAGTATCCAGCAGTGGTCTGAGAACGATGCCTTGCTGGACACTCTCCAGTTCACGACCTGGACGGAACTGCTCTGAGATACAAATGTAGCGTCTAAAACTTCCCTTCTATTCGCTGTTATGAAGGTAGGGTCATTACCCCTGTTACATACGATTAGATTGGAACTGAGTAAAAAGTCGAACAAAGCCTCGCTCCTTGCATTAATATCTGAGCTGCCCCAGATAGTATGATGGGCATTTACGTCACCGCCTAAGACTAAGTTCTTCTTACCTTTCTCGGACGCTGCTACTAGCGTCCTTACCGAATCCGGGGGGACAGATGTGTCGTCATTGTGGGGCATGTACACTGACGCCACAGTACAGCTCTCGTCCTCTCCTCTAACCTCCACCGCCGTCACGTCGCCCGTGCTGAAATGAGACAACATTAATACATGAAGGTTTTTATTTGCCACGATACACGATCTCACCTTTCCCTTATCGGATCTGTAAAAGGTGTTAAATTTGTATGACCCTAATCCCATCACGCGATCGTTATGGATCCATGGTTCCTGGACTAGGGCCAGGTCCAGCTGCTCCCTTTCCAGGAGCAGCCTCAAGTTGTCCGAGGCGACTTTACTGTGGTGGAGGTTGATCTGGACTATCTTCATCGATGGCCATATCTTCTCCTCCCACATTGTCGGTCGCCTGTGCGTCCGATGCAGTGCGTTTAAGCAGCTTGAGGGTAACCTCGCTCGCTGCAAATGACAACGCCATCTGCATCTCCTTCTTCAGCGGTGATGGCGTTTCGTCGAAGACGACGATATAGCCTCTTGCACCATTTTTGGGTTCTTCCGCGCTTACAATTTCCCATCCCTGCATGGGGATCTGTGGGTTTTGCGCTTGCAGGACGCGCAGCACGTCATTCTTGTCCACCCCCATTTCGGGGATGACTATTCGTCCCTTCGCCTTCCTAGTGACTTCCCTTTGCGGGACGGCCTTGAGCATGGCTCCTTCCCAGAGTTCTAGGCCGTCTATAACGGTCTTGGCGAAGTCGTTGGATGACTGGTCCTTGCAGTCGATGTAGGTGATACCCTTGATCCACCTCATCTTGCCATAGGCTGGGGCATTTACGCCGGCGTTCTTTAGAATGTGAGATACGATTGCAGAGTCCAAGGTCTGCTCGATTCTCTTCCCACATTCTACTGTGTACTGCCCGCTCGGCTTTTTGATGTCCACCACAGCCAGCTGCAACGGATTTCTCGTCACCTCGCTGTAGCTGCTCCTTTGGTTGGTTCCCCACGCGCCTGATGCCTTTTTGGGGCTCCCCGTGGTCGTTGTGGTCTGTTTGATCTTCTTGGGGGCATTTGGCACGTCTTCCGACGACCTCATCCTCTTCGAGGCAAACACACTTCTTTTACTACCCGTTTTTTCCATCGGTTTCCGCTGAAGTCCGCTGGGGCCCGGCTTATCGCTAGGCTCCCTTGGGACTGGCTGAACCTCCTTACGTACTTCGGGTCTTCTGTTTCTGGCATTGGGGTCCATCTTAACGACGTCATCCCTCCGCCTTGTGTAATCGCCTTTCTTGCCGGTCACGTCCTTATTAGCCGTCCTGGTTCTCGGTTCTGGGGGCCTTGTGAGAATGTCCTGTGCTATGGTTTCTCTGGCCCATCCTAGCGATGCTACCTCCTTCTCAGTGAGAGAGGATCTTTCCTTGGCGGTCTGAATGCCATATATGTGTTTGGCCTTTTTGAACTCCCTCTTCCTTAGCAGACCTGGAGAGAGTTTTTTCTTCTTCCTCGCCTTGTCCGTTGAGAGATTCTCTTCGGAGGGTTCAGCTAAGAGCTGTTCTTCCCTTTCCTCCGATATCTCCTCATCAGTTGCACCGGCCTCTAGGGCCTCATCTCTAATGTGCGGTTCCACCGGCAGTGTGTCTGCCGCACTCTCGGTATCTAACATACCCACTCCCTCATCCTTGTTTTTGTTAGTTGTTTTAGAAATTTTGGTTCCCACGATTATGGCCGGAAAGGGTAGTCCGCCCCGGCAGCGCCGCCATGCCGGGGTAAGGCATTAAGGTACCTGCAGGTCTTCGCCAGTGCACCTCAGGGAGCTCGTTAGCGGTTGGTTTGACCCCCAACCTTTCATCCTTGGGCACGGTTTACTACTTGCTCGCTCCACCCCTGGAATTAGGTTTGTATTAGGATAGGTGTGTGGTGGGTGGGGGGGGGGGGGGGACAGAGGAAGGGGTGGGGTTGGGGGGGGATGGACCGGAGTGTCCTTTTGGTTACTTCTTGGTCATCGCTCATCAGACGGTCTATCTGCCATGGGTGGCCCTAGTGACGATCGCAGTCGTCGACAGCATAGTCCGTTGAATCTACGCGACTTAAGCCTCCGCACCGGCACCATCCCTTCCTGGATGATGCACTCGACAAGGTGACTAACCGCGCGAGAGGTTCCTAAAGTGTAATCCTTATACTAACTAGTATTGGCAGGCCTCCCGGCTTCGAATCTTCGCCGCGAAGGCCTACCAAATGCTGGTTTTGTTGTATTTGCGTAATCCAGGAGGTTTAGAGCCGACATTATGTCTCGAGTTTAATAAAACTACACTATTAAGAAAATTGCGCTAAATTTAAAATAATATAATAAAAATCATGCAATTTGTCCTTGGAGTGAGGAGTTGTTTTGCCAAACCCAAGTGGCAACGGTCTAAGGTATAAGGAAATTCTCCGTCGAATCTCCAGTCAGGTGTCATTCGTCGAGATGATGTTTACTCTAAGGTAGATGAACTCCTTAACCACCTCGAAGTTATAGGTTTGAACAGTGACGTATTGTCCAAGGCGGTGGAGAGATGTTTGCTGTTAATAGAATGTACTTGGTTGCTGTCGGCAGAAGCCGACACACTTAGACCAATTTAGGTCCATTGTGATACCACGTATATTATCTACCTCAACTCTGTAAATGGGACTGGCCAACGACATGCGGTTGTTCTCAAACGGTCCCCCATCTACGTACTAACCGGCCCAACTTCGTTTAATTACAGTGATCTGACGAGAACCGATTAACCCGACGTGGTATGGTCGTTGGTTCCTCATTAACTTGAAAACCAATCAATTTTCCTGTTCTTATATGGTAGTCAAAGCCTCTATAACGGCACATTGGAAACGGCTTATGATGTCGATATCTTCCTACATACCTCAGTAGCTGGACTGATTTATTGAAGAAAGTGCCTTCCGTATTATCACCTGACTTGCGCACGATTTTTGCAGAACAAAATTGAAGAAGTCAATTGATGGCTTATCTCCTGGCCGAAATCCGGGGCAAGTTTGGAATAATTCGGGAAAGTTGCGTCCCGTGACACAGCTGGATCAATTTTGACGGGATCCCATGTTCGAAATTTTAAGTTGCTTAACATAAATAGTACCTCAGATCTAGAGTTTAAAGAAAACATAACTAACAATTCACTTAGACACTGAGAGAACATCAGAACTATGAAGCGAATCGAAGATTTTTGAAATTCGCACAGTAATATGATTGGTAATAAATACAAAGGAACGAATCTTAAATTTGCGATTTTTTATTTAGGGGGCTTGGGAGACAGACGCCTCCATTTCCCCTCCAAAAGCCCCGTACTTTCAAAATTTAAGGTGGTGGTAGATGGTATTTTGAACAAAGTAACAGTTCCAAAAAATTGTAGATTTTCGAATAAGGGGCATGGAAAATCAGTCCCCAAAATACATAGGTTAGGTTAGGTTAAGGTGGCTATTAGCTTATAGCCAACACACTTAGACCAATGAGGTCCGTTATGATGCCACTTGGATCGGGGGAGTTTCGACCTCTACTCGCTAAACCAATTGGAACTTCTAATGAAGCGTGATAGACTTCTAACATTGGTGTTAGCTAAGCCACTGAGATCATTAAGGAAGAAGGCTCCTAAATATGGATTTCTTTTATGGGAGATTGCAGGAGAGTACAGATGAAGTGTAGTCTCCTCCTCCTCGTCCCTGCAGCTTCTACAGAAGTCATTTGAACAGACGCCAAGCCTTGATGCCTGCTTGCCTTTTAGACAGTGTCCTGTAATGACACCTTTAGCAGAGCCAATGTGCAGTCAGTTAAGTGAGATCAAACCCAAAGAGCGTCGCAGATCCAGCTTTGGCCAGATATGCTTGGCCGCTAGACACGTATTACTACATGTCCACCTAAGGTTTGTAATCTCGACTGCGGATAGTTTAAACATTAGTTTACAAGTAGTGATAGGCATACGTAGGAAACCTTTATCAGATAGAAGAGGTAATGCGGTTCCATTTTTGGCGAGTTTATCTGCCCTACATTTCCCTGGGATATCTCCATGCCCCGGCACCCAAAAGAGGTGAATAATAAAATACCTACAATATTTAAATTTGAATTGGAAATCAACTTCAAATTTAATTTAAAGAAATCAAAAAACGAAAACTGATGTGTAAATAAGAGTGACATTTTTCAATACAAAAACTAAACTGCAACATTCAACATACTCGTATTATACATTATGCATTTTGCGAAATATTTATAAGGAAAATTAGCTATTTCACAACCAAGCGTTGCGTTGTTTTATGGTTGCTACTCTCAAAAGATAGAGTTTGGAAGTTTCTTAAGATCTTACTGCTTGGCTTTTTTTGAGCTCATGTGTTTAGTTTTGTGGTTCTCCTTGCCTATAATTTACCAAATCTCAAGAAACTGTCATTTCGCCTCGGGTGGTTGTGTATGTTGCTTAAGTGGTTGTAATAGTTTTCCGGAATGTTTTGTAACGTGAAACATGAGCTCATGGAAGCACCTCTGTGTAAGATACGCGCTTGTGCTACAAAAGGTGACATGATTTCGCGTTAACCAGGGTAAAACTGAACTGATGCTTATCACTATCATAATCGAAGTACCAACCTTTACACTTCCTCGCCCAAGCGAGCAAAACATTTTACGCCTGAAGCAAAACATTCGACAAAAAACTGGGATTTAGGCCAAAAATGTTTCTCTGGATGTACACAGCCGTACGGTAGATCCTATCCTACATTGCGGGTGGCAACGGTGTAGTTGGAGTGTATCCGCTTAGTGATTAGAAGGTCGTGCATTTAAATCCCGGCCAAATCCATTACTTTATTTCGAATATATGTATAACTTGATCTCCCTATATAAGCAATTTAGACAACACAGGTTGAGAAAAACCATAAAACTGCACCAAAACACTTCTTTCCTATCTCTCTATTCTTTCTCAGGTAAGTAGCACCGAAAGGCATGCAATGAAATATGCCATTGCTAGGTGCTGCTTGCTGTTCACAAATGCTTGCGCTGTGTTCATAGCACAATAAAGGTACTGTAAACATTTACGGGAAAAACCTCCCTTTAGCGTAAGCAAATTATAGAAAAAAAAACCTATGGGTCCCTGGTATGGTGTCCTTCCTTACAAAGCAAATCCTACAACATCACTAAATTCAGCAAAGTACAAAGAACGGCTAGATTTCGAACTACGGGAGCTGTACGGTGAAGCTCGACCGAAGCGTTGTCGGCGACCCGCAACATTCTATCCCTTCATCTGCATATCATAGCCAGAGTATTGTGTAGCGCAATGAGATTGTAAAAATCTAGCTGTTGATCCACCAGACCGAACGGCTGTAATTATAGGGTTATAGTTAAATTTAGAGCGTCTGCATAAGGCACACTTACCTAGTATAAGTATCTGTAAGTGTTCTTATTCTTCTTCCTTGACGTTGAAGTTATGGTCAGAATTAAAGAGACTATAACCCACCAAACTTTACTGCATCCCTACTGGCCGGTCTGACCTGAATAAACATCGACAGCTTCTCGGTTTCGTATCACTTTTTTACTGAGGTCAATCAAATGCTTATGTTATTGTATGTTTATGATCCAAGAGTTTTTAGGATTGCCACGTTGTTGCTCCTGTTATGGACTATTTTCTTATCGTCCTTTTACGACACCTGTGATTTTTAGTCGTGCCAACTCACAAATTTCCATGCACACTTGTGGGATGGTGTTACTCACCTAATTGTTAAAACTGCTTGGAAGCGATTTCTCCACTAAGTCGCCTCTTACGATAGGCGTGTTCATGGGGGCGATGCATTGATATTGTAAGCCCGTCCTGCATTTGAAGTATCCTGCTGGTATTAACCCAAATTTAATCATTTTGGTCTAGATAAGTAGGTAAGCAAACCGCTCGGTTTGTTAAAATCCAATTAGCAATGAGTACGGTTTTTTTTCTCTTTTTTTATAATGTTTAGCACCCTTATAATGTGGACATGTTTATAGTCACATAGTGCGGGCATTAAGGAAATGGGGATAAGGATGGCAGAGAAGAAATGGATGCACGTTGGTTTTAAATCTTCGCAGATTATAAAGGGTTGGAAAAACAGAGCAGGGAAGGTTATTCCTCATTCGTGTTGAACTGCTAGGGAAAGATTCTTTGTATATCACTGAACGTCCGAAAAAAGGGTTGAGGGTGCACTGATGTACATTTGTGACGGGTATTGCGGTTGAAATGTTTTAACGGTAGAATGCATCTGGCTATTTCGTTTGAGCACTTGTGGTGGAAATATCGATAAAACAGCAACAGGAGGAGACATTGCGACGATGACTAAGAGTGTCAAGCGATTTCGCTATATCTCGATTGAGTGCCAGATCTGAAGTGGCGAAATATTTCTTGCATCGCTTATGGAAGCCTAGACATTTCGCGGCGTTCTTGGCGACATCAAATATGTGGTCATTCTAATGAAGGTTGTCATAACTACACCTACCGAGAATGGAAAGTCTTGGTTACAGCGATGCCACTTCCATTTATTGATAACATGACAGAAGGGCAACGTCTTTTAGTTTCACACATAAGGTGCGTGCACCAGGAAACGAGTATACAAATCTGAGGGTTTTTTTTCCTGCGGACAATTGAATTGAATTAGAAGGAACAGAAAGGAAATCATCAATTAAAATGAGAAAGAGGGTCGGAGGCAAAACGTAGCCTTGGGAATACTAGCAACTATTTGCTGAGCTGCCGACTTGAATCCGTCCCAAACAATTTGCATTCCGAAGGTCCGAAGGAAAGGTTCTAATCAGTTGAAGAAGAGTATCATCGGTTTCAAATGCACGTATTTTCGATAAGAGAGCTCGATGCCAAACTCTGTTAAATGCCTTTGAAATATCAATACTTTCACCACCCTGGTGAAGAGATTGGTTCCACTTTTCGGTTATAAAAGTCATCAAATCATCAGTGGACCAGTTGCTGCGAAAACCGAACTGCATTAACTGTCATTAAAAAGTTTCTGGGATTCCAGTCATTTCATAAATTGACGGGTAATAAGCGTTTCCATGACTTTGGAAAGAAGGGACGTAAGTACAATTGGTCGGCAGAAAGAGTAAGAGGAAGATTCATTTTTTTTTGGGACAGGCTTTACAAATGCTATTTTCCATCTTCTCGAAAGAGCCCTGAAGAAAATGACTGGCCTTACATAAAACGACCATACCACGTCGAGTTAATCGGTTCTCGTCAGATCACCGTAATTTAAAGACGTTGGGCGCGGTTAGTACGTAGATGGGGGACCGTTTCAGAACAACCGCGTGTCGTTGGCCAGCCCCATCTACAGAGTTGAGGTAGATAATATACGTCGTATCACAATGGACCTAAATTGGTCTAAGTGTGTCGGCTTCTGCCGACAGCCACTTAAACCTAACCTAACCTAACCTACATAAAATTTGCTTACACCAGACTTTTTTTTTTAAATATTTAGTAGAGTATGATATTATGGACAAATCAGTAACTACGAAACCCAACACATTTATTAAACCCGACATTTGGAATCGTAAGAAGGTCGTCAGGTGTATACTTAAACAGAAATGGGAAGCTTTTGGTAAAATGGCTGGAGGCTTTCGGCCTCTTTCTCTTGAACGGAGTGCCATTGTACCTACTACCAGGAAGACACACCACTTTTACTGTTTGAATTTACTCGTATTCCTAAGAAAGAAGAGTAGGCACTTCAATGGTAAAGAGCTTAGGTTTACTGCACTCACCACATCAGCGCCAAATACCTGCCACTTGATACGAGCAAAAGCAGGACAATCAGAGAGGAAATGGTCCGTTGTGTTATCGCTTTCTCCACAAGCTTCGCAGTTGGTGGTGCTTGGCAAAAGCGTAATGGCCCGTAAGAGCGCCATTGATTGTCTGCCTTCTTCTGTTGAGAGATAACAAGAATGCCGCAGATTTTTTACAGACGTCGGGGAGAATTCGCTCTGTTTGCACCCTGATCTGCGATTGTGTTCATATGAAAACCAACCGGCAAGGGAAGCCCTGACCAAAGACGCAGACAGACATATCGCCGGTTCAGTATCTGAGAAGTCCTCCTCTGAGCCCTGTTTAGCAAGTTCAGCGGAGATCTCATTTCCTGTGATCCTCTTATGACCCGGGACCCAGATAAGTCTAAGTCAGCCCTCCGACCGAATTCAGAGAGATCTTGTATTCACGAACTATTTCGGAGGCGTTGAGCAAGGCCTTGGGCGCATCCTGATTGTCGCTACAGACGCAGATACTTCGCCCCCTCCACCTGTTCATCACGACATAGTTAATAGCCTTTAGGATATCATAAGTCTTCGTTTGGAAGACTGACGCATGATTGCCTAACGAAGAGCAAAGTCTAATATTGTCGCTCTCCATGAAAATACCAGCACCAGATCCTTGATCGGTTTTGGAGCCTGGCTCAGAGTCTGGCCAGACGCAGTACCGAAGACTAAGAAACTCGACTTCGTAATTGCGCATCAGCCGAAGTTCCGATGTCATTACATCCGATGGCATATCCATAAGACAGGGGTCGAAATACAACCAAAGCGCAAGTTTATTAAAACTCCATTGCGAGTTATACCAAAAGCCACCTCTTCTTAAACGTGAGATAGATTTGAAATTTTTGAATGTGCGCAATATTCGATGTCTGGATCATATTCAAATGTGATGCGATTGAATGATGACAATGTTAGCGCTCTTGTTGTTTGCATGCCTACTCAATTATTCGATTGCACCACCCACACTTCTATATGAATCCGTAAAACGATTGCGTGATGTTTGAGCTTTAGTTCTCATTAGTGCAAGTCGTTTAATTCGGTCTTCTTGTTGGGGTCAAATGTTATTTACCTATTTAAAATTGATTAAAATTAGTTTGCAGTTTTCGTCAAACCCTCGCGTACTAGCTCTGCAATGTCTTTCGATGATTTTTTACTTCCAGCGAATTCCCAACACAAAAAAAAAAAAATTAAGTGGTATATGGTGTGAATTTGAGCCAAATCGGTCCATAAATAAGAATTTTCAAAAAAGCGACCCAAGCGCCATCTAGGCGGTAAAACATAAACATAAACCATCAGGAGCACCACACGAACATATGGTGTAAATATAAGGTAGATGCCTTTAGTGGTTCAGCCGTGATGGTCGGAAGCTTTCATTCCTATAAAGAAATATGATGAGGATATTAAGCAACGTCGTAGAACCTTCGTAAATGTGTAAAAACTGCGAACGTTTACGACGTGATAAATGAATTGTCAAAATTTGTGTGGGAAATCTTTTTCAACTAGGTGGTTAACTTTCGACACGAATTAGGTGTGCAAACCAATCAGCAGTCGAGCTGCAGTAAGGCTGTGGCATACTGAATCTCCCATCTGCCAAACTCCACAGATGAAACAAAGGAGCGTATCCAACATCTGATTGATTTACCAAAATTTACGCAAGCAGTTTTTAAGGGTATTCATGGAACGTTCAACGAAGACTTACGCTTTAACAATGTTGGTAAGCTTTCGACTTTACACCGGGTTTGGTAGGTAATAAAACATTGTCGGCCCCAAATCTGCCTTTTCTTTGAGTAGAACAAAATCTTCCGCTGCGGACTTAGTAGTTACACTCAATGCTTTTGAATATTATTTTATTTGACTTGCAGGTTGTAGGATAACGCTGATTATATGGCGTCATCATTACTTAATCTTATGAAAAGCTCTGTCAGGTTATAAAACCATATAACAAATAAATTTAAACTTTACTTATTTTTTGTATTTATTTGAAAAAAGGCATAACCCATTTGTACATCTGTCATTTGTTACATGAAGTAATTGAAAGCATTGGGACGAATTTAACCATATGCTCTGCATATTAAAGTAACAAATAAAAATAATATTTGTGACCTTACCACGTGAATGCTCTGTTGTTAAGCTTTGTTTCGCTTTGTGCATACATTTATTTTTTTGTATTTATTCAGAAACAATCCAACAATCATGTAGACATGTTTGTTATGAAAAGTCAACCCATAAATAAAGTCCGTGCAAAGACGGACGAGCAAAGAATTGGCCCTCAATAAACAGCTCGTGTCGTTGAAAGTCACTTAAAACAGATCGCAACAATGAATTGTTTTTTTTATAATAATTTACTTCAATTTACACAGCCTTATCTCGTTTGGTATTTTTTTAACAAAACGGAAAAAAGAATATTTTTATATGGAGTGCTTCGTGGTTTCTACAATACATATTTTTTAAAAAAAAACGTCCTTTCATAATAATATTCAGTAAACACAATCAACATGAACAGAGCTAGCGCTGTTCGAAAAACCAACGTAAAACAGAAAAAAAAAGGAAAAAAATTACGGTAAGACATGACTTTGCGTCGTCGATTCGACAAAGCATGTACTTAAGAGTTAAAGCTTTTTCCCAAGTGTGCAGTGCATGCAAATCCAACCCATTTATTAATGGATCTTAACTAACTTTAATAGCTCACTTTATATTTAGAGAATGCGTCTAAAATTCAACTATTGTATCATTGCATGCGTCTATAGAACTAGTGGCTTTAGAAAACAAAAATCGATTGATTGATTGGAAATATTTTAAATTGCATAAAGAATAATTTGAGGACTACTTTGATATCTTGAAAAAAAATATAGAAAACAAAATGGATGAATGAATTTTTTATGATCGCAATAGCAAACATATTTACTGGTTTGCTCAATATATGAAAATGGATTAAAGAAAACAGAAAGTTAAGTAAGTTTCAGGCAGCCTTTAGAGAAGGCTTCTAAAATGTGGATCAACCTATCAAGTAGCACACAAAAAAAAAAAATACAAGGCATTAACGGCCCACACAGGGAATTAAACCTAGCTTCTGCAACCACTTTCTTTGCGAAGTGGGAGGGACCTACAATTTTAACCTTATTACTGCCATGTCATTTGACTAACGTGAGCTGCCAGGGAGTAACTTGGAAACACTAATACAAAATACATAGAAAATTCAATTATTTTATTGGAAAAAAAGGAAATTAAATACAAATAACTCAGCAATTTATTATTTAACTTATTTAACTATTTATTTTGACATGTAAGGCAAACAACAGTTTTTTGTGAATACTCATTGCACACGGCTTTCTGACAAATACTACAGTATTGCTTAGAAGATCGTCCTTTTTCATAAGGGCTGTTACTACTGCCCTTAGTCAGTAAATGCATCCACAGGATGATCGATGTATTTTCCAGGGGGTAACACAACTTCATTTACTTTGCCTCCGATGATGTTACGAGGTGAAGGTCGGCCTTGCAAGCTTGCTGATATTGAAGACCAGCAGTATTGTTACCACTTTCACGACCTTCACTTTCTTTAGTAGATTCGTTGCTTGTTATTTCATCCTCTGATGCAGATGCAGTCTCCAAAACATCTGCTTCACTATCTGAGATATGCTCGATGTGCTCGCAACGAAATGCAGCAAATATTCTATTTTGCAAGAGATGAGGTTCTAACATGAATAAACAATATAGAGTTCCATTTATTTAGCTATAAACGAACTATAAATTCAACGTCGTTGTAGTGTCTTAGAGTCACTACGTAACAGTTTATGTTCTTTTTAAATATTTTATGTAATAAGTAAATATTATCGAAACATAAAAAAAAAAAATTGTGTATAACAGTAACATAACGACCAATAATAAAATACAGTACACTGATTTTGCGTTAAAACAATTTTAACAAAATGTATATTGGTTTAAAATAAAATAGTGACTTACAGTCACAGCTTGGCAGGAATGGGGTTAAGCCGAATCCCAACGGCAAATTTGAGAAGCTTCTCATGACAATTGATACTCTTGGATGTTTGTTCGCAAGAGGTGGGGCAGTGGAAAAAAAACTTTAGATGTTACTTGGCCCCGGCGGGAATTGACCCGGATACCATTCGATTAGTAGTCCGGCACATTAACCATTGAACCACTGCGCCCGACCGCAAAGCTACCAAACCCGGTGTAAAACTGATTTTCGAGTGGCATTCGACACGCTCAACAGAAACTGTCTTTTCTACAAACTTTCACAAATCGGCTTATCGACAAAGTTTTTAAATATCTTTTCCAATATATACAGCGCCAATGAATCAGCACAATGGAATGTCTAAGATTGATTTAGAAATTTGAGTAAGACAGGGATGTCTGCTTTCGGACTACTTACCAGCAGGAATTTTGTATGAAGGAATATATAAATTACAGAATTGCTTTATGCGGCTGACCTGATATTTTTAAGAGAATCGCAGAGCTATCTAGAGCTTATGATCAATAAATTAAAAGATTACTGCAAGTACAATTATTTACACATTAACGCAGCAAAGTCATATAACAAAACTTATATTTAGGAAAGGAGCAGGTCGGTTAGCGGCATATGAAAAGGGAAGTGTCAAGTCGTACAAGTGTTACAATAAATCACGATATTTCATGGAAAGGTACTTTGCACTAACACTTGAGTCGAAAAAGGACATAAATACAACGTGGATTAGCCTGATATCCAATTCGAGAATATGAATTCCAGCAAAAAAAAAAGATTTTTGAAGCTGTCATGCGTTTAGTTCTGTGCTACGGTGCACAATTTTAGGGAAGCTGATACTACGAAATCGTTGAAAAACTGTTGTATTTCTTGTTCGAGTTTATTTCGTCTTTCGGCGACCACACCCAACTATCGTCTTGAAAACGAAAATGATATGTCACCACTTTTTGTGTTCACACTCATGTTTAACATGAGCTACATGGCAAGAGTTTTAAAACAGGAAGATGATAAAGGGTTGACCAAAGTTGTCGCCGGCCCTAACGGCACAAAGTGGTATACGGATGGCTCTTAAATTGATTCGGGGGTAGGAGCCAGAACATACGAACCATATACAAGAATTACGATACTTATGGGAAAGAGTCCAAGCGTATTTCAAGCTGAGTTCCATGCCATTCAAGAATGCAGTAGCCACATCATTTCATCTCGTATTAAAGGCGCAACCATCCATATAGGTATTCGCGGATAGTCAAGCAGCTATAAATACTATTGAATTTAAATCAGTCATGCACTATTTTAAGACTCTTCAAAAACTCTGCTTAAGGAATAAGACCAAACTCTGGTGGATTCCGGGTCACGAGGACTTTGAGGCAAGGAAAAGGCTGGTGAACTGGCAAGAAAGGGCTCAGAAACTCCTTTGAAAGGTCCCGAACCCTTCTGCTGTAATGACAGCTATAAAATGCTGGTAACATACAAAATGTTCCACCTATTAGCAGAGCATCCCAGGAGTGAAACAGGCCAAACGAATCTAAATTTGAGTCGGCATGATATCAAAAACCTAGTAGGTTACGGGTTACGATACCACCTAAACAAAATGAAAATAGTCGACTCTCCAGAGTGCCGGCTTTGTCTTGAAGGACACGAAACTAGAAGAAAGATTTTCTTCAGAGAAGAATTGAGTTCCGAAAATATAAAGAATTCCGCTGCTGCTGGCAGCATTATCCGCCTTATACGGATAGTGGAAATACTACTAGCCTAACAATTTCTGGTCCAGACGGTACAATAGACCTTTTAGGTCGCAGTGCCTTTTCTTCGCCTTGGCGACCCAGAACCTATAAATATACATGCTACACCTCGAAACAGGACTACCGCCTTTATTCACAATGAAGCTACATTTTCAAAACGTTTTAAGTCATGACACTTCCCAGCCAATAAATTCTGCAAAAAAGTGTGAAGCATCTAATCCAGCAAATGGTCCAATTTTTCAGTGAATGGTACAGGTTACGCAACGAACACAATGTGGTCTTAACGGAATTTAACAAATCTAAATGGAAAGCCAGACTACGACAGCTGAAAATGAATATGGATTAATCCTCTCGTAACGCTTTCAAAGATAAGGCACACCAAAATCACACGCGGTGTACATATCGCATGCTTCAATACGACCGTAGAGAGACAAATTATTTTAACGACCGGTATAGTGTGAACACAATATATGCGGTTTTTAATACTGAAGGTGAACTTCTGCATTTCAAATACATGCCGTATTGTACCGACCAAAAGAAGAGTGCACAAAGTGCAATTCCTCAACGCAATAAGAAGAAACCTTTAGGGGAAAATGTGCTATCGACCGAGGAAGTAATAGCGATATTAAATGGAGGTTGTTGTATGTGTACTTCAAAATATCAACAGCAAATCCTAGATGAAGAGAATATTTACGAAAGGGTTGAAAAGAATAGTTTTTATTTAGTTAAACAAAATGGGTTCCGTAAAGACTTTGACAGCGAAAGAAAGAGGAAAAATAGATGTTTTGAAGGAGTTAGGACTCGCAGGCCGAGAAATTGGAAGAACGCCAAATAGAAGTAAGACTGTTGTAAACAGTTATCTTGCAGATCCACAATACTATGGGAAAAATCAAAAGGACACACGGCAGAAGCAACAACATTGCGAGAAAAGCGGGTTCTTCTACGGCTTGCCTCAAATTTTACTCTAGCACAGAATAAAATAAGGGTCAACAGCGGAGTATCAGCCAGCATAGCAACGTTCCGAAGGATAATACAAAAATGTGGTACTATACAGAGAAGAAAACTTAAAAAGAAACCTGTTTTGAGGGAAGTACACGAGAAGCATCGAATGAATTTTGCAAGAGAACATGTCACTTGGAGCAGTGAATGGAAACGGGTTGTCTTTTCGGATAAAAAAAGTTTAACCTTGACTTTTATTTCCATGATCTAAGAAAGGAGGAGCTTATTTTGGCAAGACATCCCAGTCGTACATCAGGTGTAATGGTGTGGGGAGCTATTACCCACTATGGCACAATCGAGATGGAGTTTTTTTCCACAACAATGAACGGAAATAACTACAAATGTTTCCTGGAACGGTAATTTTCAAACGTGAAAAACATTTTCGGACCCCTGTCTTGGATATTCCAACAAGACAATGCCCCTACCCACACTTCCAGGGTTGTGAGAAGTTGGTTTCAATCAGAAGACGTCTAACTTTTTTTAAAAGAAACAGTATGATTCTATTCGAAACCGTCTTATAGAGGCCATAGCGAAAAATAGCGGGCATACTCATTGTAGAAAAACATAATAAATATATGTTTTAAAATCATAAAGAGTAAACATATTATTAATTTTGTCCTTTCTTTCGAAGATTCTTCATGTGGCCTCATCCTAGTGGCGCATCTTTTTATACGCTTTTCAAGTAGTTCATTGTCTGATCTTGGAAAATTCCAGCGGTCGTTTCTTATTTTCCCGTTAATTTTATGACTTACTGTTGGGAAAATATGTACCTGTTCATTGGTAATAAAAGTTTCCGGGTATAAAATTTCCAACAGATATATCACAACGGACCTCATTGGTCTAAGTGTGTTGGCTATCAGCTAATAGCCACCTTAACCAACTGCAAATCGATTGCAAAATGTATGGCCTCATCCTTGCGATCGCCAGTGTATAAAGCGTGACCAAGAGTTCTCCGCTCTTGTCACGCTATTCACGCTATTCATTCTGCAATTTTCTTCTACATCTAGTTTGATATTGTAAAAAAAAATCACAAAGCGGCATTGACATTTTTACTGTCAGTCAGGAACGAAAGAATAAACAATACGAAAACCTAATAATTTGAAATTAAGATGCAATAATTCAATAAGTATGTGTAGTGTAGTAAAATTTGAGGCAAGCCGTAGAAGAACCCGCTTTTCTCGCAATGTTGTTGCTTCTGCCGTGTGTCCTTTTGATTTTTCCCATAGTATTGTGGATCTGCAAGATAACTGTTTACAACAGTCTTACTTCTATTTGGCGTTCTTCCAATTTCTCGGCCTGCGAGTCCTAACTCCTTCAAAACATCTATTTTTCCTCTTTCTTTCGCTGTCAAAGTCTTTACGGAACCCATTTTGTTTAACTAAATAAAAACTATTCTTTTCAACCCTTTCGTAAATATTCTTAACAAAACTTTGAAAAAAATCGCTTATGTGAACTCCTGCAACGAAATATTCGCAAGGAATCATCCTAGTGGCGCATGTTTTTATACGCTTTTCAAGTAGTTCATTGTTTGATTTTGGGAAACTCCAGGGGTAGTTTCTTCTTTACCCTTGAATTTTATGACTTACGGTTGCGAAAATATGTACCTGTTCCTAGGTAGTAAAAGTTTCCGTGTATAAAATGTTCACCAGGTAGGTATAAAGACTGAATATCAATTGTAAAATGTATGGCCTCATCCTTGTGATCGCCAGTATATCGGCAACTGAACCATAAGCAGACATACTACTTGAATACTGAGCGGAGTCACTCAAATTTAATTTAATACCCAATCGTGATGATGATCTTTTGCTACGCTGTAGCCTATTTAATACTAGAAAGAACGAAGTCGTGAGGGCTTTCTTCGATCCTGCTACATCTTGAAGTAAATTAGGCGTAGTCACTAATGTCGACTTAATGAGGATTGATGATGTGAAACGATTGCCACATGATAACAGAAATTAAAGTACACTTGCTTTATATTGCCAGACCGCTTTTTTGTATAGAACGAAAATATTAGATTAAAAAGTTTAAATATTAGAAGAGCTTAATCTTTTCCCGTGCTGAAATGTTTGTTTGTAAAATAATTATTAAAATGTTCACTGATAGCGAAGCTATCTCTTACACAAATTTGTGATCACTCTTTCTTTTATTTCAATCAAACTTTATATTATTTATTTATTTCATTGAAAACTAATAATGAAAGCTGCATACTGATAACAATAAAAGATTTTAATAATTATAATACAATTTAGAATAAAATACAAAAGTGATAAATATAAATAAATGTGAGTACATATGTTTATAAAAATTTGCATATTTTGTGTTTATAAGTGAACTATTTTGTATACACACATTTGTTTACACTGCAAAGCCTTCTTCATTATTTTCACAGTAAAAGTTAGGAGTTTTAAAAGCTTCGAAAATAATTTTCTTCCAGATTTGGGTCAACAGATCGAATTTTTGCATTTAAAATTTTTTTTATTCTAGACATTGGTAATTCTGGCAAACGTCATGATCCTTAACGGCGAAGCTATGATCAATTTTGAAGAGATCAATCATAATCCTCCCACATCACTGTATCACTTGAATTTTAAATTATATACTTAAATTTCTGTATCACTTGAATTCTAAATTAAATACTTAAATTTGTTTGTGGGTTCATACAACTGGAGATCGCCGGTGTCGTAAGGTGAAGATTAAATAATAAGTATAATTTAAATAAATAATGCATGCCCAAAAACTCCAATGCAAAAATATGAGCATTTGATTGGCCTTAGTAATAAAGTGGTCTGAAACCAAGAAGCCTGCCAATAATTATGGAGGTCGAAACGGCGAACCTTGCGACCAATAGGGATGCAGTAAAGTGGAAGGGTTATGATCCCCTTAACCCTGATCATATCCTCTTCGTTAAGGGCGATAAAACTTATAGGCGACCGAGAAATCGCGAAATCGCTTGAGTCGGTAAGTCATCGTCGTAATGTCTCTGTGATATCTTCACCATAAATGCACATCAGTTCACCCTTAAGCCTATTTTAGGTCGTACAGAGAAGTATAAGGAATCCTTCCTCTGTCGTTGCATTCGTGCTCTTCCCTTCTCTGTTTCTCCTTCCCATTGTGATCTTCCAACACTAAAAAACTTTTTTTTTCTGTTAATTGTTTAAAAAACGAAAATAGAAGTTAGAGTAAAATGTAGACAATGCATTTTTAAAAGTCTCCAACAAAGTTGCTTGTTGGGGGCGTTAAGACAAAACTTTAAAATAAATGTTGGTTATTTTGTTGTTAAGAAAAGGACTCTTAGTCCCATGCCACGCGCACTTTCGAGGATGGGAGTATAGATAGGGTATCCTACATTTCGCCTAAGCGCACTGTCGCCTTTCTTTATGTTTTTCCTTTACTTTGCGTAGTAGTCCTTCAAATGCTGAGCATTGCTTAACCTGCCTGCCAAGTAAAACGATCAAATTATGCATTTCAAGAAATTTATTCGTTTATTTGCTCACAACATCTCCCATGGTATTACCTATAGTATAGACAACTAGTTAGCGACATGTCTTCGGTAGTTAGAAATTGAATGTCAATTCTGGATCATCAATTCAACGTCTTTGAATACTAGGCTAGGCATCCCAGTCGAATTTGAATCAAATAAATATGTATCCAAAAAAATAAATCCGTCCTTAAAACCCTCGGCCATTACAGGAGGCCAAAATGAAGATACTACTCAAATGTATTGCAGTGAATAAAATATTGTGTTGGTTCAAGACGAAAAGGGCGTTTGTGTTCATTTAATAGCGTGTGGCGCAACCCGGCTATAAGACAATATCATATTTTTTGTTCTATATCTATATTTCCATTTGACATTTTGTTCCACGACTCTTCTTCTCCACGAAATCTATATGTTATTACTTTCGACAAAACGAAGTATGACTCATGGTCACGAAGGGAACAAATATCCCTACAGTTTCCATTACAGATGAATCATATGAATTGCCGGCATCGCACACGATGCCAAACGATGGTGACACACTCCATCCAAAAATAAACAATTAACATTCTGGTAGGGTCTAATCGAATAGTGCAATGAAATATTAATCCATGCATCTACCTCCAGGACAAAAACAAATTGCAGGCAATTTCATTTAATTTAATTTTAACTTCATATCTATGCCAAAAGAAGAAGGAAAAAGTCGGCAAACAATTTCAAATATTTTTTATTGGCTGTGAATTTGGGTCCGTATACCCTCGAGAGTGGGCTGTCATAAAATCGCGACAGTAGGTCTACAGTTTTTGGCAAACAAAGAGCAACTGTAGGACATGATCTTGTTCTCAGGTTTCACTGTGTAGTGTTCTTTTTTGTTCCTGCGCTGTGGCTATAATATGTTGGGTGTCCTGACCTCGTTTTCCATTGACCATTAAGGGCAATGTTTCCTGCAAATGAAGCGCAGAGAAAAGGGTAGCATCATCTCCCTAACCGTCGTTGTCAGACAGTCGTTTAACTGCAATTCCGATATAAATGTATAATTATACAAATTGAAGACCTAGGGGTACATAATACGTACCTCGGATGTCCCTTTCCTTTCCTTGGAGGTGCAGAAGCAGCACATTCACATTGCGACAATTATTATTTTGTTGTACCAAGACAAAAAGAGGAGCTGTGAACCGTAACTGCTTGTTCCATTTTCAGAAAGGAGCGCAACGAAGACTGTGTGTATGCTCAACTACTTTCCGAGAGCTCTTGCTATACAGGTATTTGGCATACTCATCGGGTTTTTCATTTTATCTCGTCGTTTAATGTGAATGAAACTGGTGCATCCGTATGTATAGAAGTGCAAACAATTTATGAAAATAGAGGAACTATGAAGAGCTTTGCAGCTTTAATAAGTATTATCTGCACTTTGGAACTTCTTTTGGTTTCCCATCCATTTTAGAAATATTTTACTTTTTTACATTTCCTTCTCTGGATCGGTGGTTCGCTGTTTTTTTTATCAGTGCAAAAGGACACGAGATACGAGTAGAATGTATAATTAATTGGATAAATGTGCATTAGACACTTGGGAAGTTCTTAACAGATAGATAAGTTTAATATAACATGGAAACGTTTCTGAAGGATTAAGTGTAGGTAGGTTATTAAAGATGTAGGTACCGAAAAGTTTATTTGCAAAATATCCATCTTCAAGAATCCTGACGTCTAGGCGTTTCCAGTTTTACAAACCTGTTTAATTGATGTACATGCACAAGAAATATTTTTAAAATTTCAATCGTTACAGTTTACAGACTTTACATTACAATTTTCCTAAACAAAAAACTCCTACCACACCCACTATGAGTTTTTTCTTAGTATCCGTCATCACTCGCACGACATAACGTTTAAAATGGTGTACATCTAGAATTGCTCTTTTTCTTCAATTAAACATTTTTTTTTATAGAGTTTTTAATATTACTCCCAAGCCATAGTAATATTATAGTAATATTAACGTTACTCTCAGCAAGCTGGTTAAAAGCACGAGAATTGGAACCAGAACTAGGCTCGGACGAACAATAGGGGTAGGTAGGTGGAAAATCGTACATGCAACTCTTCCTCACTTAAGATAAGAAAACAAAAACCACCTCCCTTCGAAACCTTCATACTACAACTAGGTTATTCCTATCTAGTAGTTTTATTATTTAAACTGTAAAATACGCGTTTGGCAGGCAGCTTCCCAGTGGAGGCACCTGCTAATACCGCCATAACCACGCGGTTACATCTTATTGCGCTAATTCAAATGGTTTTATCCTTTCTAATCGGCGCAGTAGGTTAGTATCGTCTCGAATTTGAAGCATGGTGTTATTGCAATGACCGTGAAGGCGTGTCTGTTGTTTGCGGGCAAAATGTTTTATTTCATCTTCGACGGTAGCCATACTTAGATCTCTATGGATATCAGTGTTTCTGATAACCATGGTTTACTATTTTTCTAAGCACTTTTTTTGAAAAGTTTGTAAAATTTTGATATTACTGGATTTGGTAAAACCCCGGTTTTAGTACTTGCTTGTATAAAACCAGCTTGTTCTGCATGCTGAGTTGGGAAAATCTACCAAGCAGCCAGTGCATTTGTTTACATCGAATGGCGAACTCTTCGCGTTTCTTCTTGACGAGCGGTTTCCATTTTAATTTCGCATCGAGTGTCATTCTCAAATATTTTGACTCGTTTGCATACGGAATTCGTACCGAATCAATGAAAATGGGTAAGTTGTCTACATTTCTATAAGTAAAATTCACGTGCGTTGATTTGGCCTCGTTGAGAGCAATACGCCAAGTCTTTGTCCAATCACAAATTTTGTCAATGGAACGTTGGAGTTTATTGAACCTGCACCGCACGGGTCACAAGCCAACACACTAACCTCTACACCGTCGCCACCCTTTCAACGGTATTACTGACCGCTAAAATAGCTGTATCGTCTGCAAACGTGGCTACTGTTGTGCCTTCATCTTGCGGAATATCACTAGTGTATATTAAAAATAGAATCGGTCCAAGAACGCTTCCTTGGGGAACTCCTGCCGTGATTTCTTAGAATTCAGAGTAATCATTTCCGTGTTTTACACGAAAGAGTCTGTCCGATAAGTAACAACTAAGTATATCAGATAACTGTTTCGGAAAAGTTTGTCTTAGCTTATGTTTCAAGCCTGTGTGTGTAGGACGTGGAGGAGTATTCCATATTCGTGATGTACGGCAGAGGAAATATTCTTTGAACTTTACTGTACGTCCGAATACAGGCTTCTGGGTGAACTGATAAGCAGTCCTTGAATGGCGGGTATTGCGGTTGAAATGTTTAAGGGGTGGAATGCATCTGGCTTTTTCGTTTGAGCACTTTTGGTGAAAAAAAAGATAAAATAACGAAATACAGGAAACATTACGACGATGACTAAGAGAGTCAATCGATCTCGCGATGCCTCGGTCGCCAATGAGTTTTATCGCTCGTTTTTGGATCCTGTCTAGGAGCTGCAAATAAGTTATTAGTCAACAAGACCAAATATGCGCGTTGTAGTGGAGGTTCGGGCGGATAAACGCCCTATTAATTGTAGCCAGATCAGAAGGGGTGAAATATTTCTTACAACGCTTAAGGAAGCCTAGACATTTCTCAGCATTCTTGGCGACATCGAATATGTGGTCATTTCAACGGAGGTTGGCATTAACACACATACCGAGAATGGAAAGTCTTTCGGTTTCAGCGATGCAAGTGCCATTTATGGATAATGGCAGTGTGTGGGTTTTGCTTTAATAACAGATGACAGCATTGCGTTTTGGAAGCATTAAATTCCACTCTTGTTTGTACCCCACTGAGTTATGCTGATAAGATTGGAGTTTAATGAGCCTAACATACGTTGCCGTTCCAGTTCCACACCCGAAGAAGAGGAGCGAGACAAAAGAAACGAACATGAGAAGCTGAGCGTACTGTCATCAGCGAAAGAATTGATTGGATTGGAAGAAAGAGACAGAAGAACATTTATAAAAATGGAAGGAGAGTCGGGGACAGACCAGAGCCTTGGGGAACTCCAGCATTTATTTGGTGAGTTGCAGACTTGAAACCGTCCAAAACAACTTGAATTGAACGGCCGGAAAGATAATTTCAAATGCACGCATTTTTGACAACATAGCTTGATGCCAAACTCTATCAAATGCCTTTGAAAAATCAAGCGCAACGATCTTATACTGACCACCTTGGTGAAGAGATTCGTTCCACTTTTTGGTTAGATATGATATCAAATCACCGGTGAACCTGTTGCTGCGAAAACCGTACTGCAGGTCAATGAGAAGTTTTCGGGATTCAAGATATTTCATCAGCGTTTCCATGACCTTAGAAAGAAGGGATGTAAGTGCAATTGGTCGGTAGGAGGAGGAAGAAGAAGATTCGCGTTTTTTCGTAGAGGGTGGAGAAATGCTCTTTTCCATCTCCTCGGAAAGTGCCCTAAAGAATAGGACAGATAGAAAAGCTTACGCAGTGGTATTGGCAGCGTAAAGAAGACCTCTCCACAACGATAGGGGAAATACTATCTGGACCAGCGGGTTTGTGTATGCCAAGATCTCGAAGTACTCTAGCCAGTGTACGAGTGCGAACATGGATTGGTCCCATGGAGTATTCTACGCGCTCGAGTACTGCGGGAAATAAAGCACAATCTGGGAGCGTTAAGCTAGCTGCAAAGTGAGCAGTAAGCAGATTGACTTTATCTAGAGAGCTTAAAGCTGGAATGTCGTTGTAAATGAGTGGCGGGGTAGATGGCGAGGCCGAATTCTTGATGTTTTTAACAAACGATCAAAAGTTTCTACTATTCGTGGGACTTTGTAGTATTTTTTGCCTCACTCAGCTTTTGGTCGAAGTTGGCAAAAATTATTCCCTAAAACTCGAGCTAGAAAGCTGAAATTTTAAATACCCACTGACGCGCCTACTACACACCGTAAAAAACTAATTTATCAAAATTTCGCCTTTGGCACTCCCACAATTTAAAAAACCATTTTGTTGAAAAAAAGAATGTTCAACTAGGGAGCTGAAATTTGAAATACATATATACTCTCAAGGTGCCCTTATTGCCCATGTGTTAATATTTTTAAAATCTGCCCACCATAAAAGAAAAAAATAAAACGTTTAATTGAAGAAATCATCGGAACTGAACGTTCTATTCCCCGCACAGTATGTACATACCCTACTGTACATAAAACCGTTTTGTAAAATTCCTTTATATAAAGTTGTCTACCATGCCCACTTTATAGGGGCGGTTTTTATAAAATCTTTGCTTATTCGTTAAATTCCTTCAAGCGTTGTTTAAAAAATATGTTGAACTTTCTTAACAATCGACCCATTCTTAGATTTTTGACACGCCCGCTTTATGAGGAATAGGGATAGGAATAGGGTATCAAAAAGTTCGCCCAAGCGAAGTGTGGTCTTTCCCTATGTGTTCTGAAGCAAATATGCAGAACGTGATGTCTTCTTTGATAGACGGTTTAAAAAAAAAGTGGTATCGTTGGTCTGTGTGCAGAGCTACTCCAAATTGGTTCAAATGTGCTCCAGTTGGAGCGCTTTAATAACTACAAGCGCAGCTTTCGGCAAAGTAGTGAAAACTTTTACTATTTAGTTGCCTTCTTATTTGATAAAACCTTTGTTTCTGTCTGCATACGTTGATAAATGAGTTAAAAGTCAGAGTAGGTCACCCGATGAGCATATTGCTGATAATAGCGTACACGCTGTCTTACTTATGGCTGCACTCCGACCCTTATTGCTACTTATTCTTTACATAAAGAATACTTTTTTTTAATCGGTACCAACATATATATGACAAGAGATTCGAAATATATATGACAAAGAGATTCATGAATCAGTTCCATTAAAATATTTGTCCATACTCTAGATATCCTAAATAAGCAAGAACTGTCAATATAATTTAAGCTCTCAACAACCTGAATACTAAACCAAGCTAATTGATGAAAAATACAACTACTGCTTGAAAGGGTTTGCTTTTCGTTTTCCTCTTTTTTATCTTTGTTCTTTTTCTTCTACTTTTTAGAACAACAAATGTACATTTGCCTTGGCCAAGAAGGAAAAAGAAATAGGAACACCTCCCTCCATTGAAATAAAGTACTAACCTTAATCGGTCAACAAATGGACGCGAACTTGGTCGCCTTCGACATCGGCATTGGCATCGCCACATCATCATCATTATTGTCTGGTTTCTATTCAAAATGAAAAAGAATAAACTCCAAAGTTGTCCGCCATGAGTTTTGCCCCTGAATTTAGGGCCAATGGACTTCACACAAAAATGTCTCCAAAATGTATTCAACTAAAAAGAACCATTAGGTTATTTTTTTAGGTATACTCGTGTATACTTCTTTCTTCTCCATGTGTGGTTGGTTTTTCGTGCAGCAGTGACAGTACCTACTTACCAGGCATCGTCTAGAAAGAAGCGGTTATGCATTGCATAGATACGGTAGTGTCCTGGGTATATGCTAGAGTATTAAACCGTGGCTTGAGGGCTTGAGGCTGACTAAATCAGACTTATTTACATTAATAATAAACTTAAATAAATCAAGGAAGCTTTCCGTTATTATTTCTGTTTTGTTGCTTTGCTTCGAAGGAAACAAGTGTCCCATTGCCTAGTGGAGTTTTTCCCTTTATTTAGTACATAATGTATGTAGGTGTTTGTGTGTGTATTAAATGTGAGTTGCTTAGATATCGCAGTACGTTAACTTTGTTAAGCAAATGATTTCTTTTTTTGTTTTTCGCGCAGACGCTCAACTAAAATAAGCTTTTCTCGGAAGAGCATAATCGACTCGCAGTAACCTCAAATTACGTAGACGATGACGTGGAAAAAGGGAATCAAAATGAGAAAAAAATAAAACGAAACATGGGAATATACCTACTAGGAAGCATGAAAGAAACTAATGTACCTACATACTGACAAACTTCATTTCAATTTCATAAATAATTCATTTGAATCGTCACGTAATAGTGTGCAGTTAGTGGGATTTATAATTTCGGTAATAAACGCGCTAATTTATATAATAAAGGCTTAATAGCTTATATTAAGTTAACGTCTCAAGTGGAAGGGGGAACTTTTTCAGTCAGGTGTGGTAGTGCAGTTCGAAGGAACTGCTCACGTTTATTTTCAGGACGATAATTTTTGTTAGAGTTTTCTTAAATAAACTGTTTGTTGGAGAAATCAGCGGCAACTATCTGAATTATTAAAAGGAAAATAACGCTTTATAATCTTTTATTCATTCAATCTTGGTAGCATACTTATAGATTGCTAGTAGAGATTTTCATTTGGACTATCTTTCACTGTGCAAACAACAAAGGCAGAATAAATCACAAAATAATTTCTAAATGCTTTAACAAAAACCGTAAAGACAGATTGAGAACATTTCAAATGTAGGTCAAATAGAAAACCTCAAAAACCGTCGGTCAAACTCTCTTTCTGCTTAAGATTTATTATTGCGGTATTTCAGACCTTTATACCCTTATTCCCGTTTCCGGATTCCCATCTTATAGTAATTTTAAGAAATCAAACTCAGAGAATAACGCCCAATTCACACAACTGTATAAAATCCTTTATCCCTAATCGGAAAAAAATTTTCAAACCCAAGGCAAACGCGCAAAGAGGCTACTAAGTTAAAAGAGGTAAGCTTTCGGCCATATAAGGCCAACCCATCTGAGGAAACAAGAAAAAAAGTTCAAACGAGCCAGAAGTGACTGCAATACCCTAATTAATACTCTTCTTCAACGGATTATAAATCACCTTTCGAACCGTTCAATTCAAGTTGTTTTGAACGGTTTGAAGTCTGCAACTCACCAAATAAATGCTGGTGTTCCACAAGGCTCTGTTCTGTCTCTGACTCTCTTTCTCATTTTTGTAAATAATCGAGTGTCTGCTACCTCGTCAACCCATTCCTTCGCTGATGACAGTACTCTCCGCTTCTCATATTCGTTTCTTAGGTCACGCCCCTCATCTCCGAGTGTGGAACTGGAACGGCAACGTATGTTAAGCTCATTCAACTCTGATCTTTACAGCATAACTCAGTGGGGTATAACCAATAGAGTAGTATTTATTGCTTCCAAAACACAATGCTGTCTTTTGTCGTCAAAGCAAACCTCGCAAACTCTGCCATTATCCATGAATGGCACTTGCATCGCTGAAACCGAAAGACTTTCCAGTCTCGGTATGTGTGTTAATGACAACCTTCGTTGGAATGACCACATACTCGATGTCGCCAAGAACGCTGAAAAAAATCGGAATACAGGCTAGCGGGTGAAGTGATGTGCATTCCTACCTTGTCCGGTATTGCGGTGGAAATGTAAAAGGGATGGCAACAACATGCTATTGCGTTTGAACACTTACGGTGGAAATACCGAAAAAATACAACGAAGCACACCACATTGCGACCATGACTAAGAGAGTCAAGCGATTTCGAAATGTCCCGGTCCATAAAAAGTTTTATCGCACATTTTTGAATTCTGTCTATTAGCTCCGAAAATATACGAATATGGGAATTTTCCGCAAGTTTAGGACGTTGGTTTTCGGGCCTTCAGTCTCGTAGTTCGGTATATCCTGATGTATTCGCAGCAGGAGGTAAGCGAACCTCAAAGCTCCTCAAAGAGGATGCGCTTGTTCACCATGCCCTACCGGTTGTTCTCAATTTTCCTGCTGTGTTTGTGAGTTGCGCCCAGTAGCATAGACATCTGTCAAGCGTCTCTCCAAGTTACTTTGGGTTTCACTAGGGTACTGTTGAAAGTCACTATCAATTTATACGATGCCAGTTTAGAATTGAGATGACAGCCATAAACCATGTTCTTTGACTGGCTCGGACATAAACGCTATTGTCTAAAGTACGTCTTCAGGACTTCAAGGTCGATATTCAAGGCACGCTCGGTTACTGATAGGTTCCGGTGTTGGGTAGCTTTGGCGATGTGTTTGGCGTATAACAATTTTTTTAACCCAGTTGAATGTTATTCGTAGATGAATAGGTTAAAGAGAAATGGCGGGTGTACTGACCCTGAGCTTTTTTATGTCACTAATATAGCATTGTTGAAGAAACAATGGTATATCCGGTTAGACAGCATATTGTTGAGTAGATGAACTGTCTTACGACTGGGTATAATCTTCAGGAGCTTAAGCGTCGTTAAGTCCAGTATCTATTCCGAACAGCTCCATTCAGTTTGGAAGCTAGCTTAATCAATTGATTTCATTTCATTTTCATTTCATTTCATTTATTTCGAATTAAAGTTATTACATAGTACTTCAAGATATTGAATCTTATAATAAGTATCAAAATTTAAATTACAAATTGTTGTGTAAATAGATGGAAAATGGTATTTAGTTACGTAGTTTTTTATAAAATAATAGGTAGGTATAATTGTATTATATAGAATGAATTAGACTATTAAATAAAAATAAGATGTTCATTTATCATTCCTAAGAAAAACTATTGTTGTGACATGTGGTTGTAAAGATTCCTCCGAAATACCCTCGACGAAACTGTTCTTTGCAATCGATGTGGAAGATTATTCCACAGACGAATCGCGCTTACAAAATAAGATCGCTCTCCTACTGTATGTGCAAATCGTGGTATCAATAGCTTTAGACCTCTAGGCGTGGGTAAAAAAGTTAAATATTGATACAAATACTCAGGACAATGATTATGAATTATGGAATGGAGTTTAAGAATTGATCTGAATTCGAAATAATCATCCAAGCTCATTCCTAACAGTGTCATTTTATACCTAGAAACACTCATATGCCGTGGTATGTTGTAAATGTACCTCAAGCAGTCATTAAATGCGACATTGATTTTGCGTTTACAATCAGAATCTAGACAGGGATAAACTAAACAATTATAAGAAAAAAATGGTAGTAACAAGGATTTAACAAGATGCAATTTCATATTTGGAAGCAATAAGCTCGAAGATGACCTAAGACTTCGTAATCCACCATAGACTTTTCTTATGGAATCTGAAGTAGCATCACAACAACTCAATGTCCTATTAATAATAAAACCTAGATATTTAACACTTTGTACATAGGGTAAAGTTATACCATTGAGATCAAGAGTAGGACAATCTAGTAAAGATATTTCACTTCTTGAGAGCACCATACCAGAAGATTTTAGTGGGTTTAGACGTATTTTGTTGATATCAGACCAATTCTGAATATGTAGTAGGTCTTCATTAACTCTAGCCACACAGTCCTCGATTAACCCAGGCCTTCTAGACAAATAAATAATTACATCATCTGCGTAAATATGAACATTACTATTAATAACTATATCAGGCAGATCATTTACAAAGACGCAGAAAAGAAGGGGTCCCAAAACCGACCCTTGCGGAACACCTGAATTAACAAGAAACGGACTGGAGATTCCTTTCTCAGTTTCTACAGTTTGAAAACGGTTTCTTAAGTAATTGAAAACCAGTTCAAGAGCAGACCTGGAAAATTGAAAATTGGTTTTAAGTTTTTTTAATAAAATTGAATGATCTATGCAGTCAAATGCCTTTGAGAAATCAAGCATTACCATCACACTGATTTCGTCACGATCTATAGCTGTCCTTAAGTCGTTGGTTACCTTTAATACTGCAGATTCACAGCTATGCTTCCTTCGAAACCCCGATTGCCACTTTGAAAGTTTATTATATCTATCGAGGTCTTCTTGAATCTGTTGGGCGAGTAACTTTTCAAAAACTTTTGATAGAAATGGCAGTAAACTGATGGGCCTAAACTGCGAAGGATCTGTAGGATTTGACTTTTTCGGAATTGGAATAATTTTGGCATATTTCCATTTTTCGGGAAACTGACAACTGTATATACAAAAATTGAAAATATGTACTAGACAGGGAAGAAGAACAGGAAGAATTAATTTAATGAACTTAGGTGATAGGTGGTCGGGTCCAATAGCATTGGATTTAACCGAGCGAATCGCCAATTCAACATCTAAGCTGTTAACACACCTAAATGCAAAGCATACTGGTGAATAATCATCTCCAAATTCAAACGGCACCGCAAAGGTCGATTTTGGGACAAGAACTGAGCCCATTTCTAAAGGACTATAATTGCATTTTGGTATTTCACTCTCGATCACACCAACATTTTTCAGGTTTTTCCAAAGGATTTTTGTGTTTAACTTAGGGTCAAGACGCTTAAGATAATACATACGTTTAGTATAGCGAATCAGGGAGGTAACTTTGTTTCGGGCATAAATGTATTGACATCTATTATATACCGTTGAGTTTCGCTTAAACTTTCTGAAAAAATGCTCCCTTTCTTGAATCAATGTTTTTATTTGGCTATTGAACCATGGGCAACTTTGAGGCTTTACGAATTTTGTCACTACAGGAACATAGGTTTGGTAAAGTTCATTGATTATGTCAGTTAAAACAGAGACTTTCATGTCAATGTCTACAAAATTGCAGATATTACCTAACCCAATTCCCTCTATACTTTGTTGGATATTCAATAAATCAACATTGCGAAATGACCTAAAACTGAATGTTTTTACATGATGTCTTCTAATATTAAAGTTATATGAACACTATATAAGATCGTGTATAAAATCCGATGTTAATCTCAACTGATCATTTCCTATTACTTGATCCATTGAGTTCGTTAGGAACATGTCGATTAATGACGGATTCCTTACTGATTGGAAACAAGTTGGCCAGCGTTTGTTAACAACAAAGAGACCGAATTTGTCACAAAAATATTGAAACAGTTGAGTGGTTCCATTTTTCTCTAAGAAATTTACATTAAAGTCACCCCCAATTAAAATATTGCTGTAAATTGCGCTAAGTCTAATTAATGTGTCTTCAAACTCTTTTAAATGTTCTTCTTTAAACTTGCATGGTGGACAGTATACAGTGATCAATAGGGACTTTTCAAATTCATTTCTAACTTCAATACAAAGAAATTCTATAGCTGAGATTGTAGATGAAAATACATGCTTTGTTAATAAAGTGTCCTTGATAAACATACAGACACCCCCACCAATTCTATTTTTACGGTCGTTGCGATACAAAGAGAACCCGGGAAATGAAACAAGATTGGATGAAATATCAGGATTCAACCAGGATTCCGAAACCATAACAGCGTCCATTTTCGATGCACCAAACATTTGATAAAGCACAGTGTACTTTGACTTAAGGCTTCCAGCGTTCAAGTGACAAATATTAAAACCGTTATAAAAATTGCACATAACATTGAAAACACATCTTATTTCATTTCATTAGGGAAGTCAGTCGCCGTTTGGCGTAAAGGCAACCTTGTGGCACAAAAGATCTCTTCAGGTCGAAGTGCCTGCCCTTGGGCAAGGGTTTTATATATAATAAAAAAAAAAAAAAAAAACCCTTCTGTTCTGTTAGGGTCGTTTTATGAGCCAAAATGATTTAGAACTAAAACACTTCCACTAAGAGTATGAATTTAACATAGTTTTAGTTGATTCAATCGGCTTTAATCGGTCTTTGTAACCCGATGACTTAAGCAAGCTTTTGTTCGTGCTTTTGCTTGAGTAATCCAGATGAAATATAATGTTTGTCATTGCATTCTTAGTTTTTCTCGAAACAGGTTACTGTTTTATTGTATTTTGCCTTTTTTCATAAAATTTATTGAAAAATAAATTTGGTTCATTTTATGACTCGAAACGTAGCACATGAAATTAATTGCTTTGTTGTGGTGCTTGAGGCTCGACGGCTTAAAAAGGTTACTGTTTCATTGCATTTTGTTTTTTGTAAATTTATTGAAAAATAAATGTGGTCCATTTTCTGACCCGAAATGTAACACATGTAATTTTTTTTATACAAAATGAACAAAGACTCTCAACTCAATGTCACACCCATTTTGGGGGTTAGGAATAAGGATAGGGTTCGAACAGTTCGCCCAACGGTGTGTAATGCTTTCCATATGTTTTTTAAAGGATATGCTTCGGGCGATTTAATAAGTTTTTGTTACACTCATAGTTGTCGATCGAACATTTCAATGAAAACCGATGGGCTAGGAACTTCATAATTTGTGTACAATGGGGCGTGACTTCCCCCTTAGTTAGGTATCTTTAAATTAACTTTCAAATCATTACGCAATCAATAAATTCATAAATTTTGTTTGTCTGTCATCTAGGGTGAGTGTAACATTCAGTTAAGGGGTTTACAGCAAAACAATACATTTTTGTACGAGTAGATCTACCCTTTTAAATAATAAGACTTCTCCAATAATATTAATTCCCTACGCATTTGCTTCGATACATTATGCCCTGAATCCAAAATATACCTAATACATACAACATACATTATGTATTTATATATATGTAAAGAGGGTTATTTAATGCGTTCCCCGACAACGAGGTCGTTGATGGTGCACACCTATCCTAGCAATTCAATTTGACTGCATAAGTACAGTGATACTTCTTGTTATTAAATTTCTTTCAATTCACAAACAAATATTGTTTAATTTCACTGCAAGTAGATTTACTCTGTTACTTCGTACTGTACCATCTTGTCGCCACATTAGCCACCCTGTCGCAACTCTCCAAATCATTCAAGTTAAATCTCAGTAATTTAAAGGATTTTGAATCATAATACGAGTACCTACGTACATTGGATGTGTGCACTGTGTAGTGCCTTACTTGGGCTTTCCTTCTTTTAATCTATCAACGAAACCAATATCCCTATTTGAAATGGCACAAATAAAACATCCACTTTTTTCCAAGTCTTTCTGTTTCAGACCTGCGTATTGGTAGAAAGGTAAGGACCTACACAACTTTGAAAAGTACTACACGTTGTTGAACTTTAAGGAGCTTTGACAAGGCGCCTTATTTCTATATTATACAATTCGGTGTCGGTACCAGATGAAATACAAATGTGTGTGCACACCTCACATGTATACTCACTATCGATGTATGTGCTTGTAAGGATTCCCCTAGCTCACAATGCTATACAGTTAGGTAACGTATAGTATTTGCTTAATCGTATGGTGGTATGCTAAGCACAATCACCCGGCTTTGTAATGCAGTGGCAGCAGCTTTTTAAGATAGATAATTGTATTTTGTTTGCAAATAATCACACACTATGGTATTCTTCCATTGTATCCTTTTGTGTTATTTTGTTTTTTTCTTCTGTTTTGTTGTTTGGAAATTGATTGCATCGACTCATGGGGGCTAGTGGAACGTTGTGTTGTGAAGTGTTTAACTGGTGCAGAGATGTAATCCAACAAGGAAAATGAAAGCTGTGTATACCTATTCGATGACGTTGGGAAGAGAGAGCGGATTGTGAGTGTGCTGTGCTGGCTGAACTGGTTGGCGGCTCTGATGTGAGAAGAAAAAAGTCATAATGATTTCGATTTTGCTTTCTGTTGTCGACATTTTGTGGTTCGGAAAATGATAGCTAAGGACTCGCACTCGTACATTTATTTATGACTCTTAAAATTAAAATATTACGAAGCGAATTAAACTTGTGAAAGGAAATCCAACGAAATTTATTTTATTGCTTAATTGTTCTTTCTATTTTAACAAATAATGTTAAATCTAAAAGGTGAGTGTTCTTGCCAAGGCTAAATTAGACCAATGACTCTCAAATCAAATCCTTAACAGTGTTGTTTTTATGGAGAGAACGCTTCAAGAGGGAACAAATATTTCCAATGTACCTATAAGCCTGGGAACAATGACCATCAGCTCGTAGTGTTCAATATGCTATATTATATTATTACTTATTATTTCTAGAAAAAGCTTGACATGCTTTACTACGCCACTTAAAGAAAAACATTATTTTGTTGTTTATTTCTGTGAATAGTTTTGTGGATGTTATAGCATATCGGATAGTGTGTCCGACTTCTTACCGAGGGACCCTGGATTAAATACCCCTAATACCACCAAAACTTTTTCACCTCTGTAACTGTTGCTAAAGTCTGCAAACATCCAAAAGTAAAATTTGTCATGAGAAGCTGCTAAATTTTGGAACCGGCATAATATTGTAGGTAGGTTCCATTCGTGCCAAAAACATTACTCCGCGCACACAAATGTTTTGAAACACAGCGCAGGGACACTATTCCCAAACAATTTTTGTTTAATTAATATATTTATTTAGTATAATCTAGTTTTTTTTCAAACAGTTTTACATTGTTACGTTTCATTTCTTAAGTTAACTTAAAACTTATTCGTATAGGTATCAAAAATTTGTTTAAATATAAATTCCTATTTCTCTCTTGAAAGTTAAAATATTTGTTTAATTTTTTATGTTATTATGGACTTTTTAATACAGACATAGACCTTTATAGAAAAGCATGTTTTAGATTTTTTTTTATTTTTAGACAATTAAAAAAATTATTTTAATTTTTCGTTGGATCTTAAACTATATGGTTATAGATCTCTCCTAAGTGACAATTTTTTGTTCAAATAATTAGGTATACGAATGTTTTGCATTCTATATATTATTACAAGGCAGTTCACTACAATTCATTGCTTAACACTAAGCCATTTGAACGCTTGAAACGTAAATACTATTGGAGAGTATCTGTTACATTTAAGTATAGTCCGAATAGTTTTCTATTGCAATTTCTGCAGTTTTTCATGCATATACTTACACAATGATCCCAACAAAAGTTTTGTTGGGCAATACTCAATTGGGGCCCTATACTTTTATTATTATAGGTATTATTATATCTTTATATCAATTAAAAGGCTATTTTTTTTTCTTATTTGTCGAAAGAAACCGATTTTACTGGCTAATTTTTTATTATCAAAATTTAAATTTATTTCAAGGTTTAACTTCCTGCTTAATATTACCCCGAAGTATTTCACTTCATTTACACATTCAAATTCATCTGAGGCCATCATTATTTTCAACATCTAATAAAATGATTTCATAATGTTTTAAAATATGTACCTTTCAAATTATTATTTGTCTACATGACAAGCAAACTAGGTCGAATAATCGATCCCTGAGGTACTCCCAAGTCTATTTACGGTAGTGATTTTTCTTTTTTATCGGGCTGCGAGACTTTCTACACTTTAGCACTCAGACTCAATACTGGTGCATTGTACTACCAGGCAGACACACCACATTTTAATGTGAGAATTTACTCGTTTTCCTAAGAAAAACGAGAAGGCGCTTCAATGATAAGGAGCTTAGGTTTAGAGCACTTACCATATCTGCACCAAGTTAATATACTTTATTATTAAATTGTACTTCCTGTTTCCTATTGTATATCTATGATTCGAAACATTGGTTTTCAATACCTCTCACACCATAGCTCTCCAGTTCTTTTAGCAGGATATTTCGATCGATTGTGAAAGACTCGCAACATTTGTTTCCATTCAGACACAACATAGTTAAGTGCAGATTTACGTGAATGTTTTTTCCTAAATCTCGAATGATGTTCTATTAGGATATTGTTCCTAAATATGTTTTCTTGCATTTGTATTTGTACCTACATATTATTTTTCAAGATTTTTATTTCATGCAAGGGAAGCATATTCACCGGTTTTATCATGAATGTTTTCCAATTTGCTAGTTAATAATCCCGACAGTAATGTGTGATGCTTTTTTTCTGGTATCATACTTAAGCTCGTCGGAAGCCAGGGATTACCCAAAGAAAAGACGAAAAGTTCGGGCGGCGGACAAAACTGTGAACTCATAAATAAATCTTATTACTTATAATCTAAAAAAATAAATAAAATATTAGGCATTAACGGCCCAAAACCTAGCTTCTCCAACCACTTTCTTTGCGGAAGTGGAAGGCACCTACAATTTTACGCCGAAGCCGAACGGCAAGTTTGAGAAGCCTCTCATTACAATTGATACTCTTGGATGTTTGTCAGACGTTCGCAAGAGGTGGGGCAGTGGAAAAAAACTCAAGATGGTACTTGGCCCCGGCGGGAATTGAACCGGGGACCTTTCGATTAGTAGGCAGACACACTAACCATTGAGCCACTGCGCCCGACATTACTTATAATCTATTGTTACAAAATTTCAGGGAGAACCGGTTATACGGTTGATGTAAGGGTAGAATACATTATCGTAGGCAGGGTCAAACGATACCAGAGTCAGATGCTGCGTCGTCAACGGGTCGCCTCAGATCGGTCGCGGTAGATCAGGCCACACGTCTTAATTCCTGCTCCGCCTTGGCTTGATTGCTTCAACGCTAGGTGATGGATCAGATAGCCAGTAATTCGTGTTCCGGTCGGATCTGTGCGATTGTTTGGGAACGGTTGCTCTACTAACAACAACAGACGCAGTATAAACAGTGGGATAGACCGAAATCTTAATACACTCTCTGCCAGACTCTACGATGTTACAATATACTGTGGGGTTTCTTGTGACCCCCCTTAAAAATGCGGTGGGAATATCCGAAGATTGCCCGGAGGGGATGTGCAGCTATTGGTCGTCGTACTCCCAAAACCAAGCGAGTGAAAACCTCCTCCACTGGTATTTTCGATGGTCTACTAGGTAAATTTCCTGCAGGAGGCCAGTGTCGATGAATGCAAAAATGGGCTTGAATTTTTCTCCTCTGCTCGTTGGACCTGCTTGGTGATGTTTTGGTACCAGGGTCGGTTGATACGGGGACTGGTGGACGCACTGTGGTGGCAATAAGGGTCAAATTGGAATCGGTCATCGGGGCCAGTCGGGGTCCCGTACCTGTGTTGTGTGGTAGATGCCGTGACGACATAGGCCGATCAGTTGGTTGTTTTAGTGAGGTTGCTGGTATGTTAATTTCGGGTGTTACGAGGGCGGGTCAATAAGTCCCTGACTTTTGGAATAAAACACAGATTTTTTGATAAAAAAAAAATTTTATTTTTAACGTAGTCTCCCTTGAGCTCTATACACTTTGTCCAACGCTTCTCCAATTTTTTTATCCCTTCCAAAAAAAATGATTTGTCGAGGTCCTCAAAATAGGCCTTTGTTTGCGAGATGACTTCATCATTGGAGTCAAATCTTTTTCCACCAAGCCATTTCTTCAGGTTTGGGAACAAGAAGTAGTCGCTCGGAGCCAAATCTGGAGAATAGGGTGGATAAGGGAGCAATTCATAGCCCAATTCATGGTTTTTTGCCATGGCAACTGCACATGTGTGCACCCTTGCATTGTCTTGGTGGAAAAGAACTTTTTTCTTGGCCAAATGAGGTCGGTTTTTTTTCAAATCGTCATTGAATCGGTCCAATAAGTTGGCATAATATTCCCCATTGATTGTTCTTCCCTTTTGAAGGTAGTCAATGTGGATTATCCCGCGTGCATCCCAAAAAACAGTCGCCATAACTTTATTGGCTGACAAACCCACCTTGGCCTTCTTTGGGGCCGATTCACCCTTAGAAACCCACTGTTTTGACTGTTGTTTGGTCTCTGGTGTGTTGTGATGGATCCATGTTTCGTCCACGGTTACAAAACGGTGCAAAAACTCCTCCATATTGCGATTAAACAATGCCAAACCTTCCTGTGAAGTTGTTACACGATTGCGTTTGTGGTCGACTTTGAGCAAACGCGGCACCCATCTTGCGGAAAGCTTTCTCATGCCCAAGTGATCATTCAAAATTGAAACCACTGAGCCATGCGAGATCCCTACGGCTTCCACAATTTCTCGCACTTTCAATCTTGGGTCGGCCAACACCATATTGTAAATTTTTTCGATTGTTTCGGGTGTAGAGACCTCAACTGGGCGTCCAGGACGTTCGGCATCTTCAGTGCTTGTACGGCCACAACGAAATTCAGTAAACCACTTTTTTACCATTGAAATCGATGGTGCAGAGTCCCCATAGTATTTTTCAAGCTTAGCCTTGGTCTCGGTAATGGTTTTTTTTCGCAAGAAATAATGCTTAATAAGCACACGAAATTCACTTTTTTCCATTTTCTCCTCAAATTAGTGAGTAGTCTGATAAAAATAGCTGTCAAACACAAACTAACTGACGCAGCAAGCTTAAATTTTGACAGGAATCAACTGACAGATGGCTGTTGACAGGAGCAGTGTTGCCGTTTCAGTAAAGAGGTCAGAAATTCAAAAAGTCACGGACTTATTGACCCGCCCTCGTATGTTACAAACGAATGGTTAATACTATTAAAAAGCACTGGCCGTACAAAAATAAAACTGACTTTAATCATTGTCTTATTCATTATGTAGTTGAAATTGTTTTTATTTGACATTAGTTCTTCCATTGAGTTTAAAATTTTAAACTTATAATCGCAGGTCTGGACGTAATTCGGAATATCTTTATTTTTACCTTTAACACTCGTAATAAAATAGTGGTTGTACTTATTTCCCATTAATTTATTGCAATTTACTTTTAAGTCGTCAAATTCGATACATACATTTTCTAATTGTACTTTGCCTTAATTCCTTTCAGCTTCAATTAAATTCTTTTTGTAGGAATTCCGCTTCTTCTCCTTCTTATAAAATAACCAATCTTCAATGCTTCTCGTTAGCATACATTTTAATTAATTTTGTATTCATTCCCTTCTGTCTTTTCAATTTATTATTGTATTATTTATTTTGGTTTTTATATTCTCTTTGTTTTTCACTTTAAAAACTATGGATAATTTGTATCATTTCACTTTGGAAAATATAACAGATATTGATTGATCATTTAGCAATATTATACTAAGACTATTTATTGCACTTTTTCTCACAGATTGGGTAAAATAAAATGTATTAATTTTCGTTCCGGTTGATGTTTTGCCGCTAAATTTGTACTTTTATTTAAGAAATTCTATATCCTCCTTCTTAAATAAAAACACTCCATTTTTTTATTTTGTCTATTTAATTGTGAATTAAATCAACTCAAAATAGATGACTTAGACTTATTTTATTTACACTCTTTTATTACTTTTGCACTACCAGCATAATAGAACCTTGTCGAACTCTATCCATTCAGAATCTGTGAACAACTAAAACTACTCTTTACGAGTGCTAATAGTTCTACCATCTGTGATCAAGTAAAAAGTAAAAACTACTGCTTTTATTGACTCTTAATTGTCCTCATTCTATGGAGTAGGTTTTCTTTCTACCACCTCTCCTCTGTAATCTACAATCTATAGGGCTGTTTTTTTTGTTCCTTGACAGTATTTTGAACACAAAAAAACGCATTTGATTACTTTTTTCTAAACAGTGTTTTGTTATTTTCAAGTTTGTGAAGAACAAAAAATAGATATAAAATGTCGAATTCATTTCGTTGAAATTTCATATAGGTTAGGTTAGGTTAACGGGCTGATGGAACAGAGCGAATCTGCTACACCACACTTAGGTCCATGTGGTCCCATTGTGATACCCTTTGTTGGGAGTGTTGGACTCGCTGTTCTGGCCTTGGTCCTTCGTCCTTGGTTTCCTTCTTACTCCAGTTTGTCCAGCCATTTAGATGTCCGTATAAACCTGTAAAGATTTGATAGTAGACATCAGAAAGTTCTTGAATGTCTTGGAAGAAGTATCTTCCAAGTGTTCTATTCCTCAGGTGACAAAGGCTTGGACAGTGACAGAGAAAATGAGGTGTGTCCTCATGGGTTTCCTCATCACCGCAGCCTCTACAGATGTCGTCATCCTTGAGATTTAGTTTCATTGTGTGATTCCTTAGCAGGTTGTGGCCAGTAAGAGTACCGATCAACTTTGACAGCGATGTCCTGTCGTAACGTAAAAGTTTATTGGTTCGGCCCTTATCATATTTTGGCCACAGCTTGCGTGATATGTCACAAGTGGTTAGTGACCACCACCTGTTGTTGGCTTTCATTCGTGTTTTGTATTCCACCCTTTCTCTGAGGTTGCAGAGTGGTGGTTTAACCGACTGAAGTGCCTGTTCATGGTCCATCGCAGACCCCTTTCTTGCCAGTTCGTCAGCTCGCTCGTTACCGGATATGTCCTTGTGTCCAGGGACCCAGCAGAGACTCGTTTTGTGCTTCGCGCCAAGAGCTTTGAGCTCCTCGCCTCGCGGTAACGGCGAACAAGCAAGGACTTTATTTCTGTAGCTGACACCGCTTTAATGGCCGCCTGACTATAAATAAAAATGGTAATATCATTACGTGGTATCGCCATCATTGATACCATGCTTGCGACTTCAGTGATTGCTAAGACTTCTGCTTGGAATACACTACAGTGATCAGGTAATCTAATCGATCTGTTAATGTGTAGTTCCTCTGAGAATAGTCCAGCACCCGTTCCACAGTCCATCTTTGATCCGTCTGTAAAGATGGAAATCGATTCCCTTTTCATGGGTTCGTTTGCGTACCATTCCTCCTTGCTCGGAAATGAACAAGAGAATGGTTTTTCGAAATCTAAGTAAGGACACATGTAGTCAGATATGACGTTGTTCCCTATGTACATGTTCAGAATCAGTGCATGCCCAAACTGACTCGGGTTCCAGCTGTTTGTTTGGCTGATCCTCAAGGCACTTTTTGCAGTCGATTCCTGCATGTATAGATCCAATGGTGGCAGATTGAGCATGGCTTCCAAGCCAGCGGTTGGGGTTGTTCTCATTGCACTGGTTGTCCCTATACATGCTAGTCTTTGTATTTTTGCCTTCACTTTGAGATTGGTTGCCTTATCTGTGGCTTGCCACCAGACTAAGCTGCCGTATGTGAGCAGCAATTGCCGTATACATCCACAGAATTATTTTAGGGTTTGAACCCCATTTTTTTCCGAAGATACGGTTGCATGCGTAGAAAGCGTTGGCCGCTTTCCTAACTCTGTCATCGACATGAATTCTGGTATTCTTCTTTTATTAGTGAACAACACCATTTCAGTCTTTTGTGGATTGATCCCAAGACCGCATTTTCTTGTCCACGTAGTGAGTGTTCGCAAGAAGTTTTCTAACAGTTCGCTCAGAGTTAATAGGAATTTCCCTGTCGCCAGCAATACTACGTCATCCGCTTATGCAATTGCTTTGACCCCTCTGTTTTTGAACTTTAGGAGTATTTCATTGACAACATGGACCCAGAGTAAGGGGGATATGACTCCACCTTGTGGTGTGCCTCTGGACGCCACGACTCTTAGGTCATTATCGCCTAGTGTTGCATTGATGTACCTTCTATTGAGCAGGCTCATAATCACCTTAGTGAGAGACTGCTCGACGTTGGAGTTCTGCAATGCTCTTTCCACTGCTCGCGTTTCCACATTGTTGAATGCTCCTTCAATGTCTAAAAATGCTGCAAGTGTGTATTCTTTGTCTCTGAGAGACTTTTCTATAGTGCTGACGACGTCGTGTAGCGCAGTTTCCACTCCTTTGCCTTTAATGTAAGCGTGTTGGGCGGTGGAGATCGCGCTTAAGTCGAGTCGACTGCGAATATGGATGTTCATTAGCTTTTCAAACGTTTTTAGGATGAAAGATGTCAGACTTATCGGTCTGAAGTCCTTGGCATAGATGTGGCTAGTTTTCCTGCCTTGGGAATGAATACCACTCTCACTTCCCGCCAGGCTTTAGGAATGTAGCCGCACTCCAGACTTCGTAGAAGTCAACCGGTATGATGACGGTCTTTGTCTTCTGGAGCATAATAGGAAAAATCCCATCTCTCCCAGGTGATTTGAAGGGAGATAGTGTATCAATTGCCCAATTAAGCTTTTCTTCGGTTATTACTCCTTCTGGAACCATTGAAACAGTTGTAGGAGTAATATCCGCCTCTAAGTTATTACCTAGACTCGGGGTGCACCCTGGAAAGTGCGTTTAGCACTTACTATGGAGCTCTTGAATTTCCTGTGACTGGCCTTGTACAGGTCCCAGTCCGTTGGGGAATTGGAGGCTTTTGCTGCATTAAATAGAGCTATAGTTTTTGTCCTAATTTTAGACAAGTCCTTTGTCCACCATGGTGGATACTTTGTGTTCTTTATTGTCCGTAAAGGATAGGCTTTAACGTACGCATTTGTCAGAATTTTGTTTAGGTATTCTGTACCTGCGTCGATTTCATCTGGTGTGACCAGTGTTTGTCGTTGAAGTTTTCTACTATTCTTTTCTACTTCTTTGAGGAATGTATCCCAGTTTGTCAATCTGGGATTCCTAAATTTTTTTATCGGGTCTGCTTTCTCGTCCGTTAGGAACTCTATAATCCTGTGATCTGAAAATGATGCTTCAGTAGAAACTTTCATTCTCGCACATTCATAGTTTGTGAGTTGTTACAGAGTGTAACATCTAGTACCTCACGTCTATTCCTAGTTACGAAGCTCGGTTCATTGCCACTATTGGCTATCAATATATTGTGTTCAATAATAAATTCAAAAAGGGACTCACCTCTCACATTTGTGTCGGTGCTACCCCATTGAGCATGATGGGAGTTGGCGTCGCATCCTAGGATGAAATCCCATTTTTCACGCTCAGCTTTCACAACCACCAGGTTGGTTAGATCGGACGGTGGACTTCCTGGAGAGTCGTGTGGCATGTAAATCGAACGCGAGTATCAGCTTGCTTCTACCTGCTCGCTCCCATATGACTACTGTCTGGTCTGTATTGCTGTAGCTAGATAAGAGAAATAGATTAATCTGTTTTCTAGCGACAATACATGTGCGTTTCTTACTGTGATCCGGTGTGTTGGTGTTGTAGACGACCAGATCCTTATAGTTCAGCCCTTTTATCTCACCCCGGATGATCCAGGGTTCTTGAACCAGGGCGACGTCTATACTTTTTGCTCTCATGAGGAGAACAAGATTGGCGCTGGCCGCCTTACTGTGGTGAAGATTGATTTGTACTATCTTCATGACGTCTTGTGGGTACCGCCAGTAGTCGTAGTTTACAGCGCGTTATGCCTACGCGAACCTTGAACTGTTGGTTACGTAGTAGCGGCAACGATTTGTGGCTGAGGAGTACGGAAACTTCCATACCATTTTCAGTGTGTTCCCCCGTATCCAGAACTTTCCACTCCTTCCTTTGTAATTCCGGGTTAAGGAACTGCAGGTTGCGTTCGATTCTTTCCACGGGCAAGTACGGTCCTTGAATAAGAATGCGTCCTTTTGGTCTTGTTATGTTCAGAATTTCCTTTCTGTCAACGACGCGTAGGTCAGCGTTTGACCACGGTGCGTCTGTGTTGACGACGAAATTCTTCAACCAGTCTAGGGTGTTGTTATTGTCGCATTCCATGATCTTAAATCTCTTGAAGGTGGTTAGTTGTCCAAAGAGAGGGACTGTGCCATCAGCCTTCAGAATAGCGTCGCTGACACCATCTAGGATTCGAAATTCGATCAGTTTCCATTGGTCTTCGGTAAGTCTTCGCTCTGGATTTCCAAGGTCGATAATTGCGACACGAAGGCCTTCCTTGACCTTTTCTGCATATTTTGGCTTTTTAGCCTGCCTGCCTACAACCGGGGAGAGTGTAATGTCGTGCCGACCTCTTTTGGAGCAACCAGGAGCCCGCTCAGGTTCGGACGAATCCTTGCCTGGGGCAGCTACCGAGCGCTTTGGACCAGCTGCAGTCGAGGTGAAAGGCGTTTGGCATTTCGTCCTTGCTGCAGTCAGTCTCATGCCAACCCCTCCAGAGGCCTGCGCCCTAGTTAAGCTAGGCCCTGACCTACCTTTTGGCAGAACCTTCTTGGAGTCGCCAGTTTCCTTTCCAGTTTGGGACGTATCCTTTGCTGGATCGGCACGTGGCTTTTCGGGTTCCGAGCTACTCAAGGCAAAAGGCGAGTGGCATTTCTCCCTTGGTCCAGTCAGACTCCCTTTACCTGTCCGCTTCTGCGTCCTGTCTTGTAGGCTGTTGCGCCACGCTGCCTCGGTCGACTATATAGTCTACCGAGCCCTAGCTAGCTGTGCCGTTTCCCTTTCCGTGAAGGAGCTAGGGTCACGGTTTTTGAACCTATTAAGCAGTCGGCGCGCGTTCTTGCGCTGCTTTGCTGGGTCCGACTGCTTTTTGTCAATCGCCGGGTTTACCTCCGTTACAGGTATGTTTGGCTTATCGACAACCATGCGCAAACTGTCAAGCGTCGAGTTGGCCTCTCCCGGTGAAACGTTCCTTTCCTCATCTGCTTCCTTGGCGGGTTCAGATGCGACAGACCCGTGCCCCGATAGGCTATGGCATATCACAGGCATTGGTGGTCGCATGAGTGCACCCTCACTCAAAGCTTCGGGGAAGGCTGTCTTCGGTGGCGAGTCAGCACGGGGCTTGTCGCAGTCCAAAGACTGGCCTTCCAGAAAGTCAAGAGCGTTTTGAAGCCTTGGTTTTCTCTGTCCTCTAGGGTATGTTTTTTCCTCAGCTTACTGATCGTGTTTTTGCAGTTTATTAGTTTTTTCCTCAACGATTCAGTAGACGAAATTGAAAATTTGGATGAGCTGGCGATGGAACGATTGTCATCCTCTTCAAGGAAGAGTTTCTCAAGATTGAGATCGACCGTTCCTACGCTTCCCCCAGCCGAAACGACCTACTAGTTGACGGTTCCTGGAGTAGAAAATTTTCTTCCTCCTCCGTCATTTTTGTCAATGGTGTTGTCGTTGTTTGAAGTTCATGGTGACCGATTCATTTGCACCAGTCCCTTTGTTTGTTTTTTGTTTGTTGTTGTTAATTTTGGACCCACGAGTAAGGGGGAATTAAATTGAAACTAGAGGTACCCAGGTATCTAGAGTTCACCGTTAAAAGACACCATAACATTGTGCCATACATCCCATGGGCACGGTCGTTCTTACCCGGGATTACGGGTTTTTATCGAGTTTTCCGCTCTAGATCCGTCATATTTAGTCGAAAGCAGTGGCACCTCGTGCAGGATGTGGTTCTTCACCACGTATGACGGTCTTAGAAACAGCGTTCTTAGCCAGAACCATCTGTTCCTCTGGTTTCCTTTCCGAGCCCGGTGTCTGCTCAGCCTAAGCTGTCAAATACTGAAATACTGGAATACGAATATGGAAATACTATCTAAGGTTTCAGTAGCTAAAAATACGAGTAACAATTCAAATGGCATTAAAGTTTTTTTTGGTGAATTCAGTCTCCACAGTACTCCCCTCCTAGAGACAGCGATTATGAATTCGTAGATTTAAATGTTACCTTCCTACCATAGCGCGTTATATAGGGCAGTGTTTCTTCCTCCTTCTTTGATGACGAAACGTCTGCGTTGTTGTCATTAGTGTACGCTGCTTTCAGTCGATTGATTGAAATATTGATATGCTTTACATCCTTGTCGATTGTGAAATAATTGTTCGTTCGATTGATTATGCGGTATGGCCCATTGATTGGAGGGTACAAAGGGGGCTTAACAGCATCATCACGAACGAAAACGTGAGAAGTTGTTTTTAAGTCCTTCTGGATGAAAAATTGTTTTTTCGACTGCGATGACGTGTGCGGAAAGCGGATGGTAGCCATTGAATCTCTCAATAACTTGACAAGATCTGCTTCGTTGCTGCTGCCACCTTCGGGTGAGATGTCGAAAAACTCTCCTGGTATACTTAGGTTCATGCCGTAAAGCATTTCGGCAACTGTTGCGTTAATATCCTCCATGTGTATCGTACGAAGTCCAAGTAACACCGTCGGCAACACGTCGACCCACTTCGTTGAAGTATGACACCGTATTGACGCCTTCGGAGTTCGGTGCCACTGTTTGATGAGACCGTTACATTGGGGTGATACGTAGTTGTTCGTAAGTGCTTGATGCCCTGCAATTTAGCTCATCAAAAAGATTGCTCTCGAACTGTCTGCCTTGATCGGCGGTTATTCGTTGCGGTACAACAAACCGGCATATCCAATTTTCGTAGAGAGCTCGCGCAATTGATTCCGCTGTTATGTCATCTACCGGAATAGCTTCCGGACACCTTGAAACCCGGTCGATGATGGTGAGACAGTAGCAGAATCCTCGGGAAGGTGGTAGAGGCCTAACTATATCGACGTTTATATGTTGAAAACTGCGGTCGGTCGCGATATAACTGCCTGGGGGCGCAGAATTGTGCTAATGCGTCTTACATCCTTGACACGGTATACACGCCTTTGTCCATCGCCGACAGTCTATCTTGATACCAGGCCAGACAAATCGGAGTACCATCAGTCGAATGGTTGCGCGTATCCTTGGATGACGCTGAACGTCTCAACTCCCTGGGAATAAAAGGTCGATTTTGATTGGTTGATACGTCACAAAATACCTTGCTCTTTTCATTTCCAGCGACAGTGTACTGTAATAACTTCAAAGATGTTGATTTCTCGCGTAAGTCTGCAACTCTTCATCTTGTCTTTGAGCTTCGGCGAGTTGGTTGTAGTCGATTCCTTTGACCGCTGTGACAGCATAAATGCGCGAAAGCGAATCTGCGACGACCGACGTTAGCTTTCCCTGGAATATACCTCACGTCCGTAGTAAATTGGCTGATGAAACTGAGTTGCGTGAGTTGTCGTGGCGAGGTCTTCTCAGGTTTTTGGAAGAAGGCAAATATCAACGGCTTATGGTCTGTAAATATGACAAAACTACGACCTTCTATTAAGTGTTGAAAGTATCTTAACCCATAATAAGCACTTAGCAGCTCCCTGTCGTAGGTGCTGTATTTCGTTTGGGTTGCATTCAGTTTTTTGAAAAAAATTCTAGTGGCTGCCAGGATTTGTCGACGAGCTGTTGTAATACAGCACCTACGGCGGTATCTGATGCATCAACCATTAGTGAGAGTTGACAATGCGACTTTGGATGAGCGAGTGTGATTGCATCCATACCCGATTGCTTACACTGTTCAAAAGCTGCAATAGCTTCTTCCGTCCAATGAATTCGACTGGGGTCATTCTTGTTATTGCCTTTGATGAGACACTGGAACATGCTTTGGGTTTCGACTGCTCTCGACGAAGATCACAAGCCTGCTCCGGAAGTCTGCAATTACGTATAAGGTCGACTTTTTTAGGAAGCGGTTTAATTATGACCGAGAAATAACACTTCTTTTTTACCGAATTAGCATTTGTTAACGTTGATGACTACACCCACTTGTTGAAAACGCTCGAATACCTGTCTGAGATGTTGTAGGTGTTGTTTTTCGTCGTGAGGGGGATTAAGATGTCGTCGATGTATGCGTGGCCAAATTCGAAATCTCGCAGGATGTTTTCGATGAATCGCTGAAAAGTTTGCCCAGCGTTCCGGAGTCCAAATGGCATTTTGCAAAACTCGAAGAGTCCATACGGGATTATGGTGGTGGTTTTAGAGATGTCGCTGTCATCAACCGGAATTTGGTGGTATGCGCGCTCCAGATCCAGTGTCGAAAGATATATTGACCGTCGAGGAAATACGTGAAATCCCGTATATGCGGCACTGGATGCCTGTCTGGTATGGTTACAGCATTCAAACGACGAAAATCCCCGCAATGTCGCCATTCCCCGTTTCCCTTAAGAACCATATGAAGTGGGCTTGTCCACGGGCTTTTTCAGCATGATCTGGAGTTCGGCTTTTGCTATTTTAAGCATTTTGGGTGACAGCCGCCTTGCTCGAGAAAACACTGGAGGTCCCTTTGTCATTATGTGATGTTTTGTAAAATGTGCCGCGGTTGTTGGATGTGGCAGCGATCGTGTGATGTCTTTGAATTCCGAAAGTAGGGAATTGTAAGAGTATTCGCAACAGATATTTGTTATTTGAAGAGAATGTATATGAGCTAAAATACCACTGGATACCACCGCAGTTTTGGTATCGATTATTCGTTTGTTTCGTAGATCCACCATCAGTACATAGTGTCGCAGGAAATCGGTCCCCATGATCGCACGGTGAACATCGGCAATGGTGACTGTCCATCTGAAACTACGGCGCAGTCACAAATTTAGCAATAAGGTTCTCTCACCGTATGTTTTTATTTTTAAGTTGTTCGTCGCGAAAAGGAAATTTGATTGGGAATTTTGACGTTTCTGATTTGTTGTTGGTGGAAGCACTGAAATTTCAGCGCCGGTGTCGACTAAAAATTTAATTTTAGTGATGGGATCTGTGATAAGCGGCCACTGCGAAGGCTACTGTCACTTGCCGCTTCGAGTGACGGGCCTATTAGTTTTCCTGATTTGTTTTTTTTTTGTTGAATGAACACGGAGAACGGCAGTTCCTGGCATTGTGTCCGTACTCATTGTGGGCACAACAATAGTTTTCACAGCGCGATTTGGATCTATTGCGGGAAAAATCTTTGCTTTTCGATCTTGACCTTGAATGTATTCCACCACCATGGCTGATTGCCGAAAACCAATATTTTCTGTTCGACCTGCTCTGTGAGTTGAGCGATTCGAGTCTCGAGGTCTGACACTGGTGCGAGCGAAACAGCTGCTAGTTTCTTTTCTATGGAAGATGCATGCGATGTCTCTGTCATCTCAGAAACTTTGTCAGCTAAAACTGCTAGACGGGGAATGTCTTGCGGTAAACGCTGAAGCCAAAGAGACTGTAGAAGGCCAGCATTTACAGCTTTTCCCGCCAACTCTTTCATTTCCCTCAGCAAATGAGATGGTTTTTTTTATCACCCAATTCGATTTCTTGCAACAATCGTTTATGCTCTGAATCGGCCAATTGGGTAATGAGTCTGTCTTTGAGAGTTGTATAAAGCTGCTCGGACGGAGGATTGAGAATGATGTCGGTGACTTGTGACAAGATGCTGCTTTCCACGGCGGCTACCACCGTATGGTATTATGTTGCGTTGTTTTTTAGCCAAGCGGCCATAATGGCCATGGAGTCAGCAGTTGTTAAATCAAGGACGGTGTTACAGTGCAGAAAACACCTAGACGAGATATCAACCGTAAACTCGGTGATCCTATGCTGGGTACCGGGGCACAAGGACATCTCGGGAAACGAAGAAGCAGACAAGCTGGCAAGATGCGGATCGGAGATGGATGCATCTCTGGCGCTGAAATCTTTACAAACTCCGCTCAGTACACTGTCACGGAAAATCAACGCCGAATCCATGAGTAGAACAAACCTACGTTGGACCAGCCTTGAAACATGCAGACACACGAGGGAGCTTTGGCCAGCGGTAAACAAAAGGAAATCTAAGGCCATAATCGGGCTGAACCGCAGAGACATACGCACACTGACAGGAGTCCTTACAGGACACTGCGTGGTGGGCCTACACGCGGAACGGCTGGGCATAGCGCACAACGATTACTGCAGGAGCTGTAGAGACGTCGAAGACACAGAATCTATTCGCCACCTATTATGTGAATGCCCTGCCCTTAGTACTAAGAGATTCAAGATTCTTGGCAGCTACTTTTTTGAGGAGCTGGAGGATCTGACCGACATTGAGCTTAACAAACTCCTGAGATTTACATATAGATCCGGGTGGTTCTAATAAAGCGGATCACTGAGCTGTTTAACAGCGGCATATCTTTTGTATTTGCAGGTTCAAAATTTTGGAAACCCCAACAGCAATGGACACAATGGACCCAAACAGTTGGTCTAAGTGAGCCGTGACAACAGTCACAAGGGCATCCATCTACCTACCTACCTACCTTATCCCGGACGTGTAAAACTGCGACTCTACCTGCGAAAACCACAATTCAGGCTGTAATTTCCAGAAGAGGGGAATTTTCACGGACACCTTTGCTACTTCGGCAGTGTGATGTTGTTCAGATTCTCGCTTCGGCTCTGTCCGTGATATATGAGAATCGCTAGCAGAACAGACATTCTAGCTTTATTAATTAAAGGAAAAATTTTTAAATGAGTTTTAACGCGGGGTCACCAATTGTAGCGACGAGTTCGAATTTAAATGAATAGACACCTCTTCACTGCTCTAAAATATAACTTTATTAAACTAGGAAATATGTTGATTTATACAAGGTGGCGCAAAAATAACCTTCCGATGTTTTTTGGCTGTAATTTAGTTATTGCTCAAATAAATAGTCACCAATATTCCGCGTTCTGGAGCAGTGTAGCGTAACATTGTTTATTAACGTGTATTTCGCATGTGTTTACTACACAGATGTCAAAACAGAACTGACATTAGGGGCCAATCGCAAAATTTATAGCATTTTCTGATAGGAGGATTACTTTTGCGCCAAATTGTATAAGGAAAAGTAAGTTTGTATTTTGGTTTCAATCGACCGATTTGATGAAGGTGCTCGAGAAGACTGCCTCCGAAAATCATGTTATCGTTATAAAGATGCGTTGTGGATCGAAATATGTGGATTGCGAATCAGATGGGTGAATTCAGTCTCCACACTCTCTTTGGAATACTTGCGAGGATTGGATCATGTACTGGAAATACGATCCGCAAACATTGATGCCGTAATACAAGTGAGAGTGAAAAAGGACAAATTATACCTGATTTTACAATTCAACTGGAACGCGTATACACCCGAAGACTTTTGATATAGCTGACAGTTTCTTAGAAAGCTTGATGATGTGAAATTTACAATCAAGTTACTAGTCAATCCATAAACGGATGTATTTGAACTGCTCCAGTTGTTGGACTTATCACTTATATGTTTTTATGCTCAACTTAAGTCGGATCATTTACTTTGTTATTATTGAAGACGATAAAATTGTTTTTTTTTTTATACGTTAAAGACAAGTTCTGAGCATTAAACCAATTTTCAACTGCCATTAGGTCATTATTCATTTTGTGTTCTAATTCCTCTCTTGGTTGTAGTGATTACAAAAGACTTACATCATCCGCAAAAAGAATAAAATGTGAGCTGGTCCTAGAACACGCCCTTGGGGCACCCCAAAGTTCATATGCTCATAATTGCTTTTAAAACCATCAACCTCTATGTATTGACATCATGTTTTAAGGTATGATTCGAACCAGTGGTATGCAGTTCCCCTTATTACGATAGAAAACAGTCAAAAGCCTTCGATAAGTCAATAAAAAAGACTCCGACTGTATATCTTTTGTATATCTTTTGTTCCCTTGAAGATGCGAGATCATATAAAATAAAGCGGTGCTTGAACCAGAATTCTTTCGAAAACCATATTGATGAAGAATAGATAAGTTGTTTCGATCAATGTATTTTAGTAACTGCTGACTTACTACGGTTTCAATTATTTTTGAAACCCATTTTCCATCTTCATCCATTGCTCCAATACTCCATCGTACTGAATGACTTCTGGTCATACCAAACAAAGCAATTAAAATAGAAAATAAAAAAGAACCAAGCAAAGATTTCGCTATGGACTTGCAAAAGTCTACTGGGTAAAAACTGGCGTCTAAGCCCCCGAATGACACTGTGGATGTATACAGCTATTGCTAGACCTATTGTTACCTATGCAGCACCCTGCTAGTGGCAAAAAAACCAAAACTCATTTCTGCACAGGCCACGCTCAACAAATTGCAAGGATTAGCCTGTGAGTGAACATCGGGTGCAATGAGAACAGCACCTACTGCAGTGTTGGAACCCCTAATTAATTCCCCACCTCATTTATATAAACAAAAAGAAATAATGTCAAACACTTACATCTCAAAATATGAAAGAACTTCCAAATAAATCCACTCAGACCTGGCTGAAGAGCTCTGTATGAATGAATTACTAGGAATGCTCTTTACGGATAACTGCCAAAATAAGGTACAACTTCAATCAGAACTTCAAGATAACCCTCCCGGAACGAAAGAACTGGGAGCGAAACAATCCTGCATATGTTAAAGGTTCACTTGTTTGGTACACGGATGGATAAAAAAGATGTCGGAGTTGGGGCAGGAGTAATCGGACATACATACACATATTAGGCCGTAACGGCCCATACAGGGCATGAACCTAGCTTTTCCAACCACTTCCATGCGAAGTTTAGGGGACCTACAGTTTAACGCAGGACTCGAACTTCAAACTTTTGAGAAGCTTTCTCATGACAATTTGATACTTTTGGATGTTTGTCAGACGCTCGCAAGAGGTGCCAACAACACGCGGTATTTCCAAGTGGTCCCCCATTTAAGTACTAACCACGCCCTACGTCGATTGATTCAACGTGGCAAAGTCGTTGGCGTAAGAAGTTATCAGAATGAACACAAATACCTCTCTTTACGCGAGTATGAAGAAAAGTAACTCATTTTTTAAGGCTGAAGTCTATGCAATATACTCGTAACTCTGTATCAGGGAGAATTGAAAGAGAAAACAAACCATCAATTCATTTATATCCTCTCTAATAGCAGAATGGCTTTGATTGGCATAAATGCCGTTGTAAATAACTTTGTATGAATACTTTGCCTTGGAACCTACTTATCATCGTGTTTCAAGCAAAATTGATTAGTCGGTAGCCGTTATCTATTGAGGTGTCGTGAAGGCTGTGCTCACCAACAAATCCGCCGAGTATGTTTCCTTATTAACTTGAGCATTGAAATCGCCGAGCACAAGTTTGATAGGCTCCGTAGCCTCCGACGGCCCTATCCAGGTGGCCATAAAACTTCTCCTTTAAAAATCTTCCATTTAATGGTTTTCATTATCTGAGACTTCTTGTATATTTCCCACAACTGCAGTTGTTTGACGTGGTCACTCAAGCAGCATTTTCCTCGCAATCAAAAAATGACTGCGGCTGAAAATGTATTTTTTTACAATTAAATTAATTTTGTTTATTGCTTATTAATTATCAACTTACATACCAACTAGACAAATGATTAAATCGAATTTAAAATTAACAGGATACTTATTCTAAATTAATTCTCCTTTACGTTCTAAACTTAACTATAAGCTTAAAATTACAAAATAAATACTGCACTTAACGTATGTATTAGGGTGGTCCTTATTTTTCGACTTTTGAATTATCCCCGGGGCACTTTCCCATTTGATTACTCGTATATACCTCTAAATATGAAATACGTTTTTTTTTGTTTTTTTTTTGTTAAGATTTAGAGGTCGCTACCAGCTGTCAAAATTTTTACAAAAAGCCCTCGCCTCGATACCTCTTCTGTACCGATGGGTTGAGATTTAGCCCGCCCGCACTTCAGTTCTAATAAGTCATTTACGAGAGCGGACGCGTTTTATTTGTAAACGTCATAGTAACGTCTTTCAACGTGTTACAATGGCGTCTAAAAGTAGCGGACTCAGTAAAGCTACTATAAATCAAAGTAAGGTTTGGCTTATCGGTCAGTTATTATCTGAATTAAGAAAATCAACATTGCCATCCATCGGTGAAGAGTTTGTAATATTTTTTATGTTCTGAGTATAAAAAAAAAAGAAACAGATTTTGAGTTTTTTTTTTAAATGCAAACCTTTGTAGCGACCCCTAAATGTGATCTAAAAAATTCCAAAAAAATACTGAAATAGTTTCTTATGTTATATAATCAAACTTAGTAATAAGGACCACCCTAGTATGTATTCTACAAGGTGGCGCAAAAGTCATCACCCATTGGCGTTCACCAATCCGACTGAAAACTACATAGGATAGATGTCAAACGTCGTGGATCATTTTGAACATTGGCACCAGAATTGCCTAAGGCACACCCAAGGGCTGGAAACCCTATCGGAAGATGCTATAATTTTTGCAAATAGCGGCAAATGTCAATTTTACTTTGACATTTGTGAAGTAAACAGATGACAACTTTTGCGCCACCTTGTAAAAATAATTAGGATTCTGAGCACTCGTTGCCTTGAAGTGGTCAAAATTCCAATTGCTTTCCGGGCGCCTGGCAGTCGTCAACCTGCACAAGCACCTCCATATGTTGGCGAGCGCGGCCTCTCCCAGAAACGCCCTAGCTAACTTAAGCCAACTTATAAGCTAAGAGATGTTACCTAGAGTAACGCACCGTCCTGGGCTGGCATGTTGACTTGACCCCTCCCCCCTCAATAAGCCACCGAAATTCGGAGAATTGCTTTTCCGTATCGAAGCTCCATTCACTACCCGCTGAGCTACACTCGAATTAAAATTTCTTTCTTAATTTGAGTTAATTCAAATCTTGTTATATCACTTCCGTCACTTAACTAGCCGTCCTATCTACCTACTAAAGTGAACATTTTACTAAAGCGCCTCAGAAATACTAAACATTTTAAATATTTTAGAATTATTATTTAATTTAATCGGGTTACCATGAGTAATCTCTTTTGGGCTGCTACCGCAATAGCAGTGCTGCAACTGACCCTAAGCTTCGACAGTAAAAGATTAATTAATCGAACATTTCTTCTCTAGGGGGCCGAAATATTCAACTTTAATTTTTTCTTAACATCCACCCACAAACCCCAAAAAAACAAACAGATTGATCGAATAAATGAAAATTTGACATAGAAAGCTGAAATTTGAAAATTCTTTAGGTGCTTCATGCTCTTGGTAAAAGATTTTCAAAATCCATGCACTGACACGCCCACTATTTAAAAAAAAGAACAGCTTTATCAAAAAATCAAAGATTGATATAAGAAGCTGCAATTTTGCAAAATTTAATATCTAGATGCCTTTTGCTCATGTGCTTATATTTAAAAAATGCATCCACTAACATGGCCACTATTTACGTTTTATTGAAGAGATCATTCTAAATAAGATTTGTATTCTTCGCAAAGCATGTAGATAAAGTCCTTTATACATTATAAAGTTTTCTACCATGCCCACTTTTAAGGGGAGTTTTCGATAAAATTCTTTAAATGTTGTATAACAAAGGGTTTTGATCCTACCTAACATCCATACTTAGATTTTTGGCACGCCCACTTTGTCAAGTCAAAAGTCAAAAAATATTTGCACCCCATTTTCCAGCCCTTGAAGGACGAATTTTCAAAAATCCCGTCTTAGTTATCGTGCTGGGCATACCAACCTTGCTCAATTTCAAGTTTCTAGCTCTAATGGTTAAGGCTGGGGCGGGATTTTTCGGTTTATTTCAACTTGTTTTTATAGAGTTAGATAGAAGATAGAAACGTCCATGTAGGATTAATGAAGAATTTTTCAAAAGAGGTTCGTCATGGAAATACAAGTCTTTAGAACATCAGAAAATATGTTTGAATGCCTACGAGTTAAAGGGAGGTAAAAACTCGACTTATTATAAAAACAATGTAAAATAGTTTTTTTTATAAAGCAAATGCATGCACTTTAGAACAAAGCTGAGCATTATCATCAGCAATACTAAGGTGCATTATATTGAATATCTTAGCATATTTTCACCGGCAATCTGAATAAAATGATAAGCACATTCCCGAATAGTATACTTACATTTTGTTTTGAAAATCTAATTGAAATAATAAACCGTAAATCAACAAAATGTTCTTTATATGATTTAAGGGTTCCACTAATTAGATTTCAGCACGAGTTATTTAATTTATTTAGATTGTGTAGTATACTCGAATAAAAACTGTAGGTATAATGCGCCGATGTACAAAACTCAGAAAATAAAAAAGTTATGGCTACTTAAAGTGTAAATTTCCTTAGGGTGTCAATAATAACAGTCGTTATGCTATACGAAAGAGCAGTCGACTTTCGCTGCAATTGATCAATAGTCCGAAGCAAACAGCCAATAAATTTATTGAATTTGCAAGGTTTGACGGAGCCTCGCACACGGGAATACAGACTAAGAGGATAAATGTTTTCATAAATATGCTTCCGGAAAAAGAGCGCAGCTATCCCATGAAGATTTGCGTCCTGCCTAATGCTACGATTCAGGATGTCATTGGATTTATCTGTTACAGATGCGTTCTTCAGTATCCTGATATCCCTTTGAAGTCGATTAGGCACTATGGGCTCTACATGACCGAAGACAATGACGACATGGACGATTTTCCACCTCTAGATGTTCGGGAACCCTGTTCAAAGTTTGGTTTCAGTCACTTAACCCTGGCCGAGCGACGTCCACTGGCGCATGTGACCCGCGTCGACTATCCATCTCTCTCACTGACATCGGAAGAGAGAAGGCTGGTGATGCTGCTGTTCGAGACGTCCATGGAAGCGGTGGAAATCTTGCCAGCTACGAAGAGCGTATGATGGACCACAATGACATGATCGATGCTCCCATGTATCGCACTTATAAACTGAACATTATCGACAAACGCTTCTTTAAATCGGAAGTTCAGCTAGGAATCTCTGGTGAGCGCATCGAAATTGACCAACAGAAGTATTCTTCAAAGTTTTGGATGAAACAAAAAGCAATGACTTACCCGATCGAATCTATCGCCTTCTGTGAGATCATAGAGCGACGTCAAAACAAAGCAATTATTCGAATTTGGATAAAGCCCAATCAGCCGGATGGCTATTTAAGCTCTTCAAAACATGCAGCTTCGACGGCTATCAGTGGATCCCCTGCCAGCCCACAACATTTTAACATCACCACCTGTTCTCCGTCATCATCGTCGAGTGCGCCGTCGTTGCGATTCAAACATTACGACTTCGAAACCGAGCCCAATGTGGCTACACACATCTTCAACATCAACAAAATGAATTTCATCCTGGATGTGCGATCCAGCGACAACCAAAGGGACTTTATAGCAGCACGCGAGAGAAAGCTGGAGAAACATGGCAGGAAAAAAAACTGATTTTCCGTGAACTCCTGTTCTTTCTCGCTTCCCCGCGGAGCCGCAAGGGACTCGACGAGTGCAGTTTTTAAGGATTTCCTTCGACAATTCTGTGATTTGTATTTTACCATTTAATAGGAGGAGTCTTTGTCTTCTATTTATATATAGCATTCATATTGTAATTTAACAATTTTAGCAGAGCGATGCGTCACTTGCAAAGCGTACAGTGCAGAACAGGTATCTCATTTCCTTTACATTATCATCATTTTCCTTTCATTGAAAGTTGTTTTGTCTTTCTGCATTTGCATTTAAAATGTTTGATCGTTTTAGTGAGAAGCGCGCGGTTAAATATAATTAAATAAATCAAAAAACGTTTGTTACAATAAAAAAAAAAAAAAAAAAAAATAGGTAGTTACCAACACTATGTATCTTTGCTTATCTTTGATGAATGAAATTTCTATCTCTGACATCACCACATCCTATTGATATTTGTCATTACGAACTATGATACAAGTTAAAAGTAATTTAAGAAGGAAAACTCCAATACGTCTTCATCTACATGTATGTACATATATCCTGTTGGCCTTTCACTGACATACTTATAAAAAGTTTTCAAACCCCATTGTTAACTGCAGCAAAACCGAAGATTGGTCTATACAATCAAATTGAGTTGGTATCCAAATAAAATTCATTGATAAAGATACATATTATACGCACACACATACCTAACTTCATATTCTTGAATTTCGTCTAATAAAGGTCTGACCTTAACACTCTTTGCATCCTTTATAGGCGTAAATCTTTACATACATGCATACATACGAATTTAGATAAATCATACAAATCGGTCAAATAATGACGTAATCTCCTATTAAGATTAAATAGATTCATGGAACTAGAATATTTGTATATACATACTCTTAATTCCGTCTACTTGTAGGTATGATACATAACCTGAAGAAGCGCACCCAGTTCTTATTCTGCTAAAAAGACTTAAAAGTAAAAGACAGCTTTAAGAAGAGGAAAAGTAATTTGGGTTGTTGTCGGCGTCAATTTCCTTTATGAATTTCCAAATCGGAGTCCTATTGTCTGGATGACAATCATACCATGAACCGACCAAAGGCTGGTCATAAAGTCAATGTTTGTACGCATATATTTATACATATGTATAAACAGCCAAACGATTCACTCATGTAGTTGTTGTCGTAGTTAACTTTAAGGCAGAATAAGTCGTCTATCTACGTAGCTGAAAGTTCAAAATACAAAAAAAAAGAGACAACACAAGAAAATTCGGGAAATTGTGGTACCAGATGGATGTGTTTGTGCACTGCCTTGATTGTGTTTGTTATTTTTCGTGTTTTCTGACTCTGTGAATGGGATTACATATGTTTCGCGTTTTAATACATTTATTATTTTCAAAGCAAGCAGACTTGGATTTATGAAGGGCATTCAATGATTTCAAGGACATCTGCCATTGAATAACCAATATTGACGTAATGTTGGTTGAACATTTTCGAAGCCTTATTGTTTGATTGCAAAGCCATATACGAGCTGTTTTAAATCCTGTACATAATATTGAAGCGCGTTCAACCATTGTTTAATTTTTAAATAAAAGTTATTTAATTGATTTGGCGGTGTTTATGTAAAAATCAGAGTTATCCTTACAATATAATAAATGTGAGTGTTTGCATTTTTGCTGCTCAAGTATGCCAAAACGGCTGAACGGGAAAATTTCATTGAAAGTTCCTTTTGATGACAGAATTGACTGTAGGATATATAATTTTAAAATCCGGTCACTGACACCTCAACATTTTTATATTTAAATTTAGTATTTTCCTCGAAGTTAAGGGAAATGACAAAAAATATACAAAACTTGTAGACAATATCATTCCATTCGCTTATACATACTAAGCCTTCTGCCCCGCCCTTTTTTAAGGAGTATTTTTGAACGAAATGCTATTCATTCGAAAAATTCCTTAGAAAACAAAAGAATTACAGTACAGAATATGTTCATAAGTGGTGGACACCTTAACAATTCATCTTTGATTAACTTTTTTTTCTACCTCCACTTTCTTAAAATAAAGACTTTGAACTTATTTTAGGCAACTGTCCACCGAGTACTTTGAGCTATTACTTAACTTTCTGCTCTACTCAAAAGATTTTATTTTATCAATAGGGAAAATATTCAAAAACATAATCGTACCTGATCGTAGCACTGCATTCGGGTGGTGGTAGACGCACCAATATCGAAGGCAGATAGGCATGAAAAGTACCTAATTTCATTGAAACTATAGCTCAAAGGCCGGGCCGTTTGGCGGATTAAGAAGTTAAGGAACATTTTTTTGCAGCCACAATTCTTACCGGTTGTGGAAAAGGCTTATTTTTCTCTGAACGTTCACTCCACTCCGTTCCACGTGTCTTGACTTAATTTTACGAAATTTTTTAAATCCTTCAATAATATGGAAAAAACCAAATGCTTTACGAAAGAAGGCTAAATTATGTTTATGTTGTAGAAAAAAAATTGGGATTAGTTAGTATTTTAACAATGACTATCCTACTATAAGTAAGCTCGCCTTAGGTGGATAAGTGGCACAACTTGTCTAGCGTTAATGGCCAATGCTGAATCTGAAACGATTTTTTTCTTGAGAATTGTTTTGACGTAGGGGAAGGTAGTGTACCTTGGTCCGGATTTCAGTTTTTTGCCAATATTTTATGTGTCGTTTTTTCATTAGTTTTTCTTTTTTTTTTGTTACTACCTGAAGTCTTTTCTATGATATGGCGAAACTACCAAAAGGATATTGCTAACCATTACTTAGAAAACTTTACTTTTATATGCTAACCTCAAACGGTCCAAGGTACAAGACGTGATTGTACCTTGGTCCACGGAGTATTGTACCTTGGACCGAAAATATTATTGAAAGTTTTCCTATAGTTTAAAGGTGCAAATTTTAATTTTTTTCAATAAAAAGTAAAAATGGTAACATTCTTTATTTATTTCAAAAAAACAGGAAAAAAACAAACCATTTTCTTAAAGTTTTTGTGCTTGATTAAAAAAATTATTTCAAATAATAGTATTAAATAAAAAAAACTTAACAAAGAACTTCAATATTATTCAAAAAACTTACTTTAAGGGAACAACATAAAAGAAAAACAAATTTATCACTTCAATATTATTTAAAAATTTTCATTAAAGGACAAACCAATGGTCCAAGGTAGACGCGCTGTGATAGGTACACTTACACCACTTTAGCCAAACAAATTAGATTTTAACGTAGTATTCAAACCACATACGAACGACAATCTGTTCCTACCAAAAGATTATTAATACACTTACCGAAGTCGATTAAAGTAGCGGAAAAGAGACAGAAAACTATGCACTACATAACTTCAGAAAAGAGATAAAAAAATACTTTTTTCATTGTTTATTGTATGTATATTTATATGTTTATTTATTTTTTCTGCCGATTCGTGCAGCTGTGCCTTCAAAAAGAAACTGAGAAGACAAATGAACAGAAGGTCAACATTTCACAGAAGGACCGGTTTTTGCGTGCTTTGTATTTTTCTGAAAATTGGTACTCGGACCAAGGTACACTACCTTCCCCTACGTCTACAAGTTTTCTTGTGGGAATGAAAAAATATGATAAAATGAAAGGGTTGATTTTCCTTTGGTGCATGCACAGTGGTATGCCGCATATTTTTTCATAATCACCGCGCGCCGGTCGCACGTACCATATCTATCTGTTCACAGGATGCAATCGGACGATGATTAGCTCCAGAAATTTGGATGTTCTTCTTTCGCGCGTCCTGCTTTGTACCTGGCTGCCTCGCTGCTCGTTTCGTTTATGTTACAAAATGCTCTTGTTTTTTTATCGACATCATATATGCGATATTCGTAATTCTCGAAATAAATTGTTCCTCTAGGCTCTCTATCGCATCTAAAAACTCTTAAGAAGGGCGTGTTAAATGCGCAGGAAACACTAGGTTACTGACCTAATTTCAGCTCACACTTGTGTTTTTGACTCTTTTTTTTTCTTTAAATATAGCCTGCAAAATAATCAGATTCGGTGATTGTAACTGCATTTCAACCTCGGGAAGTTCTAAATTCACAGTTGGCTCGCAGTTTCCATGGGTTATATCCTCCATGTACTTTGCTGAAAATCATCTTTTAAATGCACAAACGAATTGAAATGGAGTCAGTAACTTATTATTTCCTCCTCGTAAAACCGCGAAGGTATTTTAAAGACAATGTTGATTGAGGTTTCTCGTTAAAAGGAACTGATTACCATCTGCCCTTAAATCGCTTGAAATGCCAATGAGAGGATTTATATTCTCCTACCATCCTTTTAAAAACGCATCTTTTTAGTTACATTGGTAGACTGATCAAAAAATGTAATATTTTGGAAAAATATATTCATTTCATTTAAGAAATTGACTTGATCGTCATTTCCAAAAAATGGCCTTCTGGATTTTTGAAAATTGAAAATATCGTATAACCTGTCTAATATTTCGATCATTTCAGCAGTATTGATATTGATAGATATATTACAATATTTTTAAATTAAAAAACAGTTGAACTTTATCTTTTAAAAAACACGTACACTCTTATTTGTTTGCTCTCAGAACTAACACGCGTCACCCCATAATGTGTTTTTTCCAATTGTTTCGCACGACTGATAAGAATTTAAGTCAATACGCCTTTGAAAATACATTAAGCGGTCCCTAGACACTCAATATTATTGTCCGTCTATGTATAATATTGCAAGGTTGTGCAATATATTGAGGAAAATCAAAACCCTTTTGATATTTATTGCACAATATTAAATATTGTATCGTCTGTGGGTACAATTGCACAACATTTGTTTATTTAATTTTTAAGTGTCGAAGAGTAAACACCTCCGCGAGTGATTTCAGTGAAAATGTCACCAGCAAAAGAGGATGAGAGAAAATTTATTTTAGAGTGTATCGAAGTGTTTGAAACTCTACCGGCTTTGTGGGATATAAAGAGCAAAGACTATAGTAACCGAAATAAAAAACATAGGGGCGGGCTACAGTCCGCTTGGGCGAACTGTTGGATACCCTATTCTTATTCCTATCCCTCATAAGTGACAAAAGTCTAAGTATGGTTGAATTGTTAAGAACGCTGTACATATTCTGTTATACTCGTATAACATTTAAAAGAATTTATCAAACAAAAACGAAGCTTTTGTAAAAAAAACGTTCCCTAGCTCAAACTTTGGTTTTTCAATAAAATTATTTTATGTAATTGTTGGCGTACCAGTAGCGGATTTAAAAAAAAATTAACACATGAGCATAGAGGACCCCTAGAGAGTATATATTATAAATTTCAGCTCCCTAGCTCAAATTTTGGATTTTCAAAAAAGTTTTTTTTGTAAATTGTGGGCGTGTCAGTAGGCGTATTTTGAAAATGTTTACACATGAGCATAAATTGCCCCCTAGAGAGTATATATTATAAATTTCAGCTCCCTAGCTCAAATTTTGGTTTTTCAATAAAATTGTTTTATTTTTTGGTGGGCGTGTCAGTGGGCGGATTTTGAAATTTTAGCAGTTTTAGGAGTCATAGATCATATATAAAAAATTTCAGCTTTCTAGCTCAAAATTCGATTTTTTCCAAAATTTTGTTTTTTTGAGTTTGTGGGCGTGTCTGTGGGCGGATTTCAAAAATTCGTAAACTTGATTATTTCGGGACCCTAGAGTATATGGTTAAAATTTCATCTCTCTAGGTCCAGTTTAAAGGCCTAATTTTTGCCGACAGACGGACGGACGGACATGGCTAGATCGACATTACTATCGATGCTGATCATAAATATAGTAACTTTTAGGGGTCTACGGGCAATATTAAGGTATGTTACAAACTATGCCGTCAAAATTAATATACCCTTAGAATAGGGTATAAAAAGAACAATATGAAAAATTGCTTTCCAAATACAAACAAAGATATCCGGAAGCTGATATACAGCAATTAATCCAAAAATTCAATTCTTTGCGAACATGTTGTCTACACAAGTATCAGCTGCCAACTAAATTATTGTATAAAATATTGAACCGTCTAGGGGCCTAGCCAATAATATTGTGCAATATTTTGCACAATTATTAAGCGTCTAGGGACCGCTTTAGGAAAAAACGTAAGCATCGCCGGCCCAACTTTATTCCAAAACCAGTGTGACCTACCACCATAACTAGCAAATAAAGAGTCAAAAATCATTTTTATTGTAACTAGGCCAAACACCGGATTGCATTATTTTTAGCCAAATCAAAGCAAAGAAGAAGCATTTATTTACATATTTTTGACTAAAGGATAGTTTTAGAGGTTCATAATTAGGTGTAGTAATCAGTAAAAAAACATAGGGACGGGCTACAGTCCGCTTGGGCGAACTGTTGGATACCCTATTCTTATTCCTATCCCTCATAAGTTACCGTGACAAAAGTCTAAGTATGGTTGAATTGTTAAGAACGCTCTACATATTTTGTTATATAACATTTAAAGGATTTTATCAAAAAAAAACGCTCCCTAGCTCAAACTTGGGTGTTTCAATAAAATTGTTTTATTTAATTGTGGGCGTGTCAGTAGGCGAATTTAAAAAAAATTAACGGATGAGAAGAAAGGGACCCTAGAGAGTAGATATTATAAATTTCAGGTCCCTAGCTCAAACTTTGAATTTTCAAAAAAAAAAAAAAAATTAATTGTGGGCGTGTCAGTGGGCGGATTTTGAAAATATTTACACATGAGCATAAAGGGCCCATAGAGAGTATATATTATAAATTTCAGCTCCCTAGCTCAAACTTTGGATTTTCAAAAATTAATATACCCTTAGAATAGGGTATACAAAAATTATTTTATTTATTTGTGGGCGTGTCAGTGGGCGGATTTTGAAAAGTTTTTATATCGAGCAGTTTTAGGAGTCATAGATCATATATAAAAAATTTCAGCTTTCTAGCTCAAAATTCGTTTTTTCCAAAATTTTGTTTTTTTGAGTTTGTCGGCGTGTCTGTGGGCGGATTTCAAAAATTCGTAAACTTGATTATTTCGGGACCCTAGAGAGTATATGGTTAAAATTTCAGATCTCTAGGTCCAGTTTAAAGGCCTAATTTTTGCCGACGGACGGACGGACGGACATGGCTAGATCGACATTACTATCGATGCTGATCATAAATATAGTAACTTTTAGGGGTCTACGGGCAATATTAAGATATGTTACAAACTATGCGTCAAAATTAATATACCCTTAGAATAGGGTATAATTATGACTTACCTCGACAAGCTAATACAAGCAACTAACTACCTACGATGTAATTAGAGAATAGATCGAACGAGGGGAAGAAACAATAACAGAAACAAAAGATATTACGGTTTTTCTCAAGTAGTGGGGTGATGGGTCACCCCGCTTGCCTTCGGAAGGTTAAGTAGGAGTATGATTCCATATTGTATTCCAAATTTGATATTTAAACAAAGATGAATATAGAAGTGAACAGAGCATTTTATTGCTACCTCCATTGCTGAGGTTGAGATAAGTTCTCAATAAAACGCTCGAGTCAAGACCGTTTTGTATTTGTTGGTTAATAAAGTCCACCTAGGACCCATAAAATTCAATTTTGATTTCATTTGTTTAGCAAGACTTGCTGTATTATGCTCTTTGACGAAGTCAGGGCAAATTGTTATCATACGAGTATAATGTACCTCAATTCAATAAAAACAAATCTCGAAATCTGAGTATTTTGAGATTATCACTCAGCTTTCTTTCCATCTACACAGAAGCTAAGTACCTACTCTAAAGTTTTGTTCAAACCCGGCACACACCACTAACGCAAACTCAAACTATCAGACGGCTGTTGCAACAAGCTCTCAAAGAGTAATCAAACTGGTTTCTGATAGTCAGAAACTTTTTTGCGGACTCAGAATCAGAGGCATTTGCTATGCGCATGTTGGAAAACAACAAGCTGTGTTTGTTCGTTTGATTGTGTGGTTCGGTTGTGTGGTGAATTAAAATGGAATGTATTTTTGTTATAAGTGATTTTATACTTGTTGTGAGTCAGGGATTGCGAAAGAGCGTTCCAACACTATACCACTAACGAATCGGCACACGACATAAAGTGGTATACGGTTGATTCGGGTAGTGGACTCCGAATTTATGGACCAAATACTAACAGCACAATACCTATGAGAAAAAGCCCCAACGTATTTTAAGAAGAAATCCACGAAATTCAAGAATGCGCCAACCACATTTATACATCCGGTATTAAAGACGCTAATATCCATAACTGATGTCTTAATCTAAGTCCGCATGATAACAATAACTTAGGAGGTTATCTTAGGACGTTATTTAACAGGTCACCACACGGCTTACGATACCACATTAACAAAATGAAAGCAGTCAACTCTCCAGAGTATCAGCTTTGTCTTGAAGAAGACGAGACAGCTGAACACATCGTCCTTCCAACCACGAAGTGGCGTATGTGCAAAACTTAACTTCACAGTAGAGCCAAAACAAAAATTTTCGAAATTTTGTTTTCTTATGTTTTTTTTTGCTTTAATTGAAAACTTTCAACAAAGGTAACCATTATTTCGAGGAAGTGGTTATTATAATGTGTTAAAATTGTTTTTTTCATAATCATTTATCATTTTTGAGTAAATTCTATTCCAAGAGAAAAAAATGCAGATACGCCACTTCGTGTTTGGAACGACGACATATTATGTGAATATCCAGCCTCAATGCCCGTGCTGTGTTATTATGTATATTATATGTGTGCAAATTATAAAAAAAAAATCTTTAAGGGGCATTCTGTAAGCAATCTACACCTGCAACCCCTTCCTTGGGTTCACTGTTGGATTTGGAGTAAGTCCGAGGTATCCATTATTGGTTTTTGGGATCTACTTGTGATACTTCGGTATTCTGCCCTTACGGGATTTTCGCCTTTTTGGATTATTGGGATTTCGGGTCTGTGGCCACAACCCCGCCCAAGGTGGTCAATACATATTCTTAATAGTGCTTGGATTTTTCTCTGTTCGCTATTCCTCGAAGAAAAGCTGTCTCAGTCGATTTTGCTTTGAGGAATGGGATCTGATTTTTAAAGAGGAAAGGCATGTATGTATGTTTTCAAATTTGGGTCATCCGCGCACAACGAGCACTTAGACCAAAGGCCAATTTAACTCAGAACAGCTGCATATCCACTACTAACCAGCGATAAGCATTAGAGTTAGTATTAGAGAACCAGTTGGCTTAGCTAAGCGAAGGAGACTAGCGAACTTGATCTCTTTCAATTCACCTACATATAAGAAGTGTAAGCCTAGTATATCCAACCTGCTTCTGCTCGGATATATCGTATTATATCTCGCAGATGCTTGTCTAGGAACGGTTCAGGTTTCTTCTTTACAAAACTTGTAAGGCTGGTTGGTCTGAAATCGTTCGAGTAAGCCTGACTACGTATACACCTATGGAATGAAATTCACTCCCACTCGTATCGACGAGTGTAGTACGTGCTTGCTAAGAATACAGCATCTCTAAATCGGTGCGAGCCATATAAGTTCTAAGTTCAGCGATTTCTGTAGCGGCCCCCAAACAACTCCAAAATCAACTACTTGAACAAATTAAAAATAAGCCTAATGTGAAAACAGCAAAAAATTATATAGAACGTCTAAATGAAATTTCTATTTTATCAAGTAGTAAAAGCAACGAAGTAACTAACGAACAATTTAAAAGGGAAAACCCACGTCAATTGGATTTGAAAATAATTCTTTAAAAAGATGCTTTGAGAAATTTTCATAACAAATGGGCTTTTCATTTTCATACGGCACTTTGCTGAATACGAGCGAGACATCTGTAATTATACAATGGTTTGTGGTCGAACTACGAGAGGTTCATTTGGATTTTCAAGAGCTGTAGTGGGACTTTCCATACGCAAATTTGTCAGGCGACAAAACAAACGTATTTTACTTGACGGGTGATTAAGTTAGCTTTAGTTCATTCACAAGGTCGTTTGACAGAAATTGTGAGGGCTTTTCGTTCGGTTTTGACATATCGTTAATCCCACTTAAGTCTGTTATTGTTGTGTCTTTAGTCGTTGGCTTTGGCGTTATGACCATATGCCGATCGATTGACCCTGCGACCATGGATATTGGTGGTCCTTTCTTGTGCACTAAGTTGAGGTGTAGCCCGCGTTAATTAGTTTTTTCTGTAGAGGTAGACTTTTTGAAGCATGAAGTAACATGTATCGAAGGGCTGGTCATTTGCCAAAATTAATCTATGTAACTAAACTAGGTGGCGTTTTTAAGAAATATAGCACACAACAGGTTATGTTCAAGTGGTCGACTTAAGATACGATCATGTACTAACAGCAGCCAGTATATTCCAGCATTTTTGTTTGAATTTAATATCCGTCTACCAGCCTAACAAACATTTATGTACGACTATGTTCATTTATAACAATCGCCTTTTTTGTTATTGCTTATACCGCAAACCAACATTCAAAATGGACAAACTCGTTTCGGCCCACACGTGTTTTTCACTTGCAGCTCAACATCCATCTAAATCAAAATTAATAAATATAGATACGTACCTACTTGGTACATAATGCATCCATTATTCCATTGAACTTCAGCATGTTCAATGTCTCTCTCTTTTTCGCTATGACGTATATGTCTTCACGTGTGTCATATTATTACGTCCAAGTTTCCAAGTCATCACCAGATTAAACATTTGTACAACTGAAGCACGGCTATGTGATCGCAATTGCTTGCGCATAAGTTGCAATGATGATGTTAAGCAGATTCGACTCTTCTGGTTAAAACAGTTTTTTCCTGACGACTGGGTGCGGGTGGTAACCTCGAAAGTGAATTGATTTTTCACTCAGTCGTATAACTATGCAAGAGCGATGAGTTTTCCCTTTTAAGATTTCGTTGACATTAAAATCTTTTACCTAAAGGCTCACAGTCACTTGACTCATGCGGTGGATGTCGATGCAATTGACTGTTCGATACTACAACAATAGATGCACTCGAGTTCGATTTGACTATTGTCCCAGTGTACAGTACATGGAACTCACTGCCAGACATCTTTTTCGTACAATAACACCTTTTAAAATCATTGACTAATAAAAAAAAGAAGTTGTCCACGTGTGTATTGAAATGTTTTTTTTTTTTTTGTGAAGGTTCTTAGATACGAGTAATATGAAGGGTAGATATTTATTTATTTATTTACATCAATCAGAGCATTTAATTCTACAATTAGACTACCGAAAGTTAACAAAAACAAAAAGAAAATAAATAATTAAATGGGTATTATATAATATGTCGTTTAAATAAATATAAATTAAATTAACTAGTTAAAAAATACAACAATAAGTTATTTTTTAAAGTAAGCCTACTTACATGAAAATTAAAATCAATATTATTTGAAATTAGATTAGTTTTTCTAACACAGCGAGTTATAGGTTCATTGAGTGCATAGTTCACTCTATGTTCATTTTCGTGGAGCAGGAAACGTGTTCTTAGCTGACAAGTTGGAGCATACAGATTGATCAAAGATAACAGAAAAGGACATTAAATATGTTTTGATAAAATGTCACTTAAAAACATAACTTTCCTTCTATTTTTAAGCGACTGAATGCCGAGAAGTTGACAGCTAGTAGGGTACGTGGGAGTTTTGATATTCCAACCCAACTTCCATATATTACAAATCTAGTAAATATTTTCTGCAAATTTTCAATTTTATTTAAATGAACAGTGTAGTATGGATTCCATATCACACAGCAATATTCTAAAATCGATTTCTTACGATAAAATAGTAATTCCTTATATGGACGCTCTAAACTTAACTATAACCTTATAATTATTGCCTTTCGGCTTAAAACTATTTTACGAACTAATTTTTATACGTATTCATCCAGAAAATTAAATAATACTCGGCATCAGTATTTACATTTTATTAAAAAAAAAAGGATTCTGAGCACTTGTTGCTTTCCGAGCGATTGGCAGTCGTCAACATGCACACGCGCCGCCGTGAGCCGACTGAAGCCTTACAGCGTCAGTCACCTCCCGGAAGCACCACCACAAGTTGGCAAGCCCGACCTCTCCCAGAAATACCCTTGCTAACTTAATCTAACTTATAAACCAAGAGGATGTTACCTAGAGTAACGCACAGTCCTGGGAGAACATGTTGATCTGACCCTTGGTCTGCATTCTGCTGTTATGGAGAGAAGTTAAAATTGTTTTTATACCCAAAGCCAGTAAATGCTCCCATGTGAACCCTAAGCATCTCAGACCCATAAGCCTATCATCATTCCTTCTAAAAACGTTAGAAACAGCCTTACATACGTTAGTATGCGTTCAATCGAAAATTCCCTTCACTACTCGCTCTGCTGCAATGGACATTCTGCTTCACTTGATACCCCTTGATATCTTTAGTAAGCAAGCGGCTGCTAGTACCGCTGTTCGCCTTCAAACAACGTTCCAGTGGTCCGAGAATGAAATCGGATACTCCTCCATTCTAAAAAAGTTTAGAATCCTACATAGCAACATTGACTACATCACCCCTCAGCTCCGTTTTGACAAAAACTTCAAAGTCAACATCTTGTGTAATCACCGGACACTGTCTCATAGGCAATGCAACAAGGCTTGGCGTCTATACAAATGACTTCTGCAGACGCCCTGCTATCTCTCAAAGACGAAAACTTCATTTGGGATCTTTCTTTTACAATGATCTCAACGATCTCATAGACATCAACATTAAAAGTCTTTCCAACTTTATCAAAAGCGCCAACTGGTTCAACGAGTAGGAAGAAGGTAGAGTGGTATCACAATGGACCTTTTTATTGGGCTAAGTGTGTCGGCTTCTGCCGACTACCACTATAACCTAACATCACCCCCCTCAACAAGCCTCCAAAATTCGGTGTATTGCTCTTCCGTATCGAATTTATCCCTATCCGCTATTGCAGTACTAAAACGGAGGAGCTCATGAGCATTGGCGACGTCCCCGCTGTGGACAAGTCGCTTATTTCTCGCTCTAAGGTAGCTGTGGTATTATACCGGGATACCTTTCGTCTGGACTAGCCCTTTTGCCTCCGGGGAGATTAAGCCCTACCGGATCGTACTCGTTATGTTGATTTCATTGGGGTAGTAAGCCCTGAAGTTAGGACGACCGAAGATTGTCGCTGCCCATCGCCCTTGCAGCATGTCCTCGAGTCACCTTAATGTGGAAATTCTCAATCCTATTCACCTGAGCCCCATCGTATAGGACTTTGTTGGGGTAGTATTTTACATTGTTGGATTTAGACGTTCAAAACAAACGGAGAAATTATGAGTTCCTATTCCATTCAATAATGAATTTCCTCACTTCATTTTCCTTTAACTGATTTCAGCGCCTTCAGGCTTTCAAGCTTAACAAACTATACTAAGGTCTATGTCTACTGACAATATAATACTGAGTGGAGATTTGTTTTTGGTGTACTGGTAAAATTAAGGGAAAACACCTCTAATGTAAAACTGTTCATAGTTTCATAGTGCATTAAAGAAATGGGGATAAGAATAGGAGCGGCGAAAATGGTGCACGTCCGCTCTAAAAGTTTGTAGATTATAATGGGTAGGAAAAATAGAGCGGGAAGAGCATTCCACATTCGTGCCGTACGGCTAAAGCAGGATACTTGTATTTCACTGCGCGTCCGAACTGCTGCGCATTTCTGGCATGGCAGGTATTGCATTGGAAATGTTCTAAGGGTGAAATGCAACTGGCTGGTGTCGCAGTCGCTTCTTTTGGAGTTTCTTGTAGTGAAGGCTAATCCATTTTGTAAACCGAATGTGTCAGTTAAGTAGTAATTGAAATTAATGGAATGTACCTACAAAAGTCGGACAGGCGTTTAGGTCGCTTACCTTTAAATCCTCTTATCCCGCAAATTGAAATGCGACAATTGGTAGGTATTAAACTTGAACTACTCGTAAGATAAAAATGCTTTTCAATAAGTTTTGTTTTTCTGTTGAGTCCAATTAAACTTGGAATCTTTAAAAAGACATAATAATTTTCCTGTGGAATTATAACTAGCCAATCCCAACCATTTTCCGAAGCTTGAAAGCGAGGATTGCTATTTTGGATAAGTTCCTGGTTGTTTTGACTTTGAAAAGTACTCCATCGGTTGATAATCATTGAAATTGATTTATTAGTTTAACTCTTTGGGCCACTAATTCTATTCTGTTTGCAGTCCATTTAGGATTTATCAAACTTAAACCAAACACTCCCGAGATATGCTATCCGATCGATTTCATGTGCGTTACATTATTAACTGTTCCGCTTTCCTGCGAGAAAATTACAAATATATATGTACTCGGTAGGGTGTGGCACTTTCGACGTTGTGGATCTTTTGACTTTTACGATTACAAAAGGACGGTCGATTTTTAAATAAAGCATTCGATAACAAATCATGCCGATCTCCTCTTGTACATAGATCGTACACGAACTTCGACAGCTCTCCTTCAACAATTGTGGTAGTCGGTGAGACAGGTCTTTCACTTTTTCTTTGATTTTGAAATTTTGCATATGAAGTAAGTGATATTCAGCGAATTGGTTTCTTGTCAATGTGAAACATTTGTGTTTATTATCTTTTCAAGTTATTTATGACATTTACAATTCATTGTTTTTAGAAGTTTTGTAAAAAATATTTTTGTTCTCCAAAAACACATCATGGGGTATTTTCGACGAAGCACGTAGGGCAGTTTTGATATAAGTCCAAAGTGCCCCATGTTGAATTTTAGTATGTAATAATTTAAAGCTGAAAAAGAAATTTGAAAACTTCGTCTAGTTCCTTTACGGCGAGGTTATGACCAGGATAGGGAACATATCCCTGCCTTTTTATTGTATTCCTACTGGTCCGCTTGTGGGGTTCGCCGGTTCGACCTTGTTCGTGTTTGTCGTTTGTGGGTACTTGCCTAATATGGAGACAGAAACGTCGTCCACGTTAGCTACAACCCTGCAGCCAATGTTCTTTATTTCCACCAAGTTTTCATTGTGAACAAGATTCCAGAGTAAGGAGAGAGAACTCCTCCTTGGGGGGTTGTCCATTGTGCTTGCCTCTTGACAGAACTACTCAAAAATGCAGCATTTACAACTCTGGTTTTAAGTATTTGTTCCACAAGAGAGCAGACTGATTCGCATATGTTGACCCTTCAGAGGGCATATCGCATTTGTTCCAACTTTGTTGAAGGCTCCCTCTATATCAAGCAATCCCACCAGGGTGAATTCTTTCTACAGAGATGTTTTACGATGGGGTTTATTATCGTGGTCGCAGTGGCGCCGATGGTAATAGCATCTTAAAGTTGTTTTCCACTACCCCACCTCTTGCGAACCTCTGACAAACATCCAAGAGTATCAATTGTCATGTTAACCTTCTCAAATTTGCCGTTCGGACTCGGCTTTAACTTGAAGGTCTCTTCCACTTTGCACAAGCAAATGAAATGGTTGGATAAGCCAGGTTTTAGGTCCTGTATGGGCCGTTAATGCCTAATATGTATATACTGTTATTATCGAGTGTAGAGCTGTCTCAACTGATTTGCCTTTTTGATAGGCGTGTTGTGGTTTGCCTTGGATAGCAAGTTATTATCCACCTAAGCCTTGATCAAGAGGTCTAGGATTCTTTCGAGAGTTTTCAGCAGAAGAGACGTCTGGCCGAATGGCCTTAGATATTTTGAAGTTGTGTGTGAGGTCTTGTCAGCCTTTGGTATGAATACCACTTTTCCTCGAAACAGGTATCGGGTATAGTTTCCAGTGTCAGGCAGCCTTTTAGAATTTACGACAGGCTCTGTGGTATCGTTCCGAATGTCATCTGTAACTGAGGGGGAAAGATCCCATCTGATCCTGGGGATTAGTATGGTTCGAAACTGTCAACCGCCCACTTGAGTATATCTTCACTCACAAGGTCAGGTGAGATCTGTTAGAAAACAGAGCACTTTACGGCAGGTATTTGACCAGGGATAAGTTTACAGCCGGGGAAATTAGTGTCCATTAATCGTTTAAGCGAACCCTCTACGGAATACAGCCTTATGAGAAAAAGTACCTACAATATTGCTATAATTTTCAAAATATATAAAAACAGAAGTTCATAATGTTACAAAGTCAATGATTTGAGAAAGAGAATGAAATTCGAACTGTAAAAAGGATAGGATCTTCCATATTTAGGAATGGGGAACAAAAAAGAGTTTTTGTCTTATCCTTAACGACCGAAAGGGAGCATTTAAAATGGAAAGAGAAACAGTTTAGGGCAACCAATACTGCAGAAAATATCCCCAACGAGCATTATTAGATGATAATACTTCCTTTCAACTTCAAGGGACCTTAGTTTTATTAAAAGACATCTGTGGGCATACTGTGGCAAAATATCATCAACCCAATTCAGTTTTCTGAACGCAAATCTTTGTTAATTTTCTTTGTATAGATTTATACAGATTGTAAGCGATTAGCATACACTTTATACAACGGACTCCATATACAGCAGGCATAAGGTTGATTTTATCAAAGAAATGTACAACGCTTTCAAAGTATACGGGTCAGAAAACAGTTTAGAGTTGCGCATTTTTAATCCTAGTTATTTGTAGGATTTTGAAATTATCTAAATGCATTTTAAAAATAATCTTTGCATCAAAGATAATAGCGAGGTCCGTTTGGCTTTTCACCACCGCAAGCGGTGAGGTGATCAAAGTCGATCTTGATAATGTAATAATTTTACATTTAGCTACATATAAATACAAACAGTTCACATCACACCATGATGAGAGGTCATCGACATCCAATTGCAATTCCAGACAATCTAAGTTGGATTTAAGAGACCTGAACTAATTAAGGTCGTTTGCACAGAGCAAACTCTTGACGGAGGATAATTAAAAAACAGTATGAAACACAGGGACGGGCTACAGTCAGCTTGGGAGTGACAAAAGTCTAAGTATGGTTGAATTGTTAAGAACGCTCTAAATATTTTGGTATATAACATTTAAAGGATTTTATCGAAAAAAACGCTCCCTAGCTCAAACTTGGGTGTTTCAATAAAATAGTTTTATTTAATTGTGGGCGTGTCAGTAGCCGGATTTAAAAAAAATTAACACATGAGCATAAAGGGCCCCTAGAGAGTATATATTATAAATTTCAGCTCCCTAGCTCAAACTTTTAATTTTCAAAAAAGTTTTTTTTTTAAATTGTGGGCGTGTCAGTGGGCGGAAAATATTTACACATGAGCATAAAGGGCCCCCTAGAGAGTATATATTATACATTTCAGCTCGCTAGCTGAAACTTTGAATTTTCAAAAAAAGTTTTTAATGTGTAAGCATTTTTGCTCTCGTTGATGTGTAAATATATTTTTTCTCGGTAGGGGCTAGTTGGAAATATCTAGCGTCACCGTCATCGTCAGATTTTCCCGTTAATTTTCATTACCACGTGAGTTAATCGCTGCTCGACAGATCACCGCAATTATATGACGTTTGGCGCGGCTAGTACGTAGATGGGTGACCGTTTGAGAACACCTGCGTGTCGTTGTTTTTTTTATTAATTATGTATGTTCAATTTTAGAGATTATTATGTCCTTACGAAACACCGGAAAGTTGTGTGGAAGTAGATTTGTTTTGAATAATTGAGGTTGTATAGCTAGTACGTTGTTGTACATCAGTTGAAGGTAAGAGGAAAAATATCGATTTGTACTTCGGTAACCGATGGCCGGTTTAAGAATGTCACTTAAACGAGAATCGATGCTATATTTTCCCGGTACATCGACACACTTGAGTCGACGGTGTACGTCTCCTACTTCAGCTTTCACAAACCAATTATTTGTTCGGTCAAACATTAAATAAATTTTGTCGTTGACATTAAATATATATCATGGTTTTATTTCAATACAATACCCAAATCTCTTGTTTATCAAAACCACAACCTCTGTGATATTTCCACATGCAACACTGACGAGCCTACATGTTTACACATCAACTATACCATGAGTGCAGCGTGGCTCACACCTTTTTTGTAAATTGTGGGCTTGTCAGTGGGCGGATTTCGAAAATATTTACACATGAGCATAAAGGGCCCCTAGAGAGTATATATTATAAATTTAAGCTTACTTACTTACTTACTACTTACTTATAAATTTAAGCTCCCTAGCTCAAACTTTGGATTTTCAAAAAAAAAATTTTTAAATTGTGGGCGTGTCAGTGGGCGGATTTTGAAAATTTTATATCCCGAGCAGTTTTAGGAGTCATAGATCATATATAAAAAATTTCAGCTTTCTAGGTCAAAATTCGATTTTTTCCAAAATTTTGTTTTTTTTTTTTGAGTTTGTGGGCGTGTCTGTGGGCGGATTTCAAAAATTCGATGCTGATCATAAATATAGTAACTTTTAGGGGTCTACGGGCAATATTAAGGTATGTTACAAACTATGCGTCAAAATTAATATACCCTTGGAATAGGGTATAAAAACATAGGGACGGGCTACAGTCCGCTTGGGCGAACTGTTGGATACCCTATTCTTATTCCTATCCCTCATAAGTGGGCGTGACAAAAGTCTAAGTATGGTTGAATTGTTAAGAACGCTCTACATATTTTGTTATATAACATTTAAAGGATTTTATCAAAAAAAAAACGCTCCCTAGCTCAAACTTGGGTGTTTCAATAAAATTGTTTTATTTAATTGTGGGCGTGTCAGTAGGCGGATTTAAAAAAAATTAACACATGAGAATAAAGGGCTACTAGAGAGTATATATTATAAATTTCAGCTCCCTAGCTCAAACTTTGAATTTTCAAAAAAAAAAAACTAATTGTGGGCGTGTCAGTGGGCGGATTTTGAAAATATTTACACATGATCATAAAGGGCCCATAGAGAGTATATACTATAAATTTCAGCACCCTAGCTGAAACTTTGGATTTTCAAAAATTAATATACCCTTAGAATAGGGTAAAAAAAAATTATTTTATTTATTTGTGGGCGTGTCAGTGGGCGGATTTTGAAAATTTTTTATCCCGAGCAGTTTTAGGAGTCATAGATCATATATAAAAAATTTCAGCTTTCTAGCTCAAAATTCGATTTTTTCCAAAATTTGGTTTTTTTGAGTTTGTGGGCGTGTCTGTGGGCGGATTTCAAAAATCCGTAAACTTGATTATTTCGGGACCCTAGAGAGTATATGGTTAAAATTTCAGCTCTCTAGGTCCAGTTTAAAGGCTTAATTTTTGGCTACAGACGGACGGACGGACGGACATGGCTAGATCGACATTACTATCGATGCTGATCATAAATATAGTAACTTTTAGGGGTCTACGGGCAATATTAAGGTATGTTACAAACTATGCGTCAAAATTAATATACCCATAGAATAGGGTATAAAGAGACGTCCCAAATGACCAATATACCTTATATGTAAGTGGTTATGAATATTCTTAGATACTACTGTTCCAATTTTAACATTCTGTCTGCGGTTGGTCAAGTAGTTTTTAAGCCAGCGAAAAAGATTTGAATGAAAACCTAAGACATTCAACTTACTCAGCAAGATATCATGCTGATCTCTATCGAATGACTTTGAAAAATCTGTATAAACGTGGATGAGTGAAAAGTTACTTAGGGAGATCTGTTTTTATGTGAGTATTCAATTAAAAAGCATGGCCTGGCCGGTATTCGAACGCACGACCTGCCAATCAGTAAGTGAATACACTACAATGGCACTATTGCCACCCGTATTCAATTAATAGATTCATGGGTGTGTACTACTTCAGCAAACTCAATTCGTAACACATATTGGGGCAAGACAAGTGTGCTTGAAGTGATCTAACAAAAAAAAGCAAAACATATTATTCACTCATTATTTGTTTTCTCTTTCATGGGTGCTTGAAAAATTGAGTGCACCTATTCAAGCGAATAAAACAGGAACATTCATTGTATGCTTGTTTTAATTGCGAGTGCTATGATAATCATCTTATTTTGTTTTGTTTCGCAGGAATTTTGAGTGACATAGGAGGCAAGTTACAAATGGATATTTAATATGCATATAATGTAGGTAGGTACTGAGAAAAAAATCCTCAAACCCCGAAAAAATGGTATTTTTTCCAAAATGTCCTTAGAAACCGTGAGGGGTCCTTGGAACTCCATAAATGGTATTTTCTAAAAATGCCCTTACTATTTCAGTAAATCTGTGTCCAAGATTATTTTTTTAATCCAAATATAAACTTATAATACTTACATACTGCTGAACATTGCAAAGATTAGCGACATACTCCCAAATATTCAGTGCACCCGATTTAATTTTGAATATTCATAAATTAGAACTCATTCCTTGTTAGTGGGTGTCTGATTGAAATGTATATTCAACTCACATAGCCATCAGATATCAGTTATTCAGCTATGAGTCTAGTGAGTTGAGTACACCAAATAATATTGAAGGTCTCAAAGCTAGTTTTAAGCAATTCATGCAGACTTCTCCCGTTGATCTGCCACTAACAACGCTGTACTAAGGCTTCCTCAAAGTGGATTTTAAAGAAGAAATCTGAAGCAAAACTTGATTTATTGTCACAGTTAGGCTATCCATGTTAGTAAAAAGGAAGTCCATATCCCAGAACACTCAGACTCGTTAACGGTCCATTGTACTACCAGGAAGAAATCTTTTTGGTGTAGAGGTTGGAGAAACAAGGTGTTATTCGATTCTCATGAGGGTTGAACCTGCACCGCACGGGCCACAACCAACATACTAACCTCTACACCATCGCCACCACTTCATGACAGTATCACAACAAGTACCTTTATGTGTTAACGGAGAAGAGTCCTGGGTTATAACTGGACTGAAAAGAAGAAGCAAACATATCATTAATATTTTTGTCATAACAACACAGTTGATTTACATTGCATGTTAGCTGTTTAACCAAACTATTAACGCTTTGAATTTGGGAACACACAAAAAGCCTTGTAGTCACTTTTGATGTTTGTATCAATTGAGCGCATATATTTCGTTTATACAAAAATATTCGTATTCTCGTCTTTTTGAATATAAATACGTGATAGCTAGAATCCTTTTTGTATATTTTATGTATTTTAGAAGATTTATTTTTTAATTTGCACAATCTTTTATTAAATCAAGTTGGCTTTTTACTATGTTTTAATGCCTTTAGTGGACCAAACCGAATGTACGAGTATGCTTGCTCAATTATACCCATAAAGGAATCGTCACACTAAGTCAAGAGAATTGAGAATTTCATCACAGTTGAACGTTTAAAAAAAAAAACAGATTTAAACCAACACAAGCAGCGTTGCTTAAATCCCCAACTGAGTAAATTTCTCTTTTAGTAAAATCCAAATTACCAAAATTTATCACAAGAACATCAACATCTATAATGGTGCCAACTTTTTTTGAAAATAGGAACATCTGCATTATTTTGAATAGCTTCTTCTAATTCAGAATCTATAAACACTTCATCTAAGATTTAAGTTACAGAATTTAAAATATAGTTTACTTGGCTAAGAATAAAGGATAGTACAATATAAATAACACTGCATTAAAAAAACTAAGCCGAAAAATTAAGATATTAGAACGAGTTTGGAAAGCTACCACAGTACTCTTCTCTGGGAAAAAAGCGATCGGTTATAAATGGACTCTTTAAACTCGCATTACCAACTGACTATACATATAGGTAAAACGACCGATACTAATGTGCGGTGAAGTTGTTTGATAGACTGGCTTAGACAATGCGACAAATCGCGACAAAATTAGCTAAGTCCAACGATCAGAGTGTCTCTACATGAGTGGAGCACTGTGCACTACTCCCTCCGCTGTAATTAACATTCTGTTTCACCTGCCACGCCTTGACATCGTTGGTAATCAAACAGCTGCTAGTGCTGCTGTCCGCCTACTCCCTAGCATTATTGACTACACCACCCGACACAAATTTAAAAGTCACCATCCCCTCGAGATGATTCTGAGAAAAAGGCCCTTCGTTGGAGATAAATCGATCCACCGATCGATGGATCCAACACCGATGACGGTGTTGGTTTAGGTGTCTTCGGTGACAGGTTGAATCTAAGCTTCTCTTCTCGTCTTCGCAATCACTCCAGTGTGTTCCAGGCGGAAATCATGACGATTAAAGAAGTCCTATCGCGGTATCTGTTAAGGACATCCGAATCTTGTGAAACAGTCATGCCGCGATAAAATCCCTGGATTCTGTCTCTAAACATTGCATCGTAGTCCTAGACTGCCGATAATCTCTCGCGAAGATGGCTGAGCAGTTGGACATTCGCCTGTGTTGCGTGCCGGGGCACAAAGACAATCCAGGGAATTGAAGGGCTGATTAACTCGCCAAACATGGAACTATACTGCTCCTTCTACCTGATAAAGCTCCCTCAGGCATTCCAAGTGCTACATGCAAACTAATGTTTAAGAGGAATGCCATCGTGATGCAACAATGCTTGGCGTCTACATAAAGGACTTCTGCAGAAGCTGCTTGGACGATTAGAATGGGGAGGCTGTACTCCACCTGCTCTGCACCTGCCCTGCTCTCTCTTAAAGATAAAAATTCCATCTGGGAGCGTTCTTCTACAGGGTGGCACACCAATTGTGCTACAAAAAGAAATTGAAATAATTTTTTTTTAATCAATGTATTTCATCAATTTTATTTTATATAACTAATTGATTTTGAAGCTGATAGACCGTGAATGAACTCCATGCTCATCCACGTATATGCGACACCTGATTAGAAATTTTTTTTATTGATGCCTGAGGGTTGAAGTCGCGATCGCCTCAATTATTGTTTTAATGGACCGCTTAAATTCAGTTAAATTCCTTGGTTTCATTTTGTACACCTCTTGCTTGACATAACCATATAAAAAAGAGTCTGGGCAGTCTGGTCAGGTGACCTTTTGGGCCAGCGGAAAGAGTAGTTTCTGGATATTAATTTGTTTGGGAATTTTCGTTGAAGCTCCGCCATGACCGGTCTGGCTATGTGTGCAGTTGCTCCATCTTGTTGGAACCAAATGCTGTTGAAACGGATACTTCTTCGGCGCAGTTCTGGGTAGAAAAACGTGCTTGCAATTTGGACTTTGTACGGAAACAAGTTTAAGTCATCATGAATTATGCGTTGTAATGACCGTCTGTTAACTCCAATTTGCGCCGATAAGTTTCGAGTCGAAACGCTTGGATTTTCCTGAATTGACGATGCTACAGCCGCGATTGTGTCTTGATCCCGATCATAGGAATCTCGATGGTACGGTCTTCGTGCGATCCTTCCAGATTCGACAAACATGTTTACCAGCCTCATAATGGTCCATCTACTCGGGGGAGTGCCGCCAAACTCCCGACTAAATTCCCTTTGGACGGAAATGAAGAACTGCAAAGCATGGTACTGCTGCACAAATCCTCTTTACGATATACCAAGCGCAAGCATTCATTCTAATAAATCTAAATAGTAACCTGCCAAATAAAAAAACAAGCCTATTACTCACACAGAAAAATACTAATTACGTTTAGTTTTTGAAGCACGATTTGTGCGCCACCCGGTATGATGATATGATCTTATTTATATTGACATTAAAACTCTTTCAAGCTTTATTAAAAGCTGCAAATTGTTCAACGAGTAGGAAGAAGATATATCCACGTGGTATCACAATTGACCTTTTATTGGTCTAAGTGTGTCGGCTTCGGCCGACTGCCACTTCAACCTTACCTTACCTGGGTAGCCTTGTTGATTTGGCTCTGCTGAAGTTGTTTCTCCTCTTGCAGTGAAGGTTGTTAAGTTCTATACTCCACCACGGTGATCATGAACCATCTCGTATTAGCGTTATTTACAGTACACGTGAATGCTGTGTTGGGAGCAGTTAAGTTAATCCAGTTGTTGCTGTCTGCTCGGAATCGAGCAGGCATGTTCTATAAAGACAGTTTAACAGAAAGGTTGGAGCAATGTTTTTCCAAGTTTGTCCCTCTACGGTTTCTGAAAATGAACTCATCTTAACTGATAACGTGAGAAGGTACTCCCTCACTGGAATATCCTTTTCCCTGCAGCTGCAACATTATTGTCCATTCGCTCCATGTTGCATAGAGTTGCGTTTGTATCTTATCCACCATTCGCCCTATCCGCACACAAGATCAAATATTCGCGGAGAAATTTTTCGTTCAACGGACCAAGTATTCATTCTCCTTTCTTAAAAGTAGCAAAAATAATGTTCGGGAGAGCGTGCATATTGGTCAGGAGTTATGAACGCAACTTGGAGCCAGTTTTATTTTTAATTTATATAATTTCAGTTTTTAAACAAAATTTTAACAGTTAGGTCACAGCTTTTGCTGATCATATGGAATTTTCATATTTCGATGTCAAGCTTATTTGACTGTGTATGTGTAATAAATCTTCATAAGGACTTACAAATCCTACGACAGTGGTTTGCAAAACATCAATAGATAATAAGCGAGAAAACTAAATAGATGGTGCGCATTTAAAAGCTCCCTGTCCTCTTAATTGTGAAATTGTATTCCATTCTTCTTCTTGTACAAAATTGTCCTTGTGTGCCCATACTTGTGGCAAGCAGATATGATGATATGTCGTGTAATCCGTGCTTTTTCACAATAGTTGGTGTCGAGAGTTTTGAATATCTGAGTGTATTGATAGGTAGAAATCTTAACTGGAAAGCTCATGTGGATGAGCTCAAGATATACGTATATGTTGGATGTTACTCGTCAATTGTATTAACTTAAACCACATTGTTTAAGGGAACAATTTTCTACGTTCTATTAAGGACTTGCACACCATAAATTACAGTATGGTATTGCTACTTGGGCTACTTGGGGTACAAGATATTGTAATACCACTATGTGTTCAAAAAGGCCAAAAACATATGATTATCTGTGGTGCTAAACAGGTTAACCCCTAGTTGACCTCTTTTCTGTAGCCTTCATATTTTACCAATAAACCATCATTCTAAAAGTATTTTTTTACTTCGCGGCTACAGTAAAAGTTCCAACTCGTATAGTTTGAGAGTAAATAACGTGGGACTCGTTAATATTCCGCGTTGGTAATAAAACTCATTTTGCTTAATTCTATACAGGGCCAACGCGCATGCTTTTTAATAAATTGTACTACTTTTTAAATAATTGTACTTATTATAAGACAATTAAAAAGTTGTTTTTTTTTAGTCTGGACAGTTCAGCAATTAGATTATTGCGTATAGCGTATAGCGATCGAATAGCATATCCATATAGAATATCCATTGGGTTACAGTGGAACCCACACATATTATTAACTGAATTTGTTATTTGGAAAGAATCAATCGCCTCTAGCTATTTTAGTGCTCCCGAACGATGCCGATTTATGCATTCTTCAAAATGTGAATCTTTTTAAATCAGTAAACATTCTATATAATGCACAAGCATTTTTGTGTAACAGTGAATAAATTTATGAAAAAAAAGTCATCCGCGTACCCCGGTTGTTGGACGGGTCTGTTGAGGTGCTGACACATGCCTTGATCGCATTATCTGATCCACAACATGATTGAAGACAGTGCCGGACTAAGCCCGTCAGAGGCCCGGGGCGGCAAAGCTTAATGAGGCCCCCCACCTAAAAAAACAATGGTGTTTTACAAGCTTTTTTATTCAGTTGACATTTGTATGTATAAATAAGTGTTTATGTTTATTTCGTTAAAATTTGGCCAGTGAAATTTAGATTCGAATTAAATTACATATTTAGGCTCAATAAACATACCTACACACCTACAATATGGAATGGATATGGGCGAGAAAAATAAAATACGAATCGATCGACAAAAAAATTAGATAAAATAAATCAAAGATAGTTTTTTTTATTTTTTGTAGCGTGTTATATGTGTTTTCGGGCCTTCAATTTATTAAACTCCTCAACAACTTCTGTGAAATCGATTTCTTTTTAAATTTTTCTTTCTATTGAAAGCACGGCTAGATCAACCAGTCGCTCTTGACCCATTGTAGACTCATCTCGCATGATGCGACCGAGATGCAAATGGTCAAGAGGTATTGAAGTATCAGCGATATACAGGATACCGATTCACTGAAATCCCATTTTATTATAAATTGAAGGATTTGGGGACCCCCAAGACCGGAGGCCCTGGGCGGGCCGCCCCTTCCGTCCCCTGTTTAGTCCTCCACCGATTGAAGACGTCATATGACAGCGCATCTCCATGTCGAAATCCGGTGCAAGTTTTGGAATAATTCAAACTGCACATTACACCACGTGCTTTTCAGTGTCTTGCGACACAGCTGGATCAGTTTTGCCATGATACCGTAATCAGCCATCGCCATCTAGAGACGCCATATTGGGTCTGTTATGTGGCGATTAGTGCGTTGCAGAATGGCTTGAGACGACTACTCAGTACGTTCGATAGGATCATGTATGCGATTTCCAGATGTAGAATCGCCTTTTGTGAGTTGGGGCATATGGAGAGGACTTATTTGTATGGGAGCTTAAATTTATCGCGGGTAGGCTACTGAGCTTTAGTTAGAAATAGTCGATATTGTGATTTTTCGGAATATTTAGGAAACTAGCATTATTTTTTCATATACCTCAGTGTCAGTGGCTCAGGGGTGACTGCGAATCTTACACAGGAACACATAAGAAAAGTGTACATTGCCCCACCTGTTGCGAAAAGTTGACAATCATCCAAGAGTATAAACTGTCTAAGATGCTCTCAAAACTTGTCATTTCGGATCGCCCTTCCAATCGTATTAAAAGTAAAGCTTCGCACACACAAGGAATATAACCTAAATTCAAAGCCCTGCATACTCGTATATTTATATGGGCACAGTGGCGCAGAGGTTGGTGTGTTGGACTTCTGATCTAAAGGTCTTTGATTCAAATCACGCCGGGCCCAAATAACATCTAGAGTATGCCTCTCCCGATAACGAATGTCTAACAAATATCCAAGAGTCTCAATTGTCATGATTATGTTCTCAAATTTACTGATCGGATTTGGCTTAAAATTGTAGGTCCCTTCGCACAAGGGAAATGGTTGGAGAATATAGGTTTTAGGCCCTGCATGGGCCGTTTACGCCAAATATTTATTTTATTTTGTATATATTTCTGGACGGGGCATTTTTGATCCCATCCCAGTTGTGCTGGTGCATTTAACAAACTGAACTTTGATAGTTAATTAATGCCTCTCAGCTAGAACAACAGGTTCTCTAATTCGAAGCTTTTTTGTATTTTGTGAATATGTATCGTGTCTCTCAAATCAGACACGATGCAAAAGTAATCCATTATCAGTATGACCTATCTAATTGGGGCAGTGAGCCATAATCTCGATGTTCGTTTTTACATATCATATTCCGTACCTTAAATCAGTAAACTTCTGAATCGACGACGCAGCAAAGGACTTGTCCCAATTAAAGGCGGTTTACTGTGTATATGTATGTATGGATATATGTATATGGAAACTTATTTTTATACTGTCCATTATAATACGAGTGTGTGCGTAGTAAATGTGTACTTAAGACTGAAATTGCACCAATGTCGATATAACATCTCCGATATACATTATGTACTAAAATAAAAAAATTAATAAATAAACAGCTTACGACTGTATACGATTGTTTGGTCAGGGTCAAATAGTTTGAATCTTTACGCCTTATAACAACATTTAAAATTAACTTGTTTTCCCTTTTTACCAAAAACATATGGAAAATGTATTGCAATTTTGAAGGGCAAACAGCAAGTATAGTAATCTAAAAGGCAAACCGAATTATTTTTTATAGCACTATTGGGATTTTGTCAGATAAAAATATATTTTCATAAAAGATTTTCGATTTCAAATTTATCCAGTAACTGTCTGCATTGTAATATATTGTTGTATCACACTGCTTTTTGGCGTCGCATGACCATAAAAAAATCCAACATTTGGCAAATATCCCAGATTTCCAATGTTCTGATGTAACGAATGCCTCAAGCTATGTTCGTTACACCATTAGGGATTCAAATAAATCAGCTGTGTGAATCAGAAATAAAAGTAGGTGAACTTTACTGAAAATGATCTCGAGTATGGAAAATCGAATGATGCGAAAATGTTTTATATAATTTTATAATATGTTTGGCATCAATTTTTAATAGAGGAAATCAATACTAACAAGTTACAGTCTTATTCATACAATTAACATTGTTGTATCTTTGACAAATGTCAAAATGGGTGAATGGGTAGTTGCATATTATGGTAAGTGAAATTGAACACGAACCATTTGAGTGGATGCGTTTAGCTCTCCAAAAGCAAAATAATTGATACCTATGTATGTTTTTTTTTTTTTATAAAAAATACGAAAAAACGTGTATTATTAATTATACAATTCAATCAGAACAGCAGATGTGGGGAGGGGAGGGGAAGTATCCCAGTCTTCAATTGGCTGCTGCACTTTTGTTATTTGAACTTATTGATCGTGTTCAAATGTTGTCCTTGTGTTGCTTTACGGAAGTGTCATAAGGTCCAAATCTATTATTTAGTCTTATGTCACTTACCAACATTTTAAGGCTTACACACGACTTGAACATTTTTAAATCGTTTTTAATTAAAACAGATTTGTTTTTATACTCTATTCTAAGGGTAGGTACCTATATCAATTTTGACGCGAAGTTTGTAACAGCCCTGAATATTGCCCGAAGACCCCTGAAAGTTACTATATTCGTGATCAGTATCGATAGTAATGTCGATCCAGCCATTTTCATCCGTCCGTATGGAAAAATTAGGCCTTTTGACTAGGCTAGAAAGCTAAACTTTTAACCGTATACTTCCTAGGGGCCCGAAATAATCAAGTTTAAGAACCAATCTCAAAATAACAAATTTATCAAAAAATCGAATTTTGGCTGGAAAGCTGAAATTTGTATTTCGGGCCCCAAACTGCTTGGGAGTTAGAGTTAGAATTTTTGAAATTCGGTCACTGAAGATCCCACAATTAAATAAAACAATTTTATAGAAAAGTTAAAGTTTATAATAATAAATTTATAATATAAACTCCCTAAGGGGCCTTCATGCTTATGTGTAAATATTTTCAAAATCCGCTTACTGAAACAAAAACTGTTTTATTGAAGAAATCATTCGCAAAGTATGTCACTTTTAGGGGGCGTTTTTTTTACAAAAACGTTGTCTTTTCAATAAAATCCTTTAAAAGTTGTAAATCTATATATTAATACGGAGTTGCCTATAACGTGTTTCCCCCCTTTTTTGCTATTATACGTCACATAGATATGCCAACACTATGTATATTTGGGTAGGGGGCAATACATAGATGTGTACAATACAAAAATTATCCACATATATAACACACATTATGAATTACAGCAGGTAAAATGAAGCGAATTTGATGAAATTACAACAACAACAACATTGCTGTGTGAGGCAATAATCTGCCAATCGGAACGGAACTTGAAAATGTTTGAAGTTGCTTGAAAATGCTTGAAGTTACTTGCAAATGCTTGAAGTTACTTGAAAATGCTTGAAGTTACTTGAAGTTACCTGAAAATGCTTGAGGTTACTTGAAGATGCCGGAAAAATTTTATATCATGTGAAATCAGAGACTGCAATATCGAAAAATTTCATTTTCCGATTAATATGTATAACAGTCGACTTTGTTTTTTTTTTCAACTTATAGAATAAATTGGTCGAATTTCGACCATGGGACAACCCCTAGTATAATTAAATATGAAGACCTTTCTGAACAATTTTCCACTTAACGAGGGATAGAAATAGGAATAGGGTATCCAACAGTTCGCCCAAGCGGACTGTAGCCTTTCCTATTTTTTTTTTGTATATTTCAATTTCAAAACTTGTTTTTACCGTCTGATTTGATTATGATTCCAATTTTACTGTACATCACTGTTAGTAATTTAGCGTTACAAATTTCTTCCTTTTCGTCAGTTTTTGGGGAACAGTACGATAGCTTCGGTGCTCAACAAAATAAAAGCAACACTAACAACAACTCACATCGCACCTACTCCCAAACCAACAGTGAGCCCAAGCAGGTTGCTCATTCATTACTCTTTATATGATCTAGATACTCTTGATCTTACATTTGGTCTTATATCTCAAAATACTTTGGCCAAATTCTAAAATGTCAATGTTTGGACATTAGGCTGCAAAATCCATCCATCACATCTATATTAGTTTTACATTTTCTTAATCCTAGAGCTATAAAAGCCTGCGTAAAAGAGCAATTACATGTATAATTTGGAAGGCAAATAAAAAGGCTTGGGTCAAAAAACTCTCTTTTTGAGGAATGGTTTGTAGACCATTTTTTGTCCAGCTGTAGAAAAGTTCAATGATGAGCAAAATCTCTCCAATAAAACATTGCTACTCTTAGACCATGTCGCTGCACATCCGACTAATTTTAAAAAAAAAATGTCGGAAAGAAAAGTAAAGGTTGTTTTTTCCACCACCTAGTACGACTTCACTTCTGCAACCAATGGACCAATATCTTGGGTATCAATATACAAAACTAGTATTTTTGAAACCATTAGATGAACCAACTTACGACGATAATTTGTTTTGAAAAGAATTCATAATTTTTCATAGATAGAAAAAAACGTTTGCAAGCATCCTGGAAAAACTGTGCCCAGAAGTTTGTCCCAACACCGGCGGGTTGTGGTAGCCTACACCTGAACAGATTCAAGATGAAATTGTCAGTTTAGCCAGGCGTCTTGAGTTTGATAACTTAGAGGCTGCTGGCAAAAAGTTAACTGGTGAAGTCACATGATGAAGAAATGTGTGTCGAAGTGAATCTGATGATTAGGGCGAATAATTTATATTTTTTCATAACGCATACCGTTGTTTCGCTTAACGTTGGGTTTCTTTTAGGAACGCAGTAACGATGTTAACCGTGCTACGCCTCAACAACAGTTTACAGTTTTACTTCTACCACCTACACTCTCAAAACAAGCATGAAATCTATATAAATTTATTTTTGCGAACATTGGTAGGTAAATACAATATTCGGCTCCGGCCTCTTTTCGAAGAAGCCGAATGTTTTCCCGAAGGTGGGCATTTGTGCTGAAAGTGACCGCAGCCGAAGCCAAATGTTCGGTCAGACTCTATTCGAAGTTGACGAGCGCCACATTTATTTTGTGGCCCAAAGCGAAGACAAATATTCAATTTTCAATTTCAATTCAATTCAATAAAAAATGTTATTTCATATGAATTTAAATATAACATATAGCAATAAGTTTTAACAATATATATCTATGTATATTTAAATACAGAGGCCAAACAAAGTTGAGCAGCGCCACATTTTGTTTGCATTTATGTTGTTTATATTATGGAGCTTAACCACTTAATGTATGTAGAGATATACCACCTCCCCAACTCACCAATCGTAATAGTTGCTTGTATCTTACCCCGCAATAAGAATCCGTTCTTCATTTTTGCAGCCGAACATATCGTCCTCTCCCCGAGTGACCAGTTAAACTCTGAAATAACCCGCCACAATGGTCTGACGAGTGACGACCCTAGCGGCGATAATAATTTTATAGGGTATTCGTCAGGTCCAGAGGTAAGAAGGAAGTCCAGTGTGTTGGCAGTTTGGCTGCTTATGTGCGGCATTCGTGTCGGCTCATTTACAAGCTTAGTCAGATTATTTACCTCAGCAAAGATCGCACGTACCTTCTTTCGATTGTTGTCTGAGCCGTATGTTGAAGGCAGCTAGAATCGTGTACTCACATTAAAATTACATTAAAAAATTGATGATGTCAGTAGGATGAAGGGTAACAATTCTTGTGATGGAATCTAACAGTTCATTGAACTCATTATAAGTTGAGTGTCGGTCCATATTTGGGCATCTATAAACAAAACAGTAGTGGATTAATTGCTTACGGAAATTAAATTTAAGCCACGTGAAATTGAATTCTTGATTGGTGAAACATTGGCCGTATTGAGGTCACTACGTAGAATAATGACACTAAATTATAACCACGTAGGCTGAACTCTGTTGAATCGGAGTCAATGCCTTGTTGTATTTCACTTAGTTCCAAAACAGCTGTCTTATTTTGGGACACATAGGCGAACAATGAAAAAAGATTCGACAACCAAATTTTATCACATTACTCTGAAATTCCTGGACACTGCAAAAAATAATCTTGGGATACATTCACGATTAATTTTTTTATTGCCTACTGGTTAAATGAAAAATCAGTTATTAATATGTTGTAGAAAATGCACCACTTATATCAAATCCTTGCGATATTTTATATGTTTTATTGTTTCTGAATTTCTGTTTAAGGTCAAGCACTTTTCTATTCGCCCTTTAAATTCGTGCCAATTATTATCACATCCGTCCAACTTAACCAATAAACCTGTTGAATTTAACACTTCAACACACTTTAACAAGTTTTCATTTCCCTTTTACAGTTTGCTACATGAGTATTTTTTACGATTTTGTTTTCATTTATTAATTTGCAGGTTGGCAGCGGCTCAGGAAGCGGCGCTAGCAGGACATCAACAGGGCTCCACAAGCGGGGGGCACTTGGGTCGAAGGGGAGCCCATCGCTTAGCTGATAGAATGGGTGGCCCGAGTAGTCAGGGCCAATCACCGCCCGGTGGTTTGCCCACATCACTTTTTATCCTCACCGAGGATAATCCAATTAGGAAGTATACACGATTTATAATAGAATGGGCGCCTTTCGAGTACGCTGTGTTATTGACAATCATTGCCAACTGTGTAGTGTTGGCATTAGAAGAACATTTGCCTGAGGGTGATAAAACAGTATTGGCTCAAAAACTGGTATAGTATCTTTATATTGATATTCATTTAATTAGATTACTAAATTTAAAAATTTCTTTTTGATATAGGAAAAAACCGAAGTCTATTTTTTATGCATTTTCTGTGTAGAAGCATCGCTCAAGATCCTTGCCTTAGGGCTAGTGCTGCATAAACACTCCTACCTCAGGAATATATGGAACATAATGGATTTTTTCGTTGTAGTAACGGGGTAATTATTGGTTTTAAATAAACAAATTTAAGCTTACGTCTTTTGTAAAATACTCTTGGACAGGTTAAACCAATTTTATAAAGCTTAATATTTTGTTTTTCAACTCAAAACTTTACATTTTCTTATTATTTATTTGTTTTGTTATATTTATTTTGTGTTCTTTCTTTTTCATTTTGTTCTTCTCAACTTTTCATTAATCACAATACCAAAACTGTAATTATTTTTCTAAAAATAATTACTTCAGCGCTATGACGATCTTCGCAGAAGCAAATATCGATGTCGACCTGCGAATGTTGCGGTCTTTTCGTGTTTTAAGGCCGCTAAAGCTCGTTTCGAGAATACCAAGTAAGACGTCCGAGTGCTCAGCAAGGAGTGCCATTAAGTAGGAATTGTTCGCTGAACTTCGTTTAAGAATTTTATGTTATCTATATATTTATATATAAATACATATACATACTTTTAGATACTCGTATGTGTGCTCAGTTTATCAGTGTTTTAGTGAAGACAGTTATCTAGATCTAGATGGTTTTTAGTTGAACATAAATCATCGTTTTAGTGTGTGGTTCGAAGACGCATTAGTCAACTCGGTAAATTCTCATAAAACGAGAGAAATGAAATATCTCATTGTGTATACAATCTAAAATTCAAAATTGGTGCCAGAAATGTGATTCATCTTAAATGAACGCATTTTGTTTTATTATTATTTTTTTTTTTGTTAATTTAATAGTTAAAATTTTGTGCTAGACTATACGATTGCCAAACATACATATAACTGTATAAACAATAGTTTATTTAGATTAGCAAATTATTCTAAGTGTATAGCTGGATTAGATATTTTAAGGGCCTATATTTAGATATGGCTAAAACTATACAACGATTTTTGTACGAAAAATGGATACAAATCAGACCCATTGATTTTTTTAGTTTTCAGCAGTTTTCTTTTTTAAGAAATGAAGGCTGGACCGAAGTTTTCTATTAAGAGTGATTCTTTCATTTGTTTTTTTTAATTGGAATAATTTGATTTAAATTAAAAATGCAATTACGATAGCCTCTTGGGATAAAATCAATCTGCATGCACCACTGTATATAAGTGAAATCGTCTTTTACCCCCTTCGATTTCGACCAAAAAGTACATTGAAAGACTAAAGTTTTGCTTTTGTTTCTACGTAAATATAAGCTAACTTACTTACTTCGATTAAATATACCTTTTCAATGTTCGACTTCTGGATACCGGTTGAACACGTTTTGAAAAAAAAAACAATTTAAAAAATGCATTTAACAATAAGTTTTTTTTTATTATTATTTTTCCAAAAATATCCTAACATAAATAAATTTCTTCTCCAGCCAATCCAATTTTGAACTATATAATGTATAAAAACAATTAAAGTCTTCGATATTCAAGATGACTTTTAGTCGCAAATTAAGAGTTCCTACATCAAAAAATTCTACAATTAATAGGCAAACTTAACAAACTGTTTAACAGTTATTATTTATTTCCTTTTCCGGTAGGTTATAAAACAATTTCTAACGTTAATGCAAATGCCAAAGTACACGAAATGCCAAAGTACACATCTGTGGACATCTTTTAGGTGTATTCGACCAAAGTTCACATGTGTGTGTACTGTTTGGAATCTAATAAATCTAAAAATCCAAAGTAAATCTTACAGAATTTATAACTTGATGATAAAACAAAAGGGGAAGGTGTTGTACTCTGATCCGGCACCTTGGTCCGAGTATCAGTTCTCAGCAAAATACTAAGCACGCGAAAACTGCTCTTTTATGAAATGTCCCCTTTTCGTTTATTTCTTCAACTATGAAATATTTTGTTTTAGTTACATACACAGAGACTGATTTTTTTTTTAATTTCGCATAAAAAAACGTTGCAGTATTTTTCAAGAGAAATATTATTTTATAAAGCAAATTGATTTTGAAGACGATGGACCGCAAATGACCTCCATGCTCATCCACGCATATGCGGCACCTGATCACACAATTGTTCATTGCGGCCTGGTGGGTTGAAGTCGGGATAGCCTCAATTATTGTTTTTGAATGGACTGCCTCAATTCAGTCAAATTTATTGGTTTCGTTTTGTACACCTCTTGCTTGACATAACCCCAAAAAAAGTCTGGTGTAGTCAGGTTAGGTAACCTTGAGGGCCAGCGGAGAGTGAAGTTTGGATATTTATTTGTTTGGGAATTTCCGTTGGAGCTCCGCCATAACCGGTTTTGCTATGTGTGCAGGTGCTCCATCTTGCTGCTTTTGAAACGGATACTTCTTTGGTGAAGTTCGGGGTAAAAAAAAACTCATGCACAAGTAACGGTCCCCATTGACAGTTACTGTTACACCGTTTTCTTCAAAGAGGTATGGTGATAAAATCAAAATGGGTCTTATCAGACATAAACAAGCAATTTATCAAGCTGTTGTCTTCTTCGGTCATTTTAATCATTTTTTGGCAAAATTCCAGGCGAATAGGCAAATCCGGAGGTTTTAACTTGCTTGCCATTTGGACTTTGTACGGAAACAAGTTTAAGTCATCATGAATTATCCATTGTAATGACCGTCTCCTAACTCCAATTTGCGCCGATAAGTTTCGAGGCGAAACGCTTCGATATGCCTGAATTGACGATGCCACAGCCGGGATTGTGTCTTGAACCTGATCATAGGAATCTCGATGGTACGGTCTTCGTGCGATGCTTCCAGATTCGGCAAAAATGTTCACCAGCCTCATAATGGTCCCCCTACTCGGGGGAGTGCCGCCTAACTTCCGCCTAAATTCTCTTTGGACTGAAATGAAGAACTGCAAAGCATGGTACCGCTGCATTCATTTTAATAAATCTAAATGGTTACCTGTCAAATAAAAAAAAGTAAGCCGATTAATCGCACAGAAAAAAAGTTGTTACCTTTTGTTTTTGTAGCATGATTCGTGAGCCTTCCTGTACTTGAGTGATTAACTTTTAAACAGTTTTTTGCTATTGTTCTGACATGAGAATACAAATGTTTTTTTTTTTATTTTTTTAACAAAATTAACGTATTCATCTTTGAATGGAACTTTAGGGCCAAGGTTGAACCAAGTCTTGTACACTGGACCGTTGGAGGTTGCCAACGAAAAGTTACGTTTTCTACAGATCTGTTAGAAAAATACTTTTGGTTTTTTCACAATACCACAGTCCTTACTTCAGGTAGTTACGTTATAAAAAAATCTTTAAAAAAAATTCCTAAACTGAAGTTATTCGAAAACTAACTGAAGTCTGGTCCATGGCACACTACTTCTACTTCATGTTTCAATCATTCTTGAATATAAAATTGATCAGTAAACGCGAGGTTTAAAAAAGAGACTAAATATGTATTAAGAAACAATTTCAATTTGTGTGTTTTTAAATAATGAGAAGAGTGGTAAAATCTGTGTACTTTTTAACCTAAGAGGGCTTAGGTATCTTCTTTTTCTTCGTTAATGGTGATGAGGCTATGATCAGGACTAAATATATCTACTGGGTCCGCATAGGTATTTATATATCAGAAATTGGATCCAAATCTGGAACATGATCAAAGTATTCGATACTATCCGGATACTCCGGTTATTGGTTCCGTCTTTGTGCAAGACTCAAGTTTCGACCACCTGTAAAACAACACTTACCGATAAATGTTTCCTAAGTGTAACTAATGTCTACGTTACTCGGTGTTAGAGCACAAACCTTCACACACGATCTGAAGAGTTTCGGAAGCAAAGAACAAAACACTATCGCTGGGTATTGTTTTTGTTTTTGATAATCTTTGCTGTAATACTGCTTTTTAGCTCGTTCTACTTACCATGGGAACCTCAGTAGAAAAACCGGGCTTATATAAATCTCCATAATAATATAATTATTGTTTGTCTGTTTGTCTTCTAAGCCAAAAATTGTACATTTTTTTGTTGGCATTTGTGGGGAAGGTTCTGACCTCAAACCATCAACGTAAATAAGGTGGCGCGCGAATCGTATTGGATAATCTTGTATATATATATAAAAAATATTGTTTGTCTGCCTGTCCTCTGTCTTTTATCGGAAAATTGTTTGTCCTCTATGCGTTCGCGCATCGTTAATCCGATTGAATTGAAAGTTTGTACAGTTACTGTGGGCACTTACGCAAAGGGAACTGACATAGTACAAACAACGTACAGTAGGTGCCGGCATGGAATAATTTTTCGTTTTCTATGTGTTCAAGCATTGTTCATCCTATTGAGTTCAATGTTTGTACAGTTATTCTTGGCATTTGCGTGCGAGTTTCTGACATAGTACCATAAACAAACACTAGGTCGCGCTTGATTTTGAATAAAAAATACTTCAAACAAATTAAAGACAAAAAGATAGCTAAAAATATATTTTAGAATCAAAAATAAATACATAAAATATTATTATTTTAAATGGAAGGTTAATGAAGCATTTTATTATATCTATAGATTTTTATTTCGTTCTCTCTTTCGAAATGAAAAAAATGTAGCATATAAATATTCAGATTTAGAGAACTCAACAAATATTTTTTAGAATGAGGATATGCAATCTACGTCGTTTTATATTCTTAAAATTTGTAAAATAAAAATTTGGACTCAAAAGAAAGTCAATAGATACCATTAAAAATATATGTATACTTTAGACATTTCTATATCATTTTTTCTAGATTCTGTTCACTATTTTTTTTTTCATTTTATATACAATAGCCCTTAGTTTTTTTTTTCCAGCAAAACTATGCTTTTATGATTTAAAAATTTTGATCTTATGTTTTAGCTCTGTGGTGTGATTTAGTTTCTAGTTGTTACATTATTTCAAATGCGAAAAAAACATGTTTGAATAATTATTTGTATTTTCTTTTTTTTCTTTTCGCGAAATTTATTATTCAAAAATAAAATGTGTTTTTGCAACAACATATCTATGCATTTTTGAATAATAAACGTGAATGGTGTGAAAATACATAAAATCAGGTTGATCACAATGTTGCCACAATCAGGGCCCGAAGTAGATCTAAGAACATTAAGGGCTATTCGTGTGCTAAGGCCCTTAAAATTAGTTTCTGGAATTCCTAGTGAGTAGTTAAATGAATAATTTTGCTAGAGTTGATTAACTAGATTATTATTATTTTTCTTTTTTTATTTGTAAAGAAAACTAGAATTATTTCATTCATTGAGCATACGCTTTCAAATGCTTATGATCAATTTATGATTAGAATAGTCCCATTTACCCTATAGACGCATGCTTGTATAAGAATATTATTTTAAACTTTAATAAATAAAAGAAAATTAAAACGAGTTTCGAAAATATCTTACTAATACAAATTTTATGTGTTTGAACACGTTTCAATAATTTTCCAGGTTTACAAGTAGTTTTAAAATCAATTATCAAAGCAATGGCGCCGTTACTTCAAATCGGACTTCTGGTCTTGTTTGCGATCGTTATATTTGCAATCATCGGACTCGAGTTCTATTCGGGAGCACTGCATAAGACTTGTTATAGTTTAGAGGATCCAAGTAAAGATATCAAAATTATTAAAGCTTTGATCTAAAATATTCAAATATTTAATATGAATTTAAAAACAATTGTCTTTATATTTAATTTTGTGTTATACAGGAATAATTGTAAGGGAGGGAGAAATGGAAACACCCTGTAACTCGGACAACTCAAGCGCATCGTCGGGTGGTGCGTACGTTTGTAACATTACAAACAGTATGTGCCTAGAGAAATGGGATGGACCAAATTTTGGAATAACTAGTTTTGACAATATCGGTTTTGCCATGTTAACCGTATTCCAGTGCATCACGATGGAAGGCTGGACAGCAATACTGTATTGGGTAAATTGCAAAAACAAAAAAATCAAATCAAAATCTAAAACAAGAAAAATGTCTACAGTAAATTTTTGTACTAATTTCGTGTGTATATGTGTGTGCAATTTGGAGCTGTATTTTCTTTAATATCAACAAATTTGGTATTACAGATAATAATTAGATGCTTCTTTCCTTGTAAAATGTATATCTTATACATACACGTGTATTATTCTAGTTTTCATTTGTGAATTTGTGTAAATTGTTTCCATATTCTATATTTTGATTTTCAGCTGTGCACTGTCATTATAAATTTACCTAATACAGAATTGCCTATCGTTTACGATAGATTCAATTTTTTTTGTGTATTTTTTTTTGTGTACTGGTGACGAGAAATGCCTGCATTAAATGTTCAATACAAATAGATGCATAGTATCTATTTTCTTCTATGCACACATACAAACTTATTTCATTGAAATTCTCTGCTTATTGGCGCATGTTATGAAACCCATGATCCTTAGTTAAATCACTTTTTAACGTTATATTGGCTTGTAAGTTGTGTGTCAAAAGTATTTCTGAATCATATGGCTTAGTATTTACTGTTTAAGTGTGATGCTTCTCGTAACCGCTGTAACTTTTTTGTTTTATTTAATACCCTTGCTCAAAGGGCTGACTCTGCGACCTGCTTCCAGTTGTCCAAACCAAGCGCTCTGGCATCCGCGATGTCTTGGACTTTTAAACAGAGGTTCAGTCTTCCTTGTCTTCTCGAACCGGGTGCTAGTAGTCGAAGATCCTCTTGACTGAAGCATTATTGCCCATTCGCTCAATATGGCCGTGCAAATATCGTCGCCGTGATTAAGCTTTTCGGACTACATCCACATCTTGGTACAGCTCATATAGTTCGCGGTTGTATCTTCTACTCCATTCGCCCTCCTCGCACACAGGACCAAACAGCCGACGGGTTATTTTTCATTTAAAAGAATCCAATATTAGCTCCCCTTCCTACTGATCCCCTTGCACTCGGCACTATAAAGCACGACTGGCAAGATTAAGGTTTTGAGGAGTTTTTAACCCATTTGTTTGGCCAAACCGAAGCAGCAGCTTTTTCATATGGTTATTCTCCGTCGGTTCTAGACTAAGATGTCATTTGTTAAGTTGATGTTCACTCCAAGGCAGGTGAACTCCTTACCTACCTCGAAGTTATTGCTATCAATAGGGACGTTTTTTCATAGGCGGTGGACAAATGTTTGTGGAAACGCCTTCCGTGTTGATACCTGTCTCCGCACTATTTTTTCCAGACGAGGTAACATGATAGCGCATCTCCTCGCCGTGTTTTCAAGAATCACGCGACATAACTGGATAGCTTTGCCACGATCCCATATTCGGCCATCGCCATGTAGTACTCTTTGCGATGAATGCTATTCGGCTTGTCAATGAAAAGATGGCGAGTCTCGACTTGAAATTCGTTGGTCTTTTTCAGGGTTTGCTTTAGTGTGAAGATTTGTTCTATTGTCGATCTGCGAGCCGATTAGTGTGTTGCAGAATGGCTAGAGACGTCCACACAATACGTTGCATAGATCTTTCATAGGGTTGCCTTTCTTGTAGATGGCACCCACATCAGTTTTGCGAAAATCTCTTTTAAAAATAAATAAATAATTATATGCATAAACGGCCCATTCAATGCTCTCCTTAGGCCTAAATGCATGCCTTCTTTTAACACGGCGATAACAAAGCAACAAGCGCTTGCTATTACGCTCTTTTTTGCAGGCCTTCTTTCAGGAGTTACTAGGAAGTTGTGATAGCATTCCTAGCTGGCCAGTATTTTGCAATAGTAGAACAAAAATTAAAAGCACATACCATTTTTGTGTGAAACTTCTTAGAATCAAATAGTGCAAAATCTTTAGATGGTACTGGATTGATTTGAGCCTGGGATTCCTCGTACGTAGTCCGATGCAAGCGAAGCGAAGTGGTAGTCCCATCGACATATAAGTTTAAAAGTGGTTGGAATTTTAAAACTAAATGCATTGGTACGAGTAACTCGCTTTTTTGGTAATGCCTCAACATGGGCATGGAAAAAGTTGCAAAAAAGTGCATTGATGCTTAAGTTTTGAAACTGGTTGAAATTTTAAAAAAAGAGCCATTACCAACTCGCTTCCAAGACATGATTTTGGGAAAGCCTTGGTTTTTGTTCATTGATGAAGTGAGTGGTGATTTGGCAAAGACTTGTGAAATCGTCAAAAATTCCCTACTGGGAATCCACAACAGTTTTTGTGTTTATCTGTTTGTGTTCACCAACATCCCAAAGCAGAACCACGTTCAGAGACAATCATTTTGAATTTTCTTCTTCTTTAATTGTGGCGAAACTACTCGTATGATCAGGATTAAAGGGATCATAAGTCTCAACTTTCTCCATTTTGATTTCAACGAATATTGGCACATTTTAGTACCTATATATCACTTTGAAATTACTTTAAAAACCTCTCCAGAAAAATATATCCGGGCCTTATGTATCTGTATATATTGAAATATGTACATGCAAATCCAAAATTCTTCTTAGTGCTTGCTTGTAGCTAGAGAAATATCCAAATTTCATTGCTCTACGATTAGCGGATTAGAGTGTGTGTGACTGATTAGTCAGTTAGTCAGTATAAATATATTATAAGTCGAAAACTATTTTATATTTATTGTTTTTCCTTGCCCATCACACTCTGGTAGACTAAGCCTAACATTTTATGCCCTGCACATGATGCAAAAAAATGGATTCAAGGGACCTTATTTTATGCGCCAGCATTGAATTTCATTGTGTGTGTTAGCGTTATTTTAACTATGTATTCTTTATTCTTAAACAAAAACTAATTCTTACAAGAACTACTATCCTTATACTTAAACTATGTGTATAAATGTTTCCTTTCTATCTGCTGTATAAATAAACGAAACTTAATTATTTTTTAATTTTAATATTATAACACATTCCACCTACACATTTTATAATCCACTTTAGCGAATTATATATATTATACACATCTGTTCAAAATATCCATAGACCAACAACATTATCGAATTTCATTTATTTAATTAAAATATCTGTTTGTGTATCTTAATTTATGTGAAATGTGTCAATATATGTTATATGTTTTGTGATCCGAATGTTATATATAAAAAGAAAAATCTAAGTGCAGACGCATTCAATGTATAATATTTATACTAGTACTTAGAATCTTTAACTTGTTTAATACAACAAAAATTTAATTGTATATTCATTTTATAATATTAAATTATTTCAGACCAACGACGCATTAGGTTCAACATTTAATTGGATATATTTTGTGCCTCTAATAGTTATAGGCTCATTTTTTATGCTCAACTTAGTTCTTGGTGTTCTTAGCGGGTAAGTTTTGCAATCATTTACAACTCTTCACAATAACTTTCCTTAAATTTGTATTCTTTATTTAAACTTATATTTCTTACAATATTTTTGTTAATTACACTCCACAATACCATACCTTAATTTTTGCAATATTTTATAACCTTATACCTATAATGTCATTTGAAGAGAATTTTCTAACGAACGTAATCGTGTCGAACGACGAATGGAATTTCAAAAATGCCGGACTAGAACGTTATTTCAAAATGCTATGACTTCGTATCTAGATTGGATAACACAAGCAGGTTTATACAAAAAAGAAATATATATTTTTTATAATAAAAAGTATCCAAGAACTGACACAACATTAACCCAAGTTACACAATAGCTGATATGTACCTATATTGTGTGTTACCAAATTTGTTTAAAGATCCAAAATATGTGCTAATAATATTAACTCCATAGGTGAACACAATCATCTCCTAGTTATCCAAGAAGTTTGATGAAATTATTGCTAGTTTTCATAGTGAAGTTATTGTTTTGAACTCACTGTAATTGAGTTTACGAAATACCTACTTGTTTGAATTTTTTTATAGATAGATGGCTCGAATTTTTATGACACTATTTCCTAACTCACATTCCAATAAAAATTAAACAAAAAAATGTCCGATAAATCTTCATTTCCCTTCAGCTTCATTATCCGAATCATAAAGAAGTTCCATTTTTTATAATGAGCTATTTTTAAACGTTTCTCAATTTACACAACATGTACACAATTGGCAGTTAGAGACTTGTAAAGCGAAATGATTTAAAAAAGCCTGAATTATGTTGCAGCAGTGGGGGTCCTTGATCGAGAAATATCCATACCTGAACCCATTTAAGAAGAAACATTTGTTTCATCTTTAAGAGAACTAAAAGAAATACTTTACTTTTCAACAATAACTCAAGGCGCGTCCTTTAACTATCCACAATTATACAATTTGTTGTAAATCAACGCTGGTTTTTTTGTAATGACCCCGTTGCTCGTGGATAAGTGTGGTATAGTCCATCCCAAAGTAAAAGAAAGATCCCAACATGCGCAGTATCAATTTATTTAAGGGATATTTTCTCTTTTAAAGTATTTTTGATCGCATGAAATTGTTAATGCTTTTCTCTACTTTATCTTTTTTGCAGCGATATTGGAAAACGTAATTGTTTTATTATTGATATGTGTTTTAACTGTCATCGAGTTTCACCAATTAATTATTGTAGTAACTCATGAAAAAAGTTGCATGCACGAAGTAAAACATTACAATCAAGAAAATAAAGAAATTATGAAAAATAGCAAAAAAAAAAATAGTTGAGGTTTTATTTGTAGTGAAAATATACCTATTATGCACTTGAAAAAATCGGTTATTAAATGTGCGTAGACGATTGTACACTTAAGCCTTTCCATGAAAGTCGTATCGGGCGAGCCAGGTCGATTTTAAGTGAGTAGAAAAGTGACCCATCTTTTCTCAACTAACCTAAAAATCTACCTGTCTACCTGCGTCCGCGTGAAGACCAGGGATGGGACTTTTTGAAGAAATGTCCGCAGTAGATTTGAAAAAAGAACGCAGTAGATTCAACTGTCTTGCAGTAGATTTTTATATTTTCAAAATATAACAAAGGTATAACATATATACACATAAATATTTTTTTTCTTTAAAACAAAACAAAAACAGAACAAAGCAAAAATGCATATATATTCATATGAGTCATAATATATCTAATTTCTAATAATTCTTAGTTTTGATTTTACAGAAAAAGTAATCAAATTCATTCTTTAATATATTACATATTTTCATTTCAAAATTATTACAATAGTACAAATTGGGAAATTGCATCTAAAAACTCTTGAGAAGAGTTTCTTTGAAATGTGTGAATGTGGAGGAAACACTAGGTTTCCGAATTCATTTCAGCTTACACTTGTGTTTTTGACGTTTTTTTAAATGTAGCCTGCAAAATAATAAGACGCATTTTCGCTACCGAAATCAACAATTTTATAGTAAGATTCGGGTTGGAAAATGTTTTTCACATTGTCCTTCTTTTTGGGTGATTGTAACTGCATTTTAATGTTGGGAAGCTCTAAATTCACAGTTGGCTCGCAGTTTCCATGGGTTATATCCTCCTTGTTCTTTGCTGAAAATGATCTTTAAAATGAACAAATGAATTGAAATGGAGTCAGTTACTTGTTATTTTATAAATTAAAAAAACATTTGAACTTTATCTTTTAAAAAACACGTACACTCTTATTTGTTTGCTCTGAGAACTAACAGTATTGCGTTTTCGTCACTTGTTTCGCACAACTGACAGGAATTAAAGTCAATACGCCTATAAAAACACATTATGAAAAAGCGTAAGCACAGCACTTTCTAACCTATTTGCAAAACCAGTGTGACCAACAACCATTAAAACTAGCAAATAATGATTCAAATCATTTTTATTGTTACTAGGCCAAATACCGGATTGCATTATTTTTAGCGAAATCAAAGCAAAGAAGAAGCATTTATTTTCATATTTTTGACTGAAGGGTAATAATAATCAGAAAAACCAGCCATAAACCATTTTAAAAAAAAAGCAAATCAGGTAGCACTGCACGAAGTGAAAAGATACATACAACGAGGATCAAGTCGATACGCCTTTAAAAAAGCATTATGAAAAAACCCACAATCATTCGTCTTACGAAGCATGCCGTATGTAGTACAGGCAAAATATACTGTGTACCGTTTTTTCCACAGTGGAAAGACCATAAGCGTTAGAACACATTCTTTTGACCTGCTTCCACATATTGTAGGTTTTTTTCTGGATTTTTGGTTTTAGTAGTAGGAAATGCATAATGTAGAGAGAATGTCCCTACTCATTACATGGATATACTCTGGTCACTTGCCATCAAAATATGCCGAAAGCCGTATGATCATTATAATTGGGTAATAGGTAGATTTCATCAGGAAGAATGAGACTGACTGCATTCAGTGATAGAATTAAAAAAATATTTTGTGGATTACATTTACATATTGCATAATTTTTTTTTGTAAGACCAAAAGTGCAGTAGATTTTATTTAAAGGCAGTAGATTTATTTTTCGAAAAAAAAAGCAGTAGATCTACTGCAATTGCAGTAAAGTCACAACCCTGGTGAATACCTGCGTGCCCATGCACAAAGTATAACGGAAATTCCATTCCAACCCTTTTTAATAGTTACTCAAAACTCTGGCTTTCATTACTGAACACATATTTGAGAAGTGCAACAGCCAGCAAATTTCCCTTTTCCTTGGGGTGGGTAAATGTGTATCTTTTGAATGCGCCAACGACGGTTCTTTGTTGACAATCACTCATGTTTCGATCGTTTATCGAGAGAGATGTTTTCGCAAGCAGAGGTATATCTGTTGTATGAAATGTGCACATATTTTTTTTATCTGTAGTTCTGGTTGGAAAAGTAGTTTTGTTGTCGCTAAGAGAATAAAATCCCTGATGTGAAGAGACCTGCGCAAGAAATTTTCATTTAAGTTAGGACGGGCTATACCTTCTCTACCGATTTTCAGGCACAAAATAGTAGGTAGTGGTGAAGATTAATGGATGACTCTATTTACAGCTCTTGTAACAAAAAATCAATCATTTTAATTATGCAATATTTTAACAAGTACAGGCAGTGTTACCTGCGAACATTTTTGGAATGACTTCTACTATTCAAAATTAGTGGATTTTGACCTAAAAATGGGTTCTAATATGCGCAACACACTTCTTTAAGGTATCACTTTTCTAGGGCGACGTGAAATAATGTGGACAGATAAAGCGCATAAATATTCCGATTAGAACAAAATCGTTCAACGAGTTATATACAAGGTGGCGCAAAAGTAATCCTCCTATCAGAAAATGCTATAAATTTTGCGATTGGCCCCTAATGTCAGTTCTGTTTTGACATTTGTGTAGTAAACACATTCGAAATACACGTTAATAAACAATATTACGCTACACTGCTCCAGAACGCGGAATATTGGTGACTATTTATTTGAGCAATAATTAAATTACAGCCAAAAAACATCGGAAGGTTATTTTTGCGCCACCTTGTAGAAATACAGAATATTTAAGGGGAACGTGGCTCCGCGAATAATTACTGTAAAAAAAAATGATTACTAAACCAAGAAATTAAAAATCCATATGTTATCTGAGGCCGGTGTTGTCCTATTGTAAAGAAAAAATGTCAATTGGTAATGACATTTTTTACAAGCAAATGCGTAGGTTTGTGTTTTTATGTGTCGGTAGTTTGGCCATTGTATTTCGTTTTACAATAGTAATTTCGATTATTTGAGAAAGTAGAAAAGATTCAGCGATGAGGAGCTTATATGTTCAGCCGCGAATTTTGAACAGATATAAATATCAAGGTTTGGCACATTTATCAGAACATCTAGAGCTGACCTAGGCGTGGTAGACAAGAATTTCGTAAAACAACCAATAACGCATTTTTTCGTAAGAGCTTATTCCACGATGAAGATGTCGATATCTTCCGCATATCCCAGTTGGTGGACTGATCTATTGAAGATTGTTGACACCTGCCCTGCGCACTATCTGCTCCAGAACAAGATTGAAGAAGTCACATGACAGCGCATCTCATTGTCGGAATCCGCTGTTTGAAAAAGTTTGAAAAACTGTTTCCATACTGCACCGCGCGTTTTTAAGCGTTACGCGACACACCTGCATCATCTCTACAGGGATCTCGAATTCGGCCAATGTAGAGCTCCTAAAGTTGAATGCAACATATGCGGCTTTAGAGTCGATGAAAAGAGGGTGGGTCTTGACTTGATATTCATTGGCGCGTTACAGTATTTTCCAAAGTGTGAAAATTATAGCAAGGGCCCAATAAGATATTTCAATGGAACATGTTTATTTCTTTTTGACAAACTTTTTCTTTTGACAAATATTGCTTTTTTCATAGTTTTGCGAAGCAATATGTCCTCGACTCTAGGGCTATCAACAGAATGAAAAATATACACACTATGCGATATGCACGTCCGTTATCCTTAAAAACCATGCAAAACCCGTCGAACATTAGTTTAGTTCAAAGCTAAAGTCTGTGACTTAATTTAGAATTAGTTGTAGTCGCCATAGATATCTTATTCAAATCATCGTCCTTTAGTATATATAGGGATTCTTTCATTTGCCACTTGGTGCTTCAAACTTTTAGTGTGAACGCACCCTTAAACCGATTACCGAACTGTCAATGTCAAAATATTAAACATTTTCATCATGTGAAGTAGGTACACGAAGGAACAACGTTTACAAATAATTAAAATTTACTACCGAAATTCCGAGTCGGTGGTCGCAACTTTAAGATCGGTAACGCCAATTTTCGGCCGTGATTCTCGTCCCAGTAGACAAGCATATTCATAGTCTTGGGAAAAAAACTGAGTCATAATATTCGCTGCTTGATGTCGCCGTGCCAGTAAGACTACATTTTGCCCGCAGTGTGGAGAATATTGCTGCCGTAGAGGGGCCGTCGCAAACCAGCCAAAACAGTCAATTTCACGGTGTTCAACAGAATTGGTCCTCTCCCAGACCACATTATTGCGAATTTTGCGTAAGGATCTTGGCCTACACTCTTACAAGATCAAGCTGACTCATGAACTAAAGCCACTTGATTATATGAAGCGACGTACGTTCTCGAATTGGGCTCTGGACATGATGGAAGAAAATGAAGAATTTCACCGCAAAATCATCTTCAGCGATGAAGCGAATGAATAGTATTCGCTACAGAGGCATATTGGAACGTTATTTCTTTGAGCGATTCAATGCATTGGACATCAGTGACATGTGGTACAAGATGGTATCACAGGCCACACAGCGGGTGCAAAAATCGAGAGTCTCAGTTCGGTTAACGTGTTATCTCGAGAAACAGACCCCTCTATTGGCCGCCGTGTGATTTAACGCCTATAGACTTTTTGTTATGGGGCTACATTAAATCATTGGTCTATGCCAACAAGCCGGCGACGTTAAAGGAGCTCAGAGCCAATATTGAACGAGAAATAGCGGCCGCATCGTCGAAATGTGCGGCAAAGTCATCGAAAATTGGATTCAACGTATCGACCGGTGCATACGTTCCCCTGGTGGATATATGAACGAAGGCGAATTTCATTCATAAATTTGTTGATAGTAATTCAAGCCAATACATTTTTTTGAGATATCTCAAGTAGTTTGCATTTTATTTTAAAAAAAGTTGTCAAGTCCTTAATGAAACACCCTTTAGTTACAATTTAGAAGAAGTGTCCACAATTTCGCCGTATTACAAGTTTTAATTTCTATCCGAGTATTAATATTTCCAGACCCTGCGAGAAATTTAGACAAGCTGCCAAGACAAGTATTAGTTTTAGTGCATTACAATCGACATACATAAATACCTACAAATATGTATGTAGTTTTTTACAATTTGTTTTTTTTTTGTTCACTTTTCTTTAGTATTTTTACTTTTTTATTTAATTCTTTCTTTTATTTTCCAAAGCGCCTACATAACCATCCCATCAAAAATGTAATACTTATTCTCCTTGTAAAAAAAATGTTACCCAAAAAAACATCAAACAAAATTCCACCAAATGTTTTGTCTTTCGTAGTGAATTCGCAAAAGAACGAGAAAAAGTAGAAAATAGGCAAGAGTTTCTTAAACTTAGAAGACAACAGCAACTAGAAAGAGAATTAAACGGCTATGTTGAATGGATATGTAAAGCTGGTAGAGTATTTTACAAAAAAAAAGAAAAAAATAATACATTTTAATTGAATGCTGGTTAAAAAGAAACACAGTTGACTCCCTTAAAATTCCTGCATCATTCCTTAAACACCTTTTCCTGATTGATCTTAGAATATTATCCCTTTGACTGTGTACGACTGTATAAATGTTTGCGCCCAACTGTAGGTCTCAATTCTAATGCAAAATTGTGTACATGAAATATTTCAGAGGAAGTGATACTAGCCGAAGAACGAACAACAGAAGAAGAAAAAATGCACATAATGGAGGGTAAACCAGCCTTGTTGATTAATGACCGTTTTTTTAAATCGTCAGAGTAAATGCATAGTACGCGGTGGAAACGCGACAGTGTAGAGGACAGTATGTTGACTGTTGTGCCGATGCTGTGCAGGTTCAATCTAAACCCAGCCCATTAATGAAGAGAAACGAATGACACCTGTTTTCTCTAACCTCTACACTAAAAAGAGGAATTCTACCCATTACCGGGTCTGGGTGCTTTGGGATTCGGAATTGCTTTATTCAAATTAAAAAAAAAATACATAGCATATCTGACTTTTGAAAAATTGGACATTAAATATATAAATGTTATTTAAACAAAAACATCTAACTACATTTATTTTGTAGCGAGAAGAAGAAATGCAGCTAAGCGAAAAAAGCTGAAAAGCTTAGGAAAATCAAAGTCAACAGACACAGAAGAAGAGGAAGGCGAAGAGGATTATGGTGATGATGGTATGTGCATAACAATAATTTCATTGTAACTAAAAAATATGTATATTGTATATACTAATTTTGGAGGTACCCATGCGCTGTTAATCCGGTTAAACAAATGTAGTAATGTTGATAAAATGCTTAATTATTTTTTATCTTAGTATATTTTTTATTTTATCTCTAACAACGGAAAGCTCAATTACATACACTTGATAAATATTATTTACGTCACTCTTGCTTTAAAAGCGCCTATTTCAGATTGGTTAAACGAGTTTTTAGTAGCACTTAAGAAAACTGATTTCACTTTATCGCTCTAATTTTTTTCTAAAGATATGAAAAACCGGCAGCGTCTTCTTCTTTCTCTTCAACGCCGATGGCCAGGGTTAAAGGGATCACAACCCTCCCACTGTGGCAGTCTTCCCGATTTGATTCACTTCGCAACTGAGGCCAATCAAATGCTCGTGTTGCTGCATTTGTGCGCTACAGAGTTTTAAGACCTGCCTCTCTTTCGCGATTGTATGGAAACGTTGATTGATATTGCCTTTATGACAGGGTGCGTAGGATTTCTCCTTTGAACATGACAGTGCCAACTGAGCCTGTCATGCTCCGATTTCTTCGAGATAGGTTCATTAAAGTGAAGGCTTCCTCGGATCTTGGAACTTCTCATTCCATCAATCTTTGTTACTGCTGCTATCATGCGAAGCATCTCCGTCTCAGCTGCCGTAATTTGCCCTCATACTTTGGTACGCTGTCCAACTTCGTGAACCGTATGTGAGCGCCGGGCGCCCAACTGCGGTGTATAGCCTTCCTTTTAGCTTATGGACATTTCTCGGCATTCACCCCACGCTTTCGCGATGCTTAAAGTCGTCATCACATCTTGCAAGCTCTTCGGTGACACCAGCGCCAGCGGGGCATTTCAGTCTTATCTTTACTTTCTCATATGTACATAGGTGTTTGGGACTGCTTAGCACCATCTTTAACCGATCCTTGTTTGTCTATCAAATGCCTTTTCAAAATCAACCAACCCATATGCAAATCCTTTAAGGAATAACGATCTTTTTCCATCATGATCCTTATACTTTGGATTGTATCGGTGGTTGATTTTTATTCCGCATTCGGCTATCTAATACCCGCTCAACGATCTACAGGGTGTGTGACATCAGCTTGATTGAACGGTAATTATCACAGTCTCTCATATCCCGTTTCCTTTGTATAAAGAAGAAGATAACTTCCCCTGCACTACGTACACATTGGATCGCCTCTCACCAGTTTGGAGATGAGAATCATGAGCCATTTGGAGTCAATGTCGCTCACCTTTTTCCAGAACTCATATGGTATCTCGTCCGGTCCAACTGTTTTTTGTTTTTTGAAGTCTTTGACTGCCTTCCTTACTTTATCGGTCGTGTACTTTTTCATTGTAAGGAACGGCTCTCGGAAAATATATCCGATGAAATGGTTCATTTAGAAGTCCTTCACAATACTGTTCCCACCTGTGTAGTATTTGGTCGTCATCCACAAGAAGCAGCCATTGTTGATGAACTTAGGCGAACGGATTTCCTGTATATTTCTCCTTCTCTGACCGGCTATTTTGAAAATGGTTGTGCCTTTGTTTAAGCTGGTTTGTCGGAGTTCTTGGACAGTCTGGTTTCTATGAGCAGCCGAAGAAGAAATTTCTTCTAAAATCCGTTACAGGCCCTCCACACACTTTACGTTACGAATTTGTGGTGTTTACTCCCAAGTATCACTATCAAGAACTGTATCATCATAGATTCATAAGTAACAATACAGGCCCCACTTAGAAAGAATTTTGAGACATTTGATTAACTCAAAGCTGAGGGTTCTGTAGTTTACTTCAAACATAATTCGTATTGCGTGCTCTGTTTAATGAGCAAGGGTTCTATTTTATTGTAATATGCGCCTTCCCAGCTAAAAAAATCCATGCTGCCGCTTCGATATTGATATACCATTTCAAACTAATTTCAAAAAGGGGTATATTGCAGTAAATACTAGGATAGCATAGTTGTCTTATAACTCCATTTAGATACTGTTTCAAATAGAACATAATGATTTTTCTTACTTAACTTATGGTCCAATGTAATACATAGGTATTAACAAATTCAATTAAAAACCATCATGCTTGCAACTCTTAAATGATATAAGATCATATGTGTCTACCAAACAAAATCGACAAGAGCTTGGTATTGGCGAGTGATAATATAGAAGCAACTATTCGCATACTCCAACCTTGATATTAAATACCATAAACTTAGATTTATTGCTGATGATCACTTGTTGTTTCTTCAATAACACAGTTTCAATCGATCTATTGTTTCTTAACCCAAACTAAGAAACACTTAAGAAACGAGTTCTATCTAAGAAGAATAATATTCTAGATTTAATTCATTTTGCAAAAGGCTTACAAACAGTGGAATAAATGGAAATAGGACGACAATTGTTTAATAACTTTGTATCACCATTTTTGAACAGTGGCAAAACTCCAGCTGTTTTCAGAGACACTCAGGAAAAGAAATATATTTTGTTAATGGTGGAAATAAATCAAAACAGTCGGCCTTTACAACCACGCCGAACGTTTTAGAACCAATGCTTTCTTATGGGATGGAACACCTTAGTACCTCAACCTCAACTTCGACTTCCACGTCAGACCTAAATCCTCAATCAAACTTGAAGCGTAAATCCCACCAACCTTGAGGCGATGTTTTCAGTTTTCCCAACATACAAATGCTTACATTTTGTTTCGCTCTCGTAGGTATATTTTTTAATGTGTTCGACTCGACTTTAAACGCTGAAGTTCCGCTACTTTCAAAGTCTGTTTCTACCGTGAGGTCCCAGTTAGAGCAATACGTAAAAAGTTGAACAGTAAATAAATTGAAACGAAAATGAACTAAACAATTCATTCAATCAAGTTTAAAAATTCATAGGCTACATTTTAAGATAAAGGTTATGTGGTTTATTCAATTCTTAGGCGCAGTGATGAGTGCACCGAATTTTTGAATGAGGGTTTGAAACTCAAATCCGTTAATGTCGTTCTGATTTAATTTCGCTTGTGTGTAGTTTAAGTTGTAAAACATTAAATTCATTCAATAGATGTCGAACTTCCACTTTTGTGGGAAGAATTTTTACCCAATTTCGCTTTGAAAATGTACTTACTCCATCGTTGATGCAGTCACTTGAGTTCATTCACAATACGTTTTCCTTCTAAACGATTTGGATATAATGGATACAAATTTCTTGTCTATGAGAAGCGTGGCAACCACCCTAACGACACCCCTGCCTTTCCACCCATGAACTAGGTTTTTTGTGAATTCAGATAGTGTTCGAAGTCTTTTCAGCGATAAGTAAATGTTTTTGGTCATGGTCACTACTACGAGAAAGTGATTATCCTCGAGCTTCTCAATTCTGGTTAATTTCATTGTCGATACCATCCTATGCGAAATTATTTAATAGAGCCCATATAAATTTTAAATCTCAACGAATAACAACGCATGGTACCTCTAAAATTAGCTGTCATCGTATTCTTTGTTTCTTTCATAATTTATTTGAGTCCTCATTTATTTTAGACGTTAGTTATTTTATTATTTATATTTATATGTGTACATTAATATGATCTGAAATGCGAACATTTTATTATAAAACAAACAAAATTTATTTTCAGTTGAGTCTGATAATGAAAAGAAAGGTACGGAATGAGTTATACTGCTAAATGAAAATATTAGGCGCTAGTGTAAATAAGGCAATGTTCCACAGTCCCCAATGCTTTTATGTAGAATGCAGTGAAAACAAAATGTTTGTGCTCCAGCTTTTTATAACATTGCTAAGCAATAAAATTACCGCAACCTAAACACTATACAGAACCGCTTAAAAGTATTTAGGGCAATAGGAATAGAAAGTGTGCTAGGTACACAGAATATTAACCATACTTCCCAGTTATATTATACTATAATCAATTAAGTGCGCTCCTGTGAGACTGAAAGATTTCAAGGAGGTTTGAGATCTCTGGAAGTCATATCTTCAGATAAGGCTATTTAAAAATGCATAATTAGTTAAAAAAAAAACTGAGGAGACGTCTTATATAAGAGGCAAGAGTTAAACAAATTCAAAATTATAACGGCATAATTGGCGCCCAATGCGGGACCGTTATTTTTTGTATCTATCATAACATCATAATTTCTGCCTCTTTCGCATCATATGAAACGCCATTTTGAAAATTAACGTTTCAAACTTACTAGCCACCCATACATTATACTTTCGAGCTGGTTGCACCTTTTCGCCGCTAATAGAAAAAAACCAAACGACCAGATGTCAATGCTTTCTGGAACTTGTTGAGAACATTTTTCTAGAATATCTCCCACACAATATGCAGATTCGACAATCTCTTAAGCCAGTTGGTAATCAATAACGAGTCCCAATTTGAGCAAATTTACCTACTCATGAGATTTAGAAAAAAACAATTTTAAGCAACGGAGGATATTTCTACACCTATTAAATTTATAAAACAACTATTTTTCAGTCAGTTGGAATCTGTCAACTACACTGGCATATAATAAAAGCTGTCTTCTTTCTTTTCTTTAAAAACACTCTGACAATTGTTGATATGTATGTATATTTATGGCTGTAGTATATTATGCGAAATATAACCCCCTTTCTTTCTATTCATGTGTATAAAGTGATATTTTATAATCATTATTGTCAAAATATTTGCTTATCCCATTTACGACCATTAAGACAATAGGGCGCTCTAACCTCCGATTTTTTTTTTCGTTTTCGCCGACCAGTTATATCTGGTTTCTGGTAGACGGTGAAGTATCATTGTCCAAATAATACCCAAATATGCCTTCAATACTACCATTGATATCGAAAATATGACGCCTTTCTGCTCTATGTTTAAATACGACCGTTGCATGATTGATTTGAGAAGCGTATCAAAGTTATAAATGTAACTAAACACGTCGTAAATACTGGACATATCGCCATCGAATGCCGGTACTGGAAACAAGACATCTCCGTATGCAAAATCTGGATTGGTATATACTAATAGATAGAATGTTATTGTCACTTGGCTTTTTGCACTTCAGAATTGATAACTTTTCCAGTGAATTATTGTATTTCAGCTATTCATAACTCGTCGCGTGTACCTTGGTTAGTAGACATTTGCGGTTCCTCATTCGCACTTAATTCATCACAGTTTCTTCGATATCTGCAAAATATTTTTTGTCTAATTCGAATGCACATCCATCGTCATCACTATCATCAGCATTCACAAGTTGAACAATTACATACCCTGCTAGGCAAAAATGACGCGATCTCGGCATTTTCGACTGGAAACTGAAACGATAATGAAGTTTCGGAAGAAACATACAAATATTCTATAGAACTTATTTTTTTTTATAAATAGCGTGTGCTAAAGGGGTTTCTTCTCTGTAATGGGTCTTCGCAACAAATGTGCAATTCAAAACACGTTCACGTACAGCCAACTGCAAGCAATTATCATATACGTTTTTGCCGTTGACGACCATTGGGACATATAGATGTATTCTCTAAGACGGTTAACTCTTTTTTAATATCTTTTTGTCGGAATCTAGGATTTAGATTCGGTGCGAACAGCGTATTAATATTGAAAAACTATCGAAATCAAAAAATGTGTCTTCGATTTGTTCAGCTGACGATTTTACAATTTCGAGTCCCGAAACTTAAGTCTATTTCATCAGCTTTAGTTTTGTTGGTCGGTAGTTAGTTTCTTTGTCTCAGACCATTCCATTACAAAAATTATACACGTTCTTCCTTCACCGAAGAGAGAACATAAAGATCGCAAACGCTTCATTTGAAACTACATTACGACTGTTTGGATTGAGCTTCGTATATTTTTCGCATCTAAGCAAGGAAAAGAAAGACACGAGAATAGAAACATAGATTTCAATACTTTTCCGAAGACATTATCAACATACGAGTAATTCGGCTAAGAAGTCTCATTCTCCGGTCGACCAAAAAACTCAAGCTGTTTGAATACACAATGCTACCTACAGCCAAACCAACCAAATCCAACCGAGAGGGCAAGATTTAATCTTGCTACAGGTGCAAGCAAATTGTGAATCGTCAAAAATCTAGCTACATTGAGAGAATAACGATTAAACTGATTGACTTAATTAATTTAACGCCCTTTTTAGTCAATACGAAATCGATTAAAATGTATTTCAGCTAACCTTTCTTTTCTCCGCGTGACAGTTGAATAGCAACAACATCGATATACAACAATATCGATTTGCAGTGGAGTGGGATGAAACGCAAGGAATAGTATTTATAAAATGTGTAACATAACTTGCACATATTTTATGATAAAGGAAAAATGCGTACAGACTACAAAATTATCGTCCCATGAAAAAGACGATAAATATGTAGAAAAACATAGGGACGGGCAACAGTCCGCTTGGGCGAACTGTTGGATACCCTATTCTTATTCTTATCCCTCATAAGTGGGCGTGACAAAAGTCTAAGTATGGTTGAATTGTTAAGAACGCTCTACATATTTTGTTATATAACATTTAAAGGATTTTATCAAAAAAAAACCCTCCCTAGCTCAAACTTGGGTGTTTCAATAAAATTGTTTTATTTGGGCATGTCAGTAGGCGGATTTAAAAAAAATTAACACATGAGAATAAAGGGCCCCTAGAGAGTATATTTATTATAAATTTCAGCTCCCTAGCTCAAACTTTGAATTTTCAAAAAAAAAAAAAAATTAATTGTGGACGTGTCAGTGGGCGGATTTTGAAAATATTTACACATGAGCATAAAGGGCCCATAGAGAGTATATATTATAAATTTCAGCTCCCTAGCTCAAACTTTGGATTTTCAAAAATTAATATACCCTTAAAATAGGGTATACAAAAATTATTTTATTTATTTGTGGGCGTGTCAGTGGGCGGATTTTGAAATTTTTTATCCCGAGCAGTTTTAGGAGTCATAGATCATATATAAAAAATTTCAGCTTTCTAGCTCAAAATTCGATTTTTTCCAAAATTTTGTTTTTTTGAGTTTGTGGGCGTGTCTATGGGCGGATTTCAAAAATTCGTAAACTTGATTATTTCGGGACCCTAGAGAGTATATGGTTAAAATTTCAGCTCTCTAGGTCCAGTTTAAAGGCCTAATTTTTGCCGACAGACGGACGGACGGACGGACGGACGGACTTATATTTAACGAAATACCTGATCAACCCTGCAGTTCTATGCCAAATTTCCTTCATGGACGCGGTATAAATCTCCTGTAGTTGAAAATAATAAAATCTTAAATTTCGCTGATAACAGCACTCTTATCTTATCCAACTGAAAGCAATTAAATGCAAGCACTGCTCATTTTCAAAGATACAAGCAGGTTATCCCCTAAAAGTTCCTATATTTATGATCAGCATCGATTGTAATGTCGATCTAGCCATGTCCGTCCGTCCGTCCGTCCGTCCGTCGGCAAAAATTAGGCCTTTAAACTTCGCCTAGAGAGCTGAAATTTTAACCATATACTCTCTAGGGTCCCGAAATAATCAAGTTTACGAATTTTTGAAATCCGCCCACAGACACGCCCACAAACTCAAAAAAACAAAATTTTGGAAAAAATCGAATTTTGAGCTAGAAAGCTGAAATTTTTTATATATGATCTATGACTCCTAAAACTGCTCGGGATAAAAAAAATTTCAAAATCCGCCCACTGACACGCCCACAAATAAATAAAACATTTTTTTAAAATTCAAAGTTTGAGGTAGGGAGCTGAAATTTATAATATATACTCTCTATGGGCCATTTATGCTCATGTGTAAATATTTTCAAGATCCGCCCACTGACACGCCCACAATTACATTTTTTTTTTTTGAAAATTCAAAGTTTGAGCTAGGGAGCTGAAATTTATAATATATATACTCTCTAATAGCCCTTTATGCTCATGTGTTAATTTTTTTAAATCCGCCTACTGACACGCCCACAATTAAATAAAACAATTTTATTGAAACACCCAAGTTTGAGCTAGGGAGCGTTTTTTTGATAAAATCCTTTAAATGTTATATAACAAAATATGTAGAGCGTTCTTAACAATTCAACCATACTTAGACTTTTGTCACGCCCACTTATGAGGGATAGGAATAAGAATAAAGTATCCAACAGTTCGCCCAAGCGGACTGTAGCCCGTCCCTATGTTTTTAAAATGAAAATAAACCGACTTATTTCATTTTTTGTTTTAAATTTAGTTTGTTTAACTGACTTCTTCAGCGGTTTTCTTTATATACGTAAAACGCTCACGAAGAGGAAAAAAAAAATAAACATACCTATGCCTGTATTTATTAAATTATCTGTTTACAGGGGGAAACGGATAAATGAATTGCATGAGCCGGTTGTGTACCTTCTTCTTACTTAACAGCTAGTGCGATCAGTATTATAGGGGTATTAAACCTCTCACTTCACTTCATACCTATTGGTCAGAATGTAGGGTTTTATTGGTTGAGCCTCAATAAATATCGGCAGGCTTCAAAGTTTCGGATTACTTCGATACTTAGGCCAATCAAATGCTGGCGTTGTTGTATTTGTGTGTGCTAGTAGTTGTATGACCTGTCAAATTTGTTTGAAAATTTCGACACATTACTGCTTCACTTCAATTCACTTGAAGTCAATTCAATTTATTTAGCAATCATTTTTTTGTTTTTTTTTTTTTATTAAAAAGGTCCAAAAGGTTTTTTTATTAAAAGTCCAAATCCCAGAGCACGGTAACGGTCCATTGTACTACCAAGCAGAAATCCTCCTTTTGGTGTAGAGGCTGGAGAATTTGTGGCGTATGTTGTTGTTCCCCATGGAACCTGCATCGCACGGGTCACAACCCAACACACTAACCTCTACACCGTCGTCATTAAGCAATAATTAAAACCCACAAACTCAAAAAAAAACAAAATTTTGGAAAAAATCGAAATTTGAACTAGAAAGCTGACATTTTTTATATATTATCTATGACTCCTAAAACTGCTCGGGATATAAAATCTTCAAAATCCGCCTACTGACACGCCCACAATTTTAAATTTTTTTTTTTTGAAAATCCAAAGTTTGAGCTAGGGAGCTGAAATTTATAATATATACTCTCTAGGGGCCCTTTATGCTCATGTGTTAATTTTTTTAAATCCGCCTTCTGACACAATTAAATAAAACAATTTTATAGAAACACCCAAGTTTGGGCCAAGGAGCGTTTTTTCGATAAAATCCTTTAAGTGTTATATAACAAAATATGTAGAGCGTTCTTAACAAGTCAATCATACTTAGACTTTTGTCACGCCCACTTATGAGGGATAGGAATAAGAATAGGGTATCCAACAGTTCGCCCAAGCGGACTGTAGCCCGTCCCTATGTTTGTAATTGGTTTTATATGTGATAGCACACAATTTTTCCTGGTTTTTGACTTGTTTAGTTATTTTTTTAACCTTTTTCAATATTTAGTATAGGTTAAAGCAATTAATGATATTATTAAGCAGCATCTTCATGTACAAATCTTAAATGCATGCAGCTTTATATAATTATACATTTCTGATATTAAACATAAAAGGTTCAGAAATAAATTACTTTAGGCCTCTACTAAATGAGTAACAGGTGATACATAAATATCACGAGCTCAATGACTATTATGATAACTACTGACGAAGTTATATTTAGGAATTTCAAATGCTAGTGTTTCGGCTAGCATGGAGAAAAATATCAATATTATATATATTTACATGTAAACTATATATATTTAGTTCTAGATGATGTCATAGCACCGTAATTTAAATAACTATAATATTTGAAAATATTGTCTTAATATATTTTTTTTATTTAAACCTTTTAAATTGTGTTTGTCCAAATAATAAAATTTGTTTAAAGATCTTACGTTTTTAGGGCAGCGGTTCTTGAAATTTTATAAATACATACATTTAAAATATTGTTTAATTAACCGCATCAATACATTATATAAGTTAACTTTGAATATCGTATCAAAACATCTTTAATAATTTATTGTTGGAGATACAAGATCAAATAACTCGGCATGTGTATTCATGTTTATGCGATAAGTAAAGTCTGACTGAGTATTCGAGAAGGTTTTCCGAAATCCGAATGTAACATTTATTACGATTTATCATATTTCGAATTTTTCTTCGATTTTTTTTTTAAATCGGTAAATTTTCTTTTCTGTTTTAGAAGAAATTTAAATGTAGGGTGGAGAAAATGTTGAAGCTTCGAGCCTTCAAATCGTTCACGTTTAAAAGTTGCATTATTTCAATCGAATCAAGCTTTAAATAGTAGTAATAATAAATGCTTTTGGACTTTTATCAAAAACAAGAAAAAAAGTGGTAATCCGAGTGCTATGCGATATCAAGGTTCAAGTTACGTATTTTTTTAGCCCATTATTTTACGTCAACATTTTCATCTTTGTGGGAATAACAGTCTGTTGCTTTTGATGCTGACAGCTCAATAAATATTGGATGTAGTTTTGAAGTTAAAAATTAACTGTTAAATTTGAACAAGGAAAAACAGCTAACTAATTACTTCTGTTTATGGTATTTCCGACTTTATGCTCAATACTTTGGGAAATGGATTGTTGCAATTTTATAAGAACTATTTTACGGTTAGGGTCCATCTCTAATTTGTAAATTGTTAATCGAGGATTTAGGAAAATTCACTTTGGTGTAGATACCCTGGCCCATGTTAATACAAAGAGCTTCGTTAATAAATGCTGCATCAACTTTATTTATGATTTAATTTTTAGCAAAGTAATTGCGTTTTAATAAAATCTATATATTTTACTAGTTAAGTCTTTAGATATTCAATTTTTAAACTAATTCCGTTTTTCTTGCCCATACAAATTTTTAACTATCAGTTAACTTTCCTCCAAAAAATGTGTTATAAATGTATCACTTTATTGATGTTTTCATATAAACGTAACAATAATAAAACCAAATTGACTGAATAAGTTTGATTTGATTGAATTTTTATTTCTTATAAGATCATTGTACAATTCAGACATTTTTTTAAACAGGAAATAAATTCATTAAGCATAAAATATAAGAAATAGTAGCGACATTCTGTATTTTTTGTATACAAAGTGTTAAAAATAGTGTTGAATGCCACTTCAGTGGGCTTACTCAATTTAAAATATATATTAGTTTTGGTGGGGTGACCCTATTACAAAAATTTAGATACATTATCAAAATAATACAATTAACAAAAATGTATTAAAACAGACTAACAATACTGAACAAATTAAATGATTTATTACAGGAGAAAAATAATGTACTTTAAATACTCAATTACTTCAAAAGAAAATACTGAAATTAAACCAGAACATCAGAAAGAATAGTTTCTAAGTTAATATAATTCAAATTTAAAAGCCAATCCTTTACAAGTTTTAAAAGCATTCCAGGCATTGCTATTGTTCTGATAGATTGAGGAAGCTTGTTAAATAAACGACATGATGAGACTGAATAAAAATTACGATACGCAGTAGTGCGAAAATTTTCTACAGATACGGTATACGAAAAGTTTCCACGAAAATTATAATTTGAAATTAAACGATAATTTCGATTTCCAGACTTCATAAAGAAAGTCTTTAACACTTTAAAACAGTACAAATGACGTACTGGAAGGATTTTCAGGTCATAGAACAATGAAAAACTCGGATTACGGCATTTTCCGTATAATATATTTCTGCAGGATCAACAGAGGTTTAATTTTATTTAGGTAAACACCTCCCCAACAAGCAATTCCATATTGCAGTTTGGAATGGAAAATTCCGTAATAAATTGTTTTTAAGAGCATTGTTGAGCAGATATTCCGCAAATAGAAGAAATGTCTTAGTGTGCAACGAAAATATTTTCGCAGAGTTACTGCATGATTCGAAAAATTCATTCTAGAGTCGATTGTAAGCCCCAAATATTTAAATTCATTCACTTGCTCGATCAGAAAACACTTATCGCTGCAACTTAAACTATCACAAAATATGGTAGAAGACGTACAGTTGCAATTAGAAAGATGACAAACTGAAAAATATTATTTTAGTTTTGGAGCTTATAATCAAATTGTGCTCAGCAAACCAGTTTCTCAATAAATTCAGATCCCGATTAATGTCTGAAACTAGATCCAACGGACTGTTCAAACCATAAGAAAAACCTACATCATCCGCAAAAGCAGTAGGTTTGCCTTTGAAGTTAAGTGCAAGGATTGAATTAATATAAATGAGAAACAAAATTGGTCCCAATACAGAGCCTTGGGGTACACCCAAATGGAAGAACTTAATTTCGCTCCTAATCTCATCTATTATCACTCTTTGCGACCTATGTATCTTTTAAGTAGGACCTAAACGAATCTAGGATGAAGCCACGGAAACCGGCTTTTTCCAATTTTCTTAGCAAAATATTATGATTTACCATATCGAAAGCTTTGGTAAAATCAATAAATAAACCGGCAGTACACTTTTTCCATCAAGGTTTGACATTATCTGAGAGCAAAACTCCAATAGTGCATCTTCAGTCAATCTTCCTTTCTGAAATCCAAATTGATAGGGGTTGAAAAACTCAGTTCTATTTAGAAAGCTTATTATTCTATTTTTTACCAGTTTTTCGAAGATTATGCTGAAAACTGGGAGAAGTTATATTGGCCTGTAGTTACACATTTCAGCGGCTGAACCTTTCTTAAACAATGTTACAATATCAGCACATTTCAGTGCTTCTTTAAATACCCCCGAAAATATGCAGCGGTTGAAAATATCTGCCAAGACATCCACTAGAAAACAAGCAACTTTTTTTAAAAACATATTCGAAATGCCATCAACCCCACACGACTTGGAATTATTTAAAGTACCAATAACTTTTAATATCTCAAAAGACGTTATATGTAGGCTTATAAACAAAACTGTTTCTTTGGAACAGTTCAGCAGAGCTACAACTGGACGAACAAGAGGAACATAGCGGTAGTACTGGACAAGGTTGTAAACTAGTAGCTATATTAGCGAAATAGGAATTAAATGCATCAACCATAATAGATTTGTCTGAAACGTCGACGTTATCAACACGTATCAGAGTAGGTTTTTTTGATACAGAAGATTTATTAAGCAAGCTATTCACTATTCGGTACGATAATAATAATAGTACTATTGAGTACGATAATAGGTATCTCTACAAATCGGAATCTTATTTTTAAGTTCATCGCACAATACTTTGTATTTTCTTTTTAAACTCAGATTATGAGGGTACTTTTTGCACTTAGTTCTGAGTTTGTTTTTAACTCTTATTTTATTTAATAGATACGTTGAAATCCAAGGTTTGAGCCGTTTTACACACTTTTTTGGGGGCAAAACTGGCGAACAGCAGTGAATATGTTTCTTAAGGCAATTGATAAATATAGTATAGGCTTTAGAAGCATCTCTACACGAATAAACATCTTCCCAAGACTCATAAAAAAGATTGTTTTTAATTTTGCTGAAGTTAATTTTTATCACTCTGTCGACCGATTTTGGATTATTTCTACTATTGCTATTGATGTTAACTAAGAGTCCTGTCATACAGTGATCAGTGATCATCAAGTCCAGAACAAAATTCTCACAGAAACCGAACGAAGCATTTTTGAAACGTCCATAGATGTGATCTAAACACCAGATACAACCCTAGTAGGTTAATTTATAAAGCAAGATAAACCATTCGATGCTAGTAAAGCCAAGTAACTAGAAACTGTTTCACTATTCTCTAAATTGTCGAGATCCCCAACATCTCCAATAATTATTAAATTTTTTGATTTTTCATTTTCTAAAAGACCTGAGAATTCTTTTATGTATGTCAAAACGTTAAACATATTATGCAGTCTATATACACTTAGAAAGACGTAAGCTGCATGGTTAATTTCAATAGATACCTTTAAAACGTCAGCACTAAAAAAATCAACAAAAACTACATCCAGAATCTTGTATTCCTTTTTCACGAAGCAACCAACACCTCCTGCTGCGTAACTTTCATTAGTTTTAGCAAAAAAATTGAACCCGGGCAAAGAGTAATCGTTTTTTTAAAAGTCATAAATCCAGATTTCAGAAACAAAGACAATATCTGGAATGCATGCAAAAGAATCGATATGAGTGACTAGAACTGAAAAGTTTTCTCTTAAACTTCTAATATTCTGGTGAATAATAACAAATTTATCATCGCAGTAGGAATTATTTCTAAATAACTATAATTACTATACTATATAATAATAACTATAATTGGTACTACTAAGATCATGGGTAGAAAAGTCGTCGATAAAATCATTTTGTGGAGAATCCATCGCGATAGCGAAAATCATCAAAACAAAACTTTGTTTCCTGTTGTTTTATTAAGTTATACTTCTTTTGGCGCATCCAGGGTAACATTTTTATTGTAACGGAAGCATGGTAGCTAAGCAGTCATATATCGGAACCCACTTTGAAATTATAGGATTTCTGAACCTTATTGCTTTGTCGCTATTTGCCGGATTTTTGAATTTTCGAATTTACTCTTTCGTTATCGAAATGAAATAAAGTTAGTTGTAAATTAACCGGGATTCTGAATGGATATTGATAGAACAAAGTCTGCATGTGCATATAATATTCCATAGATGGGATCGAAATGTACATTGTAGATATAGGTACTTTTCATTTAATTTGCTGCGATTTTTATCATGTTTATGCATGAAAAAAAAATTAAAAGATGGAAAACGGTTAAGTAATGGCTTAAACCACACCCAAACACATCACACGACCAAAGGCGACCGTTCGCCCGCAGGGCAAGAGCCAACCATTTCTAGTATACGATAGTCAATTGAACATTTTTCTGTTAACCAATAAATTTTAAAATTCTCATTCAATTAAAAGTTATTAATTATAAACAAGGACCCTTTGCAAAAATCAGTTAACCCGAATAGTGCTGTAATTATTCGAATTTTTCAACCAGTTTTACCTCCGCAGGTAATACAGGTAAGACGATTTCTCTGCTGTGACCGTATGGTTACGCTGGCACTACCAGTGCACTTGTTGACGATTACCTGAAAAATCAAAGCTTTTGTAGGAAAAAATAGAATATAACGAATAACAGTTGATTCACCAGTATTTTTATTATTAAAGTCAAAAGAAAAAAAAATATGCTTATTTGGGGAGTGAAAGTGTTGAAAACATTTGACACAAAGGCCAATATTGCAAAAAAAAACTTTTGCAATTATCGCCTGCGCAACGCCTTCGTTTTACAAGTGGACCTACAAAATGATCAGTTCTGTTCTGTCGTATCGAATGTTCTTCGTTTAATCATCTTCAAGCCATTTTCGCTTTAGCCCAGGTTGAATTGGTACTTCACCGTAGTGTGTACATGTACAGTAATAAATTGCGATTGATCGTTTGAATTCCAACTGGGATAATGGCTTCAATTCTCGTTGTAGTTGCCAAGCGTTATTTACTGCGACGTCAATTAACCAAGTAAATATCGAGCTCCATCACTTTTTTTTTCGATATAAAATTCGGTGATTATTCACATTTTGAGACGATCGACACCGCACAAATATTTGTTGTAATCGGTAAATGGATAAGGTCGAACAATACCCAATTTCCTTCCATTTTCTCTCGAATAACGAGATGCTGTTGAAGTTGGTAAAGCACCATAAAAAGTTGAGTCAATGCAAGCAACAAAATTATGGACCCATTTCGGCAACCTTATCCCTGTTTCTGACATTTTGGTCAATTTATACGTTCCACGAGACATTTTTTTAAATTTATTTTTGTGTTCTATCGGACAACTTGGAGGAATACGGTTCTCACGAATCATACCTGTTGCATTGTATCCTCTTGCTTTCAGATATTTGAGAAATGGAAAGCCTCTAAACAAGTTGTCGAAGTAAAAGAAAAACGGCAGGCCTCTATTTTTTTATTTCCTGGGAAGTTTGTTGTGTGGGATGGAAATTTTACGGCATATTTGCCTTTAAATGTTACGCAACTTCCACAGCTTGTCCTTATATCCATTTGGTGCAGCCAAGGTTTGTTTCGCCGCATTGACTTATAAATTAATTCGTTCCGTAGATCGTCAAAGCTATTCCAATAGGCCTTATAGCTAGGAATAGAATTATACCAATTCACCATCAGAATGCCAATAAAAAACCGCATTTCACAAATCGAAAACGTTTGAATTGGTATTTCTTCTTTTTTTATTTCATCAAAAAACCGTTCGAAATGTTCATGCGACTGCACATCTCGACAGGAAGTTTGCTTCAGAAAACATTTTTAGTCCAGCATTTGTAACATCATTTGACCATTTGAAAGTTGTTATTTTGTTGGAAGCAGGTATTGGCACAATGTATCAATATGTTGACCATTTCTTAATACTAATTCACAACCGGCTCTCAACTGATTCCCGTTCAGATCATCAATCGTGCATCCTTCATTTTCATCGGCAGCTTCCTCTCCAGTGATATTTCCATCTTCATCGGGTGGTTCAATGTAAATACTATCGACCAAGTCATCAAATGCATTATCTTCTTCATTTAGCTGCTAAAGATAGTCTACAACCTCCTGAAGTGATAGTTTCTGCAGAAATAAACAAGATCCCCTCAAAATTCGAACTATTTTAGTGCCAACGTCACCGTACAGTCACATCGTTAAAAAAATGGAACACGTACCGCAGCGGTGCTAACGTGACTGTACGGTCACACCTTCAAGAAAATACTCAAAACTGGTAAACATTTTTTTTTATGAAATAAACAATATGCATAAACAATAAGTTATTAGCTTACTATTGATAAACATATTATAAAGATAAGTGGAAAAATATAAGCAATAAGTTATTACTTACTTTTTATGTTTGCCAAAATGCACTTTTTTTACACTTAAATATGAACCTAAACATAGGGGCGGGCTACAGTCCGCTTGGGCGAACTGTTGGATACCCTATTCTTATTCCTATATCTCATAAGTGGGCGTGACAAAAATTTAAAGGATTTTATCGAAAAAACTAAGCTTTTGTAAATAAAAACGCTCCCTAGCTCAAACTTTGGTTTTTCAATAAAATTATTTTATTTAATTGTGGGCGTGTCAGTAGGCGGATTTAAAAAAAATTTAAGTATGAGCATAAAGGGCACCTAGAGAGTATATACTATAAATTTCAGCTCCCTAGCTCAAACTTTGGACTTTCAAAAATAAAAAATAAATAATTGTGGGCGTGTCAGTAGGCGGATTTTGAAAATATTTACACATGAGCATAAAGGGCCCCTAGAGAGTATATATTAAAAATTTCAGCTCCCTAGCTCAAATTTTGGTTTTTCAAAAAAAATATTTTATTTAATTGTGGGCGTTTCAGTGGGCGGATTTTGAAAATTTTATGTCCCAAGCAGTTTTATGGGCCAAAGATCATATATAAAAAATTTCAGCTTTCTAGCTCAAAATTCAATTTTTCCCAAAATTTGTTTTATTTAATTGTGGGCGTGTCAGTGGGCGGATTTTGAAAATTTTATGTCCCAATCAGTTTTATGGGCCATAGATCATATATAAAAAATTTCAGCTCTCTAGCTCAAAATTCGATTTTTTCCAAAATTTTGTTTTTTTGAGTTTGTGGGCGTGTCTGTGGGCGGATTTCAAAAATTCTTAAACTTGATTATTTCGGGACCCTAGAGAGTATATGGTTAAAATTTCAGCTCTCTAGGTCCAGTTTAAAGGCCTAATTTTTGCCGACGGACGGACGGACGGACGGACGGACGGACGGACATGGCTAGATCGACATTACTATCGATGCTGATCATAAATATAGTAACTTTTAGGGGTCTACGGGCAATATTAAGGTATGTTACAAACTATGCGTCAAAATTAATATACCCCTAGAATAGGGTATAAAAATGCACAGCCTTGTGTGACTGTATGAATGAAGGGACTGATGTAAATGCCGTTTTGTTTTGAAGTGACAATTGTCACAAAACAAATATATGATCCGTTATTGATTTTAACTGTTGGGGTGTAAGACACCTGACATTACTCTATAGTTCTACTGTGTGTGACCGTTCGGGTTAATACTCAATTTGAGAATGTCGCTTTAATTTGACATTATGTTATTTTACCAAAAGCTCCTTGGACCACAGAAAAAAATTATATTTTTTCCGAAATGTAATTTTTTTATTTTTGTGTTCAGTGTGTTTTACGAAGACGTCCTTCGAACCCTAAAAAGGTACCTACTTAAAATCTGTAAAAAGGATATTTTTCCAAAATGTCCCTAATAACCCGCCGCCCACTCCAAAATTTATCGCATTTATAGAATTTCCCCAAACATGTGAAACATTGGTGTTTGTGAAACAAGATTCGGTGAACGACATGAAGTAGACTAACCTCTGTCTCGAACTAATCAACAAAATTTCTGCGAAAACTTGGAAAAGTCGAGTACGACCAAAGCCCTAAATGTTATTCTTAACCTTCCTTCTCTCGATCTCCAAATCCGATTTTTCGCATCTTGTAGAAGAGTAAGGCTCAGAGAATCTGACTTCTACTTACCAAAACCCTACGCGCATAGTAAGGTGCTTAACCTGTTACCCGGGTATCTGACTGCGACTGCAACCAATAACATAACGCCCAAACACAACCTCAACAAATTTTATTTCCCATCCAGGATGGAATGGAAAAATAGGCAGCGATTTGTGCCGGCTCACGGATCGAGAATGTCATGCCGAGAATGTAAGATACTCTCCGTTTACCCCATAACCAGGAGAGATGTTGCTAGCTTTATTGATAGCCAGGCAGCTATAAAGCTCTCGACTCACACTCCACATCATACCAACTAGTCGCACAATGTGAAGACGTTATCACTTATGACCACTTCAACATCACTCTCCTTTGGTTTCCCGCTAATAGTAACAATGAAAAAGCCGACGAGCTAGCAAGACACGGCTCTATCCTTGGCAGCCCTAATGTTATTCTTAAAAGAGACAGTCTCTCCTCTCATGGGGCTTATCAAAGGAAAAATTCTCCAATACTACGTTTCAAGGGCGATCTCCAGATGGAGCACCCTAACCAGTTGCGTCACGCTTCAACGCAATATTCGCAATAGAACTCACGATCTAACAAACAGAACCCGACAGAAAATTGCCGGAACTGTAGCAATTAACAGAGGAAATTTACCTGTCAGCACCCACACTGACAAGTTGGCCGTTTCATTCAACGCACCCTACCGCAGTTGCACAGACCCATTTGACAAACAAACCCTTCAACATTTCTTCTGTGAATGTCCAGCTTGACCTATCAGAATTTAGCATCATAAAATTCTACCAGATCATTGATTTCTTCAACTCCACATGACGAATTTTAAACACAAATTGACACCCTTTTTCGCTTGAGTGGTGGAATTTAAACGTCGCGCTAAGTGTGTCCTTGTGTACCTGGAACATTTCAGAAACAGCGGTCTGCTTACTTGCAGAATTTCAGAAAAGCTAGTTTATCGTCAGTCTCTTGGTCTGTGACAGACTTTTCAGTTTCACGCTTCCTTTGTCTGTTCGACTACAAGAAAAATCACATGATTTAGCTGGAGCATTAAAGCACATCTACGAGATTGTGGATACACTTCAAGTAGAACGAAAAAATGCAAGAGTATCATTCGTCAATATGTTTAGAGCAGCTGAAAGCTAACCAAAGAAGCACTCGATAGAGAACTTATAGATCCGAGACTCAAGTTAAGGCAAACAGCTCGTTCTTATTATCAAAGAACCTCTGTAGAATTGTACTTGATATTAATTTTCCTTGCTTCGATACGCTGTTCCAGAATCTGTCAATCTGACAAATTTCTCAATAGGTTCGTTCGCGAACTACGAGTAATATGCAAACGCAAATTTATATAAACTTTCGTGCAAAACTGCACAAACGCCTTCGCGTACTGAGAAAATGGTAAAAAGATGAACGAAAGAAAAATGTAGTTTCGTTCATTTTTCTTCCCACAGAATTTCAGCTGGTAAGAAAATGAAAACTGTCAAATGATGAAATCCTATGAGTTTGCCAGCAAAAAAAAAAACAGCTGTTGCTTCTTTTCAAGCCAAACTAAGAAGTTTTTACACAAAAGCGTTCGCGTACTTTTCTAAGAAATGAGAGGATCCTCTCTCGATTTTGGAGATTTGACACTTTTCATTTTTCTACACATAAAGTACGCGAACGGACCTAATGATAATGCGGAAATCCTTTCAAGCTTACAGATCCTTATCCCTGGAGTTGGTGCAAGCAAAAAGTAGATGACTTGGAGCATCTTATTCTATGATCGAGTCTCAGAATCCACTGTGACAGCTGAGTGTAAATTGTATTGTGAAAAATTACCAGGACTCGAGAAAGATGCCGATGTTTTGGAAGTATCGAATTTTTGTGACACCAGGAGATTTCCAACAATCACACATCTTTAAATAGTTTTATCGACTCTTCCGGTCACAACGTCAAGTGTGGGGAGATTTTTGACACTGACAACTACTGACAACGAAAAACTCAGTGCTATCGCCGTAATGTCAATCCATGAAATCTTAAGTGTTGATTCGAATGAGGCTCCCGAGATTATGGCAGCAAAGAAATCTCGAAGATTGAAATTTTGAATTTCTTTACTTCATTTGAAAAACATTTCTTCGGACTACTGTAACTATCGCGGTATCTATCTACAATTTACCCAGCTTTATAACTCTCTCTACCAACGCTATATAAATAATGCACAAGTCAACTTTTTCAATGACCACAAGTCCTTTTTCCGATTCGTCAACTACAAAAAAAATCAGACGGTTACCCTCCTTCTTTCTCTCATTAAAACGTATCATCCACGGACCATTGCCAACTCACGTACCGTATTTTTTAAGCAATCTTTCTCTGACAACTTATTTGTACCGGACTCCACGTACCTCAGGTACTTACCTAACTTCTCTATTGGCCCCTTTCTCTCTCAAACTATTGACCATACTCTAATCGAAAATAAGTTTCAAAAGCTAAACGATGAATTCTCACCCGGCCCAGATGGCCTCCCCGCAATTTTTCTCAAGAAGAGTTCTTCCAATTTGTCGGTCCCTCTTTCTTTCCTTTTTCGTCTATCCCTTTCCCAAGGAGCATTTCCCCAGATTTGGAAGACCGCTTTTATTGCCCCGATACAAAAAAAAGGATTAAAAAGTGATATCACTAGTTATCGCCCTATTGCCAACTCTCACATATTCCCAAAATCTTCGAAAGTACATGGCTTTTTGAAAGGTAGATCAACCACTACAAATCTTGTCGAATTCGTGTCATTTGCCTTGTCAGCATTAGAGAACGGCAACGAAGTTGACGTTATTGCAACTGACTTTAGCAAGGCCTTTGATAAGATACCTCATCAATTAATTCACTTTAAATTGTCCGCTCTTGGGTTTGAACCCATTTTGTTAAAATGGATATCTTCCTACCTGGAAAACCGGTTTTATAGTGTTCGCTTCAGATCCGTCCTATCGGCCCCATTCTTGGCAACCTTTGGTGTTCCGCAAGGCAGTCATTTGGGTCCCCTTCTCTTCATCCTCACTATAAACGACCTTGAAAAGGTTTTAATCGCTCCTCCCTTTCTCTATACGCCGACGATACCAAATTATTCAAACTCGTTTCTTCACCTCATGACTCATCTCTCCTTTAACAAGACCTTGATCGGTTTTCAACCTGGTGCCTCAAAAACTGCTTAGAGCTTAACATTCCCAAATGCCAATCTATTACCCCATCGCGCAAGCGCAACAAATCCCCTCCCCGTCACTACCTTCTGCATGGTCATCCAATCTCTTTCGTTCAATCTCTTCGTGACCTTGGAATATTGTACGACAGTGAGTTAAATTTTCGTTTACATATTGACGAAATAATTCGTAAAGCCAACGCATCACTTGGCTTTGTTAAACACTGGTCTAAAGAATTCTGCAACCCCTACGTGACTTTTGTTCGCCCCCTCCTTGAGTACGCCAGTCAAGCGTGGTCTTCTTTTCATCAAGTTCATGTGCTCAGAATCGAGAACATCCAACGTCGCTTCCTTCGATTTGCTCTTCGGGGATTGCCTCCATTTTCAGATCACCTAAATCTCATTAACATGATCTCCCTTGAAGATCGTAGGGACGCTGCGGACATTCTTTTCATTTATCGCCTTCTCTCAGGCTCCGTCGACTGCGCCTCTCTTAACAACTCTATTTTCTTTAACACTAATCCTTGTAATTTACGCTGCCCTCGTCTCTTTTACCTTCCAACCAATCGAACCTCATATGGCTCCAACGAACCAATTTCCCTTATGCTACAGAAGGTTACCTCAAATCTTTCCGTCTTTGATTTCAACCATAACCCTGCCCGCCTTAAAATCGATCTCCTTCACCATTCCCCTAATCCTTAAGGTTTAGTTTTAAGCCTTCTTATTTTTTAAGTTTTAGTTTTTAAGTTATTCATTAGATGTTAGTTTTAGCTTGTGTAAGCCAAATAAATGAGGACTATCTCTGCCCTAACCAAATTATTATAAATTATAACTATTTGACACATGAAAATATACGGGGGGAACAATGAAAATAAAAACAAGGATTTTAACTGTAATTATCCCTATTTTAATAATAGATAATATCCACTGAAAGACCACTACCCTCCACCAACTGATTTATAACTATGTCCCAGGCTCCACCGAACCAAATTTATGTCTACCGCACTGCAGAAAATTAACCCACTCAAGTATCTTATTCATACCAAATTAGAATGGAGCACCTGCTCCGAAAAGCAGAGTTTTGAGCAGGTACTGGTTTTATTCATATCAGCCAGTGTACCACTACTTTTATTAGAAGGTGATCGAGTTATTGTTTAGTTTATTGTGGTAGTCGCTTCTTTGGAGTACACTTGGTTATACAAGGTGGCGCAAAAATATCCTTCCGATGTTTTTTGGTCACCGACCGATTATTGCTCAAATAAATAGTCACCAATATTCCGCGTTCTGGAGCAGTGTAGCGTAACATTGTTTATTAACGTGTATTTCGCATGTGTTTACTACACAAATGTCAAAACAGAACTGACATTAGGGGCCAATCGCAAAATTTATAGCATTTTCTGATAGGAGGATTACTTTTGCGCCACCTTGTATGATTGCATTAAATGGAGTGTACTGAAGTACTAAACTCACTTGAATAAAGCAAATGCATTAATGCATTTATCTAGCCATTTAACCGACAGTAGTTTCGCTACTTCATTGCAGAAGAAGGCGATAACACAAAGAGAAGAAAATGGTTAATGTAACGAGTAAAAATTGGTTGATTCTCTTCAAAAATAAATATGTTTTTACATAAAATTGTGTGACAGTTACAAGAAATCACTAATGAAATGTTTGTCGAACATCGAGAACAGCTGCTTTATATTTTCAAAATATTAAAATAAATTTTTTCACTTCAAATACAAATAATATCTTAATTAAATCGAATATATGTGTATCTATATGTACCCATCGGCACTGAGTACTTAATGTCTATTGACTTGTGTCTTTTCGTATTTAAAATGCAAACAAAAAGTCGTCATTTAACTATTTAAAATACTAAATAATAAAAACTATTTCAGGATACCTCAAATCGCGAACGAAAACACAAGGAACATGCAAAGGTTTCTGGCATGCCGAAAAGCGATTTCGATTTTGGATCCGACACACTGTCAAAACGCAATGGTTTTATTGGTTCGTCATTGTTTTGGTGTTTCTGAATACCGTTTGCGTAGCTGTAGAGCATTACGGCCAGCCATCTTGGCTGACGGCGTTTTTATGTAAGTATCCTCATTCCATTCACTAGATACTAGCCAGGCTTTATAGCTACTCTTAGCTTCGGATGTCATCTAACTGTCAAATTAAATTTATTTATAAAGAAATTTGTTTTCTAATTTTTATGCATCTATTTACAGATTATGCAGAATTTGCATTTCTTGGTCTATTCATGACAGAAATGTGGATCAAGATGTACGCTCTGGGTCCACGGATATATTTTGAATCATCATTCAATCGTTTCGATTGTGTCGTCATTAGTGGTTCGATATTCGAAGTGGTGTGGTCCGAGGTGAAAGGCGGCTCATTCGGTTTGTCCGTTTTGCGTGCCCTCCGTCTACTACGTATATTCAAAGTTACCAAATATTGGTCATCGCTGCGGAATCTTGTGATTTCGCTGTTGAACTCGATGAGATCCATCATTTCATTGTTGTTCCTGCTCTTCTTGTTCATTCTCATATTTGCATTGCTCGGTATGCAATTGTTCGGTGGACAATTCAATTTGCCAACCGGTACGCCCGAAACGAATTTCAACACATTCCCGATTGCACTATTAACCGTATTTCAAATATTGACCGGTGAGGATTGGAACGAGGTCATGTATCAGGGTATTGTATCACAGGGTGGAGCCAAAAAAGGAATGATTTATTCGCTGTAAGTTTTTTTTTCTAAATTTTAAAATCATTTTCTACTCTTCGTACTGCTACTACAACAACTACCTACAACAACTATTACTATTTTTCTTCATTCATATTGACAAACGCTAATAAGTACCATGACAGCTTCAATGTAAAAACAAATTCGCAAAGTGAATATGACTACAACAACAACAAAAAACATCAATGTGATATTGAAAGCTTCATTCAAAGTATCTGTTTAGAATTTGTAATTGTAGGTACTCGTTTTGTATTCGTCTTTATTGTATGTCAAGTCGACAAAATCAGTAGCATTGCTAACAAATAAATGTTTCTCATAGAAAGTATTAAACTTGTACTAATGTGGCTAGCTAAGAAAATAATGTAAGCTCAGTTTATTTCAAATTATAACAACATCAAGACGTTGAACCTCGAACCATTAATGTCCGCAATCATCAGTAAAAAATCTTCAAGATTACAGATATTCATTTAAAAGAATTACTGTTGTTGGCAATCCAAAATACGTAACTGTTTCTTTTTTTGAACAAGAAGAACCAGGATGTCTAACTTTGAAACTTACGTGTGTATATTTGTATTTATTTTTTTTATAATATTTTTTGTATTTATTGGTCGGATCTTCTATCCAACACTTTTAATTCTTTTAATGAAGTCTGTATTCCAACTATATGTGCCAGGTGAAAAAAAAGAAAAGATTTTTGAAGCATGAAGTCGTTCACAATAGTTTTAGTTTGCTTGCGTTATAATAGTATATATTAATTTATTTGAATTACAAATAATCAAATTTAGATAGGCGCTTTAGTTATTCAAATTAGATTATCTACATATATATAATATATATTTTTAATTTCAAGATTTTTTGTATTTATTACTTAAATTTTGTAGAGCATTAGATTATATTTACGCATATTGCTACGACGAGTCTAGACATTTCGCAGCAAAATGTCCGCTGATGATTTGATGACGATGATAAAAGTAAAATAGTTGCGCTTGACATTTAAAATACTTTTGACTGATTTAAGCATTAAGCTACAATGGATGGATGTCTACAATGGATTAGAAATTATCCTTTGGACAGTACAGAGTCCTGGCAGCTTCAACACCTCAATGCGCTGAGAGTGTCGAGCCGAAACGCCTCACCAATTAACACCAATCCTTTTAGTAAGTCTGCGTCAGAACTAATGAAGAACCCAATAAAGTTGAAACCTCAGCAACTTACAGTGATCCCCGGATAAGTGACTCTCACTTAATTGCGTTGCTCGCTTAATTCATTCGAAAACTGAGCAAACAAAGCATTCCATAACAAATGTACACAACTTTTCCCGTTTAAATGCGTCCCGCTTAAATGCGTTATCCGGTTAATTGCGCTACAAAAAGTAAAGTTTTTCATTAAATGTCATACAAAATCTCCCGGTTAAATGAACACACACAACAAAAGCATTTAAAACTTGTTGTGCTTACAACTTTAATAAAATCAAAAAGCAAAGTTGCGAATAATTGCTGATGCTACGGAAAGCAATAAAAATGAACTGTGTGCCAAATATGGATGTGCAGGTCGACGTTAAATCAAGTTCTTCAAAATCAAGAAATCATTCTTGAAAAGTCGAAAACTTGCAATTTGACAAGCAAACGATTAAAAAGTAAAGCCTGTCCTCAAGTTGAACGAGAGTTTTATTTAACCAAATGAGGGCGTCTGGAGCAATAGTTTCTTTAAAAATGGTTTTCGAAAAAGCAAAGCAGTTTGCAATCAAAATGAAAAAAAACTTCAATCCAACCGCAGGGTGTTTGTGGCGTTGGCAAAAACGAGAAGGAATTTAATTAAAAAAGATACAAATAGAAGGCTCCTCTGCTGATGTAGAAGGTGCCGAAGATTTTCATACACATGTTTTCTCCAATTTATTTAAAAACTATGCACCCAAAGACATTTTCAATGCCGATGAAAGCGGTTTTTTTTTATAAAGCCTTGCCGACATCATCTCTTAGCCGAAAAGGATATCAAATAAGTGGTTTCAAAGTACCGAAATAACTTTTGACAATACTTTTTATTTGTAACGCTACCGGAGATTTTAAAAAAGCCACTGTTATCGAAAAATCAAAGAATCCACGGTGCTTTAAAAACAAGATCCTACCACTGAAATGCTACTCCCATAAAAAAGCATGCATGACGCAGATGCTCCGGAATAACATTTTAGTTTCATTAGGTGAAGAGATGTTAAGTCAAAATCGAAATATTATTCTATTCGTCGACAATGCGCTCACAAAACAACGACGACTTTAAGACAGTTACTGCCACCTTACACAACTTCAATTATACAATATAATATTTATTTACAATAATGCGTACCTATATGAAGATGCTAATAAAAATGATTTATTGCGTTTTCAATGCAATAACGGAGGGTTTTCCTTATTGCGTCGACAATGCACTTAAGCGGGATTCTCGTAATTGCGTTCCTCGGATAAATGCGTTGAAAATTGTACATTACGCAACAATCCGGGGATTACTTAGAATTCATGTTGTTTTTGATAACATAATTCCCTTTATTCCAATTTGTGTTTCATCCAGATGTGATGGCGTACGAGCATCTGTGTAGTACCACAAATACATCCAATCCATACGCAATGAAGGTGAGGTATGGTATCCTTCTTCTCCTCGTCCATAGAGCTTATGCAAAAATCGTTTGCATATAATGTCGAGCCTTGATGCGTGCTTGTATATGAGTTAGTTCCCAGTGGTGGGAACTGAGGCAATATGCAGTCAAATTAGCGAGATATGAGAAATAAAGCGGCGCAGATCCAGCTTTGGTCCGATCTGCTATGTCACAATACTAGACTAATGACCCTTGGTTTGCTTTTTCCCATTGAAAATTGGTTAAACACATGTTAACATGTAGCTATTGGCATAACACTTAAGGAGTAGAACTTTTTACATTATTGCTTAATAATTAATTTTTTTTAAGTGAATGCACACCAGTTCACACTTGAGCCTGTGTTCAAGCGTGCAGTAAAATACAAAGAATCTGTCCTTAGCAGTACACACCAATGTGGAATGCTCTACTAAATTCTATCTTTCCTCTACATTACAATGTTCAGACATTCAAAACCAACGTGCATCGGCATCTCTTCTCTTTTTAATCAGAATTTCCCTACTGCCCGCGCTGTATAACTATTAACAAGGGTACAACAAAAATATCTTTGTTTTTTCATTTTGTACCCGACTGTGGAAGTATGTCCCTGTGTAAAAAAATTGGAAATAAGGTCTATTTATTTTGGTAACACAGTCGAAATAGTAATGCAACCGAGTTGTATCTTTCTTAATTTAGGTAAAGTAGCCGAAAAAATATTATACATACGTACATATCTTAGCCGAACTGGAAAGTTAATTGGATTATTAATTATTTATAATAAAGTTGAATTTAGACTGTTTTCCAATATGTGCTACCTTATTTAACTTCACCTAAGCATCTGTGCCGACGAATTCTTTTAAGCATTTTTAATGCTTAAAACCTTGCTACCATAGTAAAAAAAAACTAAAGTAACAATTAAGAGAGACATGTTTTCAGATGGAACGCCTAGTTTACAATAAGTATTTAAATGCATGCACGTAAATCTTGTTCTTTTTAGTTATGGATCTCATAAGAATGCAGGTTGCTTAATTTTTTCCCGATAATATAGGTCTTTGTTTTTTAGAGAACAATGATTGCTTTAATCTAAAAAAAAAATTGTATTGAAAGAAAATGAAAAGAAAATTATTATAATAAAACATTTACAATTATCTTGCTAACCGGCTTAAGCTCACGCATTTTCAAAAATTGCACAAATTTACTTTTTTGAAGTGCTTATACGAATTAAAATTGGAAATTGCTTTTAAAATGCTACTTTTTTTAGACCATTGTTGCATGAAATTAAATTCAAAAGTAAAAAACAAACCCCAAAGAAGTACTAAGAAGAAGGGAAAAACAAAACGAAAACATTCCAAGGGAATATTAATTCCCTGATAAATAATTTCATTAATCGAAATTAGGTGATGGATTTTTTCGAGTTCTCAGGAAAGCGCAATATGTTTTCTCTACGCCTATCCACGCTACAATAAAATAAAATGTCGGGAGAAAATGGCAGCCTAACGTAATCGAACAACCGAGAGTATATTTAAAAATGAATATTAGAACTTTGACTCGAAAAAAAATCTATATAAACATATAGAAGTTTTTTTAGTTTCAAATGCTAGATAATATAGAATACCATTATACATACCTAATCATTAGAAACTCATATAGTTGCAACTCACAAATATGTAACACTTTGCTCAACCTATTCAATCCATCACACATCAACATAAAATACGCCTTGAACTTGTACTTCATGAACATTTACTACAAAAACATAAACAGAACAACAAAAACACAATACTATATTTTGGCTTTTAATTTAAAACACATTTTATGAGTTTTCGATGTATCTTTTATTTATTTTTTGCAATCGAAACGTTACCTCGAACAACACAGATACTTTATCGTTTTGGTGCTATTCGGTAACTATACACTGCTAAATGTGTTCTTGGCTATCGCCGTCGATAATTTGGCAAACGCCCAAGAACTGACAGCCGCTGAAGAGGAGCAAGTTGAAGAGGATAAAGAGAAGCAGCTGCAGGAGCTGGAAAAAGAAATGGAAGCACTCCAGGGGGATGGTGTTCATATTGAAGGGTCCACAACATCACCCGCAGGCGGTGGCAAAAGTAAAAAGAAAGAAGAAGAGAAGAAGGAGGAAGAAGAAGTCACTGATGGTCCCAAGCCAATGTTGCCATATTCATCGATGTTTATATTATCACCGACCAACCCGTAAATATTTTTTTATTTATTTATTACTTTTGCTTAAAAAATTATTTATATACCTACTTCTTGGAATTTTTTTTTAACAAATCCATATATAATTTTGTTTCTCTTTCCCGATCCTCATTTCGATGATGATTAACAAAAAAAAAAAAGAATTCGTCGTGGAGCCCATTGGGTAGTCAATCTGCCATATTTCGATTTTTTCATTATGGTCGTCATCTCATTGTCATCGATAGCGTTGGCCGCCGAAGATCCCGTCGTTGAAAATTCGGCACGAAATGCAATATTAAATTATTTCGATTATGCATTTACGGGCGTATTCACAATAGAAATGTTACTAAAAATTGTAGATTTAGGTATTATTTTACATCCTGGCAGCTATTTAAGAGAATTCTGGAATATTATGGATGCTGTGGTCGTTATATGCGCTGCTGTTAGCTTCGGTTTCGATATGACCGGTAGCAGTGCTGGACAAAATCTGTCAACGATTAAATCGTTGCGAGTATTACGTGTCCTACGTCCGCTGAAGACAATTAAACGTGTACCGAAACTGAAAGCGGTATTTGACTGCGTGGTGAATTCGCTAAAAAATGTTGTTAACATTTTAATCGTGTATATATTGTTTCAATTTATTTTTTCTGTAATTGGTGTACAATTGTTCAATGGGAAATTCTTCCATTGTACGGATGATAGTAAACATACTGCCATAGAGTGCCAGTAAGTAAACAAAATTTTTTACAAATAATTATTAAACAACTCATTTATTTTCTTTTTCTGTTAGTTTTTATTTTGTGTGTGTGTGTGTTGTGCTTAGATGTTTAACTTTAACAAAAAAATAATTGGCTGATCTATGTCTTGTTTTCCATTGTGTATTTGTATTTTATTTACTTTTTTCTTTCGTTTTCTTTGGTTTGTAGATTGAAAAAAAAAAACACAAATCAATCTATTCTATCGGTGTTTGCTAGAATATCTGTTGCATTACAGTTTTTGTTTCAGATAAGAGTCCTGTAGAGATTTTTCGCGTGTGTAATATATCTGTAACTTCCCTCTCTTCTACAAATCTGTTTGTGTGTGGAAATTTAATGGAGCAGTGCGTGACTATTTTTCTTTAGCGATACAAAATAAACATCTATGAATGAATTGCAATTCCATTTCGTAGATTTTGGATAAACTCCAATTAAATGATTATCTAAAGTTTGCCATTAAAAAAAGAATAGAAAGCGTTGAAGAAGTACATATAGGTACGCAAATGCGCCGAATATACTACTAATATTCTGGCGCATTTGAGATTTTTCAACCCTTTTTATCGAGAGCACGCAACTCTTTCCATAAACCTGTGTAAAGCTAACTTAGTTATAGAACACTGCTACCTTTAGTCTTTACTCTGACACTTAACCTATACAACTGTGTGTCAAAAACTCTTATTTTCTCTACCCTCTTGTTACGAATATTAGTTGTAGTTTCATCTGACTCTATTGTAGATATTTTCTCTTTATAGCATTACTTTTATCTTTTTAGAACCAACATTAGATTCAGAAAATTAAAAACTAAAAATTATATATTCTTTGATGACAATTTAGTGATGAGGTGTGATTTGAAAATATTTGTTAAATAATTGCAGTTAATCTAGAAACGAATTAACAAAAAACTATAGTTGGTAACATAGGGGCCTGTAACACAATAAAATAAGTTTTGTTGTGGTGCAGGCCGCAAATCGCTTACTAAAACCTACTTGGCTTTATTAGAGCAATCGAAAAATGATTTATTATTAGTAATCAAAGATTGCAGGAAATGTTGTATATTATTTAGGACTATGTAAATACAAGGTGGCGCAAGAGTAATCCTCCTATCAGAAAATGCAATAAATTTTTGCGATTGGCCCCTAATGTCAGTTCTGTTTTGACATTTGTGTAGTAAACACATGCGAAATACACGTTAATACTCGTAAACAATGTTACGCTACACTGCTCCAGAACGCGGAATATTGGTGACTATTTATTTGAGCAATAATCGGTCGGTGACTTTGGCACAACGGAAGGTTATTTTTGCGCCACCTTGTATAAAAAAACTTTTTTTCTATTAATTTTTTTCTTTATCATCCTAATTGTACAGACATTTTTGAAAATTACTCAAACTAAATATAAATAAATTTAGAAATGGAAAGCGCACGGAATAGCATTTAAATTATGCGATTAAATCTACTGGAAATCTATAGCAAAGTTGCGGCTAACGCTAAAATACTATAGTCGAATTTCTCCAATGCTATTGTATTACAGTAAATATGTTTTACAAATTAAAAAATAATTATATCAAAAATCAAACTTGTATCAAAGATTGACTGACTGTGTTGGTCCCATTAACTAACGATTAAATTTGCCCTAGAATGACGAAGTGATGAACAGTTGCTGCTATATCTACAGTTATATAATTATATGTTTTTTTTTCTTCATAAATATGCATTGTATTAGGTCATAGGTCATAGGTTAAAAAGGGGTATGCAATTTTCATACAGCACTAGGCACCAGCAGGGCCCATCGCGATCCCTAGGGAACCACTTGAAAAAACTTCAATTGGAGAAAAACCTAAAAACCTAAAAAACTTTTCCTAGACAGAGCCCAATCCTCCTGCAGAACTTAACCAGCTTCCTATGGTCTATGCCGCTCAGCTCCCCTAGTTCCTCGAAGAAGTATTCAACTAGAATCCTCCTACGATTCCGTGCTATACCCTCGCACTCACACAATATGTGTGTTATGTCTTCCTCGGCTTGTAGATCACCACAGAACCTGCACGTGTCCACATCCACCAGACCAAGTCGCCTAGCATGCTTTCTTAGAAGACAGTGCCCTGACATAATCCCAATTACTGTTCTAAGCTGTTCCCTGCTCAATTTTAGAATTTCCTTAGATCTTTTCTTATCCAAATGGGGCCAAAGGGCTCTAGACACCCTATGTCCCACTATGTTCTGCCATCTGAGGTCAGCCATTTTTAAAATCTTTTCATTGATTTTTCCCTTAAAGACGCCCAGGGGTGGTTTAATGTTCACACCTCCGCTGTTTTCCAGCTCCCCTCCCTTTCTTGCTAGCTCATCGGCTTGCTCATTTCCCTCTATACCGCTGTGTCCCGGTACCCAGCACAGTCTTACTCGATTCCGTCTACATACTGCTTTTAGCATTGTGCGACAGTTTCTGACTATCTCAGAGTTAATATTAGCAGATTCAAGTGCCATAAGTGCATTGTATTAATAAAGATACAAATATTCTAGGGACACCAGGTTTTCCTCTTCTTTAACAGCGAAGTTATGATTATGATTAGGAATAACGGACCATAACCCTCGCACTTTACTGCCTTCCGACTGATCCGCCTGTGGGGTTAGTACATAGGTGTGAGCTCAATTAACATCGGCAGGTTTCTGTATTTTTTTTTATTGAAGCCAACCGATTGCTGGGGTTGAACCGGCTAAGGTGATGGCAAATATTTATTACCTTTTTTAATAATTTAAAATTCTTCATAGTAAAATACAAGCAATATGAAAATAACACAAAACGTATGCAATCGACACCGATTGTGTCACATGAAATCGATCGCCCGAAATTGGGGGGATGTGACATTTTCCAAATCCATGCGATTGGTTTTTGGGCGATTTAACATAGAACCAACTAAAATATATTTGATTTTGGGCTATTTTTTGCCAACGCAGTAGATACTCGTACATATGTATAATTGTGATAAGTACCTATAGAAAGTAATGTCGATGTACCCGTAGCCATTTTTCCGTCTGTTGATACATTTGAATTAAACTTGACGAAAATGCAGATTTTATCGTAAAAAATAAAGTCTGAGAAGATAATTGAGAAGCAAATATTAAGACATATTTCCAATAACAAATTGCTATATGAGAAACAATCGGGCTTCAGAGCGAATCACAGCTGCTCTACTGCTATGACAAATCTCCTTGATGATATAAGAATTGGATACGATAACGGTCATATGAATCTCCTCCGCCTGCTTAATTTTTCTAAAGCTTTCGACAAAGTGAATCACGATGTTCTCAAGTGGAAACTACTAAACTTCTTTGGCTTCGGTGACCGGGCATGTAAGCTCATAACTGATTATCTGTCGGGAAGATTTCAAAGGGTCATTTCTAGTGGGAAATGCTCAGCCCCAAGACCTGTTTTTCAAGGAGTCCCCCAGGGGTCGATTCTCGGTCCAATACTCTTTTTTGCATTTTCATCAACGATCTTCCATCATGTTGCTTACATGCTTCGGTTCACTTATACGCAGATGATGTTTAGCTTCATCTGGCCAGGCCATTCCATCAGCTTGATGGACTGTCCATTGCTATTAATGAGGATCTCAACCAAATAAATGCTTGGGCTATTGCTAACGGTCTACTTTTAAATCCAGCTAAATCTCAAGTCATCGCAATATCAAAAAGAAAATTCGATCTAAGCACTTTACCTGACATATGGCTCCGTGACAGTAAAATTATAGCAGTCGATCACTGCACCAGCCTTGGCTTTACTATAGACCGTCATCTATCTGGCTATAAACACACAATGGTTATTGGTCGCATTTATGGATGCCTACGAAAACTGTGGCCTTCTGCTCACTTTACCCCTGTTGAAACCCGACGCAAAGTGATACTCTCTTTAGTTCTTCCCTTAATTTCGTATGCTGAAATCGTGTACAGCGCTTTGGACTCCCTATCTCAGCGTAAATTACAAATAGCATTTAATGACGCTGTTCGCTATGTCTACGGGCTACGACGACATGACCACGTTTCCAATTTTTCAAAGAATCTTTTTGGTTGCACTCTGCAGCAACACATCAATGCAAGATACTGTATATTTTTACATAAATTAAATCATCGTAAAGCTCCATCATATTTGTTTACGAAACTCTCTTTCAATCGGTCCGCCAGAAGTATTATCAATATTATTCCTCACCTCAGCAATTACTTGAATTCTTCCAGTCTATTTTTCATACTTGCTGTTACTCGCTCCCGTCTCAAATCAAATTAATAGTTAATTACAAACAGTTCAAACATGCAATCTTTCTCCACTTTTCGTCCCTCTCAATTCAACCCTAATCCTCTCCCAATCATTATCCTTTTTCTGATCTTTTCCTTATAAAATTGTAATCATGTATTTATATCTTAATATCTAAGTACTATAAAAGATGTTATCTTACTGTACGTACAATGTTATAAATAAACTTAAATTTAAACTTAAAATAACGAGTATTTAGACAATGTCCTTCTTTTTACGTCTGCAAAAGAACGACTGGCCCAATAGCTACACCATATTCTACAGACACTATTCACACTGCCCTGAAACGTGTTGTGGTAGCATGCTGGTTTGGTTGAATTTTTGTAAAATGATTGATGAAAATGGAAGAATATTGAAGAATGGGATGTGTAAGGAGAGGAAGGGTTATATAGCTTACAAGTGGTTAACAGTCTTTTGGGGGCGTTTGAATCCAAATATAAATTTCCGGTAATTTCGGGTCACTTTCAACCATTCAATGCCAGGCTCACTTTGGTGGATACAAAAAAAAAACGAATATTAAGCATTAACGGCATATGAGAGTAAAATCTGGCTTATCCAACCATTTGTGTGAGGGAATTTATATTTTTTGTGTAAATCGAAAGGACCTACCACTTCTACGCCGACTTCGAGCGGCAAATTTGAGAAGCTCCTCATGACAATTGATACTATTGGATGTTTCACAGAGTTGCGTAACAGATGGGGCAATGGAAAAAGAACTGGTCCCCGAACTGATTTCAACCAGAGACCCCTCGCTCAGTAGTGTGACACATAACCACTGACCCATTGTGCCCACTAAGGCATCAAAAAGTCTGCCCAAGCGGACTGAATAACTTCCGTATACGTTTCAAAACATCTACATAAAATATGTCGGATACCGATATCTTTCACTAGTAAAATACATCGCAGATGAAAGGCTAAAAAAATGGTTAATTACCAAACAAACACATTGATTTTTTTACTGATATTTTTTACCCACCTTTAGGACAAACTCAGTCGCCTTCAAGAAGTCATTGCAATCCTCGTAATAAATGCCACAGTATCGAGCTCAATGTTCCAATGAATGCAGGAAACCAAACCGAGGCTGGTGCGCCGCTTGCCCTCAGAGGCGTAAAAATATCAAGAACCTACGTTCCGCTGTTGCAACAGTAACTGGTAGTACAATGTTGTAAGAAGTGAATTATCACCAACGTTATGGACTGTATCGTACAAATAGTTTATTTGTCAACACTTTTTGCGGGAATTTCAATACCGACAAGTTTAACGATGATTCATTTATGTGTTAGACTGCCTTGCCGTGACAAAATGCAATCTTTCTACATATATTTCATGTCGGCTGTCAGTTGGGCAACGTGAGATTCTTTTTTGGAATAGGTGTGCAAATGGAGGAAAGAGAATCTGACAACTAGTGGAGTTGCCTAGTGCAAATGATCGTCCACGCTTTTCTAACAGACTTACGGATAAAAGTTCGAGTTCCTGATATTAATTTTATAACAAACCCTTAACACTGCTTAAATGTGCGATGGGACATTGTTGCAGGTAAAAGTGCTTCACAAAAATTCAACTTGTACATTGTGCATTATGAAGACAAAAAAAAAATACTCTATCGAAGTTCTGTAAATGCACTTAATGTGGAAGGATTTTATAAAGGCTCATTAGCAGCGCTTCATTGTTCTCACATAAATGGTCTTGTGTTTGAGACACGTCTTTCAAATTGCCTCTACGGAAACACCTGCATGAATGAATACGATGAACACAATTTCGGCAGTTGCGCTGTTGATGTTAATCCTGAGGTCGTCTAACATCGTTGGCTTGTCAGCTTAAATCATGGACTTGATGATTTGATCGACCGTAATAGTTCCAGGCAGCGTTGCCCCTGGAAAAATTCAGAAGGGGTCCAAGTTATGTTTTGATGAAAAGATTCAAAATTTCGTAAATTAAAAAACTGTTTTATTCATGTCGTTTGTATATTGAGAAATCTAATAATGAACGTTTTAGAAAATGTTTGGGTTAGAATTTTTTTTATTTATTTACCTATCCATATTTCAATTATTTCTTTTACCCTTCTGCACTTATGTAACCCAGCACAAAGTTAAATGATCATCGCAGTACACCTAACGGAGAATAAGGGTGTTTATTTCTTATGTGTTTACAAAGCAGAGATATTTTGCGATTGCGGTTATAGTTTGGCTCATTTTTCGTCAAACAATTTCAAGAAATATAGGTATAAGGAATAACCAAATAAGGCAATTTGTATACAACAGTTTTGCTAAACTTCGATATTGTGAGAAGTTACATATATTAAACGTCCGCGTGTACACATTTTTCGTTTTGTTTGTTATCGGGGAATGAGATTTTCTACTATAGATTTCCATTGTTCTTATTTTGGACAAATTCAAAGGAAGAAAACATGGGTCCCATTTTTTTTAAAAAAAAAGTGTCCGATTTGGTGTTTTTTTGAAATCTAATCCCGGTGTCCAATCGATCAAAATGTGTTAAAATGACACGTTAGTGTCCCTAATGGAAACTCTGGTACCAGGCGAATCTTTCGCCAACTTATCCATTTACACGAATAAATCGACCCGAAAATAAACGATAATAAACGATATTTGTTCGACTTTAACAGGAAGTTCCATCTTTTAAGACCAGTGCATATTTTTTTTAAGTGTAGTGTGGTATTAAATTAAATGCAATTTCAAATACATTTTATGCCTCTTGTTTGTTCAAAACTATCCTTCGTCGTTCTGGGAAGCAAAAATAATTGGCTTAATTTTTGGCAATACTTCAGTCCGTAGTCTATACAAGCAGATAAGATTCATATTTAATAAATTTAATATTTCTAAAAGCACACGAAAATGTTAATAAACCAAAATTACTTAAACTAGCCTTTTTCAAAATATTGTCTGACATTTTTTTTGTATTCTACTTTATGTTCCTGGTTGAGTTGTTGAAACTCTTTGTAGTTCATGTTTTTGCGATAAACAATAATGTTGTAGTGTTTATTTCGAAATATGTTACAACTATATATAGATACCACACAAAAAAAATAACAAACAAACAAATATTTAAATAATATTTACCATTTCAGATATATTTTCTGTAATTCTTGTACCTAATCGCATTTCAAATCGACATAAATTAAATAAAAAGCTTTTCAGATGCGAAAGATACAAAGACAGGATCGAGTAAAGTTTCGCTTTTTCAATACGCGCACGTTTCGTCGAGAATTGACCTCGACATTCAAATTACAAAACACCACATTCAAAACAGGCTTTTTTTAATTTGCTTTTAGAGAAATATACCAGTCGCCAATATATTATATAAAATTATTATTAATAATCAATTTATTGTTTAACTAGAAGTTCATAGAAAAACGAGGCATTATTTGTTGAAAAATTCGGGTAGGAATAGCTGCGAAAAATATCTTAGATAAATATGTTTTACAAATTCTTGCTCCTAAAACATTGTTCTGAATTTGTCTCCAAATAACTCAATACAACGTATCCAATTTCATTCTGAATTCCTTAGGGTCAGGTAGTTGTCAGAAACACTTAAGTTCAATGAGGATAACAATTGTCAGAGTTTCAATTTCACTAGACATTTTAAATAAAAAAAAAATGTATCTATGTACTTAATAACACTCAAATTTAAAACTCCACTTGCTTAGCTCAACAAAAAAAATGTCAGAAATCTCTTAGGATCTCCAAAAAATGCGCCCAAGTGACAGCATTTTGATTCCACATATAATTGCTTAGGCTTCGCCTGGTCCAATCCAGGAGGACTTCACGCAAAACGAATATAGTTACGCACTAGCTTCTTGTAAAAAAAACAACAACAAAATAGAAACAAAACTTAGAATTGTGTTATTGCTTGTATCAGGTGTGAAATAAGCTTATATAAAAGTAACACAAGTATACCATACCAACCATACTACTGCCAGAAGATTTCTTAATAAGCTATTCATCATTCACAGAGCTACAGCAATAAAAAGTAAAAATAGAAATTCATTATGAGTTAAGTATCTTGTATATAAAATTAAGGACACGCAATATTTTCATATCAAATTCATTACGTATGTATAATAACAAATGCTGCTTATAAGGATGCTGCTAATGAGGAATTGTTTAAAAACAAAGCACACAAATCCTAAGAGACATGCTTTCAATGCTAATTTAACATTTTTTTTTGGTTATTTTTGGAGCTTATTGTCATCATAAAAAATAAAGAAAAATTAGAAAAAACAATCCCTCAGCTTGAGATCCTGTATGTGATTTATTTTTTTTATTTTGGATAAGTTTTAGTTTTTTTTCCTCATTATATGTGTGCAGTGTGCTCCCTTACACCTAACTCAAAGCAACACACCCCAAACGACTGCTTAAAGACCAACCAACCACCCACTCACTAATTAAAAAATTAATATTGAATGCTAATACGTGATCCAAATATGTGATAAATTAAACTCTATATTAAACTATCCACAAGCTATATGTATTTGTATCATAAATTATAATAATTGTATTTTGAGCTTTTCAATGAAGAACGTTATGTGTATTTGGTTTTTTTCTGTCGATTTTGTAACATTTCCTATTTTTTTTACGCCTGATTGCAACCATGATAAGATTATTAGAAAATATACACAAACAGACAATTTTTTACACGAAATTTGATATTTACCAGGGGTTCCTTCTTCAAATATGAAGAAGATGAACTATTACCAAAAGAGGAACGGCGGATTTGGAAAACGCGAAACTTTCACTACGATAATGTAGCAACTGCCATGTTAACATTATTCGCTGTACAGACCGGTGAAGGATGGCCTCAGTAAGATATATAGACATTTCTATACACAATTAAAAAAAATTAATAATAAAGCAATCACAAGATCAAATGTCTCGATAAAAAAATAGATGTTAATATGTATTTTTTGTTTCCTCTCTCGCTATTTAGAGTCCTTCAACATTCCATGGCAGCCACATATGAAGATAGGGGTCCAATTCAAAATTTCCGGATTGAAATGTCCATATTTTATATTGTATATTTCATAGTATTTCCATTCTTCTTCGTTAACATTTTCGTGGCCTTGATTATCATTACGTTTCAAGAGCAAGGCGAAGCCGAGTTGCAAGATGGTGAAATAGACAAAAATCAAGTAAGTATAAATTAATAGTCAAATTGTTATGAATCGAGTAATGCTTACCGTATGTGGAGTTTAGAGATGAGGTTTAACTTGTGTTATGTGGGATTATAAGTCGAAGTTTACAAGTACCATAATACAAGATCAAGAGCTTAAATATTGATTTAATTGAATCGTCTCATGTTAGATTAGATAAGATAACTTATAAAGGTGGCAATTAGTACCCTTATCTCCTCAGTTTTACAGCTCGATCGTGAGGCCGGTTTCGAAAAAGTCGGGTACGTCTTTGGGTGAGCCACCAAATATGTCGACTGTTTCGAGGTAGGGTTTACAGAGGATGGGCAGACGTGTTTGTTAGGCACAAATTCATAGACTATGCTCTGTTGTTTCTGCTTTTTCGCTGTCCGTTCGACAGACATTTTCAGCAGCAAGTCGAATGCCCGGAATGTGTTTTTTGACTCTACAGTGCCCCGTTAAGAATAGGGTGACTGCATGTATCTGCCCTCTGGGTATTTGTGGTAGTTGTTTTGTTATTGATGGAAGGAGTAAGTAGGAATTTGTTGGCCTGCCTGTTAGCTTCAGTTTTCTTTTTCAGTAATGAATTGCCTTTTTCCAACCATTTGCTAATGCAGTTATGCATCAGTTATTTGAAATCAACCAACTTTCGGTTAATAATAACTGAGTAATACAATTAATATTGCTCCTCCAGAGTTAGTGGATTAAAAATAACTGAGTCAAGTTGTTTAAAAAAAATCGGTTGAAAATAACCGATTTATGAATTTCCCCTCCGGAATTTGTAAATTACTACGTCTCGAATCTTCATCTCCCTCCTCCTGCCGACTAATTGCACTAACTTTCCTTCTTTCCAAGGTCATGGAAACGCTGACAAACCATCAGCTCATGAAATATCTTGAATCCCGAAATCTTCTTAATGACCGCCAGTACGGTTTTCGCAGCAACAGGTCCACTGGTGATTTGATGACCGAAAAGTGGAACCAGTGCCTTCACCAAGGTGGTGTAAGTAAGAACGTTGCGCTTGATATTTCAAAGGTATTTGAAAGAGTTTGTCAACAAGCTCTCTTGTCGAAAATGCGTGCATTTGGAATCGATCATACCTTTCATCAATAGATTTGAAATTACCTTTCGAACCGTTCAATTCAAGTTGTTTTGGACGGTTTCAAGTCTGGAACTCAGCAAATAAATGCTGATGTTGTCGATGACAGTACCCTTAGCTTCTCATAATCATTGCTTGGTTCACGCCCCTTATCTTCGGGTGTGGAACTGGAATTGCTACGTACGTAAAGCTCATTGAATTCCGATCTCGACAGCATAACTCAGTGAGGTGTAACTTATAGAGTGGAATTTAATGCTTCAAAAACGCAATACTGTCTTCTGTCATTAAAGCAAAACCCAAACACCATGCCATTGTCGATTAATTGCACCTGCATCGTAAAAACCGAACGGCTTTCCATTTTATGTGTTAACGACAATTTTAGTTGGAATGACTACATATTCGATGTCGCCAAGAACGCTGCGAAATGCCTAGGCTTCCTTAAGCGTTGCAAGAAATATTTCACTCCCTCTGATCTGGCTACGTGGTGGTGGCGTTTTTCCACCCAAAACTTGAGTATTGTATTGTATTGTATGTGCAGTGGGGTCATCAGTAGATGACAAGCAGTTAGACCTATTAGTCCATTGTACTTCAGCATAGCTGCCCGCTCGCTGGTTATTGGCGATTAGTAAGATACAGTGAGGGAGAACCTACCAGTGGCCTTGGCAAAGCGAAGAATATTAGCAAGTTCAATGTCCCCCATCTCATCTTCGTTGATGAATTGTTTGCCTATAGTGGTGAGCCTGGTTCTGGCGAAAGCCGGACATTCACATATGAAGTGAGATACCGTTTCATCCGCCTCCAGGCAGCACTCACATAGGCCCGAGCTCCTAATGTGGATGGTTTTGAGGTGCTCGTTAAGAGGACTGAAACCAGTGACGAGACCAATCAAGGGTCTCAAGTCTTTCCTGTTTAGTCCAAGCAAAAACTTAGCTGTGCTGATTTTCGGACCGTTCACTAGCTTCTTCGAATACCTGCATGAGACCAGGTCATGCCAGTATTCGGAATGTTGTTGGCGTAGAGCCGAATCCATTTCACGTTTGTGGACGGATGAGCAGCATCCTATAGATGGTTGTGGGTTTATGAAGGCTGTTGAAGAGCCCTTCCTGGCCATAGCATCCGCTCTTTCATTTCCATCGATACCTGTGTGCCCAGGAACCCAGGCAAGTGATACCGAGTTACATCTACCCAGACGGTTAAGCTTAACCATGGTTTCCTCAACTATTTTTGAGTTGAGAGAACCAGCCGAACAGGCTTTGATAGCGGCTTGGCTATCTGAGCAGATGTATAAGGTTTTACCCTTAATCCTTCTCCTTAACAGGATATTTGCGGCAGTAGCAATCGCAAAGATTTCTGCCTGAAAAACAGTTGTTTGTCTACCCAAGGCTGCAGATAGATTTATCCGACAGTCTCTAGAGTAGACCCCGGCTCCGGAGATACCGTCAATGAGTGAGCCATAGGTATAGACGATGACATCACCCGGCTTAAAGCCATTCCACCCCTCACTGTTCCATTCCTGTCGTTCAGGAAGGATGACCTGAAAACGGCGCTCAAAGACTTGCTTCATGCACACAGTGTCAAGTGCTCCTCCCCGATGGCCAGGTAGGCTGTCATAGAGAGCTCTGTACCTAGCACTTCTGGCCCCATCGCCGAGATTGATCTGCCGTCCAAGTACTACACACATACGGTATAGTGATTTTCTGGCCTCACTCTCAGCAAGGAACTGCAAGGGAGGTAAACAGAGCAACACTTCCATAGCAGCAGTGGGAGTTCCTCTCATCGCACCTGTAAAGCATAAGCACGCAAGGTGCTGTAGCTTCGACAGTTGACGTTTGAGGATGTGAGCTCTAGCCCACCATACAATCGCACCATACATAAGGTATGGCCTAACGATGCACGTGTAAATCCAGTGAACCAGCCTGGGACTAAGTCCCCAGGTTCTGCTGAACATCCTACGGCACTGCCAGAGAATGTTAGTTGCCTTCGAAATCCTAGCAACCAAATGTTCAGAAAAGTTAAGCTTTGGATCTAACACAACACCCAGATACTTAATCTTGCTTGATAGCTTTAGTTGAGTGCCCTGGAAGTAAGGCCACCACACTTGAGGTATTGCCCTTCTACTCGTGAACAGCATCATCTCAGTCTTCGCGGGGTTGACTGACAGAGCTTGCTCGCGGCACCAACTCCCAACACTATTGAGCGCTGTTTCCATCCGCTCACAAAGAGTTGGTAAAAACCTGCCGCTGACAATAATGCACACATCATCAGCGTACCCATTAACAGGGTGACCTTCCCCATCAAGTCTTCTCAACAAGGAGTCGACCAACAGGTTCCACAATGTAGTGGAAAGTACACCGCCCTGAGCAAAGCCTTTAACAGCGCGCACAGTTCTAACACAGCCGCCAACAGCAGCTGTAACTTCTCTGCTCCTAAGCATTTCCAGGATCCATTCCACAGTTGTAGAATCGACGCCCTTCAGTGTTAAGGCAGACTCAATTCTGCAAAAGGTGGGATTGTCAAAGGCACCCTCAATATCCATGAAGACAGCAAGAGCATAGTTCTTGCGGTCGAGCGCCCTACGCACTCTGGCCGTCAGATCCGTTAATGCCGTCTCAGTGGACTTGCCTTTTTGATAGGCGTGTTGGCTATCATGAAAACCCAGCGAAGTTGGAATGCTCTTAAGCCGTACGTCAATCAGTTTTTCAAGGCCCTTTAACAGAAATGATGAAAGGCTAATAGTCCGGAAACTTTTAGGAAGATCATAGGCGGCCTTTCCCGGTTTGGGAATGAAAACCGCCCTAGCTCTTCTCCATGCCAAAGGAATATGTCGCAGAGCCACGCTAGCTCTGTAGATTCTAGTTAGCAGTGTGAGCAAAATCTCGATACCCTTTTGCAAGAGTATGGGATAGATGCCATCAGGTCCAGGAGCCTTGAAAGGAGAAAGGTCAGGATAATGGCTCTCGCCCTCTCTCTCGTAACAATGCTGGCCGCGACCCGCCACTGCTCAGTGGTAGCTCTGCTTTTGTTTGGCCACACGCAACTATCCACGGCTTTGCAGCCAGGAAAGGGAGTGTCCATTAGCAGTTGAAGTACCACCTCATTGGAGTTGGTCGAGGTGCTATTGGGCTTCCGAAGGACGTCAAGCCTGGCTCCCGGATCAGCTGCGAGGACTCTCTGCAATCTCGAAACCGCGCTAACATCATTCAGTTCTCCGCAGAACCTCTGCCAAGATACCTTCTTAGCGCTTTTAATTTGCCTCTTGTACTCCTTCTGCGCATCCGCATGAGAAGACCAATCGGCTACCAGGTTAGATTTCCTGGCCCTGTTAAACAGCCTCCCCACTCTTTTCCTGAGAAGGAATAGCTTAGCGTTCCACCATCGGGTTGGTTTCGCACCACCAGCCTCCTTCTCCGGGCAAGCAGTATGAAAGGCCGTAATAATACCGCTGTGTAACGTGTCGGTCACCTTATCCAAGTCGTCGCTACTAAGGATCCTGATAGGCAGGGAACCTATCTGACCCCGCAACTCCGTGGAATAGACGTCCCAGTCAGTGCGTCGCACATTCCTGATTTTGCTTCTGATCGGTCGATCTGCACTTAACTTAAGAATAAAATACAGATGGTCAGATGCAGTTTCTTCCCTTGAAACCCTCCAGCCAGAAACGATGCCAGATGCAGCAGCGGTTGCTACTTTCACATCAATAACTTGCCGCCTCAGCCGAGTGACAAAGGTTGGCTCATTACCAGTGTTCAGTATATCGAGCTGGCTGGCAGGAAAGAAGTTTAGTAGGGATTCACCCCTGCTATTTGAGTCAGTACTACCCCAAACGCGATGATGCGCGTTCGCGTCCATACCAACGATCAAATGCTTGTTACCTCGTCGGGCATGCTCGACAAGCCTTTTTTTTTTTTTTTTTTTTTTTTTTAAAAAGGAAATCCAAATCCCAGAGCACTCAGACTCGGTAACGTTCCATTGTACTACCAGGCAGAAATCCTCCTTTTTGATGTAGAGGCATGTGATTGGGTGGCGTATGTTGTTGTTCCCCATGGGGATTGAACCAACACACTAACCTCTACACCGTCGCCACCCATTCGACAAGCCTTACCAGTTCCACCGTTGGAGGTGGGGCCAGTGAGTCGAATGGGAGGTACACTGAGGCTAAAATAATCTCAGTAACCAATCCTCCTCGCTTAAGACACATTTTAATAGCTGTACAATCTCGAGAACTGAACTCAGGCATAAGACTAGCATCTAAGCCCTTTGCTACAAAGATGCACGTGCGAGTATTAACAATCCCAGGCTTTACAAAAATTGCTCCTGGTACACCCGAGATGCCACTTACTGCTCCCTTATACAGATAAGGTTCCTGTATGAGGCACACCTCTGTATGCAGCAAAACTTGAGTACAATGCGCATATCTGGTCTGGTGCACCAATTACTTATTTGGAGCTAGTTGATAGGATCCAAAAACGCGCAATAAAACTCATTGTTGACTGTAACATCGCGAGATCGCTTGACTCTCTTAGTCATTGTCGCAAAGTCTCTTGTCTCTCGGTATTTTACCATTCCACCATAAGTGCTCAAGCGAAATAGCCAGTTCCATTCCACCCCTAGAACATTTCAATCGGAATAACCGCTGTGCAAGGAATACGCATCAGTTTACCCTTAAGCCTGTATTCGGAAGTGCAGTGAAATACAAGGAATCTTTCCTTAGACGTACAACACGTATGTGGAATGCTCTTTCCCGCTCCATTTTTCCTACACATTATAATCTACAAACATTCAAAACCAACGTGCATCGGCATCTTTCCCTATCCCCTTTATGCGATTACATTATAAAAAAAAAAACGGCACTAATCGACTGTCGATCAAACGCTGGCCTATACCAAATGAGAGGCATCTCCAACATAATGAATATGCCTCGACCTAATCTTCAGATCTGCTGCTAATAACTTTGTTGTTACCAGGACTAATCACCTTCTCTCAGCACTTCACCCTCTGCACCCTCCCCTTTCCTTAAACCTTTCATACGAAGCTGGTAAATTGCAAATTGAGTTTGAAAATGCATTCTCTCTCAACTTAAGTAGAGCTGATTTCAATAAACTCAATAATCTTATTAGTAATATTAACTTTGATTTCATCGCTGATAACATCAATATAAAACTAGTACTTCCGACATTTTATTCCAAAATCTTTTCCTGTTTTCCGGAATCAATTCTATACTCCATCCGCAAAGACTTCACATTGCATCATCCCTACTCACAATAAGGGAACTAAAAGCAATGTGTGTAAATATAGGCCCATTACTAAGCTGTCGTGTATTGCAAGCTATTCGAATGCATCATTTATCAAGAAATGCTCAGTCCTCCAAGCCTTTTATTTCCATATATCAGCATGAATTTCCAAAGGGGTAAATCAACCACCACCAATTTGACCGAGTTCGCCTTAGAGACACTCTGTGCAATAGAAGAAGGATTCGAGGTTGATGCTATTGCCACAGGTTTCAGTATTGACAAAATTTCTCAACAACTTCTTATCCTAATATATAATATGATTGGCTTTCAACCCAGATTTGTCAGATAGGTCAAATCATACGCATTACGAAATTCTTTTTGATACCCTTTTCTGGATGTTAATATCAGCAAATGCCAGAAAAGAACATACTCCCGCAACGTCTTCCTCAACCTCCGAGTACCTACTTCGTTTGTGATGTTAGCCCCTTCAACAAACGAAGTTGCTTATTTAGAAGTGTTATGTATTAGTGAATTTATCATCCACTCCCATATTGGTGTAACATAGGTTAGGCTAGGTTAATGTGGCTGTCGGCAGAAGCCGCCACACTTAGACCAATTTAGGTCCATTGTGATACCACGTATGTATTATCTACCTCAACTCTGTAGATGGGACTGGCCAACGTCACGCGGTTATTCTCAAACTGTCCCCCATCTACGTACTAACCGCGCCCAACGTCGCTTAATTACGGTGATCTGACGAGAACCGATTAACTCGACGTGGTATGGTCGTTGGTTTAAGCATAATAAACTTCGAGTATGCCAGCCAGGTATAGTCACCTTACCAAAAAATTTGCATCCAAAAAAATCGAAGCGGTTCAACGGAAATTCATTCGTTTCGCCCTTCGGGATCGAACCCTTTTATACTAATTCCTTATGATCACCGTTTGAAATTAATTGACATGCAATCTTTAAGAAAACGACATGAAATTGCTGATATTCTATTCATCCACCAACTTTAACGTGGAAACATTAATAGCCCGCAACTACTTCAAATGATGTCCTTTTCGCCTAACCCACTTAAACTCAAGAGAGTACCCTTTTTCATCTTGTAACTCACCGCATCAAGCATGGTCATTACGACTCAATATCCAGAATGCTGCGTATCACCAAGAAAAACAATTACGCTGAGGTATTCGACCTTAACCCTAGAAAGATAATCTACGTCTGCGAGACGTATGACTCGCGGAAAAAATGTTATATCCTTTTAACTATAAACCGCATTGGGTTGATTTCTTAAACTAACTCTGTCGGTGGTCGGAGCTTGCCCGTAACGGTCGTGGAGCGACGGTAAGTACCTGGACCTGCGGTAACAAGTTCTAGCTATGCCGTACTTCTGGGGGCGTGTGTGACGTGTGCCATTCTTATATATAATATAATATAACTAATACTTATTAGTAGACTTATTTTAAACCGAAAAATAAATATTTAGCAACTATTATGACTTAATGTCAATTTTAAGGTTTCTTTAAAATATACGTTGTTTTTTGTTGATTTCTAATGGGGTTTAAGTTTTTTGTTTTTATTGTTTAAGTTAATATTTATTTATACTTAATCATTGATTAATTTCTCTTAATATGAACTACATAAATAAATAAAACGTTAATGTTTGTTTAAAAAGTTCAGGAGCTTCATTAAATGCACTAAAAAAGTGCCATACGTCCCTGAGACGTATGATTATCTTTTACGTCATAAAAAATATGATTATCTTTCTAGGGTTAATAGCACCAAGTTCTCACTCAAACAACCCCTCGTAACATACTTCGCTCCTAATCCTTGATTCCCTGTGTCAATATACATTCCCCGGCCCACCTATACATTTAAGTATAAATGTAGCTAGTTTTTAAGCATAGACTAAAAGCATCGCTGTAAGTTGTAATAAGTTTTATCAATTTGTTGTTGCACTTACCCCAGTTGTTGGGCTTAGCTTTGTTAGCCCTAGAAACATTACGTTGTTGCTTACTCCTAACGAGCTAGTCATTCGTCGAATCGACAAACTGTACTAAATGCTTTTTTTAGGTGTCTATAAGCATGTGTTACATGACTATATGACTACTCTTCTTTCTGAAACATAAATAAACGTGTTCCCACTTTGGGTCTTCAAAAAACCCAGCATTTTCTGACTATAATTAACATGTCCTCATATAGATTCAAAACAAATAGGGTGAGTGTGACCCAGGAGGTCCACATGCGAAATTTTTTGCAACTTATATTCTATCAGGAGTAATTAGCTGAACGTCGCCTATAATAATATTGCACAGTACATATACAACCTGCAGAGGTTAGATCATGTTTCTATATTTTCAAAAGAGATCTTCCTTCGAGAATTTAATAAAACTGCATTTCCTCACACTTTTCCATTCAATTATGCCATCCCGTCAAGCAGAATACCTCCACAATAAATTGCAGTTCTCCTTATATCCTCGATCATTTACACTTATTCAGCCTAGCAACTCCTGTCTGACAAAAAATAGAACTCAAAAGAATCAGAAACATAAACAACTTTAGACCTTCTCCTTTAACCTACCTGGCCATGCATTCGTAATTTATTTTAATCATCAACTTCTTTTTGTTTTGTATTATAAACTTTAGCTTGTATTTTAATTTATTTATTTATTTTTTGTCTGTTTTTTTTCTTCTCTCTCTCTCTTTCATTCCTGGGCCACACTCACCACACTTGTTTTTTTTTTGGTGCGGCTATATAAAAGTTGGCGCAGTGGCGCAGGGGTTAGAGCGTTGAACTACTAATCTAAAGGTCTCATGTTCAAATCCCGCCGGGGCCAAGTATCACCTAAAAGTAGTTTCCACTACCCCACCTCTTGCGAAAGTCTGACGAAAAGCAAAGAGTATCAATTGTCTTGAGAAGCTTCTCAAATTTGCCGTTCGGATTCGGCCTTTAAATTGTAGGTCCTTTCCACTTTGCACAAGCAAACAGTTGTAGAAGCTAGGTCTTAGGCACTGTATGGGTCGTTAATGCATAATATTTATTTATTTTATAGGAAGGTTAACAAATAAATATAAAGTGTGGGGGGGGGGGGGGGGAATGGGGATTTGGATTAGCAAGAGCTTCAAATACACTTTTTATAGCTCTATTCATTTATTCATCTACCTATAGACATTTAGACTACATATTTACTACTCAATGTATGCATGCATATGTGTTAAATCAAAATTCTCTTCATTTATCTTCTTCTAGAAATCTTGCATAGACTTTACCATCGGTGCTCGACCCCTGGAGAGATATATGCCGAAGAATCGAAACACTTTTAAGTACAAAGTGTGGCGGATAGTAGTTTCAACACCGTTCGAGTATTTTATAATGATGCTAATTGTGTTCAATACGCTTTTACTTATGATGAAGGTATGTATGCATATAAAAAAAATTAAATTTATAACATTTAATAATCTATAAATATGAAAACTTGTACAATACGAGTAGCTTAGGCTGTTGTACAAAGAAAAATCCTTGTATATGTAAATACTCGTACGTGTGTACTAATAAAAAAATTAATCATAAATTCGATACAAAAGCGGCTTACATTATATTAAAATAAAAAACAAACAAACACACAGTCGAACAATGAAATACAAACATACATTCTTCCTTCTTAAACAACATAAGAATTTACGACACATTGAAACAAAACAAATAAAATCTTAAATTGTTGTTTGTGTATGTACAGATTATAAAGCTTAGGCTAAAATTAAGTTTATGCACTATATAAATTCAATTTGCCTCTATTTTAAATATTTTACTAGTATTCCTTAATATTTTGTTGCATGGCGCACTTTAGTTATTTATTTATTTATTTGCGTGATTGTCGAGGAGGTACACACATAAGCTTTCGCAGGCACTTGAATTAAAAATATGTTATTTTTATGAACATACTTAAACACAGTAATACACCGTCTTTTTATGACGTCCCTCCTGGTCCGCCTGTGGGGTTTGCCGGTTCGACCTCAATAAACATTGTCAGACATCCCGCGTTGGAATTACTTCTTTACTGAAGCCGATCAAATGCTGGTATTAATTCAATTGTATGAACCGACCTGGCTCTTTTTTTACAATTTTGACGCATACATGCCCCTGTTATTGATATTTGTTTGATCGTCCTTTTACGAGAACGGTAGTCCCCAGTCGTTTCAACCCACATCACTAGGCTCATCTGCTGGCTAAAATGTTGTAGATGTTATTTGTGATTAACAATTGGTATTTCGCGCAATCGGATAGTTTGAGGGTCCAATCGACATCCGGTAGGTTGAATTGTTGTATTGTTCGTTTATATAAAAATGTTTTTTTTTTTTTTTATTTTCCACTCGGTAAGAGTCGGTAAGTACACGTTCAAGTAGGTCCCTAATGGTGGGTAGGAATTTTCTATTTCCAGTATAACTATGTCGTCTGTCTAGGCAATAGCTTTTACCCCACTGTATTAAAGATTATCTCATTATTGACCAGTACTCACAATAGAGGTGAGATAACCCCTCCGTGTGGTGTGCCTCTAGATGCGATTAGTTTGAGATGTGTAACAAGTAACTTCGCATTTATTTTCCTATCGCTGAGCAGGTTCTCTGTAAACTTAACTCGAGAATATTTCAATTATTTTGTCCAGAATCATTTTTACTGCACTTGTCTCCACATCATCTCCATTATTACCACCCAATCCTTTGAAAGGTATTCTGAGTGTAGGAACCCTCTCCTTGTTCTCTTCTGGTCTCTGACCAGACCTCTTTCTGGGTCCAAAGTTCCCACCTACAATTGGAGAGACTGTTTCGTCATGCCTTAGCCTCTGTACCCGCAACTGGTTTAGGATCGGACGTATCCTTGCCTGCACTGATTGATACTGGCGTGGATGTTCCCGCAGCTCGAGATGATGATTTTAAAATTGCCTAAGTAGCCTGATTGCGTTGGCTATCTATTTAAGAGGGTCCTAACCACCCACTTCGATGAGGCTCCTTGTACGACATTCCTGAGCCTCTGCATTACATCCATACTGTCGAGAGGCTTTTCATTGCTGCGGCGGTTAATGACCTTACAACAGCTACCTGTTGTCAACATCCCCCGGCTGGAAGTAGTCGAGTTTGGATATTCATAAAAGCTATAGTATTTTATTTTCAGTGGTGCCGTTGTTTTTAAATATATTTTTTCGTTGTAAGTCGTTTTTGTTTTAGAAAATCTTTCCTCCCGCCTGAAGGGGGGAGATTTTTCGATAACCAACAAATCAAACAGTTAAGAGATTCTCAATAGCTTACAGATCCCTGAGAAGTTCCAATATTTTGTTTATATGTGGCACAAAATACTAACCAACGTAAGGTTTTGAGTTGGTGAAGTAGAAAAGCCTCTACTTGAACCTACGTAGGTCATTGTGAACCCATTGCGATGCCCTCTTATTGGGGTTAGCTTTCTCCTACTTGTGGTCACTCTTACTGTGTCCAACCATGCAGAAACATATCAAGATCATATAATCATGAATTTCTAAGAAGTAGTTTCTTCCAAGTGTTCTGTTCCTCAGGTGACCGCGATGAGGGTAGTAACAGAGGAAGGAAGGTGTAATCTCTTGGATCTCTTCGTAACCGTAGCCTGTAGAGATGTCGCCATCATTGAGATTTATTTTCATTGTGTGGTTCCTTATTTTGACCAGTGAGAGATCCAACTAACTTAGACAACAATATTCTGTCATAGCACAGCCACAATGCATACATTTTTAAGAACCCGTATTAAAATTTTATTTCAAACCCTTGAATTTACTAAGGATAATGTATTCGGATTATTCAATTAGGCTTATAAATGGTTACGTACATTTTTAATTTTATATTATTATTAATCGTTAAAATGTTCCTGTTCCTACTTGTGGAATAAAATGAACTGGTTCTTCAGTTATTATTTGGTAAAGATACTTAAGGTACACTAACATTTTTGAATGATTAGTGAGCACCTAGCTGAAGGATATTTCAGTTTGCACGCAATTTTAACAAAAACATGCAATTTGTATATACAGATGTACATATACTTATTTTAATTTTTAATAAACTCCAATTTTAATAATGTTATACTTCCTTATCTGCATGCATGTTAAAAAAGTAATGCAATTAGTGCTAACAATAAGTGTCTATTTGAAATATAGCAATAGCGTATATGTTTAATTTAATCATACGATCGTAGTATTTTGAGTAATAATCAAAATGTTCATATAGTTAACTCAAATGAGAGCTGCCATTAGCGACATTGGTAATGATTGTGTAAAAAATAATCATCAAAAGCGTAAATGAAAAATTTCTATGTTTGCCTGAATGTTTCGTATACATGCCCAAAAACCATTATAACAAATTCCATGAGAAAATATATAATATCAGAACTACCGATAGAGACAATACGGAGCGTCGTGGATTCGTTGAATAAAAAGTAATACATACTGCGATAAGTTGCTTAGATGACCAACACGATCACAAAATTACATTGTGCCCTACTCCATCCCGCGCGTTCCGTTGAAATCCCCACAGACTATGTAATTCTTAACATATCTTATAATCAATGTTTTCTTTCGTAATTGAACCCATAAGTGGGGTTGGAGTCATAATTCTACATGTAACGAGATTCGGTTGAATAAATTCTGCATTTCAAGTTTCTGTAAGCCAAAAATTTAGTAGTTTGAAATTCTATCTAGCAAATCCTGTTTTCCAAAATTCTTTTAATGACAAAAGATATAAATTTTGTTTGTGATGAAAAAAAATGCGCACTTTTTTATTATCAAAATATTTTCACTACTGCTTGGAACGAAGACTAGAATGGCAAATAAAACACAAATATATTTTGTTTTCCCTAGAATATGGAATCCCAGAGCACTCAGACTCGGTAACGGTCCATTGTACTACCAGGCAGAAATCCTCCTTTTGGTGTAGAGGCATGAGAATGGGTGGCGTATATTGTTGTTCCCCATGGGGATTGAACCTGCACCGCACGGGTCACACGCCAACACACTAACCTCTACACCGTCGCCACCCACTAGAATATGGATTACTTTAACATAATTCAAACAGTGTTTGGGTAGCCCGCTTCGTAGGTTAAAGGCCGTTTTCACCCCCTGGCGTAGGCCTCTCACGCGATTTTGTTGCTAAGGGGAGGTGCAAGTTGACTGGCAGGCGTAGTTGAGAACACTATTGCTCATTTCAATTGGATTTTTAGAATAAATTCCAAAAATCTTAGGTTAATGAGTTTCAACTATTGTTTACTAACGTTGATGCAGCAGATGAAGGTTAAGCAATTTATTTAGCATACCGACGAATGTGTCGTTTAAAGACACATTAAGGTCAAAATCCGCTTCCCCATGATCCTCATTAAATTGGCCCTGCTCACCTTCAATATCATTTTTATGCTCACGGTCACTATCAAGTATCAATTACCATAGAAAATAGTTCAAAAACCTCCAATAATGAATGATGAACCTCATCATCGACATTATATAAATCCTACGTGCTATCATAACTTATATATAATGTCAGTCACCATGACACCACAAATTTAAGTAAACCCTGACATTATTATGAAACCTACTTAAGCCTACAAATTCTTGCTTAAATTTCTTTCAAATCGTTGAAAAGAAATTAACATCCAATACTTAGCTACATGCTGGCGCACGAATCATGCTACATAACAAAATGTAACAACTTTTTTGTGTTATTTTATTTTTATTTGGCAGGTAAATATTTAGATTTACTAGGGGTAGCCCCATGGTCGAAATTCGACCAATTTATTCAATAAGTTGAAAAAAAAAACATAGGGACGGGCTACAGTCCGCTTGGGCGAACTGTTATATACCCTATTCTTATTCCTATCCCTCATAAGTGGGTGTGACAAAAGTCTTAGTATGGTTGAATTGTTAAGAACGCTCTACATATTTTGTTATATAACATTTAAAGGATTTTATCAAAAAAAAAAACGTAGCTTTTGTAAAAAAACGCTCCCTAGCTCAAACTTTGGTTTTTCAATAAAAATGTTTTATTTAATTGTGGGCGTGTCAGTAGGCGGATTTAAAAAAAATTAACACATGAGCATAAAGGGCCCCTAGAGAGAATATATTATAAATTTCAGCTCCCTAGCTCAAACTTTGAATTTTCAAACAAAAAAAAATAAAAAAATGTGGGCGTGTCAGTAGGCGGATTTTGAAAATATTAACACATGAGCATAAAGGGCCGCCTAGAGAGTATATATTATAAATTTCAGCTCCCAAGCTCAAACTTTGGATTTGCAAAAAAAGTTTACACCTTCCTTCACTGGGCGGATTTTGAAAATTTTTTATCCGGAGCAGTTTTAGGAGTCATAGATCATATATACAAAATTTCAGCTTCCTATCTCAAAATTCGATTTTTTCCAAAATTTTGTTTTTTTGAGTTTGTGGGCATGTCTGTGGGCAGATTTCAAAAATTCATAAACTTGATTATTTCGGGACCATAGAGAGTAGGTATATGGTTAAAATTTCAGCTCTCTAGGCCCAGTTTAAAGGCCTAATTTTTGCCGACGGACGGACGGACATGGCTAGATCGATATTACTATCGATGCTGATCATAAATATAGTAACTTTTAGGGGTCTACGGGCAATATTAAGGTATGATACAAACTATGCGTCAAAATCAATATACCCTTAGAATAGGGTATAAACAAAGTAGACTATTATTAATCGGAGAATGAAACTTTTCGACATTTCATTTTCAGGCATTTTCAAGTCACTTTAAGTAACTTCAAGCATTTTCAGGTAACTTCAAGTAACTTCAAGCATTTTCAAGTAACTTCAAGTATTTTCAAGCATTTTCAAGTAACTTCAAGTACCTTCAAGCATTTTCAAATAACTTCAAGCATGTCCATGTAACTTCAAGTACCTATGTTCAAGCATTATCAAATATCATCCACAGCAATGTTGTTGTTGGTAACTTCAAGTAACTTCAAATATTTTTAAGCATTTTCAAGTAACTTCAAGCGTTTTCAAATAACTTCAAGCATTTTCAAGTAACTTCAAGCATTTTCAAGTAACTTCAAGTATGTCCAAGTAACTTCAAGTATGTAAAAAAAGCGGGGAAACACGTTATAGGTAACTCCGTATTAATATATATATGTGGATAATTTTTGTATTGTGCACTTCTATGTATTGCCCCCTACCCAAATATAAATAGTGTTGGCATATCTATGTGACGTATAATAGCCAAAAAGGGGGAAACACATTATAGGCAACTCCGTATTAATATGTAGATTAAAATAAATGCTTGGGATTCCGAAAAGAGGATTTGGAAAGTGCAGCGGTACCATGCTTTGCAGTCCTTCATTTTCGTCCAAAGAGAATTTAGGCTGGAGTTTGGCGGCACTCCTTCGAGTAGATGGACCATTATGAGGCTGGTAAACGAATCGGGAAGCATTGCACGAAGACCGTACCATCGAGATTCCTATGTTCGGGATCAAGACATACTCGCGGCTGTAACAACGTCAATTAGGCAAATCCAAGCGTTTCGACTCGAAAATTATTGGCGCAAATTGGAGTTAGCAGACGCTCATTACAACGGATAATTTATTCGAATGGTAAACATCGCCTGTGAGGCGAAACAATTTTTTCATTTTGCGATATTTCCCAATCGGTTGCTCGTATCAAAGCATGCGCTCGTGCCAACTCTGTTGAGTGTTGTACGTGCTTGTACGCAAACGTACTTTGTTTTTCTCCATTGCATTGCCGATATATACACACATGTGAGGCGAGGTTTACCAATAGAGGTAATTTTTGTGCAATTTGTGCAATATTGGCAAATGTGACGTAAAAATGTACGTGGAAAATCCACAAAATTAATTTTGTTCTGCACAAGTTTTTGAAGTTATACGCCTTATATAATTTTTAAAATATGTTAATTAGATTTAAGAGCTGTACGAAGCAGACTTTTTTTTTAATTCGAACTAATTTTTATTTTTTTGTAAGACATCTCTTCATACCATAGATTAAAATATATGATCTCCAAATATTACTGTAATATTTTTAAGATATTTAAAAACGAATTGTTTTTTGTCAATTCTTGTAACCAAATATGTAATAAATATGTTTTTCTTTCTGTTTTAATATCTGTTTGTTTTTTAACGGTGAAATGTGCGTTAAAAAACAAACAGTCGCCTCACAATCGAGGTGTACCAATAAAGAACCAACAAATATGTTTACCATTCTAGGGTTCAACTTGTTTCCGTACAAAGGCCAAATTGCAAGCAAGTTAAACTCTCTGGATGTGCCTATCCATAGCTCAGAGGGTATCTCGTCCGGCCCAACTGGTTCCTTTTTTTGGAATCTTTGACCGCCTTACTAACTTCTTAGACAGTACTGTAGTGCACTTCTTCATTGTTTGGAACGGCTCTCTGAAAATATATCAGATTAATTGTTCATTTAGAAGTCCTTCACAATACTGCTTTTTTTTTCGTCATCCACAAAAAGCAGCCCATGAGCATTATTGATGAACTTTTGCGAATTTTTCTCTGAGCGACTATTTTGGATTGGTTGTGTCCCTGTTCAAGCTGGTTTGTCGAAGTTCGTGGTTAGCCTGGTTTATATCAGCATCCGCCATAGACATTTCTGTCAGGAGGCGTGTTGCCGGACGATTGCCTCTCCATAGGATCACTTTGCTTTCTTTAACCCGAGGATTCATGAAACTTGGTACCAAATGGTAATCAATCTGGGTTTCATTTCCTCCACTGATGTAAGTGACGGTGCAGGGAAATAAGTCCACGGGAACTAAGTCCACTGAGGGACTTAGTTCCCATTAAGTGGGAAATAAAACCACTTTCGCGAAGTGGACTTAGTTCCCATGTAAAGTGAGAACTAAGTCCATTTTTTTATGGGAACTTAGTACACATTCAAAAATAAGAAGAGGGAACTAACATCCAACATTTAGAATTAGACAAAAAACTGTAAAGTGCAGTTAGTTATTACAGTCTTTAAGCAAAATCTTAAGCTTATCATGGGTACATAAAGCCAAAGTTTCAAAACCGCAGCAGGGGGGTTGCAGGAGGGCAGCATGCCCCCCCCCCCCCATATGGATTACACTACTTATGGAATCTACTTGCGATTTCGTAACTAATCTCATAAACAGTACAATGCATATGGGGGGGCCATGCTGCCCCCCTGCAACCCCCCTGCTTGGGGTCACTGTCTGATTTGGAGTAGGTGCGAGGTCACGGTACCTATATTACTCTGTCTCAGTTTGAAGTTAATTTCTATTTTGTTAATAAAAATTGCAAAGTACCTACTTGACTCTTTAATTTTATTTTGTTCTTAGTCGACAGTGAGAATTTACTTCACATTAAAAGGGAACTAAAACCACTCGGAGTTTTGGGAATTTATTTCCCACCTTACATAAGAACTAAGTACACTTCGCGAAAGTGGTTTTATTTCCCACTATGTGGGAACTAAGTCCCTCAGTGGACTTAGTTCCCGTGGACTTATTTCCCTGCACCGTAAGTGACCATGTGCCGGCTTTGTTTGACGAACATAGTATTAAGAGCGTTAAGACCATATGTGTACCACATGCTTAGGATATCTTCACTCGGAGAGGTCCTGGTGCCGTATCCCAGTCCTCCATGACAGTCTTCATAGTCGTCGTTCTTCATCGACTTTTCGACATGTCCATTCAAATCTCCGCCAACAAACAAAAGTTCTTCTTTTCGGATGTTCTTGTTGAGGTTGTCAAAATCTAGCCAGAAAGCATCTTTTTCTCTCTGCTCGCACCCAACTTGGAGAACGTATGCATGCACCGACAATATTAAACACGTGACCCTGCATCACCAGTTTGAGGGATATCAAACCATCACTGGACTTTGAAATGGTCAAGACGCTGTCAAGAAGCTCTGCCCCCAAGGATGATATCGATTCCGTTGCTACCCTGTTCCATCCAGTATTAAAACATTTTGAAAGATTTTGTCCAAACGTTCAAGAACAATAAGATCCAAGGCAGTGGGTTTGCAACTCCAGCTCTGAACGGTGCTATGTATTTTATACATGCCTCAGAATCGGTATAGTTATCTGTAATTATTGAATTGGTGCGGCGCGAATATACTTTGCCATTCGTGGACCTAAGTTGATGTTCCCTTTATACTCCCGGTGGTGGTGACTATCACCATGATTGTATGGCAACCCACATCGTGAATTCTGCCTCACGATGTCCATGGCTTGTCATATCACTCTATTATATTTATGGAAGCCCCTAACGTGAAAATATTATCCATTACGGTCGCTGCCCTTAACATCCCACACCAGCGACTGTCTATTACACCTTGATGCAACTAAACTACAACGCTTTCATGACCTAAACTAAATACGAAAAAGGGTCCAACCAAAAGAAGTGTATGTATTATCGTGACACATTTATTCATAATATTTCAATAGTTCTTAAAAATTAACTTATATCTACTGCTAAATCAGTACTACCATCAATAGTTAAAAAAATCAATCAGGGCGGGTCAATAATAAAAACATAGGGATGGGCTACAGTCCGCTTCGGCGAACTGTTGGATACCCTATTCTTATTCCTATCCCTCATAAATGGGCGTGACAAAAGTCGAAGTGTGGTTGAATTGTTAAGAACGCTCTGCATATTTTGTTACATAACATTTAAAGGATTTAATCGAAAAAAACGAAGCTCTTGTAAAAAAAAACGATTTCTATCTCAAACTTTGGTTTTTCAATAAAATTGTTTTATTTAAATGTGGGCGTGTGAGTAGGCGGATTTAAAATTTTTTTAAACAGGTATAAAGATCAAGAAGATAGTCTATATTATAAATTTCAGCTCCCTAGCTCAAACTTTGACTTTTCAATAAAATAGTTTTTAATTGTGGGCATGCCAGGAGGCGGATTTTAAAATTTTTATCTCCCGAGCAGTTTTAGGAGTCAAAGATCATATATCAAAAATTTCAGCTTTTTACTCAAAATTCGATTTTTTCGTTATTTTTTTTTTTTTGAGTTTGTGCTCGTGTCTGTGGGCGGATTTCAAAAATTCCTAAACTTGATTATTTTGGGCCCCTAGAGAGTATATGGTTACAATTTCAGCTCTCTAGGTCCAGTTTAAAGGCAGACGAATGGACGGATGGACGGACATGGCTAGATCGGCATTACTATCGATGCTGATCATAAATATAGTAACTTTTAGGGGGTCTACGCGCAATATTAAGGTATGTTACAAACTTTGAGTCAAAATTAATATGCCCTTATAATAGGGTATAAAGAATTAATTATTAATCTCAATGTGAGTCGTCCAGATACATTTGATAATACAATGCGAATATTAGCACAATTATAATGGAACTTAAAATGCGTTACGGCTGGTGGTCGTGTATTTACTTAGCGACTAATAAACCTAGTGAATCCCTACACCACGGGTGTGCCTGACTATCGCAACTCTCCACATGGGCACAGTGGACGGCGCACCGAAGGCACACGAAATAGATCGTAAACCTCGGTTCGAGTAGTTACTGGTGTCTACACTGGTTTGTTTCCCTAGAGGCCCGCAGATGGCGTGGCGGAGATTTCGTGGGGAAGTCTTTTCCCTTTCACTGATATTTAATTTCTCTAGCTAATTGCACTGATTTTATTGCACTTAAGTCGCACTAAAATATTAGAGGCGTTCGAGGAGGCAGCAACAAACTGGTCGTTATCGACCCACTTAGCCACAAGTATTTATCCTCACCGGAATCCAATGGTTTGCACAGCATAGGCATGACAGCGGCCGCTAAATGGTGGGAAAAAGATTAGAAGTAATAAGAAACATCGAATTACAGACGGTAGAATCTCTACACTCGAACGGTCTTTACAAACAAATTTCAATTGATTTCCCCCAGGAAGTGGTGTACTTTTACTCGGCTACGGTAGTCTCGTATTCGTGCATGGGCTCGCTAAGAGCATTGCTTCCTCTTGATGATTTACGACCGCTGTCCGATTAGTTTCCGGTGCTGGAATGGGACGTCACGGTGAGTACACTTAACTGTACGGGCTGCCCGCGGCCGCGGTCTGCTGACAGGAAATACCTTCTATCACCGGTAAGGTCATCAGATGTTGATGTGCTGATGAGCTTCTATGTGATGGGCAGCGCCTGCCTTTCCTGAGCTATTGGGTTTTGATGACAATGCGCTTTCTGCTATATATAATTTATACGCCTTAGATGATCGTCTCTACTTTTTATAGCTGTTTCAATTCATTTTTGTGATGGCCTTAGATGGTCTTCTCTGCATGCCTTTTATTTTACTTTTTAAGGCATAGGCTTTTGGTAATAGCCGCCGCCACGTCGCTTTATTTTATCACTCCTGCTGCGCGCTTTACCGCCCAAGTAGACGGTCCGCGCACGCAGTGGCGAGAATAGACGGCAACGACGGATGTTTGCAGCTGGGTGGATGCGCAAATCCTTACAAATGTTCCACACTCGGTCAGTTGGGGACGAGATTATGCATTGTTGTTTTAGTTCTTACGGATGGCTGGATATGATGCGGGGAAATTTTTACATCCAGGCAGATGGGATGTTACCTGCGTAGGGTGGTCAATTGTTTCGTGTTGCAACCGGTCGTTTAGGTATTACTATTTTACGTTATTTTATTCCAGACGTTAGGTGCCGACGACGGCCATCGCAAACAAGAATGATGCCGATAATGGATTTTAATTTATAGATGGTGAGAATTCGGCATCCGGCTCTTTTCATTTACTTTTTGCTCCCCATGTTGGCCCATGCGATTATATTTTGCGGGTGGGTTCGCAGATCGATGAGATTGGAAACGAAGTTGAATAAGACATTCAACCGAGTGGTTCTGGGGGTTGGTGTAATGCATAATGAATGGAAGAGTTTATTCATCAGGGAGATGATGAAGGGAAATTGCATCCCTTAGGTTAGGTTTATGTGGCCGAAACACTTAGACCAATTTAGGTCCATTGTGATACCACGTATATTATCTACCTCAACTCTGTAGATGGGACTGGCCAACGACACGCGGTTGTTCTCAAACGGTCCCCCATCTACGTACTAACCGCGCCCAACGTCGTTTAATTACGGTGATCTGACGAGAACCGATTAACTCGACGTGGTATGGTCGTTGGTTTGCATCCCTTACAACCCTTAGATTTCGCCTAAGCTTAAGCATTCATATGATTCCCCCGGGAAACTGTATAAGTAGTGCTTGGAGGGGAAGTGCGTTTCCTTACTTCCTTACTTAACGGGCTCCCGACACGTGGAGAGTCTGTGCCTGAGACGCTGCAGCCTTCCATCCTGTGCGATCCCGGGCACGCTGCTTCGAGTTCTTCAGACCAAGCGCTCTGGCATCCGGAATGGCTTGTTCTTTAAAACGGAGGTTCGGTCTTCCTTTCCTTCTCGAACCAGTGGACTGAAAGTCGAAGATCCTCCTGGCTGAAGCATTATTTTCCATTCGCTCAATCCATATCGTTTTACACCTCATAGAGTTCGCGGCTGTATCTACTTCTCCATTCGCCCTCCTTGCACACAGGACTAAATATCCAACGGAGTATTTTTTTTTTTCAAAAAAACCCTATTAGCTCCCCTTTTCTGCTAATCGTCCAGCAGTCGGCACAATAAAGCAGGACTGGTAGGATTAAGGTTCGATAGAGCATGCATTTTGTCCTTCGAGTCAGGAGTTTTGAACCTATTTCTTTTGCTCAACCGAAGTCACTCGAAGTCATTCGCGGAGTTGATGTTTACTCCTAGGCATATGAACTCCTTAACTACCTCGAAGTTATTGCTATCAACAGTGACGTTTTGTCCTAGGCGGTGGACAGATCTTTGTTAGTTTGTTGATAGCATGTACTATGTCTTGTCCTTATTTACTTCAAGACCAACAATTTTCGCCATCATCATCGCTGTGAAAGCCTCTAACATGGCACACTGAGAACGGCCGATGATGTCGATATCGTCTACATATCCCAGTAGCTATGCGGATCTAGTGAGGATAGTGCCTTTCGTGTTAACAGCTGCTCTTCTCCAGAACAAGATTGAAGAAGTTACACGATAGCGCATCTCCTTGCCGAAATCCCGTACAAATTTGGAATAATTCGTAAGAGCTGCTTCCAAACTCCATATTACACCGCGTGATTTCAAGTCTCACACGACACAACTGGATCAGTTTTGCCGGGATACAGAATTCGGCCATCGCTACGTAGAGCTCCTGTTGATGCATGCTATCATATGCGGCTTTAAAGTCGATGAAAATGATTTGGTGCATGCGGCCTACCAAAACATCACGTCCGTTTTTAAAAATCTCCGCTGATAAACTATCAGAACCGGCGCCCTTATTGCTCTTAAGCTTTCTTATAGCTCAGCCAACCTCTTCTAGACTAGATGGTGAAATCGGTTCTTCATTGACAGGAAGTGGTTTCTCTTCGTGCCCTATCACTCTATCTACAACATGATTCTGTGACCAGGTTTCCGTCGCTGTTTCGTTCGCCCTCTTCTTTCTACACAGGATCTTCTTTTCCTCCCTTCTCTTGGCGCAATACACCTCCCTCGCTGCCCTTGTTTTGCGCTGCAGCGTTTTCAAATATGCATCTTCTGTCACCTTCTTCCGATAAGCGCATACATCATAATACCACGGGGTTTTTCACTGGGGTGGCTGGTAACCTACGGTGGTCTCGGCTACCTCCTTGATGATGTCACGATATCGGTTCCACATATCGTTGGCGCTTGTGGGTGATGAATTCACAGATGCATGTTATATGTTGTCGTGTCGTCAAGTCTGTGCTTACCAACTAATCCACCGAAGATGTTTTCCTTACCGACGAAATCCCCAAGCACAACTTTGATATCGTACTCCGGACAGGCTCCGTAGGCTCCGTCCAGGAGGTCATAGAACTCCTCCTTGTCTTCGTCGGTAGAGCCGTGTGCACATATTAGGCTAATGTTTTGAAATGTAGCTTTAATACGGATCACAGCCAGGCGATCACATATCGGCTTGTAGTATATTACTTTTGTTCTAAGCCGATTTCCCACGAAGAATCAGCACCTTAACATATGCAATCTTTTATAGCAGCTGTAATAAATGTCGCATTTTTTTCTTTTCATCATACCTGATCCTATCCATCGTATCTCCTGGATCGCGGTAATATCTGGCTTGTACCGCTCGAGGAGAGACTCAAGTTTTTGAGTAGCACCTGGGGTGTTCAGTGTACGCTCGTTTCAGGTGCATACTCTTAGATCGCAGTCTTTTGCCGTTCCGGGTTTGGTGGCCATATATCTCTCATAACTATTTATGTTTCATTTGGTCGGGAAGTTACCACGATGCGACGTCACAACCCCCAACCTGGAGGGACAGTTACATTTCTTTACGCTTGGGACAAGAGACCGGGTTTTCCGGCGTCAGTGACCCACTTCGTGGATATGAGCGATGCCGTTTGCCCATTTAGGGCTCATCCGCCACCAGCTCTTTTCCAATACCCTGGCTCAGCATTGGAGATCCATAAAGACCGAGAATTCAAATAGGTCGACGCAGCTCATATACGGATAACACTAATAGTTCAACCTGACTGCAACTGGTAAACGCCACCATTGACCCTTTGTCTGAAAGGCAGTGAGCTTTCTAGCAAAAATATTGTCAATCATTTGATTGAAAAACATAGGGAAGGGCTACAGTCCAAACTGGTGGATGTCCTGTTCCAATTCCTATCCCTAATAATGTGGGCGTGACAGAAGTGTAAGTATGGGTGATATCTTCAGAACGCTCAATACTCGTATACTCGTATCTTTTTATACAATATTTAAGGGATTTTATCGGAAAAACAAAGTTTTTGGTAAAAAAAACGCCCCTTAAAGGTGAGCGTGGCAAAGAACTTTGTGTAAAGGAATTGTTCAAAACGACTTACTCTGAAAAGAATAGGACTTTCAGTAGCAATGTTTTTTTCAATACAACTTTTTTCTTGCATAGAGTTAGTGGGCGGATTTCAAAAAATAATATATTGCAAATTTCAACTCTCTAGCTCAAAACTCGATTTTTTCTATTAATTTGTTATTTTGAGATTGTAGGCTTGTCAGTGGGCGGATTTTAAAAATTCTTACACGTGATTGATTCGGGCCCCTAAGGAGTATATGGTCAGAATTTCAGCTTTCTAGCTCGATTTTAAAGGCCTAATTTTATGCTACGGACGGACGTAGCTAGATCGACATTACTATCGATGCTGATCAGGATTACGAATATAGTTACATTTAGGGGTCTACGGGTAGTATTAAGGTATGCTACCCTCAGAATAGGGTATACAAATCATTTTCACATTTATATGTCTCCTCAACTTTTGCCAGTGTCAGTGCATGTGCAGGATGTACCAATGTATATGACATTGTGTGCCTAGTATGTTGCCATGTCATTTTTCCGTAAGTGGCATGCTGATGTGGGTTCTTTTTTTTACCAAACGACCCTGTTTCCTGCTAGCTTTTATAAAAAAAAATTGTCAAAACGCCTTCAAAAGTGTGCCTGATACAAAACTTTGTGTAGGCGTGTGGTTCAGATGGACGTTGTCTACTTATGTTGACACGAACGTCATGTTCGTTTTTTTCAAAATTAATCAAATAAAAAATACGTTTCTGTCAAAAACGTTCCAATTGTTTACATATTCCCTCCAAAAAAGGCATGGCAAAAGCTTGCATATATGTTTTTTAAGAAGACTATGTCGACATACTTTGCGTGAAATATGATGTTAATTTCCATCGACTCGATAAAGGGTTTTTTACGTTTTTACTACTGGCGAGAGGGCGGATTTTAAAACTTAACACTTGATCTTTTATGCGTCTTCGACCAGTATTAAGGCATGTTACAACAGTGAATCAAAATTAATATACCCTGAGGATAGGGTTTAAAAAGCTCGAAAATATCTTTTCCGAGTATTTTAAATCATCACTTAGCTATTGGATTGACCCAGAAGCATCGTAGCTCTGCTTTGGGCTGGTGGTGGGCGCTCATTAAAGGCTCAGCGCAATCACTCAAACAATATTCGTCATTTTCTGTTGCGGATAACTATTGCAAAATATGCAGAATGCTGTCAAAGTGGGATGCGGTGTCCTGAGTTCACGAGAAATATTACCAATGACGTTTCGGTGATTCAATTAAATTTGATAACAAATTTGGTGTGAAGTTTAAATTAAATGTTCCTTTCACCACTGCAAAACGAAATTTTAGATAGCGGGACCACAAAGAACAACGGCAAACGTTGTTTATGAAAACATTTTACAGAAGTAAACAAATCAAATACATAACTATTTTCTTGATTTTCAAACGAAGGAGGACTAGTTAAATAGAATATGATCAAGAAATTATAAACAAGGAAGAAAGACAGATAGATAGATAAACACCAAACTTTTTAATATAATGTAAAGGTAAAAATAAGAATTTTTATTTAGTTTAAGTTGATACTGCAAAGCTTACTGTCTTCCTTATTTCAGCATGCTAATGCACGCATATTGATATGAAAAAAAATATTAAAAGCACGCATTCGTAAATACATATACTGGTTTGCTTATTGCCATTGTTTTTTTTTTATTCAAAAATTTTATGTTAAATGCATGCTCAATATCATTTAACTTTTTTGAAACCCTAGTGCGAATATTAGAAGGAAAGTATATTAAACAATTATTTTTGAATTCATATTTTTTTATTTAAAAATGTTCATATCGAATACTTATTTATTTATAATTATAAAGAATTTAATTTTAATTCGAATAAGGTATTGCAAAAAAACATACACACACAACTTACACGATTTAGCTTTTAAATCACCATAATATATTAAAATTAAATAAAATCAAGAAAAATTAGAAATGGCACATAATATATAAGTTTTTAAAGAAAAAAAAACAAACAATATATAATTTTTAATTGTAATTAAATTTCTACAGTATCATAACCAAGGCGATATGTATGAAAAATCCTTAAAATATATCAACATGGGGTTTACTGGAATGTTTAGTGTTGAAACTGTACTGAAAATAATCGGATTTGGTGTAAAGGTGGGTTTAATTTCGTAGCAACTTGTTGATATTTAAAAAAAAATTGTTAATTCAAAAAGGTGCAATAGGCTGAAATTTACAAATTAACATGCAAACACACAAGAAAAATGTTTACCAAAAATTATTTATCATAATATTTAAATTTATTAACATAGAGGAATACATGGAGTTTAATGAATACAAATTAAAGTCAAAATTACCTTAAAACATTGGAAATTGGTTATAAGACAAATCGACATAAATTTTGTTCAAGATTATTATTTTAACTTTTAAATTAAATGACAGATTAGATCATTATATGGATTCTTTAAATAAGGTATGTTCACAATCATTTGGCTGATAAATAAAGGACCGAACTTTGTAGAGAAAACCTGGTAAGTTGGACACCTTTCTTTTTGTATGAAAAAAACGTTCCTACGCACGATTTTATTTTACTGCATGACTTAGTTTTTTCCCTAATTCTTGTTTTTTTTGAGAATGGTTCGAATCAAATACAAGTGAAGACACCATTATTTGTACATTGTGCATGTTTCACTTCACAATCAATTTAATATTATGTAACATATTATTGTGCCTACATACCTATTCTACTATTTTCGCATGCAACAAAATCACATGACATTTATTCCACATGCCAAACAACTACACTGAGATAACATATTCCAGTAAATTGTTTAATTTATTAAATATAAAAGTTTAAAAATAAAAATGTATGATATTCACTTGAGACACTATAAAAATTAAAATGTCCCCAATTATTCATTATTGGTTAAAAACAAAATCATTAACAAAAAAAAAAATCTTAGTAAAAGGTGTCTTCGCTGCATGTAGCTAACATAAAAGTAGGTTAAAATAGATTTTAATCCTTTCATGTTCTTGCAAGTACCTCATCAACCCTAAACATATACCTTTTACTAATCAGTCCAATTTCGTTTACTTGTGACCCTTCTGTCTTTAGAAATAATTGATTTTTTTTTTCTTACAAAATAAATATTCTTAGTCATTAATCATAATAAAAAAAATACAAAATAACATTTATGTTGGCTGCAAACAGACGAGTCAAGATTATCAACCTGCAAGCTATCAAAAATAATATATCACAAAAAAAACACAAACAAAATGGATAAATTCAGAGGGTAATCAAAAACGAAATCGAAAATTATATTTTATTATTTTAGTTTCACGATGCACCGCCAACGCACATCGACATCTTGACATATATGAATTTGGTGTTCACACTGTTCTTCTTTTTGGAAACCATCTTAAAAGTAATTGGTTTTGGATGCAAGGTTGGTTAATAAATAAATAAAAATATTAAAGGATTTATAGAAGGAGAAGGTAATTTTTTTTTGTCAACAAACACTTCAAACTTTCAAATATATATTTTAATATTATTATTAAAATACTTTCATTAATCATATTATTTATAGCAAATACTAACTAACTAGTTAATATTTTTCAGTGTTTTTTTACATTTCAATTTTCAACAGTCAGAACAGCTTAATTTGATTATTCTCTAAAAAAAATTACTCTTATAACTTAAAATTCGATTAAGTTCACTAGTCAGTTATCTGGAGTTGTAAATAGTTTTTTTCTCTTAAGTTCGTTGTATCTGACGAAAATATCAGAATTCGAAATATCTCTTTTTTAATCTCTAAAATATTTCTTAAATTCCCGTGCCAAGGAAAATCTCATTTTTTGAATATAAATATTTTTTTAAATGTACAAAATATCTCTACGGATATTTTCATGTGTGGCAAAGCGTAGAAGTTAGTGTGTTGACTTGTGACCAGTTCGGTGCAGGTTCAATCCCCCGCATGGAGAACAAAAATGTTCACTAATCATTATTAGAGAACAACGAATAAAACCTAGTATCTACAGTTTCAACACATAGCAATTTATTTACTTGTATTTATAGTACAACATGAAATATCTTCTAACGATAACTTTGAGTAGTAAAATACGCATTTGAGAACTGGCAGTCCAATATAATATATATATATATAATAATACCCTTAGATAGGTGGGTGCAAGGACCGGCTAAGAATCACTACAGCCAGCGCTTCTCACAAAAGCAGCTATTGTTGTAAAAGGCGACTAATAAGATAAATTGCATTAAAGCAATTTTTAACATTTTGCTGATTTCTACCGCGCGTGTCCCTGCAAATACGTTAGTAAACACGACTGCAGATCACCGGTGTCGTAAAGAGAAAAACGAACAATATTCAATAACAGAAGCTCACTGACACATGCTATTAACCATTGCATATTACTTGCTCTATTTTCCCTGGTATCTTGAAAGTTGCACGGGTAATCCCTGTTGCCAAAATACTACACGGTTTGCTTCCTTCTGATTATCGACCGATAAGTATATTACCGACTCTGGCAAACGTCTTTAAGAAGTTACTAGCGAATCAAATAGTTCATCAAGTTAATGAAAACAGTTTGTTTCCTCCCTTTCAATCTGGCTTTAGGCCTCAACATAGTTGTACCACAGCAATGGTCAAGATATTAGACGATATCAGATAACAATACGACTGCAATTATTTGACAGTCTTCTTGAGTTAGTCATACTATCTTATGTAGTAAATTGCGCCACTATTTCGGTTTCAGTGATAGGGCAGGCAGACTTATTAAAAATTGTTTAAGTAATAGATCACAGAGAGTATTAGTTGGAGAACATTATTCGAATTTCAAATTCTTAGATGAGGGCGTACCGCAGGGTTCATTTTTAGGTTTTTCAATTTTTATTAATGCCTTAGTTAGTAATTGTAAAAGTGTATGGTTCCATATCTATGCTGATCATATTCAGATTTATTTATCTATTCCTCGTAATGATCGAAGATCTTTTCCATCGCAACTATGTATTCGTGGATACTTGATAATGGACTAACATTAAACTCAGCTTAGAAACAGGCTATTCTTAAATTAAACTTTAAAGAAACTGAAAATCCACCTTCTATTACCTATACTGTCTAGTATTGAAATAAAGTTTGTTGAAAAAGTCAATAGCCTAGGATTTATAATAAATCGGGATCTCTCTGGTAATGATCATATAAATTACACCATTGGTCGTATATTATGGACATGTGCCAGCTTCGTTTCCTGTGATATTAAATTAAAACTAATGAAAACTTTGATACTTCTTATAATAACCTACACTGATGATGTTTTCAGTAGGATTGATTCTATTTCACATAGTAAACTAAAGGTTACATTAAATGATATTATTCGTTATGTTTATGGATTGCGAAGATACACGTATGAGCATATTTCAACTTACCAGAATATCATTTTTTGGTTGCTTTCTCCCTCACGCAGTATTTGAAAGCTAGGAATTGTATATATTTCTATCAAAATTATCTATTTAAAATCAGGACAGCTTTTTTTGAATACTTTTCTCAACAGCAGTAGATTGTCTTTTTCCTATTTTCCTTCTCCTTACCCTTCTGTTTTTAACTATTTTTCCGTCATCTAACCCACTATTCTATTATATTAATTCTATTGCCTATCCTCCATTTAATATTCATGTTATTATTATTTTATGTAAAGCGTACTTTTTATTATATAATAGATACTTATAGTAAGGGAACTCTAATCTTAATACTTATTGACAGCCAGGTCGCCATTAAAGCGATCGCTTCGGTCACTATATCCTCTAAGTTAGTAGAAAGAAAAGAAAGCCAACCTCAGATGGAGCAGGCTGACTACATACGTCATATCCAGAAAAACGTGGCCAAACTACAACAAGGCAAAAACAACCGACCTTCTATATAGAACCCGAAAAGATATTGCAAGAATAACAGCGATCATCACGGGACACTGGCCTATAGGTGACCATGCGGCAAAGCTGGGCATCCCATACAATACACACTGCTGCAATGGCAAAGTGACAACTGAAAAAGAAACCCAAATTCACTTTTTATGCACCTGTCCGGGTTTAGCTGGGCTCAGACTACGAACATTGGGAAGCCCTTTCTTCAATACACTTGAGGAAGTCTCCGAGAAAAGTATCAAGGAACTGATAACTTTCCTGAACTCCGCAGGTTGGATTTAGTCTCCCCCACCAAACGATAATACCCAGGTTTCGTGAGGTTGTGATAACAAAACGGCACTCGGTGCTAATTGGGTTTGTCTTACCAAACCGGCACACCTACCTACCTACCTAAGGGAACTCTAAATGGTAATTTTGTTAGTACACACTTAATTCAAAGACCAGGTCTAACATGTACTTAATTATTGCTTAATGACGACGGTGTAGAGGTTAGTGTGTTGGGTTGTGACCCGTGCGGTGCAGGTTCCATGGGGAACAACAACATACGCCACAAATTCTCCAGCCTCTACACCAAAAGTAGGATTTCTGCTTGGTAGTACAATGGACCGTTACCGTGCTCTGGGATTTGGACTTTTAATAAAAAAAAAACCTTTTGGACCTTTTTAATAAAAAAAAAAACAAAAAAATGATTGCTAAATAAATTGAATTGACTTCAAGTGAAGCAGTAATGTGTCGAAATTTTCAAACAAAATTGACAGGTCATACAACTACTAGCACACACAAATACAACAACGCCAGCATTTGATTGGCCTAAGTATCGAAGTAATCCGAAACTTTGAAGCCTGCCGATATTTATTGAGGCTCAACCAATAAAACCCTACATTCTGACCAATAGGTATGAAGTGAAGTGAGAGGTTTAATACCCCTTTAATACTGATCGCACTAGCTGTTAAGTAAGAAGAAGGTACACAACCGACTCTTGCAATTCATTCATCCTTTTCCCCCTGTAAACAGATAATTTAATAAATACAGGCATAGGTATGTTTATTTTGTTTTCCTCTTCGTGAGCGTTTTACGAATATAAAGAAAACCGCTGAAGAAGTCAGTTAAACAAACTAAATTTAAAACAAAAAATGAAATAAGTCGGTTTATTTTCATTTTAAAAACATAGGAACGGGCTACAGTCCGCTTGGGCGAACTGTTGGATACTTTATTCTTATTCCTATCCCTCATAAGTGGGCGTGACAAAAGTCTAAGTATGGTTGAATTGTTAAGAACGCTCTACATATTTTGTTATATAACATTTAAAGGATTTTATCAAAAAAAAACGCTCCCTAGCTCAAACTTGGGTGTTTCAATAAAATTGTTTTATTTAATTGTGGGCGTGTCAGTAGGCGGATTTAAAAAAATTAACACATGAGCATAAAGGGCTATTAAAGAGTATATATTATAAATTTCAGCTCCCTAGCTCAAACTTTGAATTTTCAAAAAAAAAATGTAATTGTGGGCGTGTCAGTGGGCGGATTTTGAAAATATTTACACATGAGCATAAAGGGCCCATAGAGAGTATATATTATAAATTTCAGCTCCCTAGCTCAAACTTTGAATTTTAAAAAAAAATGTTTTATTTATTTGTGGGCGTGTCAGTGGGCGGATTTTGAAATTTTTTTATCCCGAGCAGTTTTAGGAGTCATAAATCATATATAAAAAATTTCAGCTTTCTAGCTCAAAATTCGATTTTTTCCAAAATTTGGTTTTTTTGAGTTTGTGGGCGTGTCTGTGGGCGGATTTCAAAAATTCGTAAACTTGATTATTTCGGGACCCTAGAGAGTATATGGTTAAAATTTCAGCTCTCTAGGTCCAGTTTAAAGGCCTATTTTTTGCCGACAGACGGACGGACGGGCGGACGGACATGGCTAGATCGACATTACTCTCGATGCTGATCATAAATATAGTAACTTTTAGGGTTCTACGGGCAATATTAAGGTATGTTACAAACTATGCGTCAAAATTAATATGCCCTTAGAATAGGGTATAAACATGAAGACCAAAAAACCGACATGAAAATAACTTATATAGCGGCAAACATTAAAAATTAACTAATTTGTTACCATTTTTGCAATGATCAAGTCAGAGCATAGAGATTTTAAAAAAATGTACAAAAAAAAAAACGACAGCCGACCCAAGTCCTATCGAAATAACCAACAGCTAATTCTGCAAGATGAATTAAAATTTCATTCAATAATATCATTCTATAATGTGCATTATTCGTCCGTATGTCATAATATACAACGTTCATGTAAACGAATACCGACATTCTATGGAATTGAATTTTCATTCGGATCTCAAAATTAGCATTACCTACGTCTTAATTCATATTTTATACACAGGTAGAGGATTAAGTAAATAAGCACTCTTTGGGCAGGTTATTGGAATTAAGCGCAGACTTAAGAACCATAGATAAACCAAAACAAATTTGGCGCTCTATTTTTTTTGTGATTTTTTGAGCGTCTTAAAAATTCGATGCTTTGAGGTTAAAATGCCTAGCGATATCATTGTTTTCTCATTTTTTGTGTAATTTTACTTTTAAATTCATTTTTATTAATTATTAGCTTATATCAACTTAAATACTAGACAAAAATGATTAAATCTAACTTAAAATTAACAGGATACTTATTCTAGATTATTGATCCTTATGCGGACGCCCTAAACTTAACTCTATCTTATAATTATTGCCTTTCGGCCTAAAAACTATTTTACGAACTAATCTCACATATTATGTTTTCATCGAGAAAATTTTAAAGAAAACTCGGCATCTTTATCAAATTTTATATTTTTATATAAAAAAAAAACAAATTACAAACTACCTACTCTACTTACTTATACTACTTAACATATTCTAACTATAATTAGGATTCTGAGCACTCGTTGCATTACGAAACAAGTGGTCAAAATTCCAATTGCTTTCCGAGCGCCTGGCAGTCGTCAACGTGCACACGCGCCGCCGTGAGCTGACTGATGCCTTACAGAATCAATCACCTCCCGGAAGCACCACCACAAGTTGGCGAGCCCGGCCCCTCCCAGAAACGCCCTAGCTAACTTAGTTTATCTTACAAACTAATAGGATGTTACCTAGGGTAACGCACCGTCTTGGGTGGGCATGTAGACCCCTCCCCCCTCAAAAAGCCACCAAAATTCGGCGAATTGTTGTCGAATTTATCCATCTCCGCTATTGCGGTACTAAAACGGAGGAGTTCATGAGCATTGACGACATATTCGCCGCGGATGAGCCGCTTATCTCTCGCGCTGCGGTAGCGGTGGTATAATACCGGGATACCATCCCTCGTCTGTACCAGCCCTTTTCTATTAATATGAATAAATGCCTCCGGCGGCATAAAGCCAGACCGGAGCGTACTCTCTATAGCAAGGATCTTTAAATTTCCCTCATCCAGCGTAGCCATTTGATTTATGGCACACCAGACCCTACAAACAACTCCGAATGGATACAGTCAATTCGGGCCGCTTGTTCGTTTAATTGTGCCTGGAACTTATCGATCTTTCCGTGCAGAGACAGAAGGATCGATTTTAAGTCCAGGTCCACCTCTGGTGCCTTTTGGGCTACCTTTGGTGGGTTTGATGTTATTTGGGCGTGACCCGATCCAGCTGCCATTTGGGCAAAGGACACGTTGGGTGCCACAAAATTTGAGAACGAGCGACCCTTTTGACGCTTATTGTCTTCAGACTGCTGTTTGCGGGCCTAGACTCGCTTTTTCAGCTCCTGGTAATTTGGGCAACCCCTGAAGTTGGCGGGATGCCCAGTGTTCCTGCAGAGCACACAAGAGAGGACACTCCGGTCCTCAACTCTCTCCTTACCAAGAGGACATTCTCCATGTATGTGGTCCCTATCGCACTTGACACATCTAAACTGCATTTTGCAGTTAGCTGCGGCGTGCCCGAACATTTGGCAGCGCATACATTGAAGTATGCGATCCGCCCTTTTAATTTTCTCCCATCTAACAGCGTGGTAGTACAGGAAGCGGATATTTCGCAGCCTGTCAATTTTGCTGTCGGGAGTAAGCTGCACTAAGAAGAATGGTAAGAAACGGTTACCACCGCTTGCCACAGCCGAGGAAAACGGCTTGACCCCCACGAACTTGAGGTCGTCGCTTTCAAAATTTTTGAGCTCTTTTTCTAGCTCCTCCGTTTTTATTGAGGGATCAATTCCTTTCAAAACAACGGTTTTAAGCTTTTGTTCCCTTGGGGTGTACGTAAAGTATTCGGCCTTAACCTCTCCCAAGGCGGCACGAACCCTATGGTACTCCTCTATATTTTCACATAAAATTATGTGTTTGTTGGCTGATAGCCTTTTCACATGAAAATTTTTCCTGATTAATTTACATAACCTTATGCTATCTGTAATTTTAAAATTACTCACATTTATAGGTGGGATCTTACCTTTGCTTGTTTCTTTTGTTGCTGGTGTTGCTGTACCTCAGTCTGCTTTTGCTGCTTTGATTGTTGTGGTTGTTCTTGTTGTTGCCGTTGTTGTTGCTTTTATTATTGTTGTTGTTGTTGGTGTTGTTGTTGTTGTAGTCGTTGTAGCTGCTTCTCCTGCAGCTGTTGCTGCACTTGCTGTTTACGCACAGCATGTTGTTGCTGTTGCTGCATGTTCTTTCTGCGCAACTGGTCACGCTTCTCCAGTAGCTCTTTTATGAGGTCCAGCTGCGCCTCCTCGTCCACTTCTTCGTCCATTTGGACGACTTCCTCGTCATCAACCGGTAGGTCCCTGAAGGAATTTCCTTCTCCGACGTACCGGTCATTGCCACTCTCAAATTCATAAGAGCTGGAATTTTCTGCATCATCATCGGCTCCAGCCGCCGATGATGTCACATTATGGCCTGCCAAGTTAACCCTCTCTCTTGGCCGAAAGATTCGGCTTCGGCTTTAACTTGCGTCGCCTTTTCAACTTGTCTGAACTCCTCGCTTACAGCTTCTGGTGTCACCGCTGTAGTGGAAGCTTTCTGTAGCTTTATTTTCTGCTACCATTGGTGCTGCTTTTATTGTTGCTGTTAGTGTTACCTGCGAGACCACCCGCCTGGTCAACGACCGCCCCGCTGTTGTTTTTGTTGGTGTTGTTGCTGCCAATTCAATTTCATCTGCAGCTACTGCACTCAGCATATATACTGCTGCTGCTTCCGTTATTGTTGCTGCTAATGTTATAGCTGCTGCTCTTCCTGATGTTGTTGGTCTTGCTGCGGTTGTTGTTGCTGCAGATGCTCGCATGTTTGCACCATGCGTCGCAACGGCACACCCACACCCGTACGCGGGACCACCGTTTTTCCGGGGTCCATCGCCTACCACCGTACGGCACTTTTTTTACACTTTTGTTATTGTGTCTATCAAACTTTCTCACATAAATTATAAAAATTAAATTTTTCTTGCTGGGAATCGAACCCACGCTTCTGACAACAGAGTCAGACACTCAGTCTACTGAACCAATTGTCTATTAAAATTTAACATGACAAATTACTAATATATAGCACTTGATCGCTTATAATCTTCCGTATGGCTAGTTACGTATGTCTCTCTACGAGTTGCGTAACGACTGTCTCTTTTTTTGTGTCATTTTGTATACCCTATTCTAGGGGTATATTAATTTTGACGCATAGTTTGTAACATACCTTAATATTGCCCGTAGACCCCTAAAAGTTACTATATTTATGATCAGCATCGATAGTAATGTCGATCTAGCCATGTCCGTCCGTCCGTCCGTCCGTCGGCAAAAATTAGGCCTTTAAACTGGACCTAGAGAGCTGAAATTTTAACCATATACTCTCTAGGGTCCCGAAATAATCAAGTTTAAGAATTTTTGAAATCCGCCCACAGACACGCCCACAAACTCAAAAAAAACTAAATTTTGGAAAAAATCGAATTTTGAGCTAGAGAGCTGAAATTTTTTATATATGATCTTTGGCCCATAAAACTGCTTGGGACATAAAATTTTCAAAATCCGCCCACTGACACGCCCACAATTAAATAAAATATTTTTTTTGAAAAACCAAAATTTGAGCTAGGGAGCTGAAATTTTTAATATATACTCTATAGGGGCCCTTTATGCTCATGTGTAAATATTTTCAAAATCGGCCTACTGACACGCCCACAATTATTTTTATTTTATTTTTGAAAGTCCAAAGTTTGAGCTAGGGAGCTGAAATTTATAGTATATACTCTCTAGGTGCCCTTTATGCTCATACTTAATTTTTTTTTAAATCCGCCTACTGACACGCCCACAATTAAATAAAACAATTTTATTGAAAAACCAAAGTTTGAGCTAGGGAGCGTTTTTATTTACAAAAGCTTAGTTTTTTCGATAAAATCCTTTAAATTTTTGTCACGCCCACTTATGAGATATAGGAATAAGAATAGGGTATCCAACAGTTCGCCCAAGCGGACTGTAGCCCGCCCCTATGTTTGTTTATGCTTTTCGTATTAGAATTCGTTGTTGGCTTTCGTGGAATTTCATCAGTACACCATGGTATTCCTTTTATTGCAGTGTACTCCACTATACTCCGAGGAGCAGCGCCCTTAGCACCGGTATTTTAGGCCTATGGTTGTCCGGTGTATGAGTCAAAGAGATGTCAAATTTTTTTTTAATGTCAGCAAAGCGAGCAATCCACTCCCAACATGACATTAAATGCCAAGGCAAACATATAAGAGATATCCCATACAAAGAGTTGCAGTGGGTGGCTAAACGATTTTTTTTATATAATAAGCAGCACAAAGCAACGAAGTATTGCATTGCATTCTTTGAGGTGCTTCTTACTATTTGAAAGAATACAGAGATCGGATAGGCGTTTTTGGTGGGATTGCCGGGACTCGAACACATGACGTTTTAATCAGTAACTGAATACACTGCTTCTGCACCATTGCCAACAGCAAAAGAAACGTAATGGAGGTTTAAATCTTTGACTCGAGCGGAGCGACCGAAGAACCCCACCTGGACGTTTATAACTAAGAGAATATATATATATAAGTAGTACTAATATAAATTTGACAACAGAGGGAGTCGTTTGTAGTTCTTTATTGATACAATCACCCCCGGTTTTGCTACCTTCCCGCTGCACAGACCCGCTGCACAGACAACATGGGACCAGAGCTGGGGTTCGATTGTAACACGCGCCCTCTGCTCGTCTCCCATGGTTCCTTGAGGTTGATGTGTGTTTTAACGCCTGCATTACATGCCCCCCGAATTCATTCAGTATAAGTATCACCCTTAGATAGAAACGGTTTTCAACTAACTTGAGGATGGACCCTCCAACTCGACCATGGCAGCCACCCCTCTCTGCTCCCTTTTGCGGACCAGTGTAACTTGTCGTTCGTATTGAAACACTTAGCTGCACTCCTATGTAAAATTTGATGGAAATCAGTAAAAATTTACACGTGCCACCACATCGCACCGAACAGCTGAAATTTTGTATACAAAATATACGTAGTTTTCACAGTCTTTTACTAAGGTATAACTGTTTCAAACTTTACTTTTACCTTAGACTTTAAATTATTATATTTGTATTGCTACATCTTCCTTTTCTTAAACGACGATTTTATGATCTGCATAAGACGGATCATTACCATCTAACTTCTTCGCATCCTTACTAGTGACCCTAAGCGGTTCGTCGCATCGTCAACTACATCAGTCTTATCAATAACATCACCCCCTTTTTTGCTTTTTTCCTTAACGGCGAGGTAATGATCAGAATTAAAGGACTCGTAACCCTCCCATTTTATTGCATCCCCATTGCCTGTGGGGTTTGCCAGATCACTTCTTTGGTGATTCCGATTAAATGCCGTTGTAATTACATTTGTGTGATCCCGGCCAAACTCTGTTTAAAGATTTGGGCTCGTACATGCTCATGTTGTGGATTATGATTCACGACGCCGGTGATCTTCAGTTGTGTCAACTTCCGGATTTGCATGTTTAACTTGTTCAGATGTGATTGGTTTCCTTAAATACATTTTTGGAATAAAGTTATTTTTCTTGCATTCCTTCGTGCAACTAACGATCTATTCTTCTTCCTTTATTACGAGGTTTCGATCAGGATTAAGGATATCATAACCATACCATTTTATTGCATCCCTACTGGTTCGCCGATCGATAAAAATCTTCAGGCTTCCTGGTTTGGATCATTTTATTTCTGAGGCCATTCAAATGATAGAGGGTGGATCACACATTTGTGTGTCCACCCTCCACCTTTTTTACGGATTCGAAACTTGCATGCTTCCTTTATTGATAATTGTTCGATCGACATTTTTCCAACACCAGTGATCTTCAGTCATGTCAACCTACGGATTCGCATGCACACTCGCGGACAATGTTTAATGTGTCGCTAGGCTCAACTGGATGTTAGAATTGCCTACATGTCAATTTTTCCCTTGTTCGCCTTTTATGATAAGCGCTGTTTTTTTTTTGCTCTACAGTGATATTCTTAGCCCGTCTTTGTACGGGAGATGCAATTAATGACCTAATTGTCAGTAAGCCTTACTTTCTTTTTTTCAATTCGGCATTTACAAACAACAGATCATATTAAGAAACACATGGTTAATGTTTTAACAAAAAAGTTAAGTTTTTATTTCTTTTAGTAATAATTGGGACTTGGCATATTTCTTTTTGTGTAATAAATAATTTGGCATTTGTAAATTTCAGCAAAATGTACAAAACTATGCACATTTATAATTTATCCGCATTTAATAATTGTTTTAAAAAATAACACCAAATTATATTTTCTACGTAGAATTTCTTCAAGGATCCGTGGAATATCTTCGATTTGATAACTGTCGTTGGCAGTATCATTGACGCATTATGGATGGAATTTGGGGTAAATAATTAAATATTTTTATAAAATTTATATCGATTTCACAGTACACGTATTTAAATTATTAGGTTAAAAATACACGAAAAAATTTACTATAGTCTATTTAGAAATAAGAAATATTTTTCTCAGTTTTAAATAGATCAATACAGTTGCAGTTACAGCAGAAGATTTATTTTTACTCCAGTTGCATTTATATATATTTTCCAATATACTAATAGACTTTTTTTCTAAGACAAGAATATAGAATAATTTTAACTTTATATTTCTTAACCAAAAAAAAAAAGAAAAGAAAAAGCAACAACTTCAAAGTCTTTCATTGAAAAAAAAGAATAGGTACCTACTCACAAACATTTATAAAGCACTGCTGAGTTTCCTGTAAATTATTTCAGTTAAAATAAATAAAAGAAAACACATCACTACCCACATTTAAATTTCTAAAAAACAATCTTTTTTTGAATACTGACAAAAAACCTTATTTAATTATTGATAAATCAACCATTTGAATATTAATCAGAATATATTTTTCTTTTAATTTTCCTTTTTTCATAATTGATTTGATTATACGAATACGAAATGCGGTCGAAAATTACATAATCACACAAAAATACAACAACAAACACCAACCAAAATATAATTCAAATCTGACTTTTTTATGAAACAAACAAAATTTTGAACGAAATTTTCTTTTCATAAAAAATATAAACAATCTAACAAATCTCTAAACCTGGTTACATAAAATAAACATAAAAAAATCTACTTGCTCAACAACAACTACAACAACAATCAAAACACCAGCACGATGTAAGTACAACACCTCACACACACAATTTTTTAATAATCATACGAAATGTCATTGCTCATTAGCTCTTTAGAATACATTAGCAATAGTTTCATTTGTTTGAATATTAAATTGAACCAAAATATATATTTATTTATTTGTATCAATATGGGATGTTCGAACAATTTTAAAACATTTTTCGCATAATTATTTAAATGTTCCTTGTCACGTTATAGTAAAGAATAAATATTTTACCACGATTTCCAATACCATTTTGTTTTTTTGTACGCCTCTAAATGTTTTATTTTTAATCATCAAAAAGTAAATTTTTTTAGTGTTAAGTTGTGTAACTTATCGGAAACATTTACATTTTGTGTTCACGTTTTTTCTTCACCGTGTGCTCCACGGTGTTCAAAAATCTCAAACCTGGCTCATGAGGATTTTATAGAGCTAAAGGGGAGGCAAATACACGTATGAATCGCCAAGCAAGTGGCCAAAGGGACCAAATGTTTTCACAATAATATATCACCGAGAAAAGCACTATTCGATGGCAACGTGCATTTTTTTGACATTTCAGATATAAAAGGTCTTTTTTCTGCAACTCAGTAATAATTCATTCGTTATTTAATCTGTAAACCAAAAGTATTTTGTCAGTGGACTCAGATCTCAGTATAGTTCGTTGCGCACTAGAAGCGAAAAACCACAAGCCCTTTTTTGATAAGGGTGAAGTAGTTTTCGGCTACGTCTTTGATGATGTCGCAATACCGGTTCAATATATTGTTGGCGTTTGTGGGATATGAGTGCATCGCGGAGACCCGGAGTACACCAATCGTGCCATTCAAAATTGAATTTGTTTTTTGTTGTTGGAGAGTCTAGCCTTGAATTAAGCCGCAACATGAAAATGGTAAATTTGGTAGAGCTGTTCGAACCTAATGCCTTATTAAATTTGGGTACTGTCTTGTTACTCGATGTGACTTGGAATAAAAAGCATATTAATTCTTAGTTATAATGACACCTTCATTGTCCAACTGGTATACATGCACACATATGCATCTCTAGGCCGTGTCGTGAGTTAAGTTCGGTCGGGGGAGCCGACGCCTTTTTTGATGTGTTAGGTTATTGAACTCCTCCTTGATAGGTTCTAATGCATCGTCAGTAGGGGCGTGTGCACATTTAACACAGATCTTGTAAAATGTACATTATATGCAAATTACAGTCAGGCGATCACTTATCAGCCTTAAACAAATGCCATTAAGCATAGCCGATTTCCCGCGATGGATCGGCCTCTTTACATTTGACCATATTCCTGTAGTACGCCCTTGATACTTTAAAGAAAGAATAAAAACAGCGTTTTAGGCATTTTGCGAATTTTCCGTCTAATGCTGGAATTATAGATGGTTCTTTTATAAGAATTGATACAGCAACTGGAATTAGCATTTGTTCATAGAAATGGTGATTATTCAATTAATGCCATGTTTGTGTGTATATTACGAACTTGGAAATCGTTTATATTTCTGCTTGCTTGGATTGGAATCGTGGTCAAAAATGAGATGAAAATAAAAAAGCTCTTGTTGTTATTGTAATACATGTATTTTTAATTGCATGATAATAGTAAAATTTGGTGTTAATGGTGTGAACCTACGTTATAACGAATTTGTTTAAATAATAAATTTGTCATAATCAGACAAAGACAGAAAAGTCACAACAAATTTGTCATTGTATTTAACTGAACTAATGTCACCTTCGATTTCTTTTATGAAATGAAAATTTTTCTGACAAAAGTGACAAATTTGTTGAATTGTCAATGTTATGTTTAATATTGTCAATGTTTATGAAATAGGGCCCAGGACGGAAGCACATTCAAAAGCAAAACAAAAAAGGCTTAAAAGGAGCGGGATTGACGGAATAAGGAATAAACTCCCGTCACTCATGCTGGCAATGGCAGTGACTTTCTCTAACGACAAATATCGCAGGTGTAGCCAGAGGGATTGTCCTAGCCTTAACATTCAGCGTGCAACCAAACTGCACAGCGATTACAACTGTTCTACAACTCATTGTTGCGTCAACAATGGTGTATCACACAAAAAGTTATTTAAGATACAGTTCCACAGCTTAAATTTGTAGTTCCTATTTAACCATTTTTGTTAAATTTGTTACTTTGTCTCGGTCAATAATTCGAAAACATTTAAAACCAAGTATATTATCCTCATATTGATGCAAATATAATACAATTTTGCATTTATCTTTACTGTTGCATATCATACACATAAGTTAAAATGAAATGAAAATGCTTACATAGAACAAATTAACCTATTTGTGAATGCAATGGGTCTATCTATACATGTTAAGTTATTTTAATGATATTTTATTTAAGTAGTAAATGACTTACAATTCTCCATTTATTTACTGAAAATTTAAATAAACATGCTTTGCTTCGTTATCCTAAACCTGAGTGCGAACCCATCCTAGGAATTGAGATATTCATTTGTTTCGTCCAGCATAAATATTTTAAACTTTTACTTAAAAAAACAGTAAAACAACATACAAATGTTATTACCAATTATATATGATTTATACTCATGCGAATAATTTTTTCTTATTTTTTCTTTTAATTTCATATACACTATGTGTAAAATGTATGGATACAATGCACTATTCACTCAATCAATTTCATATCATAAAAAATGTTTAAAAAAAACAAATACACACACATCTTGAAAAATTTAATTATTAAAAATTATACAAATACTATTGGTAATTAATCGAACAAAATTGGCTTCAACTTCAAATGTTATTATTACAACCATCATCGCCACATTCATCTTTCATAACACAGCCAACCGCAGCATCTGTAAGTAATCGCAAACAAAAATTATTTTTGGTTTCATTTTTGCTTCTGAAAACGACAAAATAGATTTTTATTAAAAAAAAACAGATCTTTCCTATACCTATATAGATGCTTTAAATAAATTTAGCTTACATATCTGCTCGGTGGTCCTGAAAAGGATTAGTATACTACGTACTTTCTAGAAAAAGTTTTATTTGTATGTGTCCTGTCCGCGAATATGCAAATTTGATTATTCTCTTTTTTGTTTCTTCACGATATTTTTAAATTTAAGCACACTGCCAACGATTTTTTAAGAGTGATTGTCTTGCTTTAGCTTTGAGTGATCAAGTGTAATAAAAATAAATAAAAACAAACACATAGAGTAAATAATATTGGCATCTTTGCCTTATATAGTTAGTGTACAAACGACAAATACACCTATCTATATTATTGTAAGAATTTCAATTCAAAGGCTTAACAAAATTGGAAATTAGTCGTTTAGGTCAGAAAATAGCTGCTGAAGTTCATCTCTGTTGTAAAAACATTTTTCATTTTCCAAGAAAAGTCAGAAGTAAGAATAAAAGTTTAGATTTGCTCTCGTATTGCAAAAACTGTGCTTATAATTTTAAATGCGAAATTATTTGAAATTTGTTATACAAGGAACGTAGGTCCATATTATCGCCTTGCCTTGCGAGTGTGAGGTATTATTTGTATCAGCAGTGTGCATAAGGAAGAAAAATCTATTAGAGTGGGACATAAGGCCAAATCAAAATATGGCCTAAAAATAACAGACAGATTCTTGTTGAAAAGTACATAATTGCCGACTTCTAAGATTTCGTGGAATCAGTTGAGTTAAGTTAAGATAAAAAGATTCATAATTCAATATTTTTGCTGTGACATTTGTTCTTAGTCTAATTGGTTTGGCTAAAGGCCGTCTCCCAGATTGACACTGAATAAATAAATATAAATTCCTACGTATGGTTTAGAAAAGAAAGAGGAAAAAATAAAATAGTTAAATTAAATTTGGATCAAAAATGTGTGCGTTATTATTTTGTCTCAAAAGTGTACTTCAATTATACGTTTTCTATAACTTAAAGCATTCGCTGTATAGCTTTATAATAAATCCCAGCCTGCTTGCCTTCCTATACCCGCCGACCGGCGCATTGGTCTATCATACCGACAATTTACATTTGAATTCAGCATTTATACCGAAATCGCATGCGTCAGTACATGGCATCAATCGGTCGTTTCTGTTTGTAACATGTAATTATGGAATGCTCCGGCTGCTGTTGCAATATGTTGCTGAATTATTAGTTTATATAACTTTTTGTCCATTGTTGTAATCTTTACAATAATTTTTTTTTTTAATTTGAATTACTCGTCAGAAAAAGTGACTATTTTCAGAGACTTTAACAAAAGGCTGTTCGTCACTAAATAAAAGAAATATTTTCCCTAATTTTGGTTTAATACTCTTAAACACATTTATGGATACTTCATAAAAACTCTAGAACTCTCGGTCCCAGTGACCGTGCATGGGTATGTGTGTTTTTAGGAAGGTTATGTATATATATTTTTAGCTCCAACTCCAGGATATAAGCTCCAAAGATAATCTGTCGGAAATCCTTAAGTATAGGACATACTGCAAGAAAATGATATACATCCTCCCGCTTTTTATGTTTCATAGACATGACATAAAAACGTCATGTGAGACATTATGGTAATTCAGTGTGTTTTAAACTATAATACAACGGCTGTACATTTTGGAAGCATTTTTCTTTAGCTGTTGATTGAATCTATTTCTTGAAGTTGAGATGTCCGTACATCGGGTACAATGTAGTTGGTGTTGGAAATCACCAAGTACAATTGTGATTGTAAGTACTCGCTTTTTAGACAATTTTCTGCGTACTGCAATACTAACCAATACATTTTCAAGTGCTTTTCAAATATAGCTCAAACACAAGTGGTGGTATGATGTGACAAAAAATACCAGCACCAGATTCATATTTCTGATTTCGAATATATTGGTACTTGATAAGTACTTAAAAACATACTTGTAGTTTTACAGTACCCACTAGATGTTATTAAAAGAGAGTAATTAAAAAAATACTGGTACTAGGTGATTTTCAAATAACTAGTATATTAGACGTAATGTACTTCTGTGTCCAAGAACAAGGTACGGTTCAGTCACTGTTATTTAAAATTTTATAGAAAAAATATCATTCAAATATATCAATCTCAAAAAATTATTCTGCACGAACGAACCAACACAGCCTGACTATTTTTTTATCTATAAATGACCTTAAAATAAAAAAGATAAGAATATCAGAATGTTACAAAATTTTCAATGAACGGCTAGAATGAAATTCTAGAATACATGAAAAAAAGTCTCAAATACTGACGAGATACATTTCTCTGATATTAGAATTGTATTAACTTGATTTTTGCTGAACAATAAAAAAGTTTCTTAAGGAGTGCACACTGCACAATTAACATTAAAGTATATGAATTGAAAATCATTTTAAATATATCAATATAACAAATTAAAACAAGTTTATGCAAATAAAAAGTTCAACTTAAACAAAATGATAGACGAAAATGCAAACGTGAGGTGTTTGTGCTTTTATTTCAATATTTCCTACTATAAGAACTGAAACTATTTATTGTTAAAGTAAAGCAGAGATGAACTTTAATTAATAAAAAAAAAAATAGGAATAGCTAACCATAACCAATTTTAATAAGTAGTAATGAACTTCATCAACATTAATTTAGTAGAGTATTTATTAATTTAAACTAATAAAAACAAAACGTAATTGCTTTAAATTTAATTTCATAGTCTCACCATAAAATGTACCTTCATAAACAACAAATCATTTACACGCACACACTCTTAAAGTATAATTTATTTTTCCACTTTTGTTTAGATTTTATTTATTTCAAAATATATCTTGCCGAAAAAAAAAAAAAATCTAGAATTAAAATGTGATGGGTTATCACATCATTGTTTAGTAAAATTTCTTTAGCTAGTTGTTATATTATGTAGTTACTTAAAGAAACTATTTGGAAGCATATAGAAATAAAAGCTTCATTCCCATAAAGACCCCGTATAGTTTATTAACCTACTCCAAAATAAAATAAAAATCCTACCCTGCAATATTGAATTACTCCATGATTGTCATATCTCCCTCTTTTAGAGCTTCTAGAGATCTTTCGTTCATAAAATAGAATTTCGTTGGCAAGAGTTTCGTTGACAATTTTTTTGGATGTTGTCGCTTAATACATTTTGCTGTTCCTTGAAATGCCGTTTCAAAACAAAACAAAAAACGATTCTTATCAAATCTGATTAATGTATTTATTTCTTCTTCTTTTTTGCAAAAAATAAAATAAAAATAATATAAAATACAACCTAAAATATGCTATTGAATGAATAAAATAAACCAAATTTCTTAATTGATGATGCCCGTGACTATACCAACTTCTTCTTATGTTAACTTTATCACCGATATATGAATGCTATCTTGCTTGCGATGTTACAAAAAAAAAATAAAAAATATAAAAAACTGCTTTACTATGTCTATCTCATCATCAAAATAAAATCTTAAAATTACCACACACAACATTACAACAAAAAAATATCTCGAAACGAATTCGGTATCAAAATAAAAATCACATCCAAACAAACTCGAAATATTGAATTCCAATCAACATCAGGACGTAAGTAAAAAACAAATGAGAAAAGTACAAAATAAAAAAAATAATTATTAAAGCTCAGTCTTGACTGTATTTGTATTAATTATTAAATTTAGATTTTGACCAGTAACAAATTTTGCTATTAGATTAAAACCTTAGACGCAATTGCTTTACTTAAAACTGTCATTAAAATAAAATAAATACTTTACGTAGTGGAAGCTTTACTTCGTTCCCTGTTGAATATCCTTAAAAAAAGAGTATCTATCCGTACTATAATTTTGTGTAAGATATCACATTAATTTTTGATTCACCTTAATGTGCCTTCAGTCCATTTTTCTTTAGATGTTTCTATTTCGAACTTTTTACACTGACTTTGTTGCTATTTAGAGGTTCGACAATTCAATTAAAAAATCGACGTTGTTCCAACCAAATCCTGTTGCTCCCTATTTTCTGTAGTCATTATTTACCTTATGCTTTCTAACAAAACAAATTAATTATTTGTTATATAGAACTATAAAACCTTCAAGGAAAGTAAGAAGGAGCTTGTGAGAATGTAGTCATCAATCTTAGCAGGAAGTCTTTTCAATTGGTTTTTTTGAATTTTGGTAATTTGTAAAAACACTCCAAAATGTGATGGCAAAAAATTTAGACAAAAAGTTTTAGAATATTCTGCATTCTTGGTAATAAACTGATATTAAGCATAAATGAATAATACACGGCCTAAATCATTGGTTCTGCAACCATTTGTGTCTCTATTTTATACTCATAGATGTTTGTCAGACTTTCGCAAGCCTTGAAGCTGCAACCCCTCGGTCAGTAGATTAATGCACTAACCGTAGATACTGGGCCCAATTGCAAACAAAAATCTGACTTTAGTTTCTCTCATATGTTAAATATAAATAAAATAATATCTAACTTTGCATCTCCTCGTAACTGAGTCTATACTCTTTGATATTTGTCAGAATTTCGCAAGAGATGGAATAGTCAACCAATTCAGATGTTTCATGAAGGATTTGAGGCTATTGTACCCCTCGGTCAGTAGTCCAATACAAGAACCTCTAATCCCAATTATAAAATATCTAGGGTTAATTTAAAGTTCGCCCTAGATTTCTAAGATTGTGTTTCTTTCCTATACTATAAGTTTGGATATGATTTATGTATTCCTGGTGTATTCTCAGAAGCTGTCATAGAAAGAATACTTGTTTAGCTACAAACAAACATTCCAGAGAAAATGATCAAATCTTAATCAAAAACATAGAGAAAGGCTATAGTCCTCTTGGGCGAACTGTTGGATACCCATATCGTTTTCCTATCCTTCATAAGGTTGGGCTATATAAAGGAACTGTTTAAAACTTTATCCACATACTTTGCGAAAAACAGCACTTTCATTTAAAATCCTTTCTTCAATAAAACGGTAGTGTTGATCGTGGGCGTGTCAAGCTGAATTTAAAAATATTTACACATCAGCATTGAGGTCTCTAAGTAAATAGAGAGTAAATATTCCAAATTTTAGCGTCCTAATTGATGTTTTGATTTTTCGATAAAACGGTTATGGTATGCGTATTTTAAATATATTTAAACATGAGCTTGAAGGGCCCTTAGAGAGAATATAAATTATAAATTTCAGCTTCCTAGCTCAAAATTTGACTTTTCGATAGTCTTTTTTTTTGAAATTGTCAGTGGGCGGATTTTAAAAATTCTTAAACTTTATTATTTTGAGCCCCTAGAGAGTATATGGTTGAAATTTGAGCTTTCTAGCTGGAGTGCTAGATCGACATTACAATCGATGCTGTCAAGAAATATAGGAACTATTAGGGAACTACGGGCAATATTAATGTATGTTACAAACTATCAGTTAAAATCAATATGCTCTAAGAATAGGGTAAAACAAACAGAATACCTATTCAAGATTAAGGAGAAACCTTAACGTACATAATATTAAAATTATTGCCCTTCAGCATACGATTTACGAACTTATCTCCTATATGGTTTTCGTCAACAATATATCTAAAAAAAACTCGCCACATTTATTAAATTTTATTATTAAATATAAAATGCTAATGTTCTTAACACTTTTGAACCACTTGTTCGTTTGAGCCCCATATTATGTTATTTAGGTTCAGAATAAGGTTGTGTAATGATATGTCATTTTATGTATATGTTTAGATTTGAATACTGACATATGAACATGCAATACTGCATTTAGCTAAGCATTAAAATAAAATATAGACAATAATAACGTAGTGTACAGGAACATATTAGGCAATGGGATTCTGCGGCACCGCGAAAGCTGAAGCTATTTTTAATACTGCAAACTAACTAATCGACTTAACTTACAAGGCTACTTTGTTATTATAACTATATGGGTTATGGAAACTGGTTATCTCATGATATATTTTACACTAAATTGGGGACTTACACGTACCAGAATATTGGCAAAGGCTTATGTTTTTTACTTAAGCACTTTGCAGATTAAGGATTGATTAACTAAGATTGCACCGAGTATTAGTTTCATTTTGACGATGATATACAAAAAAAAATAAAAAAAAATCGATTCGGAGTGTTCAGAGGTAAAACTCGTATCTAAGATTTATATTTTAGAAATACGAAATAGATATTAGACTATTAGTTCGTAAGTGATTATTTGATTTAAGTAGGTAAACCAAATTTTATTGTAGTTTAGTTAGTTTCCAATTTCTAGTATTAAAAAAGTATATCCTTTAGTACATAACAAAACCTAATTAATACCAAACCTAACATAACATTTTATATGTTGAAAAAGATAATGCAACCATTATTTACTTTGTTGAAGTTATATCAAGAACTAGAATAATGAACTATTCTGATTCTAATCTTATTTAATAATTTTACTTAGACAAAGTAAATAGTGGTACTGTATTTAAACAAAAGAAAAAACAAGACATTATATTTTAATTTATTAAGTTTAGGAAAATTGTTTGAGTTCATCGGTCTTAAAAGTATTTTAGAACTGATTTTTAAAACTTAAATAAAAACAACTTTCTGTACTACATTATTAACTTGAATGATTTAATTTATGTCATAATTTATTTTAATTTGTTAATACATATTCTAGTTGTTAGCTTTTTTGTGTTCGTTGTCTTTATTTGTCTTACTAATTGTAATTATTTTATTTTAATTATGGTAAACAACACTTTCCAAGCAAATAAAACATGGGTTATTGTCCAACACAAACTTACCTACATTTTCTATTTAAGTATGTTTATAAAAAAATCTAAAATCCAATTGATATGATCTTATTTAAGACTAGATATGGCATTTAAAAATGAATGATTCCAGGGAATACTAACAAATATTATAATCTCCTTTTTCTTTGCGTGTCCTTCTGAACTTGCTTGCCATTAAAGCATACTCAAATTTATTTTCTAAGCTAGTAGTGACTAATTTTATTTATAAATAATGCTGATGCTATGGCTTGAAAGTGTTGTATGCCAAAAAATAAAATTTTACTATAATAATTTTTATTTTGAATTATATTCATAATAAAATAAATGTGTATATATTTAATTAAAATAAAATAATTATATTGCTCTTATATATAAAATTGTAAAAATAAAAACATTGAAATATTATTTGTTTACTAATTGCAACTTTAAAAATAATTCCAGTCGAATTCGATTAATGTTGGCTTTCTGCGATTATTTCGAGCTGCTCGTCTAATTAAGCTACTGCGACAGGGATATACGATACGAATATTGCTGTGGACTTTTGTGCAATCGTTCAAAGCACTTCCATATGTCTGTTTGCTTATTGCAATGCTATTTTTTATTTATGCCATTATTGGCATGCAGGTAAGTGTCAACATTAACACATTTTAATAGAAAATTTGTTTTAATTATTAATTTGCTTAATTTTGCGTTTTGTTCTTCGTTTTAATTTTTGTATACTTTTGTTTTGGTTTTCATATTAAATCCAATTAATTTCTCTATTAAAATCTAAAAGGGTCAACAGATTTATATTAAGCACATTTACTGTACATTAACACTACACAGAAAAATATCTATCTATAATTGGTAGTGAAACGAAAAAAGAAATTGTTTTAAAATACTCCACACTTGAGTAGGTTCTTTTTGCCACAACCACCATCAGCCGATAGTGATATGTTCTTGATTCTTATTTTTTTTCTAGAGAACTAGATTACTTCCAACGTAGCGAATGGTGCCATCAATTTTTAGAATTCAAATTTAGCTACAAAACCTTAAAATATAGATGCAACAAATAGTTTTTAATCCAATTAATAACTTATAAAAAATATAATAATACTTAAACCTGACTTAGTTGTTTCTCTCTTTACACACAATTTTCCATAGTACCAATAGAAAAAATTTAACATAATTATTAAAAAAAAATTACAACCTATTTATGATTTATGTTTTTTTCTTTCATTTTGTTTTTTTTTATTATATGTAATTTATACAAACAAAACAAAAATATTATACATAAATGTGTATACGAAAATAAAGGTTTTTGGAAATATAAAATATGATCCGGATACTCAGCTCAACAGGCATAATAATTTTCAATCGTTCTTTGGAGGAATCATGCTGCTTTTTCGGTAAAAAATGTTGATTAAAACAAGTATTGAAAGAAAAAGTAATTATTTAAAGTATTATTAATTGTAATTACAACAAATTATTTATGACATAAGTTATATACCATATAATAATGTACAACGTAAAAAAACATTAATAATAATTGATTTCAGTTTGACTTTTATTTAATTTGCCTAAAGTTTACTGTTCCACTTTTTTGTTAATTTGTTGATATAATTGAGCAAAAAGAAACTTCTTCAAATAAAGTTCTAGAATAACTGTACCATTCTTTTATTCAAACAAGCTAAATTTCAGTTATTTTGTTAAGTAGAAAATTAGTGGTAAATTTCTAACTTTGGGTTGTAAATACATAAATACACCTATTGTAGTTTGATAAATTTCTTTTAAAATTAAAAAAAATATATTTTAGTATCACGAAGAAATAAATTATAAGAGTAGTTGTTTTGTTATCCTTATTTTTGTTTGTTCATGAACGTTAATTTTGTTATTGATTTAGTTTATTTAACTAATTTTGAATGATATATAATGTTTATTTTATTTATCCGTTTAGCTATGAACATCATTAGGTCATGTAACTCAGGGAAGTTTTTATTTGATATGAAAATATTTTCAATTTTAATTTGAATTTGAAAGCCTACTTGATGGAGTATGAGTTATTGCTTCATTGTCAAAGACTATAGTCTTCAGAAATACTTTTGATCGTTTGCTTTCAGAACGGATAAAGACAGGGTTTTTACGTATTCCTCTTTGTATATTTTTTCTTATAATCTTCAGAATTTCGTCGAAACAATCATTTTGTCAAAGTACATAGAATATTGTGTGTGTAGTCTACCTAAGAGATTAATATATTGAGCTCTTTAGTATGTCGTACTTTAGAAAACCATTTAGAGCGAGGTGAACGAGGGCCATACCTCCGAATTCGTATTTACCTCTGTCGATTACAAAAATCCACGATGCCAAAATTATTTAACGAGTTATATAAGTAAGAGTATCATAGTACGAGTATTACTATGACACTTTTCTTTTAAACGGGGTACGGTGTTGATTGAAAACGAGTCGCTGTCCCGGTAAAAAAATATTCAGCAACCTGTTTAAGAATGTTCAGACGGTTTCCAACGAGCTTGGAGTCAAATTTGTAGGAGGCAATACTTTTGAACTATTTGAAAATATAGTATATAATATTTGGTGCTCGGAGATTTCGTCATAGGTATTTCCATAATTCTGTATGTGCTAAAATTCAGTATGTGCTAAAGTTTGTATATCCTGAATTCCATGTTGTAAAATTATGCTTTTCAAAAATTCTGCTTTGTAAATTATGGCAAAAAACTTTACATAAAGGTCACAACGACTTTACATGCTTACATTCTTTGCGAATAATTTCTTCAATAAAACGGTTTTTTTTAAGTGGGCGCATTTTAAAAATGTTAGCACATGGACATTACCGGCTCCCGAAAGAGTATATATTCCAAATTTCATCTTTCTAGCTCAAACTTTGACTTTTCGATTGCGGATTTTAAAAATCTTAACACACAAGCTTTTTGAGCCCCTAAAGACAATATATCCCAAATTTCAGCTTTCTAGTTTAAATTTGGATTTTTTCGCTGCTTATGTACTCGATATCTCGCAAAATTGAAAACTGTTGCTGCAAAGCAAATCAATTTAAATGGCCCATATAATCCTAAGAGTTTAACTGCTACTGCAACTAGTGCTTCTACTGATAATGCTACTGCTGTTGTTTTAAGATCTTCATCTTCTACGCGTGTAATGTTAAATCAATCATCTATTGTTGCATCTGTCGAATTAACGCCCGATCCCGAAATGCTTGTGTTGTCTCTGCTGCTGGTCCTCTGCTGTAGTTTTTAACGCCGCGATTGTTGCTGCTGCTTATATTCAAAATGACAACTCACATGAAAATTCCATGATCTGCAACTCATGGCAAATATCAATTAATAAACTTTCTAATAGACATAGAAACCAAATTGCAGTTGGAACAAACACAAATGATACCAACCTTAACCTGTAAGTTGTCAGCCATCCGAAGCTGTTGCATTTATCATCGTTATAACCACCTACAACTAGCCAGACTGTAATTGACTATGTTTCATTGGCTTTCAACATTGACCCATCTAAACTTGCATCTCATTGACTGTTGGAAGATGGTACAGACGTTAATTCACTTTACGTGTTGATTTCAAATTAGGAGTTCCTGCGGAAAAATTATATCAGTTTTTCTGAATTCTGTATCTTGGCAACAGGGATTGCGTGAGGGCCCTTTCATTGTTCATCAAAAAAACCACATGGAGATTCCAATCGTCGCGTTGTCGGTGCAACATAACGCAATTCCCCCACTTGTAATGCCATGCAGCTTTCAAGTGCGCTAAATTTTCATTCTCTTTTTTTCTATTATCAAAATTTGGGGATAATGTGAACCAAAGTAAATGTTGCTACTATTTTTTTCACAACTATTCACTACTGCGGGATCGTTGTCCCATTCAAGCCGGTGTTCTAAGAGGAGATGGTGTTTCGCCAGCTATTTGAACATTCTACAAGAGTAGAGAAAATGCCTATTTATTTATTTATTTCCGTCTATAAGTTACATACTTTCTTAGACTACCAAAAATACCTAAATATATCCCTATAAAAATATACATGTTTAAATTATGGCTTCCAGAATAATACATTTAAATTTATTTCTATTTATTATCATTCTTCGGCTGATATGGGGCATATTTCGGTAAGCGTCGAACAGTGCAGTTCATAATGTATTTTATATTAAGCTGTATTCGCTTGTATTCAAGCCAGCAATTTATAAATTGCACGTTAATAACATTAGAAATATTGTATTGTCCTTAGATGACAAATCATCACGTAGGTGATTTTTCTTTACAAAATGTTAAATGGCAATTTTTTCCAAGAGGAAAAATGTATTATCTCTTATAATGTTAGAAATGATATTGAAACTTTCGTCAGGCTAGTTAATAAGAAATTCATTGGGAAATACCCTTGATCTTGTTTTTCTTGATTATGAAGTTAAAGCATAAAGTGCACGAAGTTTACTATTAATTTGTCTTTGTGAAATTCATATACATAATATATCCGATAATCATTCTGACAAAGTTAAACACGATTTCTTATTAAATAAAACGATATGTGGGACAAAAAATGTTTTGCTGGCGCTGCGAAATTACGCCGCGCCGGAGGAAATAACACCCACAAATTTCGAATATTTTTCTCAATATGATAAAGCCCCATTTCGCCAGTGTAAGTCCAAACAAATAAATGAAATAAAACTCAATATATTCTTTATTTCAAACAAATGAAAATATACACTAAGAACTCGAATGGGCTAGAAACACATCAATTTATATATTTTTTCCCAAAAAATGCGCATTTCAATTCTTGGATTAAAATTTGTTTAAGTAAACTAAGTAAAAGCCCCAACATGTTTTTCTAAATCAAAAATGAAAATAAAGTCCCCAACAATTATATTTGAGTCTTTTTCCATTGGGTTTTTTTCATCAGGCCTCAATAAAAGAATGGAATACCAACAAATTAAACTACGCCCCAAAATTTCGACAAATTTTTGAGGTTTGAGGCTGGAATTCCACCCACAAGCACCTAACAATTTTATCGGTGACATATGTTTTACGGAGCTTGTGACATTTTAGATCACTAGTTTGTAAACGATGCAAAACCTAAACATTAGCTGCAGCAGTCTTCTTTTCACGAGCTATGTATTGGAGAAAGGTTGAGAAGTTCCTCTTAGGCTACAGTTTGGCAAGAACGTATGCCACCTAGGATACCAATGAATGTCAATGCTTTTTGCGCCGAGCTTTGATTAGGGTTTTCCCATCACACTTACGAGGAGTAGGTGATGATTGGCGTAATGTCAGTGAGGTAGGTTGAGTAAATAATTTTTGGACACATTTTAATTGAATTGTTAAGGGAAGTTTCAAGTAAGTTTTTTTTATCTATTATTATATCTACGAGTATATTATTTTCTATATTTAAAGCAATTGCACTTTATTTGGCGTAGTTGTTGAAAAGTTCAGATATCTATATTTTGCCTACAGGCATGCAATTTAATCCGGGCAAAATTGAATTACGGATTGTAACATTAACCGTGTTGAGGTTAAGGTTGGTAAGCCACGTCACTTCGTTCTTTTATTTTTTCGTTTTTATACCCTATTCTAGGGGTATATTAATTTTGACGCATAGTTTGTAACATACCTTAATATTGCCCGTAGACCCCTAAAAGTTACTATATTTATGATCAGCATCGATAGTAATGTCGATCTAGCCATGTCCGTCCGTCCGTCCGTCCGTATGTCCGTCCGTCGGCAAAAATTAGGCCTTTAAACTGGACCTAGAGAGCTGAAATTTTAACCATATACTCTCTAGGGTCCCGAAATAATCAAGTTTAAGAATTTTTGAAATCCGCCCACAGACACGCCCACAAACTCAAAAAAACAAAATTTTGGAAAAAATCGAATTTTGAGCTAGAGAGCTGAAATTTTTTATATATGATCTATGGCCCATAAAACTGATTGGGACATAAAATTTTCAAAATCCGCCCACTGACACGCCCACAATTAAATAAAACAAATTTTGGGAAAAATTGAATTTTGAGCTAGAAAGCTGAAATTTTTTATATATGATCTTTGGCCCATAAAACTGCTTGGGACATAAAATTTTCAAAATCCGCCCACTGACACGCCCACAATTAAATAAAATATTTTTTTGAAAAACCAAAATTTGAGCTAGGGAGCTGAAATTTTTAATATATACTCTCTAGGGGCCCTTTATGCTCATGTGTAAATATTTTCAAAATCCGCCTACTGACACGCCCACAATTATTTTATTTTTATTTTTGAAAGTTCAAAGTTTGAGCTAGGGAGCTGAAATTTATAGTATATACTCTCTAGGTGCCCTTTATGCTCATACTTAAAATTTTTTTAAATCCGCCTACTGACACGCCCACAATTAAATAAAACAATTTTATTGAAAAACCAAAGTTTGAGCTAGGGAGCGTTTTTATTTACAAAAGCTTAGTTTTTTCGATAAAATCCTTTAAATTTTTGCCACGCCCACTTATGAGATATAGGAATAAGAATAGGGTATCCAACAGTTCGCCCAAGCGGACTGTAGCCCGCCCCTATGTTTCAACTGCGTGCTGAGCGCTTTTCAAAAATGCGTGTGTAGGTGTGCATCCAGAAGCAAATGGGTAATCGGTTCCATGACATATGTACTACTTATCACAGGGACATTAAACAAGCACAATTCATTTGCCCTGCTTTATCTACGACTCTCTACCAACATGGCTTGACCTTTTTTTGATTTTTTTTCTTAGGATCAATTTTCGAAACAATGACAGAGAAGTGCGAATCATCCGCATCCCTTTTTATTTCTATGTCTGGAAACGCAAAAGAGAGTAGTTTACAGACAGCGGCTAACAGCTTGTAGTCCTCAACAAGGTTGGACGTAGTCTTGGTTAAACTGAGCTCATTAAACTCGGTGTGCTGTTGTACACCGATAGCTTATATACTACATCAATTATAGCCAGCACTGCTGTCTAAATGAATATGTTAACGGACTGACTCTTTTCCACCTTGACCTCTCCCGCTAATATCATTTTATCACTCTATCAGGACAGGACACGTTTACTCTGGGTTTTGGTTGCAAAAATATTAACTTTAAATAGTGATATGCCATGTTTAGTTAAAAGAACACGTTTGCATTGCTGCCACTTTTTTGTTAAAAAGGGTATAGTGCACCCAACGACATGAACTGGTATATTGCCCATACAACAAACAATCTCAATATATGCATTAAAATGCTTTGTTTTATATGCTTAAGAGTAAACCCCACACTTATTTTAATGGCCTTTTTAGCTACTATCGGTTTCAGGAGGCGTTTCAGCAAATTTATACTTAAACACTGCATTATCTAAAAATGCTCTGCTTTGTAACGAATAATTATTTCCCTGTATTTTTAATGACAGAATTATACCACCTTTGAGCAACAAAAAAATGTTGCTTTAAGTTGTCATATTTCCTTAAATTTCAATATATTTTTATTACCTGTTAAATTATAAAAAAAAGAACTAAGTTTCTTGCTATGGTTATACTATAAATAAACCAAGAGTTATTTATGTTAAAGGAAATTCCCAGTAAACAAAAATATCCCTTTTAGATTTATGTAGACACCTAAACTGCATGCATCTTTAATTCATTGTTTAACTTTGAAACAATAAAATATAAATATAACTATAAAGCCATAATTTTAGATAGTTTTTGAATTACTAATGGAATGTTTGTGATTTCCCTAACGTTATATTACATACCTGATTTTTTTTTACTTGTATTCGTTCCAAAAACAAATTGCTCAGATCCATTTTTAATGATTGTAGCTAGCCACCTTTCATCTCTAGCTTAAGGTAGTCCCCCTCTTGTCCCTTAACGGAGGTTACTTAATAATTGTGTTTTATAGGTTTCATTAAGAACTCCCTCGCATCCAATATTTGATATTACATACCCGTTTAAAAGCTTAAACCCCGCGTATACTATTAAACAGCAACACATTTTCGTATGGATATAGTTTTCTAGCAATTCCTAATAAAAAAAAATCATTAAATAAAACATTGACCCTTTTAAATGTATCTTAGTAAAGTAAAAAAATAAAATATATGTATATGTATATTTATTTTATTTTTGAATATTTAATTTTACATATTGTACAACTGTATATCTACAGCTTGTAAATTCATCAATTATTTATATTTGAGTCTCGCCGCCAACACACAAGTAAACACGAAAAACATAACAAAATAAATAATGAATTTTATTTATTTAATTTTCTTAATTTTATTTTCTGTTACCATCAATCGAATTTTGCTAAAAAAAAATAAAAAATATATTTATAAGCAGCAAAAAAAGCGATTTATTTTTTGCCTGAATCGAATACTGAAATATTTTGGTTCTGTTTGATTTTTCAAATTCTTTTTTATGCAAAAAAAAAACATTATTACATTGCAAATAGGTATTTGGAAATATCAAACTAAGTACACCGGAACAGTCAATAACTAGACACAACAACTTCCAATCGTTTGTGCAAGGAGTCATGTTGCTGTTCAGGTATGTAATTTTGTCCAATTCAACAAACAAACAGTATTAACCGATGAAAGAATGTGAAACAAGTCTTAGTTATTGTACGGAAACGAAACTATAATCGAAAAAGTTATTTGAAATTGCAAGCAACTCAATGAACAACTATTTTTAACTTCCATTAGCTTTAGTGAAAGGTGTATTTTTTTACGACAGGTGTCAGCAGTAGGCTCTTAGAGAACTGTATTCTTCTATTTCTTAGTAAAATACCTAAGAGAAATACAGTTTTATAGAAAACAAATTAGACATATCAACAAGAGAACTCTTTTCTATTTTATTTGAAAAGATATAGACTTTTTGAAAAGGACATTTATTTTATGGCATATTATTTAATTTGATTTTCGATTGCAAGCGAAATGCACTTAAAATAAAATAAAAAAAAATCTTATAATTTTAGTTTAGTTAAGTTTAGTAGAGAGTAATATATAACTCTTTTATAACACTTATTTTCGTCAAAAGATACAAATACAAACACACCCATATCCATAAACGTTCATTATTTTTTGTTTGTTTTTGATTCCAACAAAAAAATGCTGCTTGCACTGTAGTAATCAGTTTGTATAATAAATAACTAGAAACAATCATAAAGAACTGATAAATAGTGAATATCTAATAAGACTATTTTATATGATTATAGGTATATTATTTATTGTATCCCAGTTTGGTAAACCCCGCGCAACGATGCTTTTGCAGTTGCTTTCCTCTAACACCTTAGCTAGTACCCACTTTGCCATTGTATCCTTCATTGAGTGCCTATACCTTCCCCAAAGCACTGACCCATAAAATTGTTCTTGTGTTTTTTATTATTGTTTTGGAATGAGTAAAACATTAAAAGTTAAATAAAATTGCATAGCGAATTCCCAGTGTTGGGTTTTTGTAGAATATTCAAATATTTTGAATGTGGTTTTGTTAAATAAGTTTTATAATTCCGAAAAAGTGAGAACGGATAAATTCGGAACAAGTGGTTACATTCAAATATATGTTATGCTAGCCTAAATACTGGCCCGTAAACGTTCCAATTTTGTATTCTTCAATGAAAAAATTAAATAAAGACAACATTACAGCTTAAGTGATTATGCGTATTTAATAAAAATTTGGTGTTATTAACTTGTCTTACCCCACTGGTATAAAACACAAATATATAATATTATATTAAAAATACAAGTACAAATACAAATAATTAACACAAAATAAATAAATGAAAATAAATTTGAGTGCCAGTACTTAAGTTTAGATGTGTAAACTCCACAGCAAATAAAATAAAAATTAATTTCATATTCTATGGCTGTTCTTGTTACAAATTCAATTCATTCAATACATTCCACAACGTTCTAATTTATAATTCAATATCATACTTTCTCTTTTGCATGCATCCCAATGAAATATATTCCTTTCGAAAACCACTTTAGATACAGAGTTTCGCCGTAGCTAAAATTAGGCCAGCGATACTTTTGAAGTTACATTGCGTTGAAGGAATGAAAAACTTCAAAAATTCTGCCAAGTTCCCCTTCTGAAAGTTTCATCTGGGTTTCGGAGTCTGGTCAACTCTAGGGATCTTGACATCTTGACATCTATTACGACAGGGCAATATTGACTGTTAGGAAAGTCATCTTTGATTGTACAAGATGCACATAAAGGCTCATTTTCGGTATTGCTTACAAAGCATAAATCGGGACTGTAGTCTCTGCCCCATCCAGCTTAACGAAAATGTCACTTGTCTTTGGCGTCAAACAACAGATGCAAAGCATGCAAATCTGTCATCCCATGAGCTTTTTCCCTTTCTATTATCTTGTTAATTTTGCCATCAAATTCGTCGCCAAATCCAAATAGTTGAACTAATTTAAGGATGAACCACACATTCGACTGTGACAAGCATCTCTCTATGCTATTTCGTTGATCAGTGTAACTTGAGTTTCACACTGCAATATTCACTCCAAGCTACACTCCCTTCAAGATGCGCGTAGCATTTAGAGGTTCGCATACTTCGGTTCCTCCTCTCAAGAACCGTTTTTTGACCGAAATTCGACTGGATTCAAATAGCGTGTTCAGGTTTCGACTAAAAAAGTCACCCAACTCGGTATTATAAAGAAGAGTGTGGTTCGACTGGTCCAGCCTAGGGTTCAAACCGAAACAGTCATCCCATTCGGATTCGACTGAAGCAGTCACCCTCAGTATTTTATCCTCTCGCTGAGCAGAAAAATGGGAACAGAACTGAGGTTCGACTGCAGCAGTCATTTTACTCTGCTCCTCTCCAGTGGTACTGTGATCGACGTGTGCACTATTTCTGCTCTGCATTCCCGGACTTCACTATTTATAACATCCACACAATCACCACAGAAGGCAAACAGGGGTGCGATGTGATCGATTATTTCATTGCCGGAAGAAAACTTTAAAAAACTGAAGTAGTGTATAAATTTCTTTATTTTTACCTGGATGCACATTTTGTTCGAAAACGAATTAATTAAATGAATTTTCCAATACCTTTGGACAGCCTGAGTGTTCAACTCATTTAATGTACACACACAGCTAAGACGAACCTCTTACTGTGAAGGTTTTTTTTTTAATCCTCGGCAATGCTGTCGTTATTGGGAAACTCGTCAGCAGAATATTAAAAATCATCCTCACTAACTGTCATGCCTTCACATGCTTCAATTATACGTAAACATGGCCCTGTATAGCTTGCCTCTGTAAACACTTTCATAAGTGACCCTAAAATCAATAATAAGGTAATGTGCATCGACCTGGAGTTCGTAGGTTTTCTTAGGATTTGCCGTAGGGTGAATATATGATCTTTTGTATACTTGGTGGGCCTAGATAATAATAGATTACAAATGAGGTGGGACTTAGTGCACTAACCTAACCTTTATGCGAGCTTGCAGTTGTATAATTTGTCTCAAGGTGAGCTTAGGCTTATAGAGGCATAGAAAATGCTCTGCTCTTGCTTTGTTTTCGTTACATATTCCACAAATATTATCTTCCCATGCAGGGAGGTAGGTGATAGAATGTTTTTGGCTTTAATTCTAACCTTGTATTGATACTGTTTTTTTCAGGACTAAAAAATAGTCTTGTCATGAGGTGGCAGATCCATTTCTTCTCAATTATCGGAGTTGATCGTTGGCACATCTCAGGCATTAATTAAATAAATGCGGAGATGCTGATAACATACCTCTGTATTTGGAATACCTAAAAAAGTCTACTTTCTTATGGCACGGTAGTACGATGGAATTGACTACATAATTCTCCTATCTACTGGGACTTCCTCCGAGAAGTTGTATTCAAAATTATCATTTGGAAATGACAAGGTTTTCTTTTGGGCTACCTCGCTACCACAAAGAAAATATAACAAATAGTTTAAATGTATTTTACTCTATACACCTCATACGTTTATGGTTCGACCATATGGAAAGTACCAAAATCTATTCTAGATACGTAATGTCCTCAGACCCGTGAATTAGATAGATTCATTTATCTAGCCGTTTACATTTTCTATTACCTACAAATTTGTAATATTATTTGATCTTGCAATTTCAACTAGAAAACATTTGTTTTATTAATTTAATTTATTTAGTTATGGAAAAAGAAGGAAAACTACACAGCAAAAACTAGCTAGACACTTATGTAACCACTTTTCCGAAATAAATCCATTAAAACGTTTAACAGCAAAATATAAAACAGATATGCATTTGGTGTACAAAATCAGCAAAAATATATATCCCAAGGATACAAATTTAAATTTATAAAATACTCTCGTAGCGTTTCATGAAGTAAATTTGTTTTACTTTGTTGGTAGACTTTATACGAACCTCCATAGAAGTTAGTCGCATTATTTTATTAATTTATTTTTGGTTCTAAATATTTTATTTTATTTTATTAAATAAATTGAAAATACCGACTTAAATATTATAACTAGTCACAAGTATAATGTGCTAATTAGATATTTTAAATTTCGATTTCTGTAAATAATACAAAAAAAATTATATTAGTTTTTAGTCAATTTAAAGTTTTTGTAAGCAATATTAGAGTAACTATTGTATTTAATACTATATAATAGTTTGATGTTTAATAGCTCTCTTTATTTATATAATTACATAAAAAAAGAGAAAATTACATAAACAAACCAAATTTATTTTAACATTTACTAAAGCTATTTTTATTTATAGATGTGCAACGGGCGAGGCGTGGCCGAACATTATGCTGGCGTGCCTTAAAGGGAAGCCATGTGATGAGCGTGCGGAGAAAGGGGAAGAAACATGTGGTTCAACATTGGCATATGCATATTTTGTGTCATTCATATTTTTTTGTTCATTTCTGATGTTAAACTTGTTTGTCGCCGTCATCATGGATAATTTTGATTACTTAACACGTGATTCCAGTATCTTGGGTGCCCATCATTTGGACGAATTCGTTCGGATATGGGCTGAATATGATCCAAATGCGACGTAATTATCAAATTTAATTAATTGTTGCTGCTATTTTGTTATTTTTTATTTATTTTTTTATTTAAATATTTCAAAATTTTCAAAATTTGCTTTTTCATTTTTATTTTTTGGTATTTAACAAATTTGAATTGCTTGATCAAACTTTACGTGTGATTGATTCTTCGGTGATCGACATACGGTATCTAGTTCTCAAGACATATGTATTACTTTATAAAAAATAAATAAAAAATATTCGATTGCCAGAGAATCCAATCATTCCATAAACAAAATAATTGTATTATAATAGATATTGCTTTATTTCAAACATTTGTCTTTCAAATTGGTGTTTATCTCTTGACTTTTGTAAGATTGTTCGTTGTGTTCGTCACAATGTAAAAAAAACTGCACTCCTCTTCGAGTCAACACAACGATGTAAATTTATTAAATTGATTATTATTTGATCGTATTTGTGTCATATAAAAAAAAATCTTTAACCCTTAGAAGACCTCCGGAAAATAAGTTATCTATCGTAAAAGTGGAATCGATACAAACTGCGATCTTCAGATTGAGAAACATATGATGAATCAAGGGAAATCAGTAAATTGGGTGCACCTACAAACATATTTTTTTTTGTTAGCAATACCAACTCTCGATATTCGAAATCATTTTTAATAGATTCAAAGTAAGCTCTTGCTCTTTTCCATGCGGCTAAATATGCTTCTGAAGGAGAATTGATTTCTCCTTCCATACATAAGAAAACGAATCTTCTTCTTTTTAACCACGAGGCTTGACTAAAGGCATCATGACCTACCTCCTAGTGAACTACTTCCCTACTGGTCCGCCTGTGGGGTTCGAATATCGGCAGGCATCCCGATTCAGGAGTTTTAAGATTCAGCTCTGTTTCCCGATTGTATATGAAAATTGATTGATATTGTCTTTTTGGCAAGACTCGTAGGATCTCTCATTTGATCACGAAAGTATCAACTGATCGTATGTCGGGCGCTCAGTGGTTTCGAAAGGCCCTGGTTCAATCCCCGCCGGAGCCAAGTAACATCTAGAGTTTTTGTTTCACTGCCCCACCTCTTGCGAACGTCTGACAAACATCCAAGAGTATCAATTGTCATGATATGCTTCTCAAATTCGCCGTTCGGAATCGGCTTTAAATTGTAGGTCACTTCCACTTCGCACAAGAAACGTGGTTGGAGAAGTTAGGTTTTAAGCCCTGTATGGGCCGTTAATGCCTAATATATATATATATATAATATATATATATATTAACTGATCTGCTATTTTAGATGAACTTTTTTGGAAAAAAATATATTGAGTAAAACATTTGATGGTAATTTTGATATAAACACTTGGTATTAAAAGTTACAGGAACAGTTTTCTAAAGTAATCAACGGTTTTTTATGAACACACAAAAGTGAAATTAGTTCACCCAAGGAAAGATTTGATATCTTCATTATCCTCACTTAACAGCACAACGCTTTCCTCTGCCATTGTTCTAAGAATCGCCTTTTAGATATTCAGTATTATTATTAACTATTGTTGCATTTATATAGCGTTAGTGCCTGCACCTACGATTGTACAATGTGCACGCCACTTTGATTCGTTTTAATTATTCGTTATTTTGCTCTGTATTAACATGACGCATTACTTTTGAAATTGAAATGACAACACAGCAGTTGATATTCTGTAAACATTATTCGCCTTTAAAATGCAAATCCTACTCATTCTTTGAAATGTAAATCGCCTTTAAACTGCCGACAGGTTTTGGAAATCATTTTCATAGGTAAGACTGTCGATATCGATGTTTTAGATATAAGCATCGATAGCTTTACCTTACGCAACACTGAAAATCACTGTCATCTAACATCTTTTTTACGATTCCATATTGGCCATGCGATTTAAAATACGTCAAATTAAGACGACAGAGATTTCTAATGAGATATCCTCTCGGTTATATATTTCTATGAGAAAGCAATTATTTTTTATGAACCGAACAGTTGATTTTAGATTTTTTTTAAATGTCTTAAAATATCATCATTAAAATTGCTTATAAATATTAAAATCTATTTCATCCAATTAAAAGGTTCGGATACTAAACAAAATTATTACTCTGCAACCACTCGCAACTATTCGCTCATACCTATTGGATAAATAAAAAAGAAAATTGATTTGGAAAGTAACATAAAAAAAAATAATAAGTAAATAATAAAATCGAGACTTGGTTTTGTGAGTATATGGTCCGGAAAAAAAACCATCACAGGTACGCGAATTAATTTGTGCCATTGATAGCATTCTTTATGAAAAACAAAACTCTAATCGGTAGAAAAACGACAAATGTCTTACAAAAAATACTAGATAAGCTTAAGAATTTCAAGAATTTTTTTTATTAAGAAAAGTAACACAGTGGGAATGTGTTTTTGCATACGTAAAGGGTTTTTCAATAAGAGCGCTACAAAAGTTTTTTTTAAATAAAACAAAAACGGTTTTCGATATCAATGAAATTCTTTATTCCTGTGAAAGTACGTTCGATGCCATTATGTGTGGAACTCGATTTCTTTTGCATGGTCAATACGGGCACGCTTGCAGAAGTCCAGACGCTGAACCCAATTTGCGACGGTTTTCAAGCATAAATCGGCCGATACTGCAGCAATTTCACGTTCGATATTCGTACGAAGTTCATCAATCGTCGCTGGCTTGTTGCAATAGACCATAGACTTGACGTAGCCCCACAGGAAATAATCTAACGACGTCAAATCGCACGACCGAGGCGGCCAAGCGACTGGACCATTTCGTGAGATAACACGGTTTCCAAACTTGGTTTCCAATAAATTGATTGTGGCATTCGCTGTGTGGCTTGTGGCGCCGTCCTGTTGGAACCACAATGTCCGTCCTCCAAGTCCATATCATCCAATTGGGGCCAAAAATATTCGGTTATCATTCAACGGTAGCGATTCCCATTCACAGTAACGTGCCGGTCTTGATCATCACGGAAGAAGTACGGCCCAATGACGCCGCCGGGCCATAAACCCCAGCATACCGTAATTTTGTCGGGATGCAACGATGACTCATGGAGTACGTGTGGATTGCTGCCTGACCAATACCGCATATTGTGTTTATTGACGAAGCCATTCAGCCAGAAATGAGCCTCATCGCTGAAAATGAAATGAGCCTCATCGCGCTCTTAACGTTGAGGCCACTGACTCCGAAATTCGGTAGTAAATTTTAATAATTTCGACTCGTTGTTGGCTCGCATATCTTTCCATCGTAAAATGGCAAACCTTACTAAAGAGAAATATCGAAAGAGTGGACAGAAATTCGGCGTCGTTTGCTGTCCCTGTCGCTCTACTTTTGCAGCGTCCCTGTTGAAAAACCCTTTACTTACAGTTTCATAAGTGATATGACCAAGAATAGTGGCGCTCTTAAAAATAGGTATTTTTCGTCTTAACAAATTCTCAAAATGGTACGCGCCATTTCCTTATCTAAATCTCTGTTTTGAGGCGCTTCAATTACTCCAACAGAAATCGGCATCAACCCGGCTCGGCTTTTCTAAGCTGAATCACGTTTTCGGTGAACGTTCTGGTTTGTTAATTTATTAAACACACCTTCCTTTGTCCCTTAGTCAACCGATTAATTGATTAAACTTATACAAAAAAAAAAAATACTCACATGACTACTATGATCCGTCTGTGAGGCCGAACGCCGAAGTATCATAAATAAATAAAAATAATGGCTCGTATTAGTAAATCCTTAGTATGTTCAAATATAGAGCAAATGCTTGAAATTTCAGGCTCCGATTCACATTAATAAAACAAATATCGGTTGTAGCACAACCATATACAAAATTTATTAAAATAGTGGCCACTGAGTTTTATTTATATTCAATTTGTAAGACCTATTCTAAGGGTATATTAATTTTGAATCATAGTTTGTAGCATGCCTTAATATTGACCGTGGACCCCTAAAACTTACTTTATTCGTGATCAGCATCGATAGTAATAGCCGTGTTTCTTTGCACGCGGATATAGGGATAATTTGAAATTTGCATGTAAAATACAACAACAACTTATCCTATATACGCTAACTTTAGCGGGGATAGCTATCGCCGCTAAGTCAGTTAGCGGGGATAAACAGTGCTTCCAAAACCCATTTTCTTCGTTTCTGTTGAACCGATGCGATGAATTTTTCAGGAATTGTCAAAGTTTGATATCTCTCCGACCACTAACACATCCCGCCGAATATTTTGTTCGTGATTTTATTATTATTTTTTTTCAAACTTCATTATAAAGGTAATTGAATTTAGCAAATCTGTTAATGTGAAATTGTTTTTCATAATTTTAGAATATGCTTAGCATCAATTTCAATTGGCGGAAGTAAATATTTTTCAATTTCAGGATTTTCAATACAAATTTCTTAACTGCAACTTACAGCTGTGTCACGGTGCATGTCATAGGTGCATGTGTGCTGCCAAGTTTTTTTTGATGAATTCTTAAGCGGCGATAGTCGTTTTCTGATGCCATCCCTATATGCGCGTGCAAAGAAACACGGCTAATATCAATCTAGCCATGTCCGTCCGTCCATCTCTCTGCAATTTATAACTTGTAATCTATAGGTGCCCGAAATAATTAAATGTAGGCATTTTTAAAATACGCCCACTGACACGCCCACAATTGAAATAAACAGTTTTATCGAAATATCAAAGTTTGAGCTAAGATGCTGAAAGCTAGAAAATACTTTTAAAATCCGCCCTCCACCCAACACGCCCACAATTAAAAAAAAAACAGTTCTGTCGAAAAGTCAAAGTTTGAGCAAGGAAGCTGAAATTTAAAACAAACACTCTCTAAGGTCCCGAAATGCTGATGTGTAAAGTTTTTTTAAAATCGTCCCACTTACACACTCAGTAAAAAAAAAGAACGTTTTTTTGAAGAAATCAATAAAAATGAAGGATATAGGTAGTCTTTTTAAAAAATTCCTTCACACAAAATGCAAAATGTACAAAACAGTTATATATACCAATATGTGTATACCATATCCTTTTAACCAATCACCCATACTTTGATCTATGCCACGCCCACTTTATGCGGGATAGAAATATGAATGGGGTATCCAAAAGTTCGCCCAAGCGGATTGTAGCCTTTCCTTATGCTTTGTTTGAATTGAGCTATTAGGTTTTTTATCTTCGTTGGAAAAAAGGATGAATACTCACAATTTTTTTTTAAATTGTGAGGTTTTGTTTGTTATGTGGCACTTTTTGACCAAACTATGACATGTCATGTAGTTACTGAACGGGGTCGCGATTTATGGATGCATATGCAATAGATATTCGATATAATGAACTAATAAAAAATAAGCCTGTTCGCTAAAGTGAGGTTGTTCACTAGTTCGAACGGGAGCAAAAAGGCCTTTCAAAATTGATTTTAGTTCAAAACGCACGTTCCCGTGTACATGACACATGGTCCATGGTCAATCAATAATAAAAATGCAATTTATAAATCTGGTACTAATTGCGTTGGAATTATAAACCTACTCAAATATAGACGGCGTTGTTACCACCCATTTGCGAAACAGCAGATTTTTGGCGAAACTAAAATGTGTTTTTATACGTTCATTCAGCAAATCTCAATTTAATTATTCAGAAACACCTTTTCTATTTACTATTAGTTTCCGCGTGGTCAATTGGTTTAATGTTTCTAAATCGCATGGGGAAAAGCACTGAAATAGAGTTCCTTTTTAATTTTAAACTGCATTGATTACATTCTGTAGAATTTAAAGAAAAGATCTGAAGTCAATTATTCACTTTAAAAAAAACCATGAAAACTGCTTTTATCGTCTGCAAAAAATGTAAATCGATGCGATACGATACTTCATTAGCTATCGTGCAAATGCTATCATCTTGACGATGTTGTTTTGACGATCCGAGAGTAATCTGAAGCAGAAAATGAGTCGTCAAAACGATGACATAGACGACATCCATTTTAAAGTTTCCACGAAACAAAATCGTCAGACGATCACCGTCTTACGTGATGAAACCCCTGGAAAGAGCTTTTTCCTCATTTGTTCGAATTGATGGTGGACAAGATGGACTTTTCAGCAGGATAATGCCCCTATACATACCGCAAGGACAACAAAAGGTGAATTCTTAATCAAAATGTAAATCTATTGACAAGGTCACCATATTCGCCTGCCTTGAACATCATGGAAAACGTGTGGGAATGACTTTTAACCTTCCTATACCCGCGCGTTGGTCTGTCAGACCACCAATTTGAATTTTCGCATTTTTTTCAATAAAGGGAGAATGCTATCGCAATGAGCTTACTGGAAGCATGGCGCGAGCGCTTATGCAGAAATCGCGTGGGTCAGTACACGGCATCAATCGGTCGTTTCTTTTGGAACATGTAATTACGGATTGCTCCGAATACTATTGTGAGACGTCTGTGGAAAATTAGTTTATATAACTTTTTGTCTAATGTTGTAATCCTTAAGGTTTTTGATATATTTTTAATTTGTTTTGAAAAATTTAAATTTTATAAAATTTGCATTCGTCAGAAAATCTGACTATTTTCAGAGGCAGTAATAAAAAGCTATTAGTCACTAATTAAAGCAAATATTTTCCCTATATTTTATTTAATACTTTTAAGCACATCCATTAGTATTCATACAAATTTATTTTGACTAAGGCTTTCTTAAAAAAATAATGACAAATACACTCTAGAAATTTCGGTCCCATGGACCGTGCGCGGGTATATGTGTTATTTTTTTTAGCGCGGGTATAGGAAGGTTAAGAAAAGTTTACGAAGGGGGAAGACACTATAATAAATAGGCACGAGGTAATTGAAGCCATAAGGCGAAATGTCCGAAATGTCCCATTATTATTTGGACGCACTCTATGAATCTCTACATACAAGGCTATTGAAGTGATTCAACAATCCGGAGGCAGTATCCATTACTCATAACTTAATGTAAATTAAATGTAAAAATATATTTGTTTATGTCTTACAGGTAGATTTTGCAAGTCTGTTTTAAGAACTGATACAAATTGAAAAAAAATTCATAAAATTAAAAATGGTCAACCTAACCGTAAATTTCTTTAAACAGTGATCGATATATATCCTTCTCACATTATGCAAAAGTGTACCACCAGAAAAGTGAATGGTTTTAAAAACATCGTAGCATTTAAAAAAAAGTTGTCTGTCCTGAAACAAGGAGTATCGAATGTATTTTTCACATTTTATCAGTCGGAAAAAAGGCGGTGGGGTGGGGGGGGGGGGGGGGGGGGGAATTCGACTAATACCTATACAGCTGTTTAATTAAATGTACGTTGTACTGCAAAAATGCAGATCCGACGTTGCTTCTAATTGATATCTTCCAAATTACATAACTCTACGATTAGGGGTTTGGCTATATGCAGTCTGTCAGGGCAATCGCTTTTTTTAAATTTATATAGAGATGAATGGCTGTCTGAAGCTACATTACACGGGTGTTCTTGGGTATCAGGAAGATTCTGATCTATTGCCTTCAATTTAGAAAAAAATATGAAAATATCAATACGTTTTAGTATAATATAAGAATTTGTTTGTAAAAAAATACCATCACTATTAAATTAAGACCCATAAAAAAGCCTATAGTCGTATTATCGTGTTGCCTTAGCTCAAATTCGAATAATGGTCTCCTAAGGGTTATTGAAGAAAAATCCTAAGCGCGAATTCTTGATTCATTTTATTTCAATTTTAAATAACAGGCTTCAAAATAAAACACTAAATAAAAGCTTAAATCAAAAAAACCACATAACTAATATTTTAATAATATAGACAAAGAAATAATAATCAAACTTACTTTCAACATTTTATTTATGTTATTTGCATTCATCTTTAATGTTATTGTACATAATTTTCTGTGTGTGTTATTGATCGTTGTTTAAATGTTTTTTATATATTTTTTTTGTATCTGAATGGTCACCCAAAACTTTTACTCTGGCCATTCATATCTTGAGATCAATTTGAATTGAAAAACATATACTATTGCAAAATTTTTCTAGGGGTAAAATTCACTACACAGAAATGTATGATATGTTAAAAAACATGGATCCTCCATTGGGGTTCGGTAACAAATGTCCCAATCGCCTCGCCTACAAAAAATTAATACGAATGAATATGCCATTAGATGACGAACTTAGAGTGAATTTTACAACGACCTTATTCGCACTGATACGAGAAAATCTCAGTATTAAAATGCGATCCGGTAAGTAATATTTGAATTTGTTTCCTGTTTTTTTGTTAATTCGTGAAGAATACAGGTAATACCTTTTTGGAATCGGAAATCAACTTGATTAGGTTCATTGTTGTCTTGAGTGTAGTTGAAGTCAGAAAATTGATTTTCTTGTACATTTTTATTCTCTCTCAATGCTTATTCATTGGGCTTGAATGAGCAGAAAGATAAAATTAATTGAAAGCATTGTAGGAGGAAAAAATGATCAAAATGCCCAAACTTAGGGCATATACTCGTTATGTTGCTTTGATCAATTAATATTTATATTGTTATTTTTGTGTAGTGTGATGTAAGCAAAATTAAAGGCGGTTACTTTTCTTGAAAAACCACGCATTCATTGTTCGAAATTTTATGAGGCGCAGTATCATTAGTCCATGGGTAAACAATGATGAACTTGCAATCCATCCGAGGGCTACATTTACGCCTCCGGAACTATAATTTAGTCGGATAAATGATATGCGATCGTCAACATTTTTAAGAAAACTGTTGAAAGGTCTTTAAGCCCAAAATCCGGTAGGGATATTCGGGCCCTAGGGCTATATGATAGACTTTCTATGTTAAATAAATAGGCATAAATGATAAAAGTTAAACTTAAAAAAATATCAACAAGTGATAATATTGTCTCCTTGGAATCGTAACGCAACCAAGACAAGCGTTCGGGGTCAAGGCTTCCTTGGATCTTTAAACTATTAATTTTTTTACTCCTGCTATCATGTTATGCATCTTCATTTTAGCTGCCGTTTATTTGACCCCAATCGCGTGTCGTTGGCCAGTCCCATCTACAGCCGACAGCCACCTAAACCTAACCTAACCTAACCTATTTGACCCAATACTTTTTAAACATTATTCACATTGTAAACCGTACGTAAGAACTGCATTGTAGAGCATTCCTTTCAGGAAAAGATGCATTTGTCGGCCACGGAAGATAGCTGAGTTCTCCCGTCGTTTTGTTCACCCTTCGCTTAAAAGATAATTGATGTCTTCATCGTAGGTTGTTTCTTTATTGTTCATTCACTTTTGTATTTTAACTTTTCGAACTCGCGAAGCCCTTTTTCATAGAAATAAAAGTTTGGGTGCTCTGTTTTCTTGAAGCTGGTATGATTCTTATTCCCTTCCCAAAACATCTACCCATGCTTCAAATTCACGGGAGCTGACCAAGGTCGCAAAGCATCGGATATCACCCTGTTGTCGAATCCCTTACATGGCTTATGCCTGTACTGTGTTACTAAAAAGAGTTGCTTTTCAATCCTGCCTGATTATGTTTACGCTAGTGCTGTATGCGAGCATTTGGGTATTTAACTTTTGTATATTTTAAGAGCGAGCTGGATCAATACCTTAGATTCTTGAAGTGTAATTCATTTTGGCTTAATCTTATTAAAAAAAAACTCATGCATATTCATATATCAATTGTTGGATTTCTGTGACAGCGACGTTATGATCTGGGTTAAAGCGATCATAACCCTCCTACTTCGATGCGTCCCTACTGGTTTGACTAACATAATTATGTCAATTAAAAAGGCTTCCTTTTATTTATTGACATTAAGTCGGGTCTTCAATAATATTGAACGACTCTGCCTCAGAAGACCCTTTATGTACTTCCTAATGTACAAAAAATATTCAAATATTCTTCACAGATGAAAAATCCTTTTTATCGGAACAACTAGTTTGTTAATTTGAAATTCAAATTTCTCGGCCTTGTGTAAAAAGTGTAATTTGTTATGACTCATTTCGAACTGTACATTATGAGTATTATGTGTTCTTACAAAATTATATGTATGTTTCTTGTTAATGTACCTTTTAAAATTATCTCACTTATTTGAATTTTTTAAACAGCCGAAGAAATGGATCAAGCCGATATGGAACTTAGGGAAACCATAACGCATATATGGCCGTTACAGGCCAAAAAGATCCTTGACTTGTTAGTGCCGAAGACCGATCAACTGAATAAGGGAAAACTATCAGTTGGCAAAATTTACGCTGGTTTTCTTATATTAGAATCGTGGCGTAATACGCGATTTGGCCAAATTGATTCTGGCATGCCGGTAAGTTATATTTGCTTAAACTTTTTTAAAAACACATAACTCATTACTTAGGCAACAAAACAATATGTGTAGAAGAACAAAATAATAAGAATTGGTATTGCATTGGTTGAAAATATGCTTTTTTTTTGTTAACGAAAAAAATATATAAATTGTAATTAAAATTATCATTGGCTATAAGTATCAACATAAAATAGGTATTGAATATAAAGCCAGGGAAGATGTACACACAAATTATTTTCAACATTTATGTGTAGATAACCGAATTAATTTGTTATATTCTTTTAGTACAAATTGGTTCAATTTATATCTTTATGATTGTATGTACTATATGTTTTTATTTAAAAAAATCTGTTATGATTGCAAATCAATGTCAATGAGCAATTTACAAAATAAGCAATATATAACTGTGAGAACACCGATTCTTTTTGAAGCCGCCCATACTGGATAAAAAGACATTGAATGAAAGTTAACCTTTAACTAGTAAGACCCAAGTGGTTGACGATCAACAAACGATCGTAATACGGTTTTGTTACAGTGCATAAATGAAACAATATGAGCCCTCTATCTTTTTTAGGGAAATCCTTCAACGAAATATTCTTCCAGATTTCTTTGATTGCTGTTGTAAGGGAGTTTTTGTCTTCAAATTGTTGGCCAGACTTCTCTCCCTTACGACCCAGTCATTTCCAACCTTTTAAGTACATTTTCTCAAAAATCTTAATTATCAGTGAAATCGTTGTGCAAAGGAAGAATACAACTTTTCCTTTAATGACTACATTGGATCAGTTCTGAAAAGTGCGAAGATGACAATCATAAGCTGTCTGGGCACCATGTCTCTTATATTTTTCCAGAATGCGGAGGATATATCATCTAGCTCAACTTCTTTACGTTTTTAAATTTTTGTTTTTTTTATATCTGACCGCCTTCTCAACTTCATCGACTTCATAGTGAGGAACGGCTCTTGGAAGTCGTACCTGAGTAAACTGATCGCTTAAAATCCTTTACAAAACTGTCGCCACCAGTCACTTTCAAAAAGCGACATAAGGTCAAATTTCGAGATTTGGGCTTATGACGCTTGGGGTTATGTCACGACACCAGCTCATGTCCATCGAATTTTCTTTACAGAAACTGCATTATTTGATTTGCAGTATGAAATGGCGCACCGTCTTGTTGAAACCAGTAACCGTCCAGACCTTTCTCGCACATTCTTGGGCAGACATTATGAGTCAACATCCACCGATATCGACGAATAGTGTTGTCAGACGGTGTTTGTTGGCCACGTTATTTTCGACGATATGCACATTTAGTAAACACAACTGAAGGACTATTTTTAATATACAGCGTCAATCTTTCGGCGCATTGTTTCGGTGTGAAGGTATTCATGGTTAAAATCGTACTGAATTGACTCTTCAAAAACATGTCTATTCAAGTCAATCGGTTGATAAATATCAAAGTTATCTAATGTTTATAACCGACGTAAAAGATGGAGCACCCTATTTCATCACGTGATCTTACCGTCCTTGACACCATATATGCCGTTTCCGTATTTGTCATAACATCAGCGTGTAAACCACTGTTGCGATCAGGGAACTTAATTGAGGTGTGTATTTTTCAATCATCTGAGAATAACCCGGGACCTGTTTCACAATATACCAATTAACTACTTGTATTTCTTTCTTGTCGAAAAGCAGTAAGGAGTGCGATTTTAATGCCGAGTTAAGAAGACGTGTCTACAAATCGGTACATGCACCAAGATATCCGGTTCCAGCTTTTTTGGGGGCGCAGTGGCTCTGTGGTAAGTGCGTTCTGAGCGAGGGCTTCGACGGTCGAATCGCACCCAGAAACACTTAACATTTTTTCCACTGTGCCACCTTCTACGAAATTCTGATAAACATGCCGCATCAACTTTGAATTGTAGCAGATCTCAAATCGCCTTTAACCAAATAGTTTGTATCGTTCACTTGATGTCGCTATAAACAGTAGTCTTTGCATTTTTTTCATTGACGAGAGATTGGTTACCCTGTGTTTCGTCCACGCGCTTTTAAATAGACATATTGGGCTGATTTTAAAAGCATGCAAGATAACGGATGTTAGACTAAGTTTCCCTGCCTTGGGAATAAAACAAAATATTTATATAGACATTCACGGTTCATCCAGGGCCTAAAACCTAACCCCCCGAAGCACTTTCTTGTGCGATGTGGAAGGACCTGTAATTTTATGCCGGCTCTGAACGGCAAATTTAAGAAGTTACTCATGATAATTTATACTCTTGGATATTTGTCAGACCGCAAGAGGTGAGGCAGTGATAAAAAAGCTCTTAGGTGTTTCTGGCCCCGGCGAGATTTAAATATAAGAGCCTTTGATAGTTCAACACACTATCTAGTGGTTATCTTCCTTTAAATAACTTGAAGATGATGGGATATTTTCAATAATTCACAAGAAGGCAATTCATATCCTAATAGCGACCCCCAATACAACTTTTTACTTTTACAATTATCGGGAACTACTATTTAGATGTCTGATAATCACGAATTCTATGGAACACTGAGTTAAGAGCCTGAATGAAAACTAATTCGAGTAGCAATGAAAAACTCTTTTTTTAACGCTTTTTTAACACTATAAAAGTCGTGATAGTTCACGAAGGTATTTTAGGAATGCTATTCCAAAATGAAGCATCCGGCTTTAACCGCTTTTTATATTTCGCAAATATTTTTTTCAATATTTTGTTGGATATTCTTTCAACTTAATCGTTACTGTGAGAACACCCTTTTGACAGAGTGTTGCTGAAAAACTGTAATTTAAGTAAAACCACTGTGTACAATTTTCTTATTGCGAAAACATGAAAATATTCATAACAGATTTTGTATTTTATATTATTTATGTACATATAAATTTCTTTAGAAAATGTTTTTTTTTGCAAGAAAAAGACAACTATATACATTTATATAAGAACTTAGGATTTCTGAACACAAATATTAAATTTAGTACATTTGCCGAGGTAAACACTTTAATCATTTTCTGTTAAATTTATTTCACGTGTGATAAAAAATAATGCAGAATTGGAAGGAGGTATATTATATCGCACCAAGTATTATGTTTGCGTTTTGTTTGAGTTTTTCTTCTTAAAAAATAATTTGAATATACATAATTTTCCTTTTAAATATAACTTTAAAATTGATATTTTAAATTTGTGTTATTCTCTTTGAAGTAAAGTAAAGTCGATATTATAGTGATTATTTATTATTAAACATTATTATTATAAAACAATAAATAATTGTATTAATCAGTGTTAATTAAAATAGAAAATGTTAATAAATATTTTAGTAGGTAACAAGTTTCATGACCATAGCAAATGTTGAAACGTGCACAAATATTTAGGTATACAAATGTGTTCTTAAATTTCGTTTTATTCAAGGTTCTTAAGGTTAACTTTTTGCATTATTATTTAAGTAGTTAAAGTTATTTATATTTTCTATAAAATAAATAACATCTACAAAACAAACATGTTTAAATAATATATTTTCTTACATTTTTTTCATTTACTTTTTATTCACATCATAACGACTTGCAATTTCTAATTAATAAAACAATGTTGTTCCATGCAAAAGGCCAAGAAAGATGATGACATGAAAAATAGTCCTACCGCTGCCGATCAGCCGGTACATGCCTTTGCCAATATTTTCAAAATATATATTAATTTTTAAATAAGAAAAGATATTCACTATTTATGTTTAGTTACGCTATACTCCATGAAATAAATAAATTTTTCTCGCTTCATTTGTTGGCATATACATAAATATGTTTATTTATCGCTAATGAAATGATTATTTTGTCCTCTTGCCTTTAATATACTTTGGAATTTTCCTCATTCACTTTTAAAGTGAATATTTAATACAAACCTACCTCATTTGTCATCCCTTTTCTTAGAATATTCGTTCTTATGTCTGTGTGTCCTTACAATCCATTCCAAAGGAGTAAACTAATTGAATTGAAAGAAATTCAATATTTTACAAAGCTTGGTTTGCTGTTGCCAAATCTAAACCATTTGAAACATTTTTGCTACTTTTAAAACGATTTTATTGTTATGATTTAATGAACAAATTCGGCTACTTTTTAAACAAAATATTTTTTTGTTCGTGCACATTTTTTATTATTTCTTAAGTTTAAGTTCTTTTTAATTTTTTTGTTTCGTATAAATTTCAGTACAATGGTTGCTTTCTATTAAGCAGACACAAAATATATCCATTTTCGTCATGGCGTCTTTTATGTACATAAATTTGTGTCATTATGTAGCTATATGATATCAATAGTTTTTTTCTACTATTAGGTATATGGGAAACTATAGTTTTAATTTCAATTACATAATATATTTACTAATATGTATTGCATTCGATAGTTTTCTTTGGTTGTATGTTCATATTTTAATGAATGAATAATGCTGCGTTTTTATTTACTATAGTGTTCTGAACAGGTTACATGTACAGTTAACTAATTCTCATAGTCACAAGCTGCGTTGGGCGCTACAAAGCTTCAAGCCTTTCAAGTCTTCAGGAAAAGACGACATAATACCTGCCCACAAATATTATCCTGCCAGTGCTTGAGATGATTCTGAAGAGCTGTCTAGATATGGTACATATTCCTCGGGAAGAAAAGTAAAAGTGATTTTCGCAGGGTAACAAAGTGGGCAAAGTCCAACGCACAGCTTGCCTGTGAATTAGCGGTGCATCCCTATCAGCTCCCTCAGCAGCACCAGAGAGTAGCCAAGCCGCGATTAAGTCCCTGAACTCAGTATTACTATAACGTAGCCATAGACTGCCGATCATCTATCAGACAGATGGCGGACCATTTCAATATTCACCTCTGTTGGGTGCCGTGGCATACAGACGTTGGCGGGAATTGCAGGGCAGAGGAACTCGCCAAAAAATTAACCACTAAACGTCTTTTACCTTATAAAGGTTCTCTAGGTATACCAATCGTTAAATGGAAGCTGATCGCAATCGGGAGTACAAACTTTAGGTGAACTACATGTGGTACTACATGTATAGCGACTAAGCAGATCTGGTGAAGGGGGTGGTGAATCAGTGTCTGTAGTGACAGTGAATCTGCCCTTAAGGCCTTGCTTACTTTTTAACCACACCTAGGATAGTTCGCGAATGCAATATATCTCTTAATTCGCTCTGGAGGCTGAATTCACTCAGTCTTCTCTGGGTCCCAGGTCGTAACGGGATCATAGGAAATGAGATATCCGATGGACTCGTTAGATAGTTAGATGGGTTTCACATGAACACAATCGCAGATGATATGATTCTCCAGGATGCAGAGAGATTCAAAGAATTCTTTCCGACGTTTGCGAATAATCTGCGGCATTCTTGTTGTCTCTCAACAAAAAAGACTGCAGACAAATTACTGGCGTTCTGACGGCATCTTAAGGTGCTATGCTTAAGCGATATCACGAACTGCAAAGCCCGTGGAGAAAGCGATGATGATGGTCCTGCTTTTGCTCGAATCAGGTCGCAGGTATTTGGTGCTGATGTGGTGAGTACTGTTAACCTAAGCTCCTTATCCTTGAAGCGCACACTCGTTTTTCTTAAATCTAATCGCCTTCTCGTTTTTCCTAGACCCACCTGATATCACAATGAACCTTACCGTTTTTTTTTTTTTTTTTTAATAAAAAAGGAAATCCAAATCCCAGAGCACTCAGACTCGGTAACGTTCCATTGTACTACCAGGCAGAAATCCTCCTTTTGGTGTAGAGGCATGTGATTGGGTGGCGTATGTTGTTGTTCCCCATGGGGATTGAACCTGCACCGCACGGGTCACAAGCCAACACACTAACCTCTACACCGTCGCCACCCATCAACCTTACCGACGCAGGTGGAGACATCAACATCATGGCACTCAGCGTGACAAATTGACATTAGTTTGGTTCTGACAAGAAAAGTTAACATGATTGACTTTGTACTGAATCAAATTAAGACTGTCACTTTCTTACCGAAAGTCAATCTCATTTAAATCTGTTAAATAAAAATAAATTTAAACTCTCTTTCTCAAAAAGTTAAAAAAAAAATCTTGTCAGACATAATTCTTTGACAGCAAGCATTCTTCGGTATGAGGGAGCAATCAACACTCATCATTTTATTCACACAGCTACGCAAATAAACTAGTATTCAGCAAGTTACTGCGAATTTTGTGTACTGCGTTAATGACAAATTGAAGAGATTGATTTTAATGGCGAAACATGTTATTCGTTAGTGTTTGTATTTTTATGCTGTGCCATTTTATAACCTACTACTGAATAGTTTTTTAAACATAGGAATATGTCTATCTACGTTATGTAAACTATTCCATTTATAGAAAGTCAATATTTCGGTCTTGACCTGCTTAAAAGGAATCCATTTTTGTTATCATCTCACGCCCAATTCTTGTTTTCACTAAAATGAACCGCTTGCAGTTCAGAATCGACCCTTAGCTGTCAATAAAACTACTTTAGGAATTAGACCTAACGGCCTTCTCGAGATGTCCTGATACTTATATCGAAACAAAAAGGCGACGACCTGCAATCAGGAAAAAAGAGAATCTTATAAATATATAACTTTGTAATGAAATTTTTAATTTTTATTTGTTGTTCTACCATTATAACTTTTGCACCACTTGGAATGAACAAAATTTAGTTTAAACAAAAACTATCAGACACCAAAAATAGAAACAATGAACCACTTATGTAGATATATAATTGCTCGTTACAATATTTTATTATTTTTTAACTCAAAATTGCCTCTTACAGTTCTTTAGAGTTAATGCTATGGTCTTAGAATTAGTATTTACTTTTCATATTATTTATTTAAAACCTTAGTCCTAAGTAAACTAGGGAAATATTCAATTAGATTACAATAAAAATTAACACAAAAAAAAAATAGTGAAGACAATTTACATAGAAATAGAAAACAAATCTACTAATTATTGTCCTATATTTAAAAGCGATATATACATATTTTTTTCGATTATAATTTAGCAACGAAATTATGCATGTATGTATACTTTTTCATTTACTTAAATTTGGCATGCTTAGGTTTTTTATCTTTTGTTTCCATTCTTTTACTTTTGAAATTTAAAAGTATGTACTAAAGATACTTGCACTATTAAATTTTACTTAACAAAAACGAAATTTATATTTTCATATATGACAATATATATACATATTTTAACAACTTCAGAAATCAATTCGATCTGTTTAATAATTATAGGGAAAACATCTGTGTATGTCTTACACATGTATAATGTCCGTCCCAAAGCTATGTATTATTTTTTATTTAACTATAATGCACTTTGTCTCATTATTCTGTAAATATGTACCATGCAAAAAAAATACTTATCTATCGAATGGGTTTCTGGAAACTAATTCATGAACTCTTAATACAATCTCAAATTCCATGCATAATATTCCTAGAAGTGATTTTTTTAAATAGATTTATTCTTCTTTTTAAAAACAAAAAAAAAAACATAATATAATAGATAGTTTTTGCATGATATAGAATATCTAAACAGTTTTAATAATAACACTAAATATAATTAAAACAATTAATTAAATACCAAATAGGGTTAGCTTCAGTAAGCTAGAAGTAAACGTAAATAATATTTTTAAAAAACATATCTTAAATTTTACCTTTTATTATAGTTAACAATTTAGCTAACTTTTCCATACGAAATAATCTTTTTTTGTACAACAAATGCATTTTTAATAAATACAAAATTTTCTTGCTTGATTTTTTCGAATCTTTCTTGCTCTTGCTCACTGCAAACCGTTTGCTAAAAAAAAACAAAAAAAAATACCAAAAAAAAAAACAATATACAAACATTATAATAAATACAAAAAAATAACGTTTGGTCATCTCGGAACAACACCCCGGAACATTGGATCTATGACAAATAAAAATCATTGTTAAAAATACACTAACAAATTCACATTATTGCTCGAATGTATAAAAATCCATCATAAACAAAATCGCCTAAAACAAAACAGAAACAATCATTCTTCAATTGCCTGCTTGATATGGCTGCTCTAGAGAAGGGAGGCTCACGTACAGGTTCCATTAGTTTAGAGCCCAATAACGAAGGTGCTAATTCACAAACACATTTGCTGGCTAACAATAATAATAGTAATCAATCAAGTAATATTAATATTAATAACGGTGAGGCTGATCACAACAGTTTGGCGACATTAGCACGTCGGAGTACGATACGAAAGCGATCAATTAGGTAAACCAATACCAAACAATTTACTTTCTTTCTCTATTTTAATTTTAATTTCCTTTTTTTGATATTGTTTATAATTCTAATTAGTACTGACATGATTGCTTATTACTAGTCTGGTTAATTTAGTGTAAAACGTTTTAAATGGTTTAGTCTTCGTCTATAAAAACACATAAAGGCTACTAGTCCGCTTGGACGAACTGTTGAATACCCTGTCCATAATCATTTCCCCTAAGGTAGACGTGCCATTGGGTTGAGAGTAGGACATTGTTAACATATTTTGGTGCTACTGTTTTAAACTTTTTTTATTTTCAAGCAACCACAAGATTCTGTTGTTCATTCAACCATTAAAAGTAAATTGGCTAGGCCAATGTGAATTTATGCAAAGCTTGGCAGCCTAACTGCAAGTCTGTTATCATACAAAAAAAAAAAATTGAATTGTTAACAACTTTTTTGTCAAAAATACCCCCCAACAAGTCTGCTTGGAAAAACTTTGTATTGACGAATTGTTAGAAAAGACTGTGAAGAATACCACCATCGTTTTGTTTGATAAAACGATTTTTGTCAGTAGTCTAATTTTAAAAATCTTTACTTTACATGATTACCTTGAAGTGACTAGATCGACATTACTATCGATGCTCATTACAAATAAAGTAACTTTATGATTCAACAACCTATATTTAAGAGTGTTACAAACTATGATTCAAAACTAATCTACCCTTAGGGTGAACAAATATAGGATAGAATATTTTAAAAGCAATCTTCTTCCCAGTTGACACTGCTACTCATGACTCTTAAATTAATTTTCAAGCTGTCAGGAGTTTTGAAAGGTCCTTTATCCAAACCACCAAATACTGTATTGTACCTATACGAGACCAACGCAAAGTGGCACGGTGCATATGGCACCATCCTACCATGAACTAAATAATTCCATATTTCTTAAATCAATCTACTCTTTTGGTTGATCTTCGATTGCTTATTTACATTACTGTCTTTTAGAAACCCTAGAATAGCGGATGCTTTAGAATTTTCATGAGTCTTGTAGTTGTGTTTTCTACATCCCAGCTGAATGTACGCCATGCTGTGCGTTAAGCACTTGTTACAGAACTTTTAAACTTCCTCTGAATGGCTTTATACAAGCCCCAGTCTGTGGGAAAACTTGTGGCTTAATAGATTAATAGAACTCTGGTTTTATTTCTTATTGATGTCATTCTCTTTGCATTAGTTGCAATCGCAAACGTCAAACATTAACAGCCGAATTAATAAATGCCAATTATGGGTGAATTATCTTTAATCAATGAATTAAAGAAAAATCTTAATAACAAACTTTTTCTTAGGGTTAATTGACGTTGCTAAACATGCAATCAACTATAGGTCCGTTCGCGTACTTTATGTGTAGAAAAATGAAAAGTGTCAAATCTCCAAAATCGAGAGAGAATCCTCTCATTTCTAAGAAAAGTACGCGAACGCTTTTGTGTAAAAAGTTGAAAAAACATCTAAGTTTGGCTTGAAAAGAAGCAACAGCTGTTTTTTTTGCTGGCAAACTCATAGGATTTCATCATTTGACAGTTTTCATTTTCTTACCAGCTGAAATTCTGTGTGAAGAAAAATGAACGAAACTACATTTTTCTTTCGTTCATCTTTTTACCATTTTCTCAGCACGCGAACACGTTTGTGTAGTTCTGCACGAAAGTTTATATAAATTTACGTTTGCATATTAGCTCGCGAACGGACCTTAATTCACCGAAGTAGGTGAATTAACGAGTAATTTAGTTAAAGTATAACTGACAGCATTCTTGACAACTGACAGTAAATCTTTGAACCAAATTGGATGTTGTATATGGTATCGCAATACAATTTATTACTTAACGTTTCCCAATTTTCATACCATTTATAACTTAACGACAATTAGCTAATGCAATTTTAAATTAAGTTTTAATAAACCATACAATAATACAATGTGCGGCTGTAAGACCCATTTTTTCCCAAAAGCTTTCCTACCGGCATTCAGTCCCTTTTTATACCCTATTCTAAGGGTGTATTAATTCATGATCAGTATCGATGGTAATGTTGATCCGGTCATATCCGCCGTCCGTCCGTCGGCAATAATTAGGCCTTTAAACTGGAGCTGGAAAACTGAAATTTTAACCAGAGTATAATGGTTATACCCGAAATAATCAAGTTTAAGATTTTTAAAATCAGCCCACAAATTTTTGGAATTTTGAGCTAGAGAGCTGAATTTGTAATATATTGTCTTTAGGCCCTCAAAATGCTCGGGAGTTAAAATGTTTGAAATCCGCCCACTGACAAGCCCAGTTTTATAAAAAAAAACAATTTCGTCAAAGTTTGAACTAGGAAGCTGAGATTTGGAATATATACGCTCATGTTTAAATATTTCTTGCCACGCCCACTTATAACCGGCACCATGCCATTTCAAGTTCCGCAGTTTGTTTTGTTGATTGTCGAAAGTTGGTTGGAAGCTTGCGTACATGTAACGCACTGGAGTGCAACAAAAAAGTATCTATGTGCCTAACCAATAACAAATTTAATGTATCTATAAGACCTGAAGTCTCATTATGTAAGATGATAATCGTTTGACGATACCTATTGTTTTGCCGATGGTTTTGCTTCGTGTTAATTTTTAAATGGCTGTCGTCTCAACGTTATCTTTTCAACGGCTCCTTTTCTGATTCACATAACATAAAAGTCGACTGAAAAGCGCACACGATAGAATTGTGAACTCTTAACGACAACTTTTGCATGCATTCCTTAGCGTAGAAGTCTAAATTGGAACTCCTACATTAACAAACAAATTACAAAAGCTACCAGTGCTTTGTGGCACTACCGCCGCATGTATGACATGACCTGGGGTATCTCGCCAAAGATCAACTACCGGGTATATAGAATGATCATTAGGCCCATTAGAAATATGCTTCAAAACAATGCTGGACTAAAGCCACAAAAAAATAGCGATCTCAAAGTTCAAAAGGGTACAACGGCTTGCATGTCTAGGTATCTCCGGAGGAGCATATAGGAGCAATAATTGGGCTAACACCTCTCCACATATACTTAAATAAAGTGGAATTCGCAGTGCAGCAAGTTTAATACAACTAATTGATTTAAGGCGTAGTGGCGTAGTGACGTAGTGAACTTGTGGAACTTGACATGAACTGCGCGGTCACAGACCGTCTTAATAGGTCTTAATGCTTTAATAAACGGATCTCAACAGAGATCCCAAATAGGGAAGCATGGATTCGCAATAATCCATCAAATAGTCACAATGGCATTATGTGATAAACGGATGATTTTAAAATGGAAACTGGCGTGGGCGTTGTTATATGCGGGCCACACTTCAACATGGTAATACTCGTACCTATGGGAGAAAGCTCCAGCGTATTTCAACCAGAGTTCCACACCATTCAAAAATGGGCCTTCTTCAGGGAACAACGGATATAAAGATATAAAGATGTCTTGGTAAAATCGTGTGTTTATACGGAAAGAAGAAATTCAAGTAGCTTTAATATATCTTGGCCCCTTAAAAAAGAGTAAATAATTATAATAGTAGGAACGGCTCTTACGCTGCCGTGCGAAATTAAGCGAATACAAGGAGTTCATATTATGCGTCTATATTAGCGGAGTGCTTCGTTTCGTGCAGTTTTGGTTCCCTTTTGCTTGCGTACGTAAGGAGCGGTCCCATCCGAAGTTTACGTACGAACATTTCACAACCAGTTGTTGGTATAGGAAAACGCAGATAGTTGCTTCCTTTAATATACGTTTCTTATGGGCTTCTTAATCAATTGATGGATCGCAATGGAACGGTTCATTTAAATGTGACATTAGTATCATATTACATCCGTCTGTTATAGTTGGGACTCTTAGGTAGAACTATAGAAGTCCGAGCGGAACGTACGGCGTCGTCTAAAACAGAGGGAATATAAAGAATTTGTATTGTGTACCCCCAAAAGCGTATTGATCCGTTTCGTAGAGTTTCGATTACTTCGGCTTACGCCCGCACATAACGATCACATCCCGCGTTCTCATTCGCATTCGCATCCAATACGTACCTTTGACAAACAGTTTTTTGTATTGGCAGATGCGTTTACAGTTAGGCCTTTTTCATTATTAGAAAATTCGGAACCAATTTATCATGTGGGCTATGAGATCGATCGCTCATTAATGTCTTTGTTTTTAATCAATCATCATTATACCTTGAGATAACCATTGAAGCCTTTATACTGATTTTACTATACAAAAATTAAGTAATATGCAATCAAAATTATTAAAAGACAGACAGTACTTCCCATTTTCCCTTAATCTATATTTTATTTTCTAATATTTATTTGTAAGTATATGTTCTACTTTTATTTTCCTTTCCCTTATTCAATTTTATTGACATTTTTTAAAACCTCTTCTAATTTTCTAAAATTTCAGAAACAAAAAGGTGATAATATACTATAAAAGTGGTAACACAAAATTCAAAACATTATGTTTTCCCGATGTGATTTGTCGATATGTTCAATATATATATCTAGTATACGTATCTATACCTACATATATATTTTGGAAACAAAAAAAGTATTTAGTCTTTATAGCCCCTTATTTCTAGTTTCGGTGTTATTGTTTTTCTGTTGTAAACGCCTTAGTCAAACAAAGTTTCTTACTAAATGTTTAAACAATAATAACAAATGTCAACGACAAAAGTTGTATTGTAGGTGCCTATAGAAATTAGTCGATCTAAATAATATTATAGAATATTAGTATTTTTCACGAATTTCTCAAATTGAAACATTAATGTTCACGAAAATAGCTTATAGATTTAAGAATTCATCAATATTTTATTTTTAAAATATTTATAGTGATATGTTTACGTATTTATTTTTCTCTCAAGTTATGAAACTTTTTGTACTAGATCTTTTCTGAGGACTTTATATTATGTCATAGGAAAGTGTTAGCATTTTCTGATAAATTTGTAATTCGTTCTTGTTTGGATAGGGCCGTATATCTGTCATTAGAAGCTTTTTTTCAATAACAAATACATATGATTTTATTATTAGTTTTCTATTTCCCACTAGATGCCACTAGGTACGACAATGTTGTTAACTTGTTTGGCGGGTACAGGTTTTCGGTCTTTTTCAGACTTATATGATACCATCCCCACGTATCAGGAACGTTTGGTGCTCGCTTCATTGCTAGAAAAGACTAGCTGATGCACTTTGTATGACTATAATTATGTATTAAATTATATACAAAACAGATGAAAATGTTTGATGGTACGGTAAATCCAAAATGAAAATTACTGTGGTTACTATGAACATGTATAAGAAGCACACCATCAAAGAGCTGATAGATAACCTTGCAGACATTTAGAGTCTGTTTCATAATGTAAAAGTAAAGATCTGAGTAGTTGCCCAACACTTTATTTACTCTCCGGTTAAATTTATACATTAGCGAACATCCATCCTTCTCATTAATTATAGTCTTACGTCCTTGTTAAAACAATACGTAAAAAGGAGATCAGTAAACATATTGAAACGAAGACATCCTAGGAACGATTTGTATCATTTCTGTGAATTGACTGAGAAGTTGAACACAAACAATTTTCCGGACGGAGAAATTAATGAATTCGTTTTCTACCCAATTTTAATAATTCTAAGGCAACATTATTCTAAGACAAAGGTTGTTTCGATCTTTTTATTTTAACTGGACCAAAAGCGCTTATCAAAATTTTAACATTGTAACTTCTTCTTAACGACAGACAGTATGGGTTTCGCCGCAAAAGAGCCACTGGTGATCTGATTTCATATCTCACTGTAAAGGGGAACCAATTTATTCATAGCTTTGGTGAAAGTGAGATAGTTGCTCTCGATATTTCTAAACCATTTGACAGAGTTTGGCATCAGGCTCTTCTGTCGAAAATGAGTGATTTTGTTATCAATGTGTTTCTTCTTCAATGGATTAGAAATTACCTGTCTGGCCGTTCTATCCAAGTCGTTTTGGATGGCTATAAGTCCAATACTCACCATATAAATGCTGGTGTTCCCCAAGGCTCAGTTCTGTCTTCAATACTTTTTCATATTTTTATTAATGATCTGCTTTCTGCTACTTCCATTATAATACATTCCTCCGGTGATGATAGTACTCTCAGTTTTGCATATTCTTTTCATAATTCATGGCTATCTTATTCTTCGCTGGAACGTCAACGTACCGTCGCTTGAAAAGCAAACTGACATAAGTCAAAATTTGTCGATTTTGAGTTAACTATACAGAAGGAATCGCAAAAAAATAAAAATTTTGTATCAAACCGTCAAAATTACTTAAACTGACAACACGAGGGCACAAGTGTAGTTTTGAATTTAAGGAAACATCCCTGTTGTTTTCCCAGCTATATGACTTTTTTCATTTGTAACACTTTGCTTCTAAAAAAATTATGAAATCGTGATAAATAAGTTTCTTGAAAAGTGACACTTTTCGTTTTGTGTCATTTTACTGCCAAACGAACTCTCCAGCACACCGATAGACAAAATAATGAACTTCACCAAATCCACAGGATGGTTTGTATTGAACAGCACAGTGAGTAATTCATCTCGGTTGTTTATAGACAGGGTTAAAAATGAGTAAGGGACAACCCTCCTCCCCCGATGGGCATCACAATGGGTCATTATTGACCTGAGTGTGGCACTATGCCAGCCCACCTACTAACCTAACCTACTGCCAAATTTCATTGATTTTTTTTGTAGTAAAACGTTTAAATTTGCGTTAAGTCATTTTACCTTGGAACAAAACTAGTTGATGAACGTCAAAGTTCTTTTGATTACTTTATGAAGTGTCACTTTACCAATAAGCTAGGTTTTATTTTATATAATATTATTATAATCGATTTTTTCATTAAAGTTCCTATATTTTTTATTATAACTTAATACTATTTAAGGTGGGTTGTTTCTACGATAAACATTGCTGGTTTTATTTCCAAACAAAACGACACTTTCTCAGACTTTTTTTTTAAAGTAGTAGCAATTTGGATGTAAAACGACATAGCTAAGTCAATTTTTTTTTTTTGAAAAACGGCTTTTTGTAGTAACTTGAAGAGTGAAAGTTTATACCAGTGGCCTATTTCACCAACTTACAAATTTGTATTTACAAGCATTTTTTAACAAAATTTGTGATTTTGTTGATTTATGTCAATTTACCAAGCTGTGGGTATTACAAATTTGTAGTTGTATTCTACAAAGGGAAATTTGTGGGAATATTTCCCTTTTCGTTTCACCAAAAGTTATTTATATAGTTGTAATTTACAAGTTACAAATTTGTGAAAAGTTGACTTATTTGTGAGTTTGCGTTTCACCAAAGAAAATTATTTTCAAAATTTGTGTAGTATGTGAGAATATTTTACAACTGAAAATTGACGTGTAATTCCTCCTACAAGTTTTGTTTCATATTGAAAGTAATCGACAAAATGTCTTTGCAACGAAGGCATAGTAGTAGCGATAGTAGCGAAATTGACGATCATGTTTTAATTTTAAGAAAAAAATGTAATTTCGGAGTTATTTAATTTTAATGAAGAATTTCGCCTGAATCGATGCAAGTCAGAGGAAATAATTGCAATTATTGGGCCACAAATATCCGACACTACTGAAAAAAACTATGCATTAACACCAAGGCAGCAGTTTCTCACAGGCTTATAAATGGAGGGCAATACCATGGTGTAGCAGATATGCATGAGATATCTAAATCGACCGTTTGCAGATGTGTTTCTCGCGTTTGTGCAGCAAATGTTAATTTATTATTTGAAAGTGTTGTATATTGGCCAAATATAGACGGAACCTTAACAAACATAGATGCCCCTGGCGAGTTTGAATCTGCAAATGTGGACAGACATGGACAGCACTGCATAAATTTTATGTTGGTATGTGGGCCGGACAATACCTTTTATAACGCATACTCGTATGTGAATTGGCCGAGAAGTGTGCACTAATCAAGGGTGTTACGAAGAAGTCCCTTTTTTTCAAGTCACTTAATTTTAAAGTGTTGTCTTCCAACACTTTTATCTTCTCCTTCAACTCTGCAGTCCCCAAGTCGCGTTCCTTTTTCAGGGCATTCAACTGCAAATTATAAATTTCCAATTGAAGCCTCCTTTTCTTCAATCGCAGAATATCCGCTTGCTCAGTTAGCATTTTGTTGTTGCGCTGGGGCTTTTTTGATGATACTTGAGGTCTGATTGAATTAAAAAATACGTACATATATTTTTAAAAAAAATTGTGAGAAACAAGCATTTGCATTTACCCTATTTCGTCTTCAATATCCCCCACGTTTTCGCACTGGGGTTTCAGTACCTCTTCAGTAGGTACTGAAGAGGAATCATCAACTATGCCTTGAACTGTTGGCGATTCTTTACCGATAATATCAAAAATGATATTATCGAGATCGGTTAAAATGCGACTAGTGCCACCTTCAGAACCAGTCTTCTTTGAATTATCAAGTTTAAGCTAAAATATAAAAAAAAAATGTATATGTACCTATATATTATGTACTTACCAGAGTAGCCCGTTTTTAATTTTGCCACGCAATATCTCGAAAATATTTCCAATCCTTTCCATTTTGAATTAAGAGGATAATGAAATTAAAATATCTTTCCACGCGTTTACTTCACCCAAATAAAACTTCTTTTCTCTAATCAAGGAGACAAAAAAAAATCTTATTTTGCTCATTCATTTTAATTCCGGGATTGCACGACGATATTCCACAAATTTGTGAGAAAACACTTGTGGATTACACATTGCACAAAAACCCGGTGCAACAGGAATTTTTACACTTGTAATCAACATGTTTATTTTTACAATTTTTTTTTTGTCTAATCACAAATTTGTGCGTTCATATATTTGTATTTGGTGAAACAGAAAACCAGATTACAAATTTGTATTTGTGATTCACAAGTACAAATTTGTGGTTGGAATTTGTAGTTTGGTGAAATAGGTCCCAGGGGTAATGTGTAGTCACAACTCACGAGTGAGTGTGAACTATTTTTTCCATTTCAAATGTTACCTTCAATTTGAAGAATAAACCAATGAAATGATTATTCAGCCTAGTGTATGGCTATGACTGATAGTCAAAAATTAATATATATAGTCAACTATTTCTAGTATGACTATATATTTTTGGAGTTTCATCCAGATGTGGTGGTTTGGGATCATCAGTGGATTACCACAAACACATCAAATCCATACTCAATTGTGAAAGTTTATACCAGGGATATATGTGTAGTCACAACTCACGAGTGAGTGTGAACTATTTTTTCCATTTCAAATGTTACCTTCAATTTGAAGAATAAACAAATGAAATGATTATTCAGCCAAGTAACTTGAAAGAAGAAAAAAAAATACTTTTTTACTTTACAACTTTTTGGTATTCATTGAAATTCAAAACTAAAATGATTTTTTTAAGTTATGAAAAACTTCAAACGGCTTTTTGGAAAATGTATGAATTTTGACTTATGTCAGTTTGCTTTTCAAGCGACGGTATGTTAAATTCTGCTTCTTACAGCATTATCCATTGTTGTGAAACCAACAGACTAAACTTTAATGCTTCCAAAATGCAATGCTGTTATCATTGAAGCGTAATCCAAATAACACTCCGATATCTATGAACGGCACTTCCATCGAAGAAAGCGAACGATTTTCCATTCTCGGTATGTGTGTTAATGATTAACTTTGGTGGAAGGACCACTTATTCGAAGTCGCCAAAAACGCTGCGAAATGTCTTGGTTTCCTCAACCGGTGTGAGAAATATCTCATATCTGGTCAGGTGCACCTAAAACATCCTTGCACCTACTAGATAGAATACAAAAGCGTGCGGCAAAGCTAATAACCGAAATATTGGTGATTCTATACATCCGCTTGGTCACCACAAAAATGTCTCATATCTTACCTTATTTTATCCCTACTTCTATTGGCAATGCTCAATGCCCTTCAACAGTTCAGCCGCAACACTCGTCAGGCATCGAATGCCCATCAATTTACCCTTCAGCCTACATTCGAACATAATGCAATACAAAGAAATTCCTTCTTGAGCCGAACAATACGCATGTGGAATGCTTTGCCTCACTGTATTTTCATATCTCACTGCGACCCTCAATTGTTTAAAACCAATGTAAACCAGTTTCTCTCTTCTCTTTTTCTATTAATCCTTTTACTCGTGCTGTGCATTAGGATCATAAGGGTATCCAAAACCTTTAACAAGATATGTAAATTTCGGGTTTAGCGGACTATCTATCTTTACCTACGAAAAAAGTGAAAGCTTAATGATCATCAATCGTGACATCGTCCTGATGAATAGCAAGAACATACATATTTTTTGGAAATCATAATGAACAGATGATCTATATATATAGATCATTTGGTTCTAATAAAATACAGCTAAAATCTCAATTCATGAGGTAGGTGAACAAACAAAACAAGTTTTTTCTTCACCAATCGAACCGAATTAATTTATGAAACTCTGTAGGCCCTACTACTAACAAATTTAATATTTAAATTACTTGTCGCAAGTAAAATTTGCTTATGAATAACGGCGAAAGAGACTAGAAATTAAAGCTTCAACCTATATATGTTATTATGTCTGTTTGTCAGGGGAAATATTAGGAGTTATACTTATAGTATTTATGCCATACACGGTATGGCAAATAAGAAATAAAATATGTTTTTTTTATATGTGTGTATCTTAGTATAATTTGTAGTCATTTCCGAAGGAAGAAAGTATTTCAAAAAATATATTAAGCGCATACAATTTCCTTGTCAAGGCACGGACTCCCGACCCGTAAAGTTATCTAGACCAAGCACCCCGGTATCCGCACTGGCTTAGTCTTTAAAACAGAGATTTTTTATCGTCTCGGACATGGGTCCTAGGATTCAAAGATCGTTTTGGCTGAAGCATTGTGTATTAGGTATCCATCCGCTCCCTGTGATCGAGCCAATGTAATCGACGTGTTTTCACTTTGTGGACTAAAACCACATACTTGCTACAGCTCATAAAGTATTATTTTCTTCAATCACCTTCAATGCATGCAAACACTAAGGAGTTTTTCTCTCGAAGAAGTTTCGTATCTGCTCTTCTTGGTATAAAGACTAACTTTGGGGTTCGATTTATATAAGAAAGCTGTTCGATAAGTCAGTGACTTTGAAACTCTAAAAAATAGACATTGATTGCATCGATAGTTTCGTCATTTGATGAAAATCATTACAGTGCAACAGTTAATCTTTGCTGACGATGGAGAAGTCCATTGTTCCGATAGTTCTGTATCAACTGTTACGAAACGCCAAAAGAATTTACTGGAATTGCGTTTGAAGAGGTCTAAACACTATTTTGAAATTTTAATCAGATTCTGTTTTTGATCATTTGTCAACAAAATCGGCACTCATCCAGCCGATAATTTGTGCATGCCTAAATGGTCATGTAGGATACGACTAGCGCTATCTTTTGAAATGGATATAGTCTCAGCTATCTCACGAACCTTGAATCAGCAATCGTCCACACAATATCGTGGATTTTCCCAACAATTTCTTTGGTTGTGACGTCATACTACCACCGATTCGTTAGGTGAACACCATTTCATGCGAATGCGAGGGAGCAGAGTCTTTAACGGTTCAAAATCAAATTCAGTACTGGCTTAAAAAAACACCCCATATAAGGCTGATTTCGAAAAGAGTTTCCTATGGCACGATATACATATATGAATATATTCCGTCAACAAAATATGAGATACATAATCTTTCTCCCCGCCAGTATCTTATTTTCTTTAAGGCACATTTTCTTTACGAATCACCGAAGATAAGAGATTTAAAGATATTGCATTAAAAAACACAATTTTTTCAGCCAGATTTTTAAAACATTCGTAATCTATGAACAATTAATGATATTAGACTGCATCAAAATGCCCACAGATTAAGTGATGTTCATGGTGAGGATCAATTACATAAATGTCTTTTTTTAATTTGTGAGAACTTACAGTAATGCATATGGGCGGGTAAACATTATCGAAGCAGTAATTTCCTTTATGGCAGAGTGGGCTCTTTTGGCGTAAGGTGTCGTGCAAGGCAATAATGCCCAAAATGTATTGCCCAAAATGATTGCTTATGGTTAGGGGTTCAATTTTGTATGATGCACGGAAATCAAAGAGCTCCGAATTTCTAAAACTCGCTTTGCAGAATGCTTTATTTTTAAAATTCTGTTTTGCATAGTTTTTGAAGATCATATCGATCCATTGTTTGTCTGCTTATGGTTTATTTACAGATGTCGAAATCGCAATGTAAGTAATTGGATATGACACTTATTGTTAAATAGTTATATGCTAATGTCGAATAAACCGGAGAACGAATGAAACTTGGGCAGTTTGATAATTATAACTCTAATGCCCTAGGCGCATTCATTATTGAAACTTTATTTGAAACCCAATTAGTAATGAAGGTAAACATAAACAGCATATGATTTTAAAAATCTCATAAAATAGAATTACGTACACTCGCGGCATAATATGTGTCGTACTCGTGAGTTGTGTGCAAAATTCGAGTTGTAGGAATCGATAAGCACAAAAAATTACCTTGATTAAAAATCTAAAAAAACAATTTCTCTTTATTTGCTCTAAGAAAAGGACACCAGATTTTTTTTTAATTGGAAAAAAAATATTTTAGGAGAATTCGGGTTGGTGCGTACAATTTTTAAATGAAATTGGGAAGTTTGAAAACAGTTTTATCAACAAATAACGGAGATTTGTCTTGCCAGCTATTTGATATTATTAAAATGACAAGCCTTTTTATAGTAGGATATTAGCTTAAAATAGATTTATCACATTCGGATTAACCCAGCATTAGTTTCAATGTATTTCCCAAAATGTTTTAATGATTTTTTGGTCACATTTTTATTTTATTTTCCCTTCATAAAGCTATTTTTTGTAACTGTGTAATTTGAAACCAAGCAAATTGATATTAAGTGTTCCTTAAATAAATAAAAATATTCCGGTAAGTACAAGTCAATGTTAATACATCAAATTATTGCTTGCAAAAAAAAGCTCAACACCTACTCGTATCTCAAATACCTACATTGCATGATATTATAGTATAGCACAATATTAGAAAAGCATTCTTTGCCTGCAGCATGAGTATCAAAAGTCTTACAGCATGCTTACGTAGCTGCAAGAATAAAATATATCATTCGTTTGAATTATTGCTTTCATTTTAATTTATATTATTTTCGAAATATAAAATAAAAATAAATATAGGACAAAAGGAAATGCTTAAAAATGTAAAACAATTAATATTGTAGAAAACTAAAAATTTTTAGACAATCTAAGAATAATATTGGTTATCGAAATTTTTGTCAGTGGATTGTAACTGTTTACAAGGGGATTTTCGTTTTTAATTAATTCAGAATTATATATTAATACATAGCATTTTTTGTTTATTCCATACAAATGTATCATATACGCAAAATGTAGATGTTGGAGTTACAAGATGTTCCATCACGTCACCCTTCTCAGGAATCGTTAACTGGAGGCGATGCTGGCCATTTACACCCTGGTCATGCATATACGAATGGCCATCGAAGGTCGCCTAGTCTAAGGTAAAAATTGAAAACAATGGAACTATCTAAATGTTTATTTAACCAAAATAAAAATTTACCTTGTGAATATCATTTGTAGGCATAACGGATCTCCTTTGGCCAGATCTCCAAGTCCTAGACGGCGAGGTCATCAATATATACATCATGATATTGGGTTCTCCGATACCGTATCTAATGTTGTAGAGATGGTCAAGGAGACCCGTCATCCTAGGCATAATTATGGTCATCCTACTCGATATCCAAGAGGTAATTTTACAATAAACCTTAAATTGCGTGTATTAAAAATAAATATTTAAATATTCTACCTCTGCTTAAACAGGCTGATACTATTTTTTTTATTTTACATTTTCGTTTCTTTGCCCTTTTTAAAAAAGTTCAATCATTTTGTTAATGTAAACAAGTTTTTAGTATATTTTGGCGACTTAATGCTTAATTTTTAGTTTTTAACCTTCTGAAAGCATGCTTAAATAAAAGCAACACTATGGTCTACAAGAAACTATTTTTCGTTTCGTTTTTGTGTGTATGGGTTTTAAATTCCGGTAAAAATTTGTCTAAAACCAAATATTTATGCAGAAATTCGTAGCAATGTTAATGTTGTTGAAAATTCCCCCAATTCAATAATCTAAGTATGAACATTAAAAAAACATGTTGCACAAGTTGTTTCATACAGTATATTATTATATGTGTTAAGGTGTTTAGTTTAGATGGCAAATTAAATGTTTTATTAAATATTGTAATATAACAGAAACCAGACATTTTCATAGTTCCCTGGTAAATATTATTTTTTTGTATATTGAAATATATGTTAAAAATTTAATATCCTGAATGTATATATTAAGTCAAAATATGCAAATTTTTCAAGATTTGATGATCTGTTTTGGGCTAGAGTCAGTGACGTTTATTCTAAGGTGCGCAGTTGTTCTCTGCAGACTCCAACGAAATCCGTCAGATTTTTTAATGCAACATTATCTGTACACATGTGGTACAATATCCTACTCTAGTTGCAGAAAGCAATGCTCAATTAAGAATACAACTTTAACATTAATATCCCAACAATCGCCTGTAAAAAACATGATCGTGATTTCCAGAAAACTGGGCACCCGGATCGATACACCAACCAACCAACTTGTTATCAAATTCAATTTGACTTGGACTCGCCCGAGTTTTATGCAAAAAAAAAATTTCAAATTCCCAACAACGGCATGTAAAAAACTATGAATTCGTGTTCTCCAGAAAACTTCGTACCCGGCTCGACCCAGCACAGGTTCATATAATGTATTATTTGTGTTTGAATTTCCCATTATGTTAGTGGTTCGAGCGTATCGGTTTTGATTGGGAGAAAAAAAGAATGGAAACATTTGTTGGTTGGATTATGTTCGATTCTCTTCTCTACTACTACTTTTTATTGTTCGATGTACAACATATTATTTATTTCCTAGAACTCCATATCGACAGCCTCGAAATTATTGATAATCTGTTAAAACAAATATAATATATTTATTTATATATTTGAATTTTGGAGAATTGCTCAATTTAAAAAAGTTTAATACGTACGAAAAAAGTTTCCCAGTCCCAGATTTCAAATGCATAAAAAAATCATATATTCCTTTTTAGAATTCTCAAAAATGATTTTTTTTCTTATAAGCAATTTTTTTAATATTGGATTCTACAGAATATGGACTTATGAGATATGTTTTCATACATTTTTAAACTGATCTCTTTAATGTTACCAACAGCAAGCTTACTTCACTTAAAGGGCTGCCGACGCGTGAAGAGTTTCTGCCTGAGACACTGCAGCCTTCCATCCTCTGCGATCAAAGGAACGCTGCATCCAGTTCTCCAAACCAAGCGCTCTGGCATCCGCTATGGCTTCGTCTTTAAAACGGAGGTTCGGTCTTAATTGCCTTCTGGAACCAGGGGGCTGGGACTCGAAGATCCTCTTGGGTGAAACATTATTTTCAATTTGCTCAATGTGGCCGAGCCAATCTAGTCGACATGATTAAGCTTTTTGGACTACATCCCCATCTAGGTACAGCACATAGAGTTCGCGGTTGTATATTCTGCTCCATCGCCCTCTTCGCACACAGGACCAGATATCCGACGGAGTGTTTTTCTCTTAACAGAACCCAATATTAGGTCCCTTTTTCTACTTATCGTCCAGCAGAGCCTGCATTTTGTCCTCCGAGTGAGGAGTTTTGAATCCATTTGTTTTGCTAAACCAAAGTAGCAGCGGTTTCAATAGGGACGTTTTATCCTAGGAAGTGGACAGATGTTTGTTTGTTTTTTGATAGCATGTACTTTGTCCTGTCCTCATTTATTTCAAGACCAACCAACTGCAAGCAGTTCAGTTAAAAAATCGTTTTCTGCACTTAGCGAATAAAATCGTATTCTAGAAACATTATACTTGAAGATCTTTTCGGAGCAAGCTTTGATTTCTATAAAAAGATCATTACTTAAGAAAATAAATGAGTCAGAAAAAGAATACCAACCTACAGATATATGTTGTTGTTTTTTTTGGGATAAGAGGACACCAACTTAAAAAAAATCTGTTTCTTTAATAATATAGGTACAACAAATGACTAAAATTCCAATTTCGAACACAATGGACACATGTTTCAGTTGTCGGTGCCGTCGATTGCAAAAAAAAGTTCTGAAAGTATGCAATCAAATTCATCTTTTACTATTGCTACTTAAATCCCAAGAAGTAGGCTACATTAAACGAAATTTATAAAAATTTCTAAATTGACCCTTCCTAGCTAACGTTGTTGACTATCCCTAATAAGTTCATCATTCGTGGAATCGACGAACTGTACTAAATGTTTTTTAAGCGTCATATAATAGGTACATAAAATGGTTACTGTTCTTTCTAAATTATAAATAAACAGGTTCCCAAATAAAAAACATGATTTAATTCAAATATATTCGTATTTATTAATTATTTCACGGTCTTTAAAAACATAGCATTTTGAGACTTACATTAAAAAGTCCTCATAGACATAAAAAATCCATTGAAAAAATAAAATAAAAATTATGGATTTTACCGGCCGCATCTTACATTAGAAACAAAATAATTAATTGAAGTTCAATTAGCTTGCCAGTATTGTTTTCCTTATAGTATCTTGCACGCTCTTTGGGTCAAAGAACCTTGGTTTAGCGATACCACTTCTGAATAAATGTCTAGATTAAAATTGCTTAAAAAAGTGAAGCAGGTACCTACATGAAAAAAAGGAGCAGATTTAAAAAAAAAAACATATGGTACAACACAGTCATTTTTGGGGTTCAATTAGGAATATAATAAATTTATTAAACCTAAAGCATAACAACAGTAATAGAGGAAAGAAAGTTAAGCCAATTACTCTCAGATGTTAGTAATTTAGTTAAGATTTAAAAACATAACGGAAATCTGTTAAACTTCTTTTTCATTAGGGCCGAAGTGAACTTATTTGGAAATTCGCTGAAAAAGTATTTTCATCTCAGTTTGCAGATTTGTTGACAGACAAATTTTTCTTTTAAAGGCATTTAGGAAACCAATTCGAAAATCGGATCGGGAGTGCTATCAATTCACACCCAGTGCTTTCGCTTTTCAATTTCAAAGAGGGGCCCATTTGAAGGTTTTGGGGAGCCGTTGCCGTGAAAGAAGAGCCATTGAAAAAGTATCAAATATCAAATACAAAGGTTTCCAAACAATTTCAGTCGTCGCCTTACTTAAAAATATAAAGTCTAAGTTTTATTTGCTGGAAGATGATTTGTTGCTTATTTTTCATTCAATGCAGGTGTAGATGAGGATGTTGATTTCGGATCTTATTTGGTCGTTTCGATTGTAGTGACCGAGCGGCGGTGGTATTTCTGTTTGCGCAGTTTTCTTTGGTTTCATATTAATTTAAAACCTTTAACAAACAAATAAGTTTTCGTATAAAAAGATATACGTTCTCACTTATCCATATTTTTAAAAAAATGTCGTCGAAGCCAAACAAATTGTTGCAAGCAAAACTGCGCATTCGAAATCTAACCGTCATCAAAAATGTTTGATGATAAAATAAATAGAGATCTGCAAGTTATGTAGATATGCAACGAATATTCGCTATTAAGTTGAAATAGAATGCAAACATTTTCTAGCAAAGGCATTAAAATGTAACTTAATATTTTTGTTAACATTTTGTTAAACTTTAAAATTTGATGAGGCAATTTGATTTATGAGAACCCAGTGCTCAGAAAATTATTCAAAAGCTCTTAAAGTAGCAATTCCGACAGTTTCACATGGGAAAAAAAACAAAAAAAACATTGGCTGAATTATTTGTTTGTAGGTATGATCAAATCGGTGATTTTGCGAAAAAATTTATAATAAAGCGAATATACCTCAGCGCAATCTGAGTTCCGATTTGCCTAACATTTTGGAATTTCTCCCAAACGGTTAGCTCGATAGGGATGATTATAAATACTATTACCGAAATTATTCTTCTCAATGGAACTTATATTCCTCTTTCCACCAAAAATTTAGATTGGAATTATTTTGCGAAATCGAAGTTTCATATTCGTGCCAACGATGGCGCTTCAATAAACTGAGACAACTGCTGTCTTCAAACAGACCAAGATCACACAGAATGATTAGTATTGCCAAGACGTGTCAGAGGCAGCTTTATTAAGAAAATTCGTCGAAATTGGCGAATTTCAGGCTGCATATACTTTGTACAACATACGACTACATTATTAAATTTACACGAAAACACGTTATACGACTATGATTATTATGGCTTGTAACACGTTCCTGATAGTGCTGCCTTCTAGTAGAAAGTAGAGAAGCTTCTTAGACTCAAATGTAACAATTTGACAAAAAAATGTCAATTTAGAATTTTAATTATATAGCTACGACATTTTTGTTCTCAACTGCCGCCATCTACTTGAATGAGTTTCTGTTATATTTGCATTTTTTATAGAAAAAGGAGAAACAAGAAGTTTCACAGAGGCACAGTCACAGGCCACGCGCAGCAGTTGACCAGTCACCTAATGAGATCACCAATATTGTCCTGCGGGTCATTCTGTACGTCGATTATCGACTGAATAGATCGTTTTGACGATATTCCTGCATTCCGTAATATCAATAATCGGCTATCGTCTGGACGATATCATTTCGACCAATCACTATCTGCTTTCCATTGCTCGATTATAGTCGTCAAGACGATGTCATTTGGGCGATAGCATCGTCGCCTGAGAAGTGTTTTGTTCCATACGCCACTTTTGCCGTTTTTTAGTTAGGAACGGATTCTATGGTAATTTTGTATGCTCTTTTTAAATCTGTGATTCGATTTGCTCTAAGTCTTTCCAATCCCGAGATAGCGAACATCGACTTTGTCCCATATCCACCAAAATCAACAGTTTGTACAATTGTTTTGTGCCATAAACCAGTTTTTGGCGTTTGGGACAAATATTCCATATAATTTATCGCAACTTTTTTGTGAGAATTGTTTTGTTCCACGTGCATATCACTGCGACAAGTGATACAGAAAATATTAACAAAGTTGAGAATTGGTTTGTCCTACGTGCACTCGTGTTAAAGAAAAGCTATGTATGTGGAACACAGTTCGCAAACAAAATTTTAGTATTGGTTTGTTCCACCTCCATTACAGTTGTGTAGATAATATTTGATATTATGAAGATATGAATTCGGTGCGGTGATGAATAGTGCTGCAAACAAAAAACTTAATTGCAGACGTACGAGCAATCAATCATTGAACACATTATGGGTTCAATAGATATGTTTAATGAACCTTAGCTGCACAAATAAGTACAGAAAAAAACAGAAAAGTACAAGATTTGGTGTTCCATGAGTAAAAATCTTGCCGCAAAGTGTTCCACATTCTGTCAATTTGTGTTCCATGATGCTGTGCGGATCAGTTTACGATTTTCTGTACCTAATTTAGAGATAGGGCAAGTGAGTAAAATGTGTCAAATTTGAAAATTCAAATTGTACTGATGCCAATTAATTTATTTGTTTGGCATAAGATATCGTATTTCTTAGTTTAATGGTACAAATATTCGCATACCTATATATGAAAAAAATCGAAAAAATAATATGGAACGAGTTCAAATTGTGATCAAATCGAGATCAGGCCAAACATTGACGATATAATGCTCACTCAAAACCCAAAATTCACTACAAAACAAAGAGGATTATCTATTTGAAATTTCGCAGCTGAGAAGAGAACACTATGACTCAAAGCTGTAATTTTCTGATCTGATTTGATCTGAAATTTTCACTCACTCGTTTAATGCTAAACACGTTGAATAATTTTCTTATTATAACCTATTCTAAAGGTATATTTTTGACTCATAGTTTGTAACATACTTTAATATTGTCCGTAGACCCCTAAAAGTTACTATATTTATGATCAGCATCGATAGTAATGTCGATCTAGCCATATCCGTCCGTCCGCCTGTCGGCAAAAATTAGGCCTTTAAACTGGACCTAAAGAGCTCTAGGGTCCCGAAATAATCAAGTTTAAGCATTTTTGAAACAAACAGCAACACTCAAAAAACAAATTTATCGAAAAATGGAATTTTGAGCTAGAGCTGAAATTTTTTATATATGATCTATGAATCCTAAAACTGATCGGGAGATACAATTTTTAAAATTCGCCTTCTGACACGCCCACAATGAAATAAAACAATTTCATTGAAAAACCAAAGTTTGAGCTAGGGAGAGTTTTTTTAGAAAAGCTTCGTTTTTTTCAATAAAATCCTTTAAATGTTATATAACAAAATACTCGTATGTAGAGCGTTCTTAACAATTCAACCATACTTAGACTTTTGTCACGCCCACTTATGAGGGATAGGAATAGGAATAGGGTATCCAACAGTTCGCCCAAGCGGACTGTAGCCTGTCCCTATGTTTTTATTATATTTTTTAATAACAACTTTGTTAACAAAAAAGATGAAATCGATTTTTCTTTCCAAATTTTACCATCGAACTCCATGCTTTCTTGGCTTGCAGATATTTTGGATGAGAATTGCTTTGTGCAATATCCATTTTTTTGTGTTCCACGTGTATGAAAAAAAAATCAGTTTCAAAATTTAGGAGGTGGGACACAAGTCAAAAAAGGAGACTTTTACGTTAATTAAAGTGGCTTGTTAACGGTTTGGCAAAACACTTTAAAAATTGGTAGGTGAACTCTTTATAAGACTAACTTCAAATAAAAAAAAATGAAAAAAAAAATCGTATCATACAGTTTCGGAGTACCAAGTACGCAAACCTTTAAATGCGTTTTCCTCGAAAAAGTGCCAATGGCATATGGAACAAAACAATTCTCAGGCGACGAGCTACTGAGGTATCGTCTCGAATCGATTTGCATATTTTGCAGACTATGACTGCATTGTTGAATAATATGTAAGGTGAACAATTGACTTTCGATCTTTTTTATATGTTACAGAATGATATCAATACAATTTATTATAAACAACAACTTTTTTCATGGCTATTCCTCGCAATTTTGAAATTTCAAATACATGTATTTGTATATATTTCTAAACGCTGATTACGTAAGTGTGGTTTGGGATATTGAAAGGTTTGGAAAAAACTGCCCGCAATCATCCACACTCTTTTGCTCACAGCGGATAAATAGTCAAAAGAAAATTAGTTTTGGAAAATAAAAATTAGATAAATTGTACGGGAATAGTAAATTAAAGACTTGCTTTCGTGAATACAATGTAAAAACAAATTTCAATTTCACCGAAAATCAGCTGTTTCACAAAAGAGTGGAAACAACGCCATTTATAGATGAGCTTTGTATAGGGTGATGGCATGTGAGGTCGGCCGTCTTCAGTAGTCGGCCGGCGCGCCATAAAATGATGCGTAATAGCAAATGCGTTTGTTAAATACACACTGAAATTTTTTTCCCCAAAAGGCTAACGGTTTTCCTGTCCGTGAGCAAAGTCAGGATGCCATGCAGCTGCTAGTTTCTCCTTGATAATTCTTGTTTTGATTCAAGTTCTTGGAAGTGGTAAATTTGTCATTTTGAGTTAAAAAAAATAGTGCAAGTGAGTGTCATAAACCCTCCATAACTAGTAAAATACTATCGGTAAAGGCATTTTATGACTTTATTTGAGTTGTCTACAGTTTCTTTTCATTGTTTTTTGGCCGAAAGTGGAGAAAAAAAAAATTATTTAAAATAAATACAGAGGGGGCCGACCTAAGGAGACATTTTTGGCATGGTTCTTCTAGGCTCGCCCCCCCCCCCCCTATAAAAGACTATGTTTTTTTTGTTTATGCTTAAGTTACTATGCAGATTGTAGGTTTACCTCATCCTACATTCATTTTTGTCAAAACGTCCATGTTTTTTGCTTGGTTTCAGTAGTCGGCCCCCTGTTATCGCATTGAAAGAATGGGTGGCCGACTTCGGAAGACAGATATTGTTAAGTCGGTCGCTCATTTTTTACATTAAATTTTTGAGTTTTTTTTATATTTAGAGTTACAAAACAGGTTTAAATTTAGAAATGAAGAAATTATTATTATTTATTTAAGCATTAAACAAATGGAGAATTCAAAAGAATGGGCTAAACGCGATCTCCATAAGTACTCGGAAGAAGCGCTTACAGAAGCATTAAAGAAGATTCGGGAGGAAAACTGGTCAATTAGGAAAGCCAGTAAAGAATTCGGAGTACCAAGGACAACAATACAAGACCGTATTCATGGCAGGGCTGCCGAAAAACCGAGGCAAATGTTGCCGGATACTGTGCTGAGTACGGCCGAAGAAATAAGTCTTGTAGATTTGCTAGTGAATTTGACGAAATGTGGCTTTCCCCAAAAACCTAACGATAATGAATTGCCAGGTAAGGGTTGGTATTACAGTTTTCTCAAGCGCCATCCAGAACTGTCCCTCAGACACCAGAGGGTCTATCAAAAGGCCGGGCAATCGTTACCGGGGAGTCAGTTAGGAAGTGGTTTGAAGATTTAAGGAATTATCTTCATGAAATAGATATTCTGGAAGACCCTTCCAGAATTTTGAATGGGGATGAAACATCGTTTGTCTTATCTCCGAAAACTGGTATTGTCTTAGCGCCAAAGGGTTGGAAACACCTTTACAAAGTAAGCTACGGGAACGAAAAGCTAACAGTGACCGTTTTGTTTTTGTTCAGTGTTGATGGCAAAACTTTACCATCTCTGATCGTGTTTCCATACGTGCGTCCCCCGAAAGCGCTAATAAAAAGCATGCCCCCAACATGGATTTTAGGTAGACCAGAAAGTGACTGGATGCGTTCTGAGACCCTTTATGAGTACGTGGCGAACAGTTTTAATGGGTGGCTAAGAGAAAACAACATCAAAAAGCCGGTTGTTTCTTGTCGATGGTCACAAATCTTCATTCACATCTTACCATGAAGCTGAGCGATTTTTGCCGGAAAAATGGTATTATCTTGTATGCCTTTTTGCCAAACACTACACACATTACCCAGCCAGTCGATGTAGGCCCATTCAAAGGGCTTAAGCAGGAATATAGGACCATAGTTCATAAATGTCAAAGCATACCTGGCAATGCAGTGAAAGCCGTCACCAAAACAAACATTTGCGAAGTTCTGAAGCTAGTGTTGGAAAGCTTGGATAGAAGTGAAATAATCAAAGAAAACCTGATTCCATCGACTTCTCGAAATGCGTGCGAAACGTACTGGAGAAGCTGCATCTAACTACGGAAAACATAGTAGTCACAGCTCATAGTTTCGATGAAACGAAGAAAGTTCTAGCTTTGGCAAAGGAAGGATTTCTTAAAAACAACGTTGACTATGAATTTATGATGAAGATAGTAGAAGAGATGGAGCGTAGTCACCTTAGTCAATCTGAGAAAAATGACACCATGACGGCCATAGATGGTACGATTGAGCTTCCTACGGATATTGCGGCTTCCTTGCTATCTACATCAACACCATAGGGCCCATCTGCGCTAGATGGAACCATTACCGGCACCTATCTGATAGCCAGTACAGGAGAACTCCAACTTGTTTTTTTTTTCGTATAATAAAGTCTGAAAGAGACATTTCTTTTAATTTTCGAAGGAAATTATTGTGTTTTTCGTTTTTTTATAAGGTCAGGAAATGGCATACCTTGTGCAATTTATTTCAAATGATATTTAATGTAATAAACATTTCTTTATTTAAATGAGTTTGTACGAGTATTATTATTGTTTTTATAAATTAAAATATATGTATTAAAAATTTTAAAAAAATCTGCTTTCCTAACTTGGTCAAAACATTGAAAATACAGAAGTAAAAATGGGGGCTGACTACTGAGTCCTTATGTGGCCGACTACTACAGTTAGGGGGGCCGACTACTGAAGAATGTGGTGTTTATTTACATTTTTGTAAATAGTTTAAATTGGGTAACAATTATACTTAAACAACCTAGAAATAATGTTTAGTGGTGCAGACAAAAGTGTATTCCACATTTCCATCCGTCGCTCTGTCTGTCTGTCTGTATCGGTCTGTAGCCGAGGCTCCATCTACAATGGGTGGACGGATTTACTTCAAATTTCTTATTCTGGTGTGTAGGATTATATATCGCGGCCATTGTTTTCTATCATTTTAAATAACTGTACCTACCACACATTTGGTTTTAACAACTCCAATTTTCCGCCAATAACGCCCATACCGATTTTGATCGTTTTTGAAACATAAAATATTTAAGGTAAATAACGGTGCTTTACAAAAATGATCTTATATCAAAAACCAGTGAAATAATTTTTATATAAACGTACACACCAACTAATTTTTTTAAATATTTTATTTATATAACAGTATTTTTGAAAATGTCACTTTTCTCTAAAGCTGATTTGAAAATTTTGATCAATTTTAATATTTTGAATACTTGTGGTGAGTATCAAAAGATGGAGTACTCAGTTTTTCCAAAAAGATTCGATTAACGTTACTTAAGAAAACCAACAATATCTCCAAAAACGGGTGGAGTGGAGGAAAAAAAAAATATTTAGAGGAAATTTGCATACTCAAATTTATGAAATATTTTTATTACAATTTTTAGTAAACCAGTTGCTGAAATTTTTAAAAACATCGCTTTTGTTAACGATATCTCCAAGGATTTTGATAATTTTTTTTTCAAAACTTTGATTGAATGTAAGAAAATGGTATATGTAGTTACCTACCTACTTAAATTTTCGCAAAAGACTTAATCATTACAAAAGCAGCTATGTATATCTTAGAAACCGGTGAAGTAATATACACGAAATTTTAAATTTATGCTAACACTATCTTCCTGAACAAATTTGGACACTCAGATTGTTCAAAGATTTGTTTATAAAGTTTAAATTCATATAAAAGTTTCTAAAAATTTCAAAAACTTCACTTTTCTCAAAAACGGCTCTAACGATTTTGATCTGTGTTCGCGTTTTAAATGCTTGTATTGCAGACCCGAAATTGCTTCGTCTGTCTGTTCATATTTGGGGCTCGTATGCCTAAATCTCGCTGTAATTTTTGTATTCTATCATTTTAAATAACGGTACCTACCATACAAATGGTTTGTTCCGCACCGAATTCCTAAAGAGAAACTGTTCGTAAGGCCCAGGCATTCAATTTGTTATAACTAGGATTAGTTCAATCCCATAAAATATTATTTCTTTTAAAAATTTCCAAACGTTTTTTTGTGGACCGCTCTGCCATTTTCGTTTTTATTCTGTTTTGAAATGTCAGAAAGAAGTGCAGTGAGGGCTTTTTCGATTCAAAAAATGTCGCTGAAGTTTATTCCCAAACGTGTTTCTATTTTCGTTAATAGCCATGTATTGTAGAACATTAACTATGAATTTTCCATTTATGATGCGTGGCAACAATCAATATAAATAAAATATCATGCATTTACTTAACTGCACTGTTTTTAAATAACCATAAACAATTATTAATGTTTACGCCATAGCTTAAATGCATTTTATATGCCGCTTAAGTACATTTAGCTGACGAGTTGTTTGTCCATTCGTATGGGAACGACTCGTCGGGTAAACGTACTTAAGCAAAAAAGTTCTTTCTCAGTTTTTGTGAATTGTAATTTTCACAGTCGGTCAATTTGGTCAAAACACTGAAACTTCCAAAGGCCAGAGCTCAACTACCAAAAGACTTCCCGGTACGAAAATAAACTTTGAGAGCACTCACACATGCAATGGTATATTGAATTAACGTTACAGTTTTTGAGATACAAGTATGACCGGTTACACGGTGTTCGCCTACATAATTTCTTTTCCTTGCAATGGAAAAATATATTTGAATTAAACATTCAGGACGAATTAATATTTCTTTTAAGAGGTTTGTGTCGCTTCAGTTCTAAGAAAATATTTTTGTATTATTTTTTTTAGCTGATTTTCGAGATTTTGTACTTGTACTATTTTGTATTTCGAGATTTTACGTTTCTCGATTGTGTTTTTCAAAACATTGGATTTCAAGATTTTGTAGTCAAGATTTCGTGGCCAACCCCCTCGACTATTTAACTAATTCTAACACCAGTGAATGCCAATATGAAATGTCAAAACTTTTAATCGTGCAATAAGTGGTCTTTAATAACCAAAGCTGCAAATGTTAAGTGAAATGTAATCTACTTAAACTCTGACATTTGGATGTTTTAAACAATATTTAATATTTTTGCAATGCTTTGATTTATTTAATAAAATTTAAGTTTTAAGTATTAAAAGGCCGTTAGTTAGATATGGCGTTATTTTATTTTCTGCTTTAGGCGTAATGATTTCTTTACCAAAATGTTCTATCTCTTTGCTTTTGTAAACTTTGTTTTTATTTATTTTATATTCTACATTTATACTCACTAAATATACGGATTAGAATAGTATAGAAATTAAATAGTATAAACATTTAACTATATATCTACAAAACAAAGTTACAATAATTTAATACATAAATGTAGTTTCATACCACAACTTATTTTGACATTTTGCGCGATCATTCCGAAAATATTGTTTAAACAATTACACCTATACCACATTGTCATTTAAACACACTCCCAGTTGAATTTTATCACAATGTACATTACGTACACTATTTTGTATATATTTGTTAGTTAGCGTAATGAAAAGTCTTTGCAAATATACATAAATGTATAAATGGACGTTAATTCTCAGTTAAATTGATTTCATGAAAAGCATACTCGTTGTGGTTGTCAGTGGTACATTTAAATATCTGAAAATTTGTAATTCATTTATGTATTAAATTGAATATGAAGGATACTTGTCCCTCGCTTTGTGTGACTTATTTTTGTTTGGTCTCACCTTTGCGCTAAATGTTTTTGTCTTCCAAAAAGCGATCAGCGCGACATTCTTCAGGATCGTGAGCTTTCTGGAATTGGGGTGTAGGCTCGGTCTTATTGATCCTAATAGCTGGGATTATAATCCTCTCGGATGGAGATAAAACCCGCACTTCAAAGTTGTATGTTTATTCACGTACTTTTCAAAGCCAAAAACCTAAAACCTGGCAAATCAGAGACATGAAACGCGTATTCTCTTGCTGCCAACAAAATTGTTGTTCTTACTCTTAACTAACTAGGTGTTTATTATTTCTGGTTGTTTTTTTGATGACTATGGTGCTTCTTGCGATATCAGTAAAATTTCAATTGAAAGCTGTTCTTTCCAGTCGACAAGCGTTGTTAAAAAATTGCACAGTACACTTTCTAAATTATATAGGCTCAAAACTAGCACATCTCGATCAAATGACAGAAACCGCTGGAACACCAGTATTTTTTGTTCACTGACAAGCCTCTTGCTAGTGTTTAGCAAATATCCGACATTGTATTGTCACATCGTTTTCTCTAATCTGCCGTTCGATTAAGGAAGGTCCCGTCCTTTCATGTCAAAATATAGAACCTTGCGGCTGGTTGGAGTTCCCAGCGATGCAAGTTTTCGCTAACTGTGTTTTTAAATTGTCTTAGAATTGTTTTGAAAACGATTCTCATAATAGATCTTGGAAATTTTATTTTTAATTATTACTTTTTCTGACTACATTTGGCGAATGGACTTTCGCAGCTTAAGCCAAATAATTCGTTTAACACGAGAAAAAGCGTTACTTTTCATCGAAGTTTAATGTTTCCCAGACGATGTATCAGCCCCTTTTCGCCAGTAAGTAAGATACTACCACATATATTATAGACTTCTTGGAGTAGTATTGACTAAGTACGTTTCGGAACTTGGCAGATGGTCCGGTACAATTTGGGTGGGAACTAAATAGACATGATGTAGCGTTTTCGGCCTAAGAATTTTGGTGGTATACAAACCTCCCATTTAGATCTCCAAGGGAACTATCCAGGGCGTACAGGGCAAACGCAAACACAAAATAATAATAAAGAATAAGTGTTTTGAGCTTAAGATTCAGTAACGTAATCGTTAACTGTGTCACTTACTTCTTCAGGACAAGGCACTTCATATCCTAGCCTTAACCGAAATGGAGAGGATCATAAATCCACAGGCCAAAAGTTAATTATGGTCCTCAAACCAATTAAGGACTTAACAGCCACCCAGGTAGGTCAAAAATCTGAACGAAATTTCTGTAGACTATTGGGCCGTCGGTTGTGGTCTTATTGCTTACCAAAGTGGGGCAAAAGTCCATATATATGAAAAATTATTATTTTTCGTATGAAAACAAAAATATACATTGGATTTCATTCATAAAATCTCTTTTGCAGCATAAGTTTTTTGAGCTATAATTCACGAGAACTTTGCACTATTACTTAATAAACTTCTCAAAAACTAAACCTTAAATATGTCCTTTGAATTATTCGCTATTTCATTTTGGAAAATTCGAATTCTCAAAAATTAATGATAAAAGTCTAGTTTTTATCAAACAGTTTGTATACAGTCCCTGGCCAAATTATTAGACGCACTGTAAGGTTCTATGTACTTTGATGTACTTTTTTACGTTCGCGTATCAATTGGTTAACACTGTAATGCAATACGTTAAAATTAAATACAAAATGGAATCATATACAAAATCTCCTAAATAAAAACAAATTATATATAGGTTTAAATAAAAAAAAATTGCATATAAACTCGTGCACCACATAAAAATATTTAAAAACTACAGTGCGTCTAATAATTTGGTCAGGGACTGTATATTCGATTAAGTACTATTTTAAACTGAATCTAATTTTCATTAATTTTATCTTTATATTTACTTCGTATATTTGACTATTGTGGATTTTACTTTGTATGTATTTGCAATCAACCATACAAATAAACCGTTCAGTATTCTCATACTTGTTCGCTCTATTATAATCCATTGACTTATAACATAAGAATAATTTTGGACTTATGAAACCGACATTTTGTGAAATTTTGACCCACCTGGGTCTATTATTTCCCCCGCTTGTTGTTTATCAATAGAGTTATCAGATGACAACCTCCTCGTTCTGCCAAGGACTATCGTCCAATTCTTCTTCAAACCCGTACCAGCAAGAGGCCCGATGCAACGTCTGATCCAGTGGCATCCTTTGTCCAACTGCTAGATGTGGTCGACACTTACCTAAGTTGGTATTTGCAAATCAGCGGGGCAGGTGTCTCGTTGACGAATTGTTTGCCTATAGTGGTGAGCCTGGTTCTGGCGAAAGCCGGACATTCACAGATGAAGTGAGATACCGTTTCATCCGCCTCCAGGCAGCACTCACATAGGCCCGAACTCCTAATGTGGATGGTTTTGAGGTGCTCCTTAAGAGGACTGAAACCGGTGACGAGACCAATCAAGGGTCTCACGTCTTTCCTGTTTAGTCCAAGCAAAAACTTAGCTCTGCTGATTTTCGGACCGACCACTAGCTTCTTCGAATACCTGCATGAGACCAGGTCATGCCAGTATTCGGAATGTTGTTGGCGTAGAGCCAAATCCATTTCACGTTTGTGGACGGATGAGCAGCATCCTATAGATTGTTGTGGGCCAATGAAGGCTGTTGAAGAGCCCTTCCTGGCCAGAGCATTCGCTCTTTCATTTCCATCGATACCTGTGTGCCCAGGAACCCAGGCAAGTGATACCGAGTTACATCTACCCAGACGGTTAAGCTTAACCATGGTTTTCTCAACTATTTTTGAGTTGAGAGAACCAGCCGAACAGACTTTGATAGCGGCTTGGCTATCTGAGCAGATGTATAAGGTTTTACCCTTAATCCTTCTCCTTAACAGGATATTGGCGGCAGTAGCAATCGCAAAGATTTCTGCCTGAAAAACAGTTCTTTGTCTACCCAAGGCTGCAGATAGATTTATCCGCCAGTCTCTAGAGTAGACCCCGGCTCCGGAGATAAAGTCAATGAGTGAGCCATCGGTATAGATATTATATATTACATCACCCGGCTTAAAGCCATTCCACCCCTCACTGTTCCATTCCTGCCGTTCAGGAAGGATGACCTGAAAACGGCGCTCAAAGACTTGCTTCATGCACACAGTGTCAAGTGCTCCTCCCCGATGGCCAGGTAGGCTGTCATAGAGAGCTCTGTACCTAGCACCTCTGGCCCCATCGCCGAGATTGACCTGCCGTCCAAGTACTACACACATACGGTATAGTGATTTGCTGGCCTCAATCTCATCAAGGAACTGCAAGGGAGGTAAACAGAGCAACACTTCCATAGCAGCAGTGGGAGTTCCTCTCATCGCACCTGTAATGCATAAGCACGTAAGGTGCTGTAGCTTCGACAGTTGACGTTTGAGGATATTTTATGTCTTTAACGAGAAAATTATGCTACGATTAGGAAAGGCTCAGAATCGACCCTCTGAATGAGTTCATCTGCTTCACGTTTGAAGCGTGCCTAGCATATCTTTTCAAAATACAGCAATGAAACAACAAAGTACCACTGGCATTCACGAAATTTTACTACAATTCCAGAGCACGAGTATAGCCTTCTGGTTCAAGAATAAAGAAATCAATATGTATGTATGTATGCATATCTATTTAAAAATAGTGCCCATTTCTAGTCTTTATAAATTTACAGATAATTTGAATAATAGCTATATTTTTGTTACTTATACTGTTTTAGATGTTTGGTAGGAAAAACACAGTTCCACGAGTTAACATATTTTTTTAATACATATTATATTAGGGAGTTATTTATTAATACTTTACCCCAAGTCCGCGCTGAGTTTTAAAGTTGAAGTGACATTTAAATATAAAACTATTAATTTCCTTGCAAACAAAATTGTGTACTTTTAATTTAAATTTGCTTTCTTCTAAAAAAAATAACTTGTTATGTCTATGCTAGAAAAGTTCAATTGTCCAATTCTATATTTATAAATGTTTTTTTTTTCTTTCCAATTTATTAAAAGATACCGCTTTTCGAATTCTTTTTCAATCTTTTATTTTATAAAAAAAATATATATATCATAAATAAATTTATTTTACAAAATGAGAAAAAAATCTTTCTTTAACACTGTCTTGCGGCTAGATAAACTAAAAAAAACAAGAATTAAAATCCAAAAAAAAACATCAGAAACTACAACTTTAGCTATATATCTTTCCCCACTGTAGGTTCATGGTCAGCATCGACAAGTCCGGCCCGTTCGCCTTCACCTTCTCGTTATGGTGGCCATTTATCTCGAAGTAGGCGTAATCACCTGCCTTATCCCGCATATGGGACGACAAGTCTATGTCAAAGATCACGATCACCAAGTCCCGCTCGACTTCAGGAGATGCGTGAAAGAGATAGACTTGGTATTGGGATTGATGAAATGGGTACTTTTGCAAATGACTTAAAAATCAACAAAAAAAAAAACAAATTCGACAACAATTTTCAAAAAACATAACTCTTACATTACAATCAATTGAAAAAAATTATTAAAAAAAAATCACCAATTATTCATTTGTGTTAAACTACATTTCATTACTCTCAACATTTTTGATTTTCTTTGTGTTGTCTATGTGTTTTTTATTACATTATTTTCGTGCTTCTGAGAGATCTATCTATATATATATCAACATTTTATTATCATGTACGTATGGATGTATGTATGATACACTAACATAAGTGAGGTAACCTTTTTTGCAATAAGCGCGCATGGAAAAAGGAACAGAGACCGTGTTATGTTAACTCATTTTAAGTACATCTTTATAGAGGAAAGAAGCATTTTTGTAACACAAACTCATTCAACATCAATCAGCATTGCATTTTTACTCGTACTCGTATCTATCTATTAATCCATTCTACCCATCTCTTACAATCAGCATGCCTTCTCGCACTTTCATTTTATTTATATTAATATATATATATGTGTATATATATATATATATTAAATACATACTTTTATATATTTGTATATTTTCGAGTATCTCAGTGTATCCTTGTATCGAATATTGAACATAAATTATATTCACTTTAACTCATTGTTCGCTGACATTTTGTTTTCATTGTTTTATTGTTTATATTGGTTTTGTTTTACCACTCTCATTCATAGCTATATAAATAGATTTGCTCTTGTAGTTAAATGTTATCGAATTAATACTAAATTGTTTTACGTGCTTATTCTTTTCAAAGGAGGTACACATGTACAGCACAGTTACCCCGTACTGGCAGCGAGGCGTGGGGGAGCTGGACGACGGCTACCGCCTACACCGTGTAAACCATCAACGTTGCAGTTGAAGCCAGCAAATATAAATTTTCCAAAACTGAATGCAAGTCCAACGCATGTACGATTTACATGATTTTTGTTTTAAATGAAAATAAATTGAACAAAATTGTATTTTCATTGAAAACTAATTATAATGGGTTTTACGTTATTTTATATTCAGACACACCATTCGACACCTCATAGTGTTCACTCATTACCACATCACCGTGATTTGTTGCGGGATCCAAGAGAAATGTACTATAGTAGTAGAGAGCGTGATAGAGATCGTGAAAGATATAGAGATAGAATGCGAGATTACGACCTGCGATACGAGTACAGGGATCGGGAACGAGAGCTCTACGAAAGGGAGCGAGATCGGGAGCGAGAGCTGGAAAGAGAAAGGTATGACAACTTGCAGTGGACGGGCGAAGTTAATGTGGTTCTGTGGCTCTGTGATTCTGCTAAATTTCTCAATATTTTTGATTGGCCGCTATAAAACGCAGAACCATATTTGCTCAGCTTAATTGATTATTTCAGATTTTGTTTTTCAGTAGAAAGCACACACCATACAAAAGAAATATTTGTCTTAATAAAATTACCTAGTATTAATACACTTTGAGAAATAAATAGCCAGCTATCATAATGTGTTTTTTTAAATAATATAAACTTACATATGAAACATAAATCATTAATTCTAACACAAATGAACAGAATGACTTATTATTAACCCTTCCACTAATCTAACAAAATCCTTTTACGGAAGATAAGATGGATATTAAATGGATCTTGTTGTAAAAAGAAATTCACGGTTAGGTTAAACAAGTTATTTCTATGAATATTTTTTCCAATAGGCTCATAAAATATACCTTTTTTGTATCAGTTGTTAAAGGACACATACAAAATCTACCTGTTAGACATTTTAATGGTAATCAAACATTTAAGATTTGTATAAAAAATATGGTTTAGAGTTTTATTTTCGTAGTTTTACTACATTCGGATTCTGCCTGAGAATTACAGGTGTCTCTTAATAATTTATAGAAAATTTGGACTATTTTCGTTTAATGGCTTCAATTATTTCGCCCGTTTTTATACCCTATTCTAAGGGTATATTAATTTTGACGCATAGTTTGTAACATACCTTAATATTGCCTGTAGTGTAGACCCCTAAAAGTTACTATATTTATGATCAGCATCGATAGTAATGTCGATCTAGCCATTACCGTCCGTCCGTCCGTCGGCAAAAATTATTCATTTAAACTGGACCTAGAGAGCTGAAATTTTAACCATATACTCTCTAGAGTCCCGAAATAATTAAGTTTAGGAATTTTTGAAATCCGCCCACAGACACGCCCACAAACTCAAAAAAACCAAATTTTGGAAAAAATCGAATTTTGAGCTAGAAAGCTGAAATTTTTTATATATGATCTATGACTCCTAAAACTGCTCAGGATAAAAAAATTTCAAAATCCGCCCACTGACACGCCCACAAATAAATAAAACAATTTTTTTGAAAATCCAAAGTTTGAGCTAGGGAGCTGAAATTTATAATATATACTCTCTATGGGCCCTTTATGCTCATATGTAAATATTTTCAAAATCCGCCCACTGACACGCCCACAATTAATTTTTTTTTTTTTTTTGAAAATTCAAAGTTTGAGCTAGGGAGCTGAAATTTATAATATATACTCTCTAGGGGCCCTTTATGCTCATGTTGTAATTTTTTTTAAATCCGCCTACTGACACGCCCACAATTAAATAAAACAATTTTATTGAAACACCCAAGTTTGAGCTAGGGAGCGTTTTTTTTGATAAAATCCTTTAAATGTTATATAACAAAATATGTATGTAGAGCGTTCTTAACAATTCAACCATACTTAGACTTTTGTCACGCCCACTTATGAGGGATAGGAATAAGAATAGGGTATCCAACAGTTCGCCCAAGCGGACTGTAGCCCGTCCCTATGTTATTATATTGCCTTTCTTTTTCGTAAACTTCCCTTGAATTCTATTCTCACACGTTTTCCGCGATGTTCAGGTCAGGCGAATTTAATGGCCTCAATAAATAATTACATTTTGGGTAGGCATCCAGGCTACTATTGTCCTTGCGGGCTTATGTGAGCATCATCCTGCTGAAAAATCCACCAAACAATTCGGCAAATAGAGGAAAAGGTCTTGCCAGTATAGATTTGTAGGTATTGGCGGTCATTCTTGAACTTTAAAAATCCAATTCTACTGTGCCATAAGAGCTAATTGCTCCCCATACCATTACGATGCCTCCCTAGCCGTGTCTTTGTCTTCTTTCCATGGTTATTTCATCCATCATCAAATGATGAAAATAATAATTGTATCCATCAGGTTCATCGCCACTCTTATTGCAAAGGCATGTCGTTGTCACTTAGGTGTCGCATTCAGCGGTGGCTTCATCTTCATTTGTTTCTGCTGAATATTGGTAATTTTCTGCATTACGCAACATTCATTCTACGAGCTCTTACCCTAGTTTTAGCCTTGATTTGTCAGATAGATAGCCTTGAATTGGAAGCCGGTCTAATTATTACTCACTATTCTTGAGCTAGGGGTGGCAACCGTGCGGTGGTAGTGTAATCGCTTACTGATCGGAGGGCTGCGCTTTCAAATCCCGACCATGGATGAATATAATAATAAATAATAAAAGGAGATAGAAACCCTACCCAAAGCCCTTAAAGAAGGGATATACAACTTAACTTATATACATCTTTTGCGCTAGGAAGCGATTACTTTGTCCCTGCTCCTTGTAAGCTTGAATATGGCTTTTTTCTCCTTCAGTTAATGTTTTTTCTTTTCCCATAGTCCTTCTTACCTTTCGCAGAATTATTTCCCCCCATAAGTGAATGGTTTTGAAAATATTGTAAGATTTTCAAAAAAATTTCCTGTCATTTAAGTTCCGATACCCCCGAGTGATCTGTAAGACGCAATGAGCTAACTAGTAGCCGCATGATTTTTCGTGAACTTCAATAGATTTTTTCAAATTTACATTACTCGTCAGGAAAATGTCTATTTTCTGAGGCTAAAATAAAACATTGTTAGTCACTTAATAAAGATAATATGTTCCCTAAATTTGATCCTTTAAACACATTCATTAGTGTTCATAAAAATTGATTTTGAATTTGACTTTGGTAAAAAAATATGAAAAACACTTTCTAGAACTTTTGGTTGCCGGCAACATGGGCGGGTATATGTGTGTTATTTTTTTTTTGCGCGGGTATAGGAAGGTAAACAAGTGGTGTGGGGGCGTATAAACCAGCGTACGTGTGCAAATGTTCTTAACACTCTTAAACACCTTATCCGATAGAGCTCATATTCGCACCATATTTTAATCATTTACCACAAATTGTGTTAATTTCCAACAGTTGTTGTTTTGAAAAATGAATTGATCTGTTTTTTGCTTGTAGAAAATATTGAGCTTCTAGATGGAGAGAAGGCTGAGTTCCAGCTCAAAATACTCGGGAAAGTGTGGTCTTAAAATATTTTGTCGTTTTTTTCTGTATTGATTAAGGTATTATCGCCTTATCATTTTGAGGATATAACGAACAAAAGTTCTAAAGGTTTGCTTCGCCAATATTAGACTTTTTTCAACTTGTTTTTGTAAACCTTTACAGATTACTGTTATATGCATAAATCTAGATACGTGTACTGGGGGGTACGTTATATTAAAATTATTTCGACAGTTACAAAACTTGCATCAGAAACGGTTGGTCGCCCTTATTTTAAACTATTTCCGCCCTCTATAAATCTCCCATATTCATTCAAAGTAATTTGCATAATATCATTGATTTCGCGAAGTACCCTGCAGCTTTCATTTCGATGACTTTCAACAGGAGTATAGAAAGCGGGCCCAGCTGGTCAAAATAAATTAATTTCTCACACATATGTAACAACATTCTCTTCTTACAGACTGGAATATATTGCACCTCTGTCCTTTGAACAGGCTCTTGCAATGGGACGAACGGGACGAGTTCTGCCTTCGCCAGTTTTAAATGGCTACAAGCCAAAAGGTGGCCTACACACACGACATTCGGATTCAGACGAAGAAGACTGGTGCTAGCAAAGGCTTTGATTACGCCGCGATCGCAGGGAACAGATCTGGGTTTAGCAACACATTTTTAACACAACACTACAATGTTAACCATACAAAAAAGATGAATCAACAGCAACAATACATTTAATAGTCTATCTTTCTCTACAATCTGCTAAAATAAGTTCGAGGTTTTATACGCTAAAAGCAAATAACAAACAACAAAAATTTCTTTTGGATTATCATAACCAACGGTATATAGAATTTTTAAAGATCGTACAAAATATGTGAAAAAATATGAAAAACCAATACAAATACTATTTCAAAGAACAAAATGGAAATACATAGTAAAATAATATTGAAAATGAAAATGTTTTATATCCCAACATTTAATTGCCACAGCTTTAAGATATAGCTTAATTCTACGTTTTCTATTTTCACTAGAATGAAACCCATATAAAAAAACGTATGTAACTAAATACTAAGACACGTGAATGCGAAAAGTTAAAAGATGAAACAAATGTTTATCGAAATGGTTTTAATCTGTATTTTATTTTTTGTTTTACTTAATTAATTTTTCATAAGAACAATTTGTTTAAGAACTAAACGAATAGTACCTTGCTACATATACATACATATACCTAACAACCCGAAATACAAATTTGTTTTGTTTTTGATTCCTCAAGAAGAATATATCAAAATTATTATTCCACTTAGTGAAACAGATAAAACAAGTGTTCCCATAAAGTTAGAAACAAATGTTAAATTTTTATTATGAAATACTCTATACTAAATCAGTTTGTTTTTATTGAATTATTTTTATTAATTATTACTGTTAAAACATGAAAGAGAGAACGTTATTTACTAAATATTGAAAGCTATATCATGCAAGGATTGTTGCAAAAATACAAACATATTTAGCCAATTGTTGAACTTGACTTTTTAATATTTAATTTTCATATTTAACTAGAACAATTTTAACCAAGAAAACAAAAATGAAAACTTAAACCAAAGAAAGATATATATATAGTATACAAATAAAAAACTTTTTCAACGATCGCCAAAGAAATTTTGAACTACCTTAATTTTTTTCGTAACATACATACATGTTATTTATTTCGTTAATTTTAATAACAAAAAAACAACATAACAAATACATATACATATATTCCATTTTGCTTTAAACACTCACTCATTAGATAGGTAAATTTAAAAATACATCTTCAATAAAACAAATGAAGAGGAAAACGGAAATAAAACAAACCTATAATTATAACCATCCAAATAAAAACAAGAAAATAGTATTGGTTACTAAAATTGTAGTAAATGTACCTATAGAATGAACTTATAAACAATTTAACAGTAATTGTAGTTTAAATAATATTAAATAGGTAAATGGACAACAGCAAACGCACAAAGTACGATGCGATATGAAACGGTGAAAGAACATTATAATGTATAGTTATTTTTTAATTAATTTTATTTTTATTTTTAAAGTAGATCCGTATAATCTTTTAAATAGGCATAATAAAAACAAAAACAACAAAAAATAAACAATTTGTACATAACTTTAGAATTTCGCTGTACATTTTTTAGCTTCGAAATTGTACCAGGTACACTGCAAAAAAGAATACTACAAAGAACTCAAAATAATAGTAAAAAAATAACAAATTTATTCATCTTTATCTCATTACATACTTAACATTCTCATTTTTGCTATTTTTTGTTTATGTGTAAGATTTATTTAAAATGTTTTTCTTCCTTTTTATTTTTTTAAGAGTGCGGATGCATTGACTTGAAAAAAAATACACGCTAAGCACGTAACTTTTTTCTTACGTAATTAAAGGGTGAATGCTGAGGCTGCAAATACCAATATTCCAGTTTCTTAAGAGTCGAGATATATTTCTTCTAATTTAATGGTGAGATTGTGAACAGGATGAAAGGGATCATTACTTTACTTTCCTGCCTCCCTAATGGTTCATCTGTGAGGTTGCGGATTTGGCTAAACATGGGCAGGCCTGCCGGAGCGATATGATCTAAAGATCTCCTATAATTTAAAATAAAAAAAAACGTTTTATCAAAGAAGTCTGTGGAAATCCACTTTTTATGTGCGTTTTTAACAAACAAGTTTTTTGATTAATTCCTTAAAAAAAAGAAAAAAACAGATGTAGGAAAATATGTAGACAAATAAATGGTAAGAAATCGCCGCAAAATCGTTTCTTGGCATGCCCACTTTTGCGGTACCGAATCTAAAATTTTGATATAGAATTTTTGTTTTCTATATAGACAAGGACAATAGCAATATAGATATAGTATCATATAGTTATTTTCTTTATGTTTTTTGTTTCTTACTTACTTAACGGGCTCCCGACCCGTGGAGAGTCTCTGCCTGCTTCCAATTGTCCAGACCAAGCGCTCTGGCATCGGCGATGGCTTGGTCTTTAAAACGGAAGTTCGGTCTTCCTTGTCGTCTCGAACCTGAGTGCTGGGAGTCGAAGATCCTCTTCGCTGGAGCTTTATTGTCTATTCCCTCGATGTGGCCTAACCAATGTAGTCGAAGCATTTTAGATTTTTGGACTACATCCACATCTTGGTACAGTTAATAGAGTTCGCGGTTATATCTTCTCCTCCATTCGCCCTCCTCGCATACAAGTCGAATATCCGACGGAGTATTTTTCTTCCGAAAGAACCCTAAATTAGCTCGCCTTCATGCTTATCGTCCAGATTTCGGCGCTGTTAAGCAGAATTGGCAGTATCAGTGCTTTGTAGAGCTGACACCTGGTCTTCCAAGTTAAGAGTTTTTAACACATTTGTTTAGCCAAACCGATGGAACAACGGTTTCCTAGAATAATTCTCTGTCGGATCTCGAATAAGATGTCATTTGTGGAGTTGATGTTTACTTCTAGGTAGGTGAACTCCCTTACTACCTCGAAGTTATTGCTATCAACAATGACGTTTTTTCCAAGTCGGTGGACAGATGTTTGTTTGTTTGTCCTCGTTGACTTCAAGGCCAATCAATGTGAATGTTCTTCAATCGCCATGAAAGCCTCTAGCATGGTGCACTGATTTCAGCCGATGATGTTCGATCTTTCAGATTTAATTTCAGTGCAGAACTACGAAAATTGTGATCTTATTCTAATAAAATCAACTACCAACCACAATTTTGCAGAAATCGGTTCACACATTATTTTATAATTATGTACAGTAATAAGCGCTTTAACAAGACCATAAATAAACTTTTCAAAGTGAGGAAAACTCTTTATCCTTACTTTAAACAAATTAAAAGCTGTTACCGAACATTGATTATGATCGCATGAATTTTGTTTCTTGCAGTCGAAATACAACCGCTAATTGAACACTTAGTCATACTTTCAGCTTAACTTGTACAACTCTGAAGATGATTTTTTAAATTTTATGAACATTTTCATTTATTTAAATTGTTCCAGAAAAAACCACAGAATTACTAAACTGCACATCGTAGTTCAACATTTATGACACAATCCCTTATCTCAGCCTTTGCTTATGTAAGAAAATTGTTACAGAACTTATTAAAATAAGAAACGATGTTTGTATCTATGTAAATATCAATAGTCCATTTATTGTAATTAACATCTTTTTTCATTCTACATAATACCTATTAGACATTAAAACAAAATCCCAGAACAAACGACATTTTGTACCAATAAATAATAGAAAAAAAATGCAGAATAGCTTGATCTGTTCCTTTCTGTATGGCGATATGTGAAAAAATAAATTCTAGGATACTTTAATTTGATTTCGAATTTTATTATTATAATTAACACTAGATATTCAAATAATAAAATTAATAAATGCAATTTTATTCAATGATAACAAAATAAAGTCCTGAAAACAAAACCAAAAACAACAAATGAACAGACAGTTTACTCTCGTAATCGATGTTATTTTTTCAGGAATAATTAAGTGAAAACAAACCCGTTATAAATAAATTAAAAAACAAACTTAGGTAAACAATTTAAAAAATACTAACAAAAAACTAGAAAAAAAAATTAAAAAAAATTTCATACCTAACTTTTTAATAATAACTACATATATAAGAAAAAAGAAAAAATGAAAAAAAATAGATAACGTATTCAAATTATGTAAGTCAATACATAAAATACTTTAACTATTTAAAATAAGAAAAAATACATAAATTTAGTTTAAAAAATGCCTTCAATAAAAAATATATGTAATTATACATATATTATTAAAATATATGACAAAAAAATTCATTAAAAAAGAAAACACAAAAATCAATCATTATAAAAAAAAGACATGATCAAACATAAAATCAAGTATAAATATTTAAAAAAAAACATAATAAAAAAAATAAATAATTTATAAATTACTATAATTTCAAAGATTACATATTTAAGTAAAACCAAATTCACATTAACGCTTCATAATAAACGATAATTAAATTCATCTTTATTGTAAATACTAATTATTAAAACAAATTACAGTTATTAAAACAGATTACATCCAAAGGAAAATCAAACAAAAGATAAAACAAAAACCAAAAAAATAATAATTCAAGTAAAAACCAACAAACTAAAAAAGTGTTTGTACATAACAGTAATTTCGCAAAAGGTTTTTTTTTAATTTTCTTACAAGAAAAATACTACCTATTATTTATTTTTAAATCGACACAGATAAAGTTGAAGCTCTTAAAAATAATTATAAAACATTAAAAGAATTTTGTTTTTATTTTTACATAGCTATAATATATTTACATACGAGGAACAAAATATTTAATTCAAGCAGTTTAATTCGGCACTGCTAAGTTTTGCAGGAATTCCGAATGAGGCCATCGCTACGTAACTCTCTTGACGATGAATACTACCATATGCGTTTTTGAAATCGATGAAATTGTTGGCTTTTTCCAGGATTTGCCTAAGTGTGAAAATGTCATATTTTATCTGTCAGAAGCCAAACTGGTGGTGTAATACGTTCATGCAGTGCTTTGGGATAGTAACTCTTCAATGTTCCACCAGATTGAACTTTTTTTGCAGTTCATCTGAAAACGTTTTCTTGTATCTTTGCTACTACGTAAGATATATTTCACAGTATCCTTAAATATTTGGACAAGAAAAGCCCGCTTGCTTCCAAGAGGACTTCGAAGTTCTTCAAAGTGTGAATATTCCTAAAGTTTTTTTTTAACTTCTCGCCTCGCGGTTTTCTTCTTCATGCAGACCATTGTTTTTTTTTAAATACCCTGATCTAGAGCACCAATCAAACATTGTCTTATACAAATACTGTGCTGTGTCCATAATGATCATTGTGCGATAGTACTAGACCAGGCTTGTTCGAATCTAATGTCGCATAATTCTAGCGCCTTAAAGGCTACCTGAATATCAATGTATTTGGAGAAAGCCCTATCCGATATTACTTTCATTAGCAGTCATTTACCGGCCTTCAGCCAGAACCTACAATTGGATAATACCTTAATCATTTGGAAACCGTATGGACAGGCTCAGATTTGCGCCACCAAATTAATTTCGGATCCCGTTCCATCATCAGTCAGTAGGGTTCTGAACATTAGCTTTCTAGGGTTTATCTGCAATGTTAATTAATTTAATGAAGACGTTATTTTGGCTATTATCTCTATAAGTATCTGCATACACTGCTTTTTGTTTATGATTTATCGAAATCTATTTTATTTATTTTACTTCTGCCCAAAACGTGAACTTCTCCATTGTTCTTTGACCGAAGTTTGTGAGTCGTTGCATAGTAATTTCCTGTCTTGCATTTGATATAAATATCAACAGGCGGAAGGCTTAGAAATATGTCGAATGACGCCGTGGGTGTTGACGTAATACACGCCTCATAGCAATTTTCCCTTTATTGTTTTCTTGTTTGTAGCTTTCCACCGGACAATTGCCCTATACAAAATTATGGGTCTGGCTAACTACATAATAGGGTTTAGCTTATACATATTTTTTTACTGGTTTTATACACAGAGAATGTGATATTTTAAAGCAGCTTTCATAATTTCACTCATTTCATTAAGAAATTTACCATGAATAATGATAACATCATGATCTTCCATCTCTTGCACATTTTTAAAATATCATCAATATCCAGAATCCAAAGTTCTGGGGACATAACTGCCCATTGGAGATTATCTATAGTTATTGGTTCGCTTACAGTAATAATGCTGTAAACCAATATTATACAGAGTCTCCGTTTTGCACAAAGAATTGAATTGAGAGCTCATGGTTGCGAGCACTTTAACTTTATTAAAGGATGAAAGGCTGCAAAAGTAGATCCTCCGTGATAAACGCTTGATAAACACAAAGAGAGTTTCTGAAGGCGTCTGAACGGTATCTCATTTCAACCACAGAATTATTTCTTTAAATATCCTGTAAGAACGATAATCAAAGCGAAAAGGAGAAGTAAAGGAGTTAATAATGAAAAGCGCTTGATTTGTAAATTTCGAAGCTTAAAGTTATAATTGTCGTTAAACATGAATGATGCCTACATAATATTCATTTCGTTAACTGCTCGCTTAATATGATTTTAACCAAGTGGTTTCTTTTAAATATTTGCTATTTCCGGTTGTATAAAACTAACATTAGATATGTATAATGCTTCTGATTTAATTTTGTTTTAACTCTTTCAGTTATTCTAATTAATTTAATATTGATTTCTTTTTTTCGGGATAGTAGCATGGAAATTAATAATAAACCTTTGTCATCCGCTCTGGATAATGGAGATGACGGTATACACCGCCGCGTAAAATAATCTCACCGCGGCGGTAAAAACGCGCTCTGGATGGCTTTTAAATGTCAACACAAAAATACATTTTCTTTTATAATAATATTAACAAATGCTAAAAATTTAACAATATTCTATTATCGAGAAACAAATTAATCAATTTAAAAACAAAAAGCATAAAATTCGAATTTAAATCATTGCCTTATTCACATAATAATGTATAACTTGTACTGCGTATTAGTATTCGCTGCCATTTATTATTTTAATTCAGTTCTAGATTTAATTTTTGCTCAGCATTTAAAATTATTATCATCGATACTCACTTCTCTATTTCCAAGTAAAGGCGATCTAAGCAAATATTTATTATTTTCCTTCTATTTTAGTTACACAAAAATAACAACAATTTATTACTATTTGAATGATTTAAATTTTGATGAAGCAAACTGTCGGTTTACAATTTTTATTAAAATGACTTTAATATCGAATTTATATTTACAAAAACTTAATTGTAAAAAATATACCTAAATAATCAACTTTCACGAGAAATTCGATTAAATAAAATATTTTTCCAATAAATAAAACAGTTGGACGTTTCATCCCAAAGAACAAAAAAGGAATTTACATTATTTTCAAGAAGCGGTAAAAACTGAAGGATTTATAATGAAAATCATTATTATTATTTTAGAAGGTCGCTATGCGTAAAACCATTTATGGACTGCTATTCATTTTTTTTGTCTAACTTTGTGACATGTGATCAGAGAAATTATCTTACAATCTCAAGGCCGTCGAGATGGTACATTGAAACTCTTAAATAAGTTCAAACATATATGGGCAGCATTAATCTGGAGTCTTTTCTATCGAATTCCTAGACACTAAGACGTATTAGTAAGATTCCGAGGACCTAATGGATACGTTTTTTGTTTCCAACCCAGGTGAATATGGTCCAAGCTCTTGGTACTTGTCATGTTACTGAGAGAGTTGAAACTTCTAAAAAATATTAAAAAAAAAACAAAATTCCATTCCACTGAAGCAATTGTTGGTATTGTTTTCAAAGGTATTTAAAGCATCCTTATAGATATTTTTCCGCATTCCATTGTAATTGCATATATGTAAGAGAAACATGGCTCAATTATGGCAAAAGCCAATAACAAATCAAAAATCTCCTGATCTCGATTCTAAATTAAATTTCCCATTTATGCCCATACATATACCTACTTTAAAAAGGTTCATATTATTAGAAGAACGTCTTATTGGCATTTAAAAATAGCTCATGTTCAATGTTCATCCCTTTGCACTAGCAAGAATTATAAATTCCACAAATGTCAAAAAAACCAAATCGCAGATGCAATTTTATTATTTCTCCTAAACTCTTATGTTATTTAGACGAATTTTGTATATAAAAAAAAAACAAAACATAGATTAACCACATAGGAAGCAATATGTGGTTAATCGGAAGTAGTTTTTCTCTTTTTTTTCTTAAGTACAAAATTAGCTTAAAAATTATATTCACCTTTTTTTATTTTTAAATTTCAATATATAATTTTACTATTCATATTTCATTATAGAGTACATACATAAAATTAATATCAATCCTAAACCGATAAAAAAATAAAAAATTATAAAACCAATAACAAGACAAGATTATTTATAAAATAGGAAAATTTCTTATAAAACCCATCGATTAGTTCTTCGGCTGCAATACGTTACAACTTTTTTGTAGTTTGATCATTTATTCTGAAACAACTAAAACCAAAATCGAAATAATTTTCTATAACAAAAGACAAAAACTCATTTGCAAACTATTTTTTAGTGATTTAAACAATAAAACAACACGACACTCCGATAAAAAAATCAAAAACACACAGACAACAATATTTTGTTATTCTGTTTAATGAAAAAACAACCAAACAGAACAAAACACATTTACTGATTAAAATAATATAAAATAAATTAAAAACGCAAAAAAAAACAAAATGGTCCAATCCTATGGTTATGCTCATTCAATTTGAAAATAAAACCAAACTATAATCAAACTGATGAACCAAATCGTTGGGAAAATTACGCGAAAATTAGCATTATAAATTTCATATAGATTTTTGTTACCTACTTCTAATAAGAAAGAAAAGTCAAATCAATATATCCATATGAATAAATAAATACACACATTATAAAAAAAAGCATAAACTTAACAACACCAACGCAAAACAGTTTTTGATGAAAAATGAAAGATTATTATAGATACAACGGCAAATTTGTTATAAACCGAAAATTTCATAAAATTTAAGAAATAAAAACATACAAATACGGATAATAATATTTTATTTATAATTAATGTACTATACATATTATTATTATTATATTTATTATTATTATTATTGAGATCTATTTAAAGAAAAAAAAAACAAAAAAATTCTAAAACAAAATGATTTGTAATTATTATTACATAGAGCAAAACTAAAATTCTTAATGATTTTAAGCTTTTTTGTTGAAGCATGTTGTCGATACCAAGCCGAATCTTATTTTTTAAATGTGTTACTGTTATTTTAAAAAAGGAAAAATTAAAGTGAAATGAAAAACCCAAATATTATAATAATATTTAAAATGAAAAAAAAAACAGAAAAATTATTAAAAAAAAACCAACAAAAAAATACAAAAATAAAACATTTTATTAACTGACAAAAAATCCAAAAATATATGTGGTTTTATTTCTTTATCGCGGGCATTACTGCCAAATATAAAAAAATTGAAAAATCAAACGATTGCCCAGAATTAAGGGGACGTGCTAGAAAAACAAAACATAATAACTTTTTTCTGTGGGATTAATCGGCTTATTTTTTTTATTTGGCCGTTTACTATTTAGATTTATTAAAATTAATACATGGGATACCGAAAAGAGAATTTGGATTGTACAGCGGTACCATGTTTTGAAGTCCTTCATTTCCGTCCAAAGCGATTTTGGGCGGGAGTTTGGCGGCTCTCCCACCGAGTAGATGGACCATTATGAGGCTGGTAAACATGTTTGCCGAATCGGGAAGCATCGCACGAAGACCGTACCATCGAGATCCCTATGTTCGGGTTCAAGACACAATCGCGGCTAATGCAAGCGTTTCGACTCGAAACTTAACGGCGCAAATTGGAGTTAGCAGGCGGTCATTACCACGGATAATTCATGATGACTTTAACTTGTTTCCGTACAAAATCCAAATTGCAAGCAGGTTAAACCCTCTGCATTTGCCTATTCGTCTGGAATTTTGCCAATTTTTGTTGATGTGGCTATATCAAGAGGTGTACAAAATGAAACCAAGGAATTTGACTGAATTGAAGCAGTCCATTAAAACAATAATTAGGGCGATCCCGACTTCAACTCTTCAGGATGCAATGAATTATTATCTGATCAGGTGTCGCATACGCGTGGTAGAGCATGGAGGTCATTTACGGTCTATCATCTTCAAAAACAATTATTTATGTGAAATAAAATTGAGATTCCTACACAATAAATAAAAATAAATGAAATCCATTGATAAAAAAAAAGTTATTTGAATTTCTTATTGCAGCGCAATTGGTGCGCCACCCTGTACATATACAATGCATCCAAATCTAGAGACAACAATAAGAGGCGACTTAATCACAAATGCATCGCATACTGTGGGCATTTGAGGGATAAGCAAAACATTTGTTTAAGCATTTTTTGTTTGTTCATGGGGAAGATATACGGTGTCCGTTTAAATGAACTCTATGCAACAAAGTAATTACTTCATATGGAAATTGGTTTTCCACCCTGTACTGACAGGCTAAACAAAACCCAGTAAATCTCTTTTAAAAACTAACATTCAACTTATTCTTGATTACTGACTCTAAACCAAGCGCTCTAATTTGAACTATTTCATTTAAGACTAGTTGCCTTTCGATCTACTTCACTTACATAAAAATGTGGCTTATATAATAGTTTAAAACCAAAAAAAGATTAAAACTTTGTGTCTTAATTGTTTTTTATATTTTATATAAAATACTTACAAACATGTTGACCCCTTCCCCTTCAACAAGCCACTGAAATTCGGTGAATTGCTATTCCGTATCGAATTCACCCCTCCCCGTTATTGCGGTACTAAAACGGAGGAACTCATGCGCATTGGTAACCACCCCCGAATCACAGCTGCCAAACTGCATTGATCAAAGTCCTTGATGATATTAGGTGTGAATATGACCTGAATAACGTTACTGTTCTCTGTCTGTTGGATTTCTCAAAGGCTTTTGACAGGGTTAACCATGAAACTCTCTGTCAAAAACTGAAATACTATTTTGGCTTTCATGATAGAGCTGTGCGTCTGGTTAGGAGTTATCTGTGCAATCGCTGCCAAAAGGTCAAGATTGGCCAAGCAGAATCAGCGCCATCAAACTTACTTATGGGTGTTCCACAAGGTTCAATATTAGGGCCATTACTATTCTGCACATTTATAAATGATCTCCCGAATGTTTGTTCAAATGTATCGCTGCACCTATATGCTGATGATGTACAAATATACTTGTCCCGTCCGATTGGCTTTCAGGAGGATCTAATTTGTAGGATTAATGAAGATCTTACGGCAATTTCCAAGTGGTGCATTGATAATGGTCTGACATTGAATCCGGCTAAGTCTCAACTTATTGCTATTTCCAAAAAGCACATTGACACTTCACTCCTGCCTCCAGTTTTTCTCTCCCAAGTCCAGCTACAGTTTGTTGAATGTGTCACCAGTCTAGGTCTTAAAATTAATCGGTCACTCTCAGCTGTTAATCACACTAACTACATAGTGGGAAGAATCTATTTTGGATTACGTAGACTCTTGCGATTTGCCGATATAACACCAGTTAATACCAAACTACGACTCATAAAAACCTTATTAGTACCTATAATTGACTTTGCAAATGTGGTCTATTGTAAGCCTGACTCGCACTCCCAACATAAAATCCTTGTAGCTTTTAATGACATGGTAAGATACGTGTATGGCCTCCGACGATACCAACACATCTCACATTACCATCAACTGGTCCTTGGATGCTCGCTACAGCAGTTTCTTGATGCAAGATGCTGTATATTTTTGCACAAAATCATGCAAAATAAAGCGCCTCATTACGTTTTTGATAAACTGCAATTCGCTCAATCTCTTAGAACTACTAATCTTATAGTACCGGCTTTCAACTACTTGAATTCTTCACGACTTTTCCTTGTTCATGCAACCAGGCTATGGAACTCCCTTCCTTCCTCAATCAAAAGAATAATTGGTACAGCATACTTTAAAACTGCAATCTTTTCTTTCTTTCGATAAAAAATAATTAATATTAGGTGTAAGATTGATGAATGTATTATTATCATTATGAATTGTTATATATACATAACGTATTGTAAATTCAAAAAAAAAAAAAAAAAATATATATATTGAGATTAGCTTTAAGATTGATTTATTATTATTATCTTTAATTATCCATATTGTAAAGTACTACAAAAGACTGAGTCACCTTATTTGTACATTGGAATAAAATTGAAATTGAAATTGAATTGAAATTGAAATTGAAATTGACCCCGCCGTGGATGAGCCGCTTATATCTCGCGCTACGGTAGCAGTGGTTATATACCCCTCGTCTGGACTTACCCTTTTGTATCAATATGGATAAATGGCTCCGGCGGGATAAAAAATAGACCGGAGCGTACTTTCTATGTACCAAGAGAACATTGGTTTGGCGATGCCACTTCTGAGAAAAGGTCTGCAGTAAGATTGCTTAAAAAAGTGAGAAAAAAAGGAGCAGATTTTAAAAAAGCATATGGTAAAACGCAGTAATTTTTGCTTTTCAATTAGGAATATAATACATTTATTAAACTTAAAGCATTACAACAACAAAGGAAAGAAAGTTAAGCCAATTACTTTGAGATGTTAGTAATTTAGTTAAGATTTAAAAACATAACTACCTACTTCTTTTTCATTAGGGCCGAAATGAGCTTATTTGGAAATTCGCTGAAAAACTATTTTCATTGCAGTTTGCGCATTTGTTGACAGAATGCACATTTTTCTTTTAAAGGCATTTAGGAAACCAATTTGTTTTTTTCAAAGAGGAGCCCATATGAAGATTTCGGGAGCCGTTTCCGAGCCATTGAAAAAGTATCAAATATAAGGTTTCCAAACAAATTCAGTCGTCACCTTACCTATAAATGGAAAGTCTAAGTTTTATTAGCTGGAAGATGATTTGTTGCTTATTTTAGTGCGGGTGTAGATGAACATGTTGATTTCGGATCTTTTTTGGGCGTTTGGATTGTAGCGGCCGGGCGGCGGTGTTATTTCTATCTGTGCAGATTCCTTTGGTTTCATATTAAAAACCTTTAACAAACAGATACGTTTTGGTACAACTGACGTTCTTACTAAATTTAACAAAAAATGGCGTCGAAAAAATTGTTTCAATGAAAACTGCAATATGCGCATTCGAAATCTAACCGTGATGAACAATGTTTGACGATAAATTAAATAGAGATCTGAAAATTATGTAGATATGCAAAGAATATTCGTTATGAAATCGAAATAGAATGCAAATATTACTAAGCAAGAGCATTAAAATCTAACTTAATAATTTTGTTCCTTGCAAATTAAGCTTTACAATTTGGTGAGGCAAATGAAGAGCGCAGTGCTCAGCAATGGAGCCCAAAGCTCCTAAACAAACCATTCCGAATGAGCCGCATGGTTGCTGTATTTCCACTTCATAGTTTTTCATATGTTTTTGTAGTCACTGTTTTTCTCTATATCTTATTGTTTTTTATCGTCAATGTAATTCTATTCATTTCTAAGCTCTCTTACTTTGTTCTCCAAGTCACTGTCATTCAATTAATTTTCAGATTTCTCTTGCTTTGATTTCCTAGTCAGTGTACCTAATTCTATTTATTTCCAGATTTTTTATACCCTATTCTAAGGGTATATTAATTTTGACGCATAGTTTGTAACATACCTTAATATTGCCCGTAGACCCCTAAAAGTTACTATATTTATGATCAGCATCGATAGTAATGTCGATCTAGCTATGTCCGTCCGTCCGTCCGTCTGTCCGTCCGTCCGTCTGTAGCCAAAAATTAGGCCTTTAAACTGGACCTAGAGAGCTGAAATTTTAACCATATACTCTCTAGGGTCCCGAAATAATCAAGTTTACGAATTTTTGAAATCCGCCCACAGACACGCCCACAAAATCAAAAAAACCAAATTTTGGAAAAAATCGAATTTTGAGCTAGAAAGCTGAAATTTTTTATATATGATCTATGACTCCTAAAACTGCTCGGGATAAAAAAATTTCAAAATCCGCCCACTGACACGCCCACAATTAATTAATTTTTTTTTTGAAAGTTCAAAGTTTGAGCTAGGGAGCTGAAATTTATAATATATACTCTCTAGGGGCCCTTTATTCTCATGTGTTAATTTTTTTTAAATCCGCCTACTGACACGCCCACAATTAAATAAAGCAATTTTATTGAAACACCCAAGTTTGAGCTAGGGAACGTTTTTTTTTTGATAAAATCCTTTAAATGTTATATAACAAAATATGTAGAGCGTTCTTAACAATTCAACCATACTTAGACTTTTGTCACGCCCACTTATGAGGGATAGGAATAAGAATAGGGTATCCAACAGTTCGCCCAAGCGGACTGTAGCCCGTCCCTATGTTTTTTTTATATTTTTGTAGTCACTGTAATAATTCTTTATTTACTAAATCATTCTTATATTTTTCTTGTCAGAGTACTACACTTTGTTTTCAGATTTTTCTAATAATTTATTTCCTAGTCACTTTATTTTCAGAATTTTTTTGTTTTCCTAGAGAATGTACATAGATACATACCTACATACTTATTTTTATTTTCAGATTTTAACTTTATATTTTCCTAGTCACAGTAGGAAGCTTCATTTTATGAATGTTTCTTATGTTTTAGTAGTCACTGTTTTAAATACTATTTTCCAAATCTTTCTAGTCATTGCAATTTTTTTAAGTTCTTATCTACAGCAAAACTAAAAAGACTTTATTACAGCGATATTCGCATTTCACCAGCAAACTAAAAACCCAACTCCTCTGCTCAACTCTCAAACAAAAACTATTATTTTTTTACGAATTTTCTTATTATGTTTCTAGTCTAGGCATTTAATTCGTTGAATTTTCAGGTCAGTATGGTTCTTTCTATAATTTTTCAAGTCAATAGGTAATAAATTTCTTAATTTGCCTAGTCACTGATTATTTAATGCTATAGTTTTTTTGAGTCTCTAGGGATTTTATTTTCTATTGTGCATTACTTTTTTACAAAACCAATACTTGCCGTCAAGGCATTATTTTTACCGTCACTGTATTTTATTTTTAATTTTTTTTCCACCAGTTGATATTGTTTTTCTTAATTATATTGTTTTTCTTAATTAAATTGTTTTCAATTTTTAAGTGCCCTGAACCAAAACAAAAACTTCTATATTTAGTTTATTTGAACTTAACTAAAAATATGTTTGCCTTTGTTCAGGCGTAGCATGTACACCAGCGTGTTTTGTTATTAAGATAAATGTTTACCAACTAGCATTGCTCTTTTATCCGCTGGTACCGACACACACCACTGCACTCCCTACCGTAGTTACTCAAGAAAACCTGAAATTCCTTGCTGGCAAAAAGAATTCTAATCCGGCTACCACGACGACCAATTACAATTCACTACCTGCATATCCAAGCTATGTGGCGTGATCACGTCACAGTTGACTGGTAGGAAAAAAATTGTCCGGGTCGTCGACGACCCGATTTCTCTTAGCTACATATATTATTTATATGCAGCAAATAAAATAGGAATTGATGTCTGAATGTATGTAAAGAGAATTTTTTTTACCAATGGTGGCTTTCAGTGGCAAAGCACAGTTGGGCAAAAAGTGGAAGTTTATTGTAAAAACAGTTGGTTCATACCTCAACGTTGCCTTTTTTTGACTTGGCTTGGGTGCCCTCACCGAATCCGTTGCGGAAACGCCTTCGGACAACTTTAAGGAAATACATGCGACCAGTTCCAGTGGTCTTCCTCCTCTTAGCCTTGACGGACCAGTTGTATGAGCCCAACTTGACGGCTGGGTATCCACATTGAGAGCACTTTGACTTTTGAATGTGATAAGAACTGCGTCCACAACGGAGGCACAATGTATTCGTCTTGTTGTGGCGTTTACCAAAACTTGATGTACCTTTCGTCATCTTAGATGGCGAACAACAGAAAAAAAAAATATTTAATTTTCAGGAAAAAAAAATAGGAACGGATTACAGTCCACTTGGGCGAACTGTTGGATACCCTATTCGTATTCCTATCCCTCATAAGTGGGCGTGACAAAAGTCTTAGTATGGTTGAATTGTTAAGAATACTCTACATTATTTTGTTATATAACATTCAAAAACGAAGCTTTTGTAAGAAAAAACGCTCCTTAGCTCAAAGTTGGGTTTTTCAATAAAATTGTTTTATTTAATTGTGGGCGTGTTAGTAAGTGGATTTTGAAAATAGTTACACATGAGCATAAAGGGCCCATAGAAAGTATATATATTATAAATTTCAGCTCCCTAGCTCAAACTTTGACTTTTCAATAAAATTGTTTTTTTTTAATTGTGGGCGGATTTTAAAAATGTTATCTCCCGAGCAGTTTTAGGAGTCATAGATCATATATATAACAAATTTCAGCTTTCTAGCTCAAAATTCGATTTTTTCGAAAAATTTGTTTTTTTGAGTTTGTGGGCGTGTCTGTGGGCGGATTTCAAAAATTCGTAAACTTGATTATTTCGGGGCCCTAGAGAGTATATGGTTAAAATTTCAGCTCTCTAAGCCCAGTTTAAAGGCCTAATATTTTCCGGCAGACCGACGGACGGACGGACGGACGGACATGGCTAGATCGACATTACTATCGATGCTGATCATAAATATGGTATCTTTTAGGGGTCTACGGGCAATATTAAGGTATGTTACAAACTATGCGTCAAAATTAATATACCCTTAGAATAGGTGCACAATACCAAGTCATGCTGCGTGGTAAAAGTCTAAGTATGCATGTGTGAATTGTTAAGAACGCGCTATATGTTTTGTTATACAACATTCAAAGGATTTTATCGAAAAACAAAGTCTTTGTAAAAAAAAAACGCCCCTTAAAAGTGTGCATGGCAGAAAAATATAAGGGAATTCTTCAAAACAACTTTATCTACATACTTTGCGAAGAATACAACATTTATTTATAATGATAAAAATGATATAAAAAAAAATATTAATAACTTATATACCTATTATATTTTATAATTTATAATTATATTAATATTAGCTTTAAGATTGATGTATTATTATCACTATCCGTATTCTTAAGTACTACAAAAGACTGAGTCTTATTTGTACATTGGTTCCAAATAAATTGAAATTGAAATTTCTTAAGTAAAGCGGGTTTATTTAATAGTGGGTGTGTCAGCAAGCGGATTTTTAAAATATTTAAACATAAGCATAAAGGGCTCCTAGCAAGTACATATTTTAAATTTCAGCTTCCTTGTTCAAACTTTGATTTTTCGATAATAGGTTTTTTTTTAAATTGTGGGCGTGTCAGTGTGCGGATTTTAAAAATCTTCCCTTAAGATATTAATAATTTCAAACTTTGACGTTTTGAGAAAACAGTTTTTTTTTTAAAAATGGTGGGCGAGTTAGTAAGCAGATTTCAAAAATTTTATCTCCCGAGCAAGAAAATATATTACAAATGACAGATCTTTTACTCAAATTTAGATTTATTCATAAATTTGTTGGTTTTTTTTTTGAGATTGTAGGCGGATTTTAAAAGTTCTTAAACTAGATTATTTCGAGCCTCTACAGAGTATACGGTTTAACTTTCAAATTTCCAACTTAAGTTTAAAGGCCAAATTTCCGACGACGGAGGGACGAACATGGCTAGATGGAAATTACTACCGATGGTTTTTTTTGTTTCGGGGTGCGAGGCTTTCTACACTTTAGCACTCCGACTCAATACTGGTTAATTCTTCTACCAGAGAGACACACCACTTTTACTGTCTAAATTCACACATATCCCCAAGAAAGACGAGTAGTCGCTTCAACAGGCGTTTTTCTTTTTTAGCCCCGAGCGGGGAACAGAGCGGGGACCGAGCGAACAGAGCTCGCTCCGAGCTGAACGTAACCTAAACGCTCCGAGCTAATTAAGAAACAGAATTGAGCACTGAACTGTCATTAGATCATTTTTTGAAATTGGTGTTTGTCAAGAATTGTTCCATTTAAATTAAAATTTCTAGTAAATAAACTATGGAAAAAGCACAAATAATGAATGAAGTCAGCCGCGCTCAACTTTTCGCTCGATGTGCTCGGCCATATTTAATCGAGCTCATCGAGCGAGCCCTGAGCTAGCTCAGAGATAAAAAAAGAAATACAAATTTTGTGCTCAGAGCGCTCCGAGCTAAAAAAGTAACACAGTTCTTTTTTTGACAGCTCAGTGCCCCGCTCGGAGCTGAAAAAGAAAAACGCCTAATGATAAGGAGCTTAGTTTAACAGCACGCACCACATCAGCACCAAATACCTGCCTCTGAGCACTGTCTAGTAAGTTCATCAGAGATCTCATTTCCTGTGAGCCCATTATGACCCGGGACCCAGATAAGTCTAAACGAATTCAACCTTCCGACCGAATTCAGAGAGATATCGCATTCACGAACTATTTTGGAGCTGGTTAAATAGCAAGGCCTTAAGTTCAGCCTGGCTTATGCTACTGAAGCAAATACTTTACCCGTCCACCTGTTCCTCACAGCATAGTCCGTAGCCATTAGGATAGCGTAAATCTCCATTTGGAAGACTGGCGCATGTTTGCCTAACGAGAAACGAGAAAAATCTAATGTAGATGTTCTCCATGAAAACACCATCACCAAATCCGGAACGGTTTTGGAACCATCTGTGAAGATTCGACTGCATTCCTTTCCAGGCTCAGAGTCTGGCAAGCGACAGTCCTGAACACGAAAGCCGAAGTTCCGGTGTCATTGCATCGGAAGACATATCCATAAGACATGAGTCGAAGGACAACCGTCATCCAAGTTCATCAAAACTGCAGTGCGAGTTAAACCAAAAGCCACCTCTTCTTAAACGTGAGATAGATTTAATTGTGCAACCCATGATGTAAACATCAAGGGACGGGAGGTAAAACAATGCATCTCTCCCATGCAGCCGAGACATACCTTCCTTCGTAGTTTGGCGAGAGTAGCAGTAACGTACTTACGAGAAAGCTTATTCCACTAAACAAACGATGCATATACTAGAAATAGTCTTAACATAGCCGTGTAAATCCATAGGACTCGACCGAAAATGACCTTCCACTGCCAGAAAACCTAAGGCGCTTTGACAGTCTTCAGCTCAACATGCTTCGACCAAAGAACTTTGCTATCCAGCATGACTCCCCGATATTTTGCTTTATTCTCCTTCTCATAAAGAGAACAAACTCAGTTTTCTGAGGATTGATCGACGGCCCTCCTAGTGTATTCGTCGATCATGTTTGGACCACCTGCGCTTTGGTACAGACAGTTCGTCGCTTGAAAAGCAAACTGACATAAGTCAAAAGTCATACATTTTCAGAAAAGCCATTTGAAGTTTCTCATTACTAAAAAAAATTATTTAAGTTTTGAATTTCAATGAATACCAAAAAGTTGTAAAGTAAAAAAGTATTATTTTTTTTTCTTCTTTCAAGTGGTATATTTAAGTTACTGCAAAAAGCCGTTTTTCAAAAAAAATGTTGACTTATGTCGTCTTACATCCAAATTGCTACTAATTTAAGAAAAAAGTGTGAAAAAGTGTCGCTTTGTTTTGAAATAAAACGATTTCTGTTTTTTTGCGTATTTTGTAGAAACAACCCACTTTAAATAGTATTAAGTTATAATTAAAAAAAATATATAGGAACTTTTAATGAAAAAATCGACTATAATAAAATTATATATAGAATAAAACCTAGCTTATTGGTAAAACGACACTTCTTAAAGTAATCAAAATAACTTTGAAGTTCATCAACTAGTTTTGTTCCAAGGTAAAATGACACAACACGAAAAGTGACACTTTTCAAGAAACTTATTTATCACGAATTCATAAGCACGAATAGAAGCAAAGTGTTACAAATGAAAAAAAGTCATTTAGCTGGGAAAACAACAGGGATTTTTTCTTAAATTCAAAACGGCAATTTAAGTGTTATAGTTATGACGGTTTGATAGAAAAATTGTATTTTTTTTTTGCGATTCGTTCTGTATAGTTAACTCAAAATCGTCAAATTTTTACTTTATGTCAGTTTGCTTTTCAAGCGACGATTTGTTAGCGCTTTAATATAATTTCATATAATTCTTGTTTTTATCTATATTTATATAATGTATATTTGTTGAGATAATTTACTTGGATTCGCCATAAATTATTAAACGCTTGACTGAAAAAATTATTACATTTTATTTGGAAAATAATAAGCGAGGGGGCCTCCACTCATTTGTTGCCCCAGGGCCTCCAGACCTCTAAATCCGGCCCTGCAATCGCGTATTATTTCTTGTCAAGCGCATTCCCAATTCTACCAACTACATTTTGGAGCCCAGTCTCGTAAAATTTGCCCGCGTTGATAGAAATGTTGCATCTGAGATAGGGGTGCAATTGCAAAGCAGTTTTGCGCACATGAAGCTCGACCAGCCTTTCCATGCTTTTCCGCAAGAAGGAAGTCAGACTGATCGCGAATATATTAACTTTTAGGGGTCTACGGGCGATATTAAGGTATGTTACAAAGTATGAAACAAAATTAATATACCCTTAGAATAGGGTAAACAAAAACACTAGAAATATAATGTTTATATTTGCACTACTATTATTTTGTTCGCAACTGTACTACATACCTTCCATTTTAATACATTCAACACCACTTAACATACGGGCTAAATTCAAAAACTTTGCATAGATGCGGTGTTAATATTGTTAATATTGCATTGATGTAAAATGTCACCATAATTCAACTTTTTTACTGTGACATTTTAGAACGATTTTTTATGCATTTCATCTGCTTTCTGCTCTCTTATTTTTTGTTAGTCTTACTCTAACGAAAGCAGCCTTGTCGCTGATTGCTTTTTAACCCTTATGGTGTCAAACAGAGTACCCGGACACTTGTTTCATTTTGAAAAGTCATAGCTTCCTTACTCTTGTATATATTTTTCTGAAATTCTGGGTCATCTTCGAAAAAACTGTGATAAGCATAGAAAAAAATTAATACCGATTTGGCGAATAGATTAGTGTGTTTGGTTCAGTCAGCACCGTTAGCTTCTGACGGTTAAAAACGTTTCTAACGTAGCTTCACTAAACACGTTTTTGCAAGGCGTACCTATAACAGAATCCAAAATTTGTTTTCACTTGCACTAATTATAATAAATGGTGTTCAACCTAACCTCGACACTCCAGTCCACAATTTATTTCACCCTTACATTTACAGAGCTAGTAAACAGTGCATACACAGACAAACTCTTAATTTATTAGAAAGAAAACAATTTGTATCGCATAGACTGGGTTTATTTACAAACCAAAAACAGCTGTTGCTGACAATAGTGCACTCCTGCGTCGATATCGATTTTCCGACGGAATAGCAATACCAAACAATAGTCGCGCCGTACATCGCTTCCAGCTTTGTATACCGTCAGTTCCGCCTGTTTCGTTGTTTGAGTGCATAGTCAATATATACTTACTCACATATTATGTGCCTATAAAAGTCGTTTTCAAGAGACTGTCAAAATATATTTATTTTTTTTTTTAATAAAAAATTGTCGCAATTCGCCATCCCAGTTTAAAAATGAAGTGAAAGTGAAGTGCCATAATTTAAAATTTAACATATCGTTTTGCCACCTCCACGCCCATTAAAAAATCGCTGTATTCATTTTTCGGTATACACCAGACGGCAGGAAGCGGGCAAAATAAAAATGGATTTGACCAGCCTTTTTATGTTTTGCTTAATTTCACTTGTGATTGGAGCTGTCCTTATGCTAATTGTTCAATACTATATTTATGTTCGCTTTTGTGATCTGCCAAAGGCGAGCCATGAGCAAAAGGACTTCAATGACAAATATGCACTGCCAGAGGTATGTATCTAATTGCGTAGATCTTAGCACAATATGGCCGTTTTAAATTACCTATTTACAAAAAATGCTTTCCTTTCTTCTTCTTTTTTGCACTCGTTCCCCGTTGCTTTACCATCCTACATTCTAAGGACATTCGAGGAATTGCAGCGAAATTCGATCCGGAAACCAAAACACCGTTGATGGCTCTTAACTTAATAATGCAATTCCTATTCCATGAACTAAAGCACACCAGCCGGGTTCGTAAGTGGTTCTACCGGAAACTCTCATTGGAGTTAGATGAATTGGTTACAAAGACTACCACTGGGAAATTATTCGATAAGTTAACGGTAAGTGCACAATATAAAAGATAAAACTAGATAAGCTGATGTATAGAGGACACTCATCCGGCACTTTGCATATTTCCACTTGTACAGGCAGTCGTACACGTACTACATCTTACGTTGTGCTAGTGCTGTGTTTTGGGGTTTGCCTCTATCTAAAGTGTTATATGGTAGATAAATCTTGTATTTATTTGTACCGTGTATGGTTATTGGTCCGGGCTATCCTGCATAATTAATGATTCCTGCTGGTATTTGCTATTTCCTTTTAACAAATTACGTGTGGAGGTATAGCTTGACTTGGCTGTTTAATGTGATTCAGCAGCAGTACTTAAATAACACCCACTAATGTTTTGAAGACCTTAAACCAACAGTATATTTGAAAAGTAAGTAACTGACTTTAAGTTTTTATATTATTAAAAACTGTCATACAAACGTAGCTAAGCTCTTGTTATTTAAAGTTGCCCACCTATTTCCACCATCATAGCTCTCGGAGTAATAAATGACTTTCCTCGACGTTGCTGGTTCTAGCGTTAGCTTTTCTCTTAGTAGGCATGGTGCTGAAATAAAAACATTTTTTACCCTTCGCCGAAGGTGGTCATTTCAAAAACAGCTCCTACACTCAGAGAAAAAAATAGTCATTAATGACTATTTTTTGACTATTTTCATAGTCCGAATCGTGACCACTATATTTCTTAGTTAAAAAATAGTTACTATGACTATTTTGGTTGTAAATTTATTTTTTTGTGGAACTCAACTTTTTAATAGTCAATTTTGACTATAGAAGCAGTTACATAACTTTTACAGTAGTTATTCTTAACTATGCACATAGCAGTAAAATAACGTTTACAGTAGTTGTTTTTAACTATGTAAATAGTACAAGCAAAACTTTGCAGTAGTTGTTTTTGAGCTATGCACATAGTACTAGCATAACTTTTACAGTAGTTGTTTTAAACTATGCACATAGTAAAATTTGACTACATCAAACAGTTGTTGCATGACTATGTACAAAGTTATTTTTAACTATACGTATAAATAAACTTGAATATTTCTTATTCATTAATAGTTACTTTTGACTATTCAGATTTAAATTTGTCTAAAAATAGCTGTTAAATCACTACAGTATTAAGAAAGTAGTTTTCAACTGCATATAAGCAGTATAGTTTACTTCAAATAATTGAATGAACGCTTTTACTCTTAACTAGGTGTGGATATAATTCTTCGTTTAAAAAATCTGATAAAGAATAAACCTTAAGTCATCTAGTTGCAAGTCCATGACTATACTTACCCTAAAAAGTTTTACTGCGCGAATATACTTGGAACAGGCAAAACGATTTGTTACCTGAAAATTTGCCTGTGTTTTATAACAAAAAAATTCAGTATATATATTTTTTAATTATTTTATTTTATATTTCACATATGTAGGTATAATGTTTATAAAACTAAAAAAGTTTATAACGCAAATAAACACTGTCATTCATTAAAGGCATACGTTAAAAATATTTTATTCTAATTAAAGTTTTATTAGATGAGGTAATATGCATGTGAAGTGGTGGGGTGTTTATCTCAGATATCTCAAAAACTAAAGGTTTTTCATGTTCTAAACCGATGACATAGGATTCACAATATTGATCAAAATTCTTATTCTCCAATTCATAACAAACAAAATAAATCTCTTTCTCGGAGTCAATTGCAATGAGATGTATTCCAAAAAACCTTAAATAAGGGTCAGATGACGCTACGTAAACATTTTTATACCCTATTCTAGGGGTATATTAATTTTGACGCATAGTTTGTAACATAGCTTAATATTGCCCGTAGACCCCTAAAAGTTACTATATTTATGATCAGCATCGATAGTAATGTCGATCTAGCCATGTCCGTCCGTCCGTCCGTCCGTCCGTCCGTCCGTCCGTCGGCAAAAATTAGGCCTTTAAACTGGACCTAGAGAGCTGAAATTTTAACCATATACTCTCTAGGGTCCCGAAATAATCAAGTTTAAGAATTTTTGAAATCCGCCCACAGACACGCCCACAAACTCAAAAAAACAAAATTTTGGAAAAAATCGAATTTTGAGCTAGAGAGCTGAAATTTTTTATATATGATCTATGGCCCATAAAACTGATTGGGACATAAAATTTTCAAAATCCGCCCACTGACACGCCCACAATTAAATAAAACAAATTTTGGGAAAAATTGAATTTTGAGCTAGAAAGCTGAAATTTTTTATATATGATCTTTGGCCCATAAAACTGCTTGGGACATAAAATTTTCAAAATCCGCCCACTGACACGCCCACAATTAAATAAAATATTTTTTTTGAAAAACCAAAATTTGAGCTAGGGAGCTGAAATTTTTAATATATACTCTCTAGGGGCCCTTTATGCTCATGTGTAAATATTTTCAAAATCCGCCTACTGACACGCCCACAATTATTTTTTTTTTATTTTTGAAAGTCCAAAGTTTGAGCTAGGGAGCTGAAATTTATAGTATATACTCTCTAGGTGCCCTTTATGCTCATACTTAAATATTTTTTAAATCCGCCTACTGACACGGCCACAATTAAATAAAACAATTTTATTGAAAAACCAAAGTTTGAGCTAGGGAGCGTTTTTATTTACAAAAGCTTAGTTTTTTCGATAAAATCCTTTAAATTTTTGTCACGCCCACTTATGAGATATAGGATTAAGAATAGGGTATCCAACAGTTCGCCCAAGCGGACTGTAGCCCGCCCCTATGTTTTTATATATTATCGCTTCAATATTCATTTCGTTTGATACATGGACAAGATGATTAAATGAGAATGGTTTATCGCAATCAAGCAAGTATCTACATATTAGAAAGAAAGACAAAATAAAAGACAAATTAAATACTATTTTAAGATATATCTTGCTCGTTAAAATATATTATATTCAGGTTATTCATAATGAATGTAGTAAAAAAACTTTAAAACTCACCAAAGTACTCGTATATCCCAATGAGTGTCTTACTATTGGCCATTCTTCTAAAATTGTTTTTAGATTCACGTCAGTTTTTTCACCCAAATACTTTTTTCTGTACAAAAAGAGTTGCTTAAACTTCGTAACACCAGTCCAGTCAGTTTGATTATACTTTAAAAATGTTTTGGCAGTCTTGATTTCAGCTTCTAGTTAATTAAGAAAAAGTATTATACAATTTTAATTTGTTGTATTAAAAATACCGTTTAATGCGCAAACTGAGGATCTTCTTCATATAAAGTGACTTCAGAGTCATTAGCTAATCTCCATTTAAGTGATGATCTTTGATACAAATTCTTCTTTCGTAGAATCTTCTTTTTTTAATTTTTTAGTATTTAACAAAAACACTTCCATCGCATATGTAGGACTGCGAATATTCACAGCATAATAATCGAATCTCAAAATTAGTTACTCACTTTAACTTTTTTTTACCACTTAAATACGTACTTAATAAACACTTTCAAAGCATATTTAGAACTGCACGAAACGAACACTCACAGCACAATCATTGCATTTCAATCAACTGAGGCGTATGCATCTGTTGCACATATTAAATAACTACACAATAGTAATTTTCAGCTATCTGGTTTTGCTGTTTGACAACTAAAATAGTGATGGTTGAACTTCTGGGGCGCGATTCTTCTTAAGTAACCACACAGTAGTCATTGTTGACTATTTTGTTGTGATTTTTGACAATAAAAATAGTCATAATGGAACATTCGGCGCGCGCGATTCCTGTTGAGTAGCTACGCAGAAGTCAATGTTGACTATTTTGTTGTGGTTTTTGACAATACAAATAGTCATAATGATGCATTCGACGCGCGCGATTCTTATTAAGTAACTACTCAAAAGTCATTTTTATAGCCTATTCTAAGGGTTAATTTTGACGCATAGTTTGTAACATACCTTAATATTGCACGTAGACCCCTAAAAGTTACTATATTTATGATCAGCATCAATAGTAGTGTCGATCTAGCCATGTCCGTCCGTCTGTCGCCAAAAATTAGGCCTTTAAACTGGACCTAGAGAGCTGAAATTTTAACCATACAGTCTCTAGGATCCCGAAATAATCAAGTTTAAGAATTTTTGAAATCCGCCCACTGACACGCCCACAAACTCAAAAAAAACAAAATTTTGGAAAAAAACGAATTTTGAGCTAGAGAGCTGAAATTTTTTATATATGATCTATGGCTCCTAAAACTGATCGGGAGATAAAATTTTTAAAATCCGCCCACTGACACGCCCACAATTAAATTAAACAATTTCATTGAAAAGTCAAAGTTTGAGCTAGGAAGCTGAAATTTATAATATATACTTTCTATGGGCCCTTTATACTCATGTGTAAATATTTTCGCACAATTTAAAAAAAAACTTTTTTTGAAAATCCAAAGTTTGAGGAAGAGAGCTGAAATTTATAATATATACTCTCTAGTGGCCCTTTATGCTAATGTGAAAATATTTTCAAAATCCGCCTACTGACACGTCCACAATTTAAAAAAAAAAAACTTTTTTGAAAATCCAAAGTTTGAGCTAGGAAGCTGAAATATATAATATATACTCTCTAGGGGTCCTTTATGCTCATGCGTAATTTGTTTTTAAATCCGCCTACTGACACGCCCACAATTAAATAAAACAATTTTATTGGAAAACCATAGTTTGGGCTAGGGAGGGTTTTTTTTTACAAAAGCTTCGTTTTTTTTCGACAAAATCCTTTCAATGTTTTATAACAAAATATGTAGAGCATTCTTAACAATTCAACCATACTTAGACCTTTGTCACGCCCACTTATGAGGGATAGGAATAAGAATAGGGTATCCAACAGTTCGCCCAAGCGGACTGTAGCCCTTTCCTATGTTTAACTATCTTGTTGTGCTGTATGATAACAAATAGTCACGGTTGAACTTTTGACGTACGCGTTTATTATTGAATAACTAAGCAATAGTCATTTTTGACAATTTACAAGGCATGGCAAAGAATAAGGCAATGAGACCTATAAGATCTATTGTGCCGTATGGGCCAGAAATTATACAGCAGTTCTACATTTCGTATAAAGCAGATAATGCTACCAGCAGAGGACTTCCTTATGTCATCGGAACTCATAGCCGGTACCTGAAGAGTCCATTATTTTCATTTTTTTAAGGTGGTATCGTAAACCGTGCTGACCAGTAAGATAACCTCCTAATTTTCTGATATCATGTCGACTGAAATTTAGACATTTATTGGCATGCTGTTCAGTGGCCGGATGGCTCGTAAGACGTGGGATGCTCTCCCAATAAGTGTTAAATTTTATATGTACCCAGCTTTTTATAGCTGCAATAGCTGCCGTAGAAGTACAGCAGAAGGGCAAGCTCGTCGACCTCTTCATTATCTTCAAAACCCTCATGGCCCGGAACAGACCATTGCTTGGTTCCTTGAGCCGAGTTTTTATAGCGTATTTAAACAGTGCATGACTTATTGTGAGCCAATCGTATGCGAGGGCATTTATAGCTGCTTGACTATCCGTAATATATTGATGATAGGAATGAACAAAATATTTTTTATCTTTGATGTGCAAGTCTCAAGTATTTCTCACATTTCTGCGACTTTAGTTAGAGGATATTTCCCTTCAGTTCAGTTTTGTAAATGAAAGACAAAAAAAAAACATAGGGACGGGCTACAGTCCGCTTGGGCGAACTGTTGGATACCCTATTCTTATTCCTATCCCTCATAAGTGGGCGTGACAAAAGTCTAAGTATGGTTGAATTGTTAAGAACGCTCTACATATTTTGTTATATAACATTTAAAGGATTTTATCAAAAAAAACGCTCCCTAGCTCAAACTTAGGTGTTTCAATAAAATTGTTTTATTTAATTGTGGGCGTGTCAGTAGGCGGATTTAAGAAAAAAATAACACATGAGAATAAAGGGCTACTAGAGAGTATATATTATAAATTTCAGCTCCCTAGCTCAAACTTTGAATTTTCAAAAAAAAAAAAAAATAATTGTGGGCGTTTCAGTGGGCGGATTTTGAAAATATTTACACATGAGCATAAAGGGCCCATAGAGAGTATATACTATAAATTTCAGCTCCCTAGCTGAAACTTTGGATTTTCAAAAATTAATATACCCTTAGAATATACCCTTGTGGGCGTGTCAGTGGGCGGATTTTGAAAATTTTTTATCCCGAGCAGTTTTAGGAGTCATAGATCATATATAAAAAATTTCAGCTTTCTAACTCAAAATTCGATTTTTTCCAAAATTTGGCTTTTTGAGTTTGTGGGCGTGTCTGTGGGCGGATTTCAAAAATTCGTAAACTTGATTATTTCGGGACCCTAGAGAGTATATGGTTAAAATTTCAGCTCTCTAGGTCCAGTTTAAAGGCCTAATTTTTGGCTACAGACGGACGGACGGACGGACGGACGGACATGGCTAGATCGACATTACTATCGATGCTGATCTTAAATATAGTAACTTTTAGGGGTCTACGGGCAATATTAAGGTATGTTACAAACTATGCGTCAAAATTAATATACCCTTAGAATAGGGTATAAACATAGGGACGGGCTACAGTCCGCTTGGGCGAACTGTTGCATACCCTATTCTTATTCCTATCCCTCATAAGTGGGCGTGACAAAAGTCTAAGTATGGTTGAATTGTTAAGAACGCTCTACATATTTTTTTATATAACATTTAAAGGATTTTATCACAAAAAACGCTCCCTAGCTCAATCTTGGATGTTTCAATAAAATTGTTTTATTTAATTGTGGGCGTGTCAGTAGGCGGATTTAAAAAAAATTAACACATGAGCATAAAGCGCCCCTAGAGAGTATATATTATAAATTTTAGCTCCCTAGCTCACTTTGAATTTTCAAAAAAAAAAAAATATAATAATTGTGGGCGTGCCAGTGAGCGGATTTTGAAAATATTTACACATGAGCATAAAGGGCCCATAGAGAGTATATATTATAAATTTCAGCTCCCTAGCTCAAACTTTGGATTTTCAAAAAAATTGCTTTATTTATTTGTGGGCGTGTCAGTGGGCGGATTTTGAAAATATTTATACATGAGCGTAAAGGGCCCCTAGAGAGTATATATTAAAAATTTCAGCTCCTTAGCTCAAATTTTGGTTTTTCAATAAAATTGTTTTATTTTTTTGTGGGCGTGGCAGTGGGCGGATTTTGAAAATTTTATATCCCGAGCAGTTTTAGGAGTCATAGATCATATATAAAAAATTTCAGCTTCCTAGCTCAAAATTCGATTTTTTCCAAAATTTTGTTTTTTTGAGTTTGTGGGCGTGTCTGTGGGCGGATTTCAAAAATTCGTAAACTTGATTATTTCGGGACCCTAGAGAGTATATGGTTAAAATTTCAGCTCTCTAGGTCCAGTTTAAAGGTCTAATTTTTGCCGACGGACGGACGGACGGACATGGCTAGATCGACATTACTATCGATGCTGATCATAAATATAGTAACTTTTAGGGGTCTACGGGCAATATTAAGCTATGTTACAAACTATGCGTCAAAATTAATATACCCCTAGAATAGGGTATAAATACTGTGAAAATGTTTACTTACTTGGTAAGTATTTTTTCACTACTTCTGTCCTTATTTTTTAATAAAAATGTATTTTATTTCTTATAATATGTCTTGAAAAAGAAATTTTTTAACCTTTCAGTTAAAAAAATCATTTTTTTTATAAAATGGGTGTCAACAACTAGGTCGGAAAAAAACGATGGCAGGGGGGTACCAATAACTGAATCCTATGTAGCTGCAATAATTACCATCGTTAATGATTATACTTTTACGACTGCCAACAGTTGTATGATTGAACCGTTATTAATTTTAGTTTAAGAAATTATCGTTTTACAATGAGTTTAATATTCATTTATCTTTGTCTACTTCAAATATTATTTTTTCATTTATTTATTTATAAAAATATACATTTACGTATCAATTCATATTTTAAATGACAACTGTGGTAGGTACCTTATTAACCGTTAACTAAAGTTACTTTTTTCTGGTTTAAAGAGCGACAATAAGTTCACTTATTTGGGGTGCCAATAATTTTAAAAAGCCCATACAGCGCCATAAACCTAGATTCTAAAACTACTTTCTTGTGCAAAGTGGAAGGAACCTACAATTTAAAGCCGAATCCGAACGGCGAATTTGAGGTTAGGTTGAGCTGGTTGTCAGCTAACATCAGCACACTTAGAGTAATTTGAGGCCCATTGTGATACCATGTGGATCTAGGGGAGTCTTTCCCTCTACTCTTTAAACCATTTGTAGCTGAAGCGTGATAGACTTCTAACATAATAACATTTATAACTTAACATAACCAAACTGTTGAAAATATACCTACGCTGAACTACGTCCATTGAAAGAGAATTCAAAGAGAACATTTTTGTTTTAAACGGTGGGCAGATCATCCTTCCCAGAAACGAAAAAAATTTAACTAATGAGAAGAAGAAATTGATCAATGTCTTAAAAACCGAACGTCATACAGGGTGGCGCACCAGTTGTGCTACAATCAGAAATTCCTATAACTTTTTTTTAATCAATGCATTTCATTTGTTTTTCTTTTTATGTATAGAAAATTCAATTTTATTTTATATAACTAATTGTTTAACCGCAAATGACCTCCATGCTCATTCACGCATATGCGACACCTGATCAGATTCATTGCGTCCCGTACCCGAAGGGTTGAAGTCGGGATCGCCTCAATTATTGTTTTAATGGACTGCTTCAATTCAGTCAAATTCTTTTGTTTCGTATTGTAAACCTCTTGCTTGACATAGCTCCATAAAAAAAAGTCTGATACCGTCAGGTCAGGTGACCTTGGAGGCCAGCGGAAAGTCGAGTTTCTGGATATTAATTTGTTTGGGAATTTTTGTTGGAGCTCCGCCGTAACCGGTGTGACTATGTGTACAGTTGCTCCATATTGCTGGAGTAAAAAAAAGTTCTAAAACTACAAAAAACTCCTTCAACATCTTTAAACAACGGTCCTCATTGACAGTTACTGTTACACAGTTTTCTTCCAAGAAGTATGGCCCCACAATGCACCTTGATGAAACTGCGCACCAAACAGTCACCCGTTCTGGGTGCAGTACAGTCTCATGGAGTAGTTCTGGATTAGATTCACCCCATATACGGCACTTTTGCTTATTTATATTGCCGTTTACATCAAAATGGGCCTCATCACAATTTATCAAGCTGTTGTCTTCTTCGGCCATTTCAATCATTTTTTATCAAAATTCCAGGCGAATAGCCAAATCCGGAAGGTGTTACTTGCTTGCAATTTAGACTTTGTACGGAAACTAGTTTAAGTCATCATGAACTATCCGTTGTAATGACCGTCTGCTCACTCCAATTCGCGCCGATAATTTTCAAGTCGAAACGCTTTTATTTGCCTAAATTGACGGTGCTACAGTCGCAATTGTACCTTGATCCCGAACATAGGGATCTCGATGGTACGGTCTTCGTACTATGCTTCCAGATTCGGCAAACATGCTTACCATGGTTAGGTTAGGTTAGGTAAGGTTAGGTTGTAGTGGCAGTCGGCCGAGACCGACACACTTAGGCCAGTGACAGGCCCATTGTGATACCACACGGATGTATCATCCTCCTACTCGTTGAACCAGTTGGAGCTTCTGATGAAGCTTGACAGACTTTTTATGTCGGTGTTAATGAGATCGTTAAGATCATTGTAAAAGAAGGATCCTAAATGGAGTTTACGTCTTTGAGAAAGAGCAGGGCACGTGCAGAGAAGGTGGAGAACTGTCTCCTCCTCCTCCTCGTCCAAACAGCTTCTGCAGAAGTCATTTGCGTGGACGCCAAGCCTTGTTGCATGTCTGCCTATGAGACAGTGTCCGGTGATCACACCAATTATAGCACCAATGTGAAGTCTGTTTAGAGAAATCAAACACTTAGAGCGTTTCAGATCCAGCTTTGGCCAAATCTGCTTTGTCGCTAGACAAGTGTTGCCACTTGTCCACCTAAGGTTACAGTTCTCAATGGTCTGTCTCATAAACATGAGTTTGCATGTAGCGATTGGGATGCCTAGTGAACCTTTATCAGGTAAAAGGGGCAGTGTGGTTCCTTTTCTGGCGAGTTCATCCGCCCTACAGTTCCCTGGAATGTCTGTATGTCCTGGCACCCAGCATAGGTGGATGTTAAAATGCTTCGCCATCTCCACTAGAGATGATCGACAGTCACGGACTACGATAAAGTTTGTGGACCCAGCATCCAGGGATTTTAGTGCAGCTTGACTATCTGAGAAGTTCCAGATATCCGTAACGGATATCACGTTCTTCTTCAGCCACGACAGAACTTTTTTAATAGCCAAGATTTCTGCCTGGAACACACTGCAGTGATCAGGGAGTCGAAAGGAGAGGCTGAGATTCAGCCTGTCAGAGAAAACACCACCTCCTACCCCCTCGTCGGTTTTGAATCCATCGGTATAAAAATGGATCGATTTATTTTCGACGGGTGGCCCTTCCCAGAATGTTCTGGGAGGGATCTTGACCTTGAAGTTTTTGTCAAAAAGGGTCTGAGGGGTGATGTAGTCTATGTTACTGGGGAGGATTCTGAATTTTTTCAGAATAGATGCGTGGCCGATTTCATTCTCGGACCATTGAAACGTTGTTTTGAGGCGGATAGCCGCACTAGCAGCCACTTGCTTGCTAAAGATGTCCAGGGGTGTCAGGTGAAACAGAATGTCCATTGCAGCAGAGGGGGTAGTGCGCAGTGCACCACTCATGCAGAGACAAGCTGTACATTGGACTTTGCCTAGCTTATCGCGATTTATCGCTTTATCAAGGGCAGTCCACCAAACAACCACCCCGTACATAAGTATCGGTCTAATTACCGAGATGTATAGCCAGTTGGTAATGCGGGGTTGGAGCCCCCATTTGTTACCAATGGCTTTTTTGCAGGAGAAGAGTGCTGCTGTAGCTTTACGAACTCTTTCCTGAATGTTAGGTTTCCAGCTAAGCTTTCTATTCAGAATGAGACCCAAGTATTTTGCCTCGTCCGAAAAGACTAGACTTGTGCCCCTGATAGAGGGTTGATCAATGTATGGAACTTTATGTTTCCTAGTGAATAGAACAAGTTTGGTTTTGTGGGGATTAACACCCAACCCACAACGATCTGCCCATGTAGTTCGCTTATTAAGAGCGTTTTGGAGAAGTTCTTTCAAGGTGTTTAGGTGCTTCCCTGAGGCGGCAATTGCAACGTCATCTGCATATGCAATCACCCTGCAGCCCTCCTTTTCTAGGCACATCAGCAGCTTGTTCACCACTAAGTTCCAAAGGAGGGGAGATAGGACTCCACCTTGTGGCGTACCTCTACTGACAGATCTTCTGGCCGATGTCATACCCAGTTTCGAGTTTATAATCCGACTTGTGAGAAGTAGATTAATAAGCTCACCAAGTGAGTCATCCACCTTTAGATCTGACAGTGCATTTGCAATCGCGGATGTATTGACGTTATTAAAAGCACCCTCAATATCCAGGAATGCAACCATAGTGTACTCCTTATGGTGAAGGGAGTATTCGATTGAGCGTACTAACGTATGTAAGGCTGTTTCAACAGATTTGCCTTTGCAATATGCATGTTGAGCCGTAGACAAAAGTCTTGTATCTATGTTAGTACGTAGATGGATATCAATCAACCTTTCTAATGTTTTTAGAAGGAATGACGATAGGCTTATGGGTCTGAGATCCTTAGGATTTACATGGGAACATTTACCGGCTTTGGTTAGGTTAGGTTAGGTTTATGTGGCTGTCGGCAGAAGCCGACACACTTAGACCAATTTAAGTCCATTGTGTTACCACGTATATTATCTACCTCAACTCTGTAGATGGGACTGGCCAACGACACACGGTTGTTCTCAAACGGTCCCCCATCTACGTACTAACCGCGCCCAACGTCGTTTAATTACGGTGATCTGACGAGAACCGATTAACTCGACGTGGTATGGTCGTTGGTTATGTTTACCATAATGGTACATCCACTCGGGGGAGTGCTGCCAAACTGCCGCTTAAATTCCCTTTGGACGAAAATGAAGGACTGCAAAGCATAGTACCGCTGCACTATCCAAGTCCTCTTTTTTGGTATCCCAAGCATTCATTTTAATAAATCTAAATACTAACTGACCAAATAAAAAAAGCCGATTACTCAAACAGAAGCAAAGTAATTACGTTTTGTTTTTGTAGCACGATTCGTGCGCCACCCTGCACAATACATAATTGCATATTGAAACAATTCCCGGTTTACTTATTGAAGCATTATAGAAGTTCCTTAAAAATTGTGCACCGCACCAAAATGCACACCGTTAAAGACAAGGATAACTCTAGAAAAAGCATTGATTATTCCTGTGTTTATTTATGGAAGAGGATATTTACATAGCATACGCCTCGTTATACATTTAATTATGTATTTATAACGCTTGTGTATCAAAGTTTTTGAATATGACTTTTGAGTTTCACATCCGAATTCTATTTCAGGGCATAGTTAAAACAAAACAACCGAATTGCCTTATAACCAAATCAGGTTACCGCTATCAGAAAGGCGAATCTTCATTGCTGCCATCCGCCTTCGGAATTCACTTCCGCGTTATCTTAAAGCACTGAATGACACCCGGCAATTTAGGAGCGAACTCAGGCCATTCCTATGGCAAACAAGCAAATTCGTTCGTAGCTTTTTGTTTTGGTTTTAAATTTATAAAAATAGATTAAATTGAACAAATAAACACATTGATAGAAGTAAGTAATTTAAAATTTAACTAAATTATAGTTCTTATTTATTATTAGGAAATATTTTTCTACTTTTCTAACGACGAGTTTATGATCTGAACTAGAATAACTTTAACTCCACTTCAGTGCGTACTGCCTGTGGGGTTCGATTAGCCGGTTAGAACTCAAGAAGTATCGGCGGGCTTTCCGGCTTCAGATCACTTCGCCGGTGAGCCCAATCAAATGCTAATGTTGTTGCATTTGTGGATCCAGGAACTTCTGGGAATGCTTCTTTTTCCCAATTGTAAATGAACGACATTACTTTTTTGACGGGGTTCGTATGATCTCTGTTTTAAATATAACAATACCAACGGAGCCGGTCACGCTCCATTTTCTATGAGATAATATGTTCTTTGCCGTGAAGGCTCCGATCTTTAAATTTTGATTCGATCAAACTTTGTTATTCAAATTATCAAGCGAAGCATCTTAATTTCAGCTGCCGTCATTCATTTCGTATCAATATTTTAGTTCCAATTATGAGCCTATTACAGCGGTGAAAAGCCTTCCTTCGAGCTGCGGGGCATTTTTGGGTCACAGAGGATGACTTCATCCACCATAGGCTTACGCGATGATTGATGTTTCCACCACAGGTTGCGTCGCTTTTGATCATACCTATATATCACATAATTGAATCTTCCGATTTTGGGAATCAGTTTTTCAAACATAATATAATTGTCACGAATATGTCGGAGGGAATAAGACAACGGTCAGCACATAGGTATTCAGTCTTTTTCGGACTATTGTTATACACCTTCCCCTCCAAAACATCCAACCCATCATCAATTGCTCATTGCGGGGATGTTGGATCGTCGCTTAGGATGGCTCATCGTCACTAAAGAATAACTGATGCATTTTGGAGGCTATTAATTTTCCTACGTTGGGCGCAGTGGCGCAGTGGTTAGTGTGTCGGACTACTAATCGAAAGGTCGCCGGTTCAATTCCCGCTGGAGCCAAGTAACAAAGTCTGACAAACATCCGAAAGTATCAATTGTCATGAGAAGCTTCTCAAATTTGCCGTTCGGAGTCTAATATTAAAATTGTAGGTCCCTTCCACTTCGCGCAAGAAAGTGGTTGGAGAAGCTAGCTTTTAGGCCCTTTATGGACAGTCGATGCCTAATATTTATTTTATTTTTTCAATTTTCCTTCAATCATCTTTTTAAGGACTGCGAAAACAGCAAAATACTGATGTACACCGTGTCGAACTCAATTTTGTCTTTGCTCCAACACACATGTACATGATCATTTGTTTTTGCAGCTCCTCCTTGTCTTAGCGCCACCTATAACAATTCAATTATTGTCTATCAAATGCATTTCCAAAATCAACCAAATACCAATGGTTGATAAGGAATCGGCATGTTTTTAATCCATGGTCCTTATAATTTGTTTTCGAATCCCTGATGTCTATAAAATGATCGTCAAATAAATGTGGGCCATTGATAGAAGCCGCTAGAATTGTGTCATTACTTCTAGCTATTCGATATGCATTGAGTGGTACACTTTGTAGTGTCATTTGATGCAACCAAAACAATATAGTACACACGACGCGATGACACATTCATTCATGATCGGTGCATACAAAGTAAACAAATGTTTCGTTTTTGCTTACGCAGGCATTATGACATCGTCGTCAATTTTGATGCTCATTGTACTCTACTTCGTATTACATAGTGTGCATTGTGCAATGCTGTTTTTGGACTCACCTTCTCTTAAGCTGAAAATTATTTAGGAAAAGATTTTGCAAGACTTTTCGATTATTTATATCATTGGTAATGCTTAATATATTGAGGGTTTTCTTATATTTCTAGTTACATTATTATTTTTTTTGTTTGAGTTATTTAAGAACAAAATATTAATTGCTTATATTATGTGCGTGTAAATAAACAGGATTTTTCATAACAATTTGGTTATGTCTTTATTAAAAAAAACCTCAAGCACATAGGTATCAATTATGTATTTTAATACAAGCGCACCATTAAACGATTTTGTATGATCTGTCAATGTCAAAACGTCAGTCAAAGCTTACATTTTTATTATGATCGAGTTCTATACTTAAATTCAACATGTATAGTACGCAAGTACTGGCATATAAGTTACGGCAACGTAATATTTTAAAACCGGAACACCGTACAATAACCCCAACCATTCCATTCGCACCTGTCAGCACATCCGGAAACAATATCCAATAATAACTGTACAACACCACACAACGACCCCAACCATTCCATTCGCACCTGTCAGCACATCCGCACCCGACTCAATCACACAACCACTGCACTTTCAAATAATTTGTCAGCAATAGCATAATAAGCAAAAAACAATGACCTAGTTTAAGTTTAGTCATCCCTTTTCAATTATATTTGGTAATAAAATAAAGTCAGTCTTAATTTGAGAAACGAAAAACACGGTTCTTATAATTTATATTTTAGACCGTTATCCCAAATATTCTGTTTTATTTATCATAACCCAGTAAATAGTCCTTCACCAGTAACGAGGCCCGAAGAAATGTTCGTAAATAGCTTAACTCCTGTAAAATTTTTCTTTTGTGAAAAAATTCTGTTATTTTTTCTTTTCTATCCTGTGCTTGCATTGCATTATAAATTATCTTGAGTTTGCTCTCAAAATTGAACAAACTTACACCAACCACGAGTGTTGCAAACATAGGGAAAGGCTACAGCTCGCTTGGCCGAAGTGTTGAATACCCTTGTAATATTCCTATCCCTCATTAAGTGGGCGTGGCAAAAATCTAATTATGGGAGAATTTTAATAAAGGATCTTTATATTTTGTTACACAAAATTTAAAGGATTTTATTGGAAAAACAAAGATTTTGTAAAAAAGACGCCCTTAAAAGTGGGCATGCCAGAGAACTTTATATACCTAAAGGAATTGTTCAATAAAACGGTTTTTTTTTAAACCCCCACTTAGTCAGTGGGCGGATTTTAAAAATATTTACATATGTGCATTAAGGGTCCTTACAGAATAATATTCTGAATTTCAGCTTCCTAGCTCAAACTTTGATTTTTCAATATATTTGTTTTGTTGTTAATCGTGGGCGTGTCATAGGGCGGATTTCGGATATTTAAACTCCTGAGCAATTTGGGACCCTAAGGACCATTATATAAAAAATATCAGCTTTCCAGCTCAAAACTCGATTTTTTCGATAAATTCGTTACGTTATACTTATCTTACTTTAATATTTCGGGCCCCTAGAGTAAATGGTTAAAATATCAGCTTTCTAGCTTCAGTTTGAATGCCTTATTTTTGCCAATGGACGGACGGACCGACGGACCGACATGGCTAGACCGACATTGCTATCGATGCTGAATGGTATAATCTGGTTAAGCTTTGATTAGATTTTATGCCAATTGGGCTTATCTTTTTGGGTCTTAGCGAGCAAACCATGCGCCCAATCAAAAAGCTACAGTCTTTAGCCCGGTAAACACACTTTAAACTTGTAACCAGAACCCCTGTCCGAAGTAAAGGCTGGTGGTGATTTGCTTTTTGTGATTTCCAAGCCGAGTTGGGCAGTTTGGTTTGTTTAAACTTAGAAACCTCAAGAATTCCACGACGAGAGTTCTCGTCTAGCACAAATTTTAAGAAAAGTGGGAATTCCTAAAATGAAACAATACCATTTTTCCTTCTACATTTCGTATATTACAGATGCCTGACAAACAATTTGAGAATTTTTCTGGTACATAATGTGATCATAAATGGTTTTCGACAGCTTTGCACGTGGTCCATATGACCTGTACCTATAGCATATATGATTTTGGTGAAATGGGTCAAACGGTCATATAGTGCAAGTAATTCCGGGTGTAATGGAAACATGAAAAATAGTCTCATCTTAACTTTACTACTTGTCGTTGTGTCTTTTTTTATTTTCATACACTTTTGTTTTACTCTAATTGTTTTCATAAAAATAAATGACTAAACATTTGAATAATATTATTTGTCTCACTTTCCAATACAATTTCATTGTCGCATTTACCAAACCCACTCGAAGTATCACTGAATGACTATACAACAGCTACAGTATTCCATATTTTTCATTTATAGCCAATAGGAAATGTTAGTCAAAAATAACTCCAATCAATATAGAAACAAAAGAACAAAGAATTGAAAAAAAAGCGGCCAAGTGCGAGTTGGACTCGCCCATGAAGGGTTCCGTAGCAGCAAGTAACATCATATAAAAGTTCTTGTTATAATAATAATAATGGTTCCCGGTTTATGCATAAGGTTTATGTTTATGAAATTAAATGTTTTTTTTTTGTATTTTACTTGATTGAATGAAAGGTAAATTGCGGTTTACGATTTATTATTATTAAAAAAAAACTACTTAATAGATCTCTTTCAAACCAATTTTCGGTGGAAGTTTGCACTTTAATGTACTTCATATATCATATACTTTAAAAGTGTCTTTCGCGCAAACTATTCAGTTTAGAAAACAATTATATTAGAAACCTCAATATAATTTTTGAAGACCTATCCACCTATCCACACGTATGGGTTTGAGTAAAAAAAAAAGAATTTCAGTTCTAAGTATGGGGAACCCCCAATTTTTTTTGTTTTTTTTTTCTATTTTTGTGTGAAAATCTTAAAGCGGTTCACAGAATACATCTACTTACCAAGTTTCAACAGTGTAGTTCTTATAGTTTCGGAAAAAAGTGCCTGTGACATACGGACGAACAGAAGAACATGACGAATCCATAAGGGTTCCGTTTTCTGCCATTTGGCAACGGAACCCTAAAAAGGATTGTAACCGAACTTGGCAGCACAACGCAAGGTATGGTGGCATCACAGGTGGTGGTGTAAGATTGGCATTACTCATGGCAAGCGGAAAACTAGCAAACGTCAAAAGGAAAGTGAGGCAATTGCGAATAAAAGGAAGACATCGTGGTAAGCAGCAGCCAGCAGGAAAAAGCACCAGGGATTCGGAATAAACGTAGGTTAAGTTTAGCATTAAGTACATCTTATAACGTTTAGTTTTCTTAGGAAAATTTAGATATTATATTTGAAAATATAAACTGCAATTTTTGGAAAGTTCCTGGCGGCGTTATTTGTTTGATTGAATCAACAAGCTAAATTTTCGTTTAGCTGCACACGCTTAACCTACGCCATTTTGTAGCTGCCTACCACGAGGAAACTGAAAATTCCGACGATAGATTAAGCTGGTCATAAATCACCACTTACCACCGCAACATCCACCGTGTCAGCAGTAGAACCAATTTGCCAATTTGCCACCATAGCCCAATTACATCCAACTACCCCCCCCCCCCCCCCCCGGCGGCGCCTACAACACCGCAGTTTGATTCGTGTTAGAACCGTCACGAAATTACCAAGCTATCATCCAATCGCCAACGCTTCAAGGTAAGTGAAAATGTCTAATAAAGAAAGTGTTGCTTCCAATCACCATGATGATGTTCCGCCATCTGCCCTTTTCAATTGCCATAAATGCACTGAATCCGACGCCTTCGAGGACATGGTAGCATGTGACGTGTGTAATAAATGGTACCACTACTCTTGCGCCAAAGTAACAGCTAGCGTTCAACGCCACAAAGAGTGGGTATGCGCGGAATGTAAGAACTTCCTTAAGAAGCCCCTTGCCCCCACCATGGCAATAGCCAATAAGCCTTCATCATCAAAATACACTTCAAATGCCAAACATGCGCAAGTCTTCTCTCCCAAAACTCTACCCCACCAGTCGACTCCCATCGCAGCCTCCAGACAAATTGAGCCTAAGATCAAAGTTGTTAGGGGATGTGATCGAAAGTCCGAAACAGGTGCCTCAAAAAAATCGTATATCAAACACAAAAATCTTCAGCTTCAGAAGTTGAAAGAAGAAGCTAGGCTTCGTGAACAACGGGAAAAGGACTACATAGAAAAAAAGTACGCGATTTTGGAAGACGCAAGCTCTGAGGAAGAAGAGCAAGGTGAGGAGGAAAAGGACAGTGTAACGCCAATCGTTTCGAACGCGATCATGTCGGTAGATGGGTTAACGACATAAATAATTATCAAGAGGAAAATGCAACGGGAGGGTTTATAGCATCCACAATTGCATCTCCTCATAGGCCGAACAATCATAGTAGTAACCACCCTCGGCATAGGTCTGACTCAATGCACGATTCAGCTGTGCCAATCCTAAACCAACATCAAATAGCCGCTAGACAAATCATGTCAAAAGAATGCGTTAAGTTCTCTGGTCGGCCAGAGGAGTGGCCGTTGTTTTTTAGTTGGTTTACGAACTCGACACGGGCGTGTGCGTACACGAAGTACGACAATCTTCAGCGTTTACAACGATGTTTGACGGACCAGGCCCTTGAAGCAGTAAGGTTCCGACTGACTCATCCGGAGCAGGTAGATAGTGTTTTGTCCACTCTGAAAAGGTTGTTCGGTCGTCCTGAAATAATAATCCAAACAGTAATAGCAAAGATTCGTAACGACCCTCCACCCAAAGCCGATAGGCTAGACACAATAATTAGTTTCGCTCTCTCAGTCGAAAATGCATGTAGTACGATCCAAGCGAGTGGACTTACCTCCCACCTAAACAATCCCTGTCTGATTCAAGAGGTTGTTGAGCGCTTGCCTGCTCAACTTAAATTAGATTGGGGAATGTTCAAACAGCGGACTGGTGTGGTCGACCTATCGACATTCAGCGAATGGATTTCAAATGTAGCCAACGCAGCGGCTGAGGTCACTTCAGTGATACCTTCGATAGAACATAAAGTAGGTAGGAAATCAAGAGGTTTTACTAACGTACACCAAGATAACGATACAAGGCTCGTCGGTATGGAACATCGAAAATGTTCAATATGTGATGGAGACTGCAGGTCAGCTAATATTTGCGAAAAATTTCTAGACATGTCGTTACAAGAGAGATGGGCAACAGTCAGACGCCTCTTCTTCTGTCGGATATGTTTACGCCAGCACGGAAGACGCAGATGCGCCTCCTCACAAGTATGCGGTTTTGAAGGATGTACATATCGGCATAATAAACTCCTTCATAGGAGCGATCAACAGCCAGACCACCAAAGTAACGTAAGAAATGTGAGACGTCGAGTACGCACCTTAGCCTAACATTAGACGGCGGGAAAAATACAATGCTGTTCAAGATTCTGCCGGTTACCTTGTACTGCAACAACAACAAGGTGGAAACATATGCGTTCCTTGACGATGGTTCTTCCGTCACGCTAATTGACGAGGAAATCGCCCAAGCGTTGACCGCCACTGGCGAAGTTGACCCGCTATGCCTCAGGTGGACGGGAAGCACCCATCGTAATGAAAGTGACTCAAAAAGAATAAATTTGGAAATCTCAGCGCCTAAAGCACTGACTAGATACGCCTTACCAAATGTACGTACCGTTCGATCCCTGGAGCTCCCCATGCAGTCCATCGATGCGAAGAAGTTGACGACAAGATACAGTCATTTAAAGCACCTGCCCCTCACTTCCTATCATAATGGGAAGCCTCGCATTTTGCTTGGATTACAGCATTGGAATTTAGGAATTCCATTGAAGTCGGTGGAAGGCAACGAAAGTCAACCAGTCGCGATTAAAACCAGACTAGGATGGACGGTCTTTGGAGCAATGACAGATGAGAGTAGGCGGTCAAAGGACGTTCACCACTTCCACATATGCGAGTGTCAGCTTAGCTCGGATGCCAAAATGCACAAAATGATCAAAGACTACTTTGCAATCGACACGGCGGGCATCACTAACTTTAAGAAACTACTGTCATCAAACGACGAGAGAGCCTCTCGTATCCTTGAGGCAAAAACGGTCTATGACGGAAAGAACTACACAGTCCCCCTCTTATGGAAGTACGATGAGGTAAAACTACCAAGCAGCAAGTCCATGGCAGAGAAACGACTGGTATGCCTCGAGAAGAGACTATCTAAAGAACCCCAGACCTGGATAAAACTCGATCAGCACCTGAGGGAATACATCAAGAAAGGATATGCGGCAAAATTAAATTCATCCGAGATCATCAGAAGCAGTGGGCCCGTATGGTATCTACCCATCTTTCCAGTGTCTAACCCAAGTAAAACAAGCAAGGTTCGAAATGTATGGGATGCCGCCGCTCAAATTGGAGGAGTTTCGCTCAATTCTGTACTTCTGACAGGTCCTGATATAGTGCCAGCACTGTTAGGTATCCTCTTCCGTTTCCGAGAAAGAAGGTATGCACTTGCCGCGGACATTCGCGAGATGTTCCACCAGGTGAGGGTAATGGAAAGCGATCAAGACGCTCAACGGTTCTTGTGGCGGAATCGGATCACCAAGGAGATAGAAGAATATAAGATGAAGGTCATGACATTCGGCGCTACCTGTTCACCTTATTGTGCCCAGTTCGTAAAGAACAAGAATGCGGAGAGGTATTCTGGCCAACTTAATCAGGCAGCTCAAGCCATTATTAAGAACCACTATGTCGACGACTACCTTGACAGCGTTGATAGTGAAGAAGGAGCTATAAAACTGGCCAAAGAAGTAATATACATCCACCAGCAAGCCGGATTTGAGATCCGTAATTTTCTATCCAATTCGACAGTAGTTTTGAAGGCACTCGAAGGAAAAACTGCCAATATCGAGAAGCATTTTGCAAGCTTTGACAAAGCGGATAGAGTAGAAAAACTGCTGGGCATGTGGTGGTCACCTGTGACGGATAAGTTCGAGTTCACATTGGAATCCAAAGGAATTAGCAAGGACGTAATTCAAGGCAGCAACATTCCAAATAAAAGAGAGGTGCTCAAAGTACTGATGAGCATATTTGACCCACTGGGCTTAATAGCCCACTTCACTGTCATCTTAAAGATCCTCCTTCAAGACATTTGGCGAACTTCAATAGATTGGGATGAAAGAATAACCGAAACACACTTCGACAGGTGGAGAGTCTGGCTTAGTCTTGTACCAGCGGTTCGCAAAATAACCATAAACAGACCATACCTATCACTGCTGAAATTTAATAGCAAAACTCAAGTCCAATTGCATATCTTCGTAGATGCCGGAGAATCTGCCTATGCCGCCGTCGCATACTTCAGGGTTACACATGGAGATGCTATTGAGTGTTCACTAGTAGCCGCAAAGACGAAAGTAGGTCCTATTAAATGCATTTCGATACCACGGATGGAGTTGGAGGCTGCCGTGCTGGGCACAAGGCTTGCGAAATCCATAGCTACAGAACACTCGGTTAAAATCAACGAGGTATTCTATTGGACGGACTCTAGGATCGTTCTGTGTTGGGTAACATCCAGTCATCGCAGGTATAAAAAATTCGTCGCCTATCGTATCGGGGAAATTCTCGAAGCGTCGGATGAAAGGAACTGGAGATGGATTCCCACCCATGAGAACGTCGCGGACGACGCAACCAAATTCAAAGAAGAAAGCGACTTTAGCAACAACGATAGGTGGTTCGTTGGACCGCGATTTCTTCGGCACCAAGAAGAAGAATGGCCTAAAATTGTTGCTTTAACGTGTCATCGCCCAGCAGAAGATCACGAAGAAAGGGTGTGTTTTACACAAACAATAGGCGGGTACAAGCCGATACTTGATTACACGCGATTTTCAGGCTGGACAAGTATTCTACGAGCTACCATGTACGTGTTTCGATTCATTGACATAAAATGCGAAACAGGCACCGAAAAGGCGGTTAACTTGTTTACGGCAGCAGAACGACATCGGGCAGAGTGTTTCCTTTACCGGGAAGGCCAAAAGGAAGGATTTGCTGAGGAATATAAAGTACTCAAAAGAGCTAAAGAAACCCTGGAAGAAGTTAATCTAAACAAAGCTAGCATCCTGTATAGACTGTCTCCATATATGGACGAGAACGACGTCATTCGCCTGAAAGGTCGTATCGACGCAACTCCTAATGTCTCTCAGCAGGTAAAGAGACCGATCATCTTACCGCAGCGACACTACATAACCAAACTAATCGTGCAGCACTTTCATACGAGCTTTCATCATTTGTTTAGCGAGACAGTGGTCAACGAAGTAAGACAAAAATACTACATACCTCACTTGAGGGCCGTTTTGAAAGATTGCCAAAGAAATTGTAAATACTGCCAAATCAGGCATGCGAAACCGAAACCACCACTCATGGCTCAGCTACCCGCAGCCAGGCTAATGTCATATACGCGAGCGTTTTCATACGTAGGCATTGACTACTTTGGTCCTCTATACGTTAAGGTAGGCAGACACCAGGAGAAAAGATGGGGAATGTTGATAACCTGTTTGACAGTACGCGCGATTCATATCGAGGTCACCTACAGCTTGTCAAGCGATTCATGTATTCTAGGACTCAAACGTTTTATCGCCAGGAGCGGCATGCCAGTAGAGGTGTTCTCGGACAACGGAACGAATTTCAGGGGAGCTAGTGAAGAGTTGAAACAGGCACTGGGCAGGCTCGACGAGACGGCATTGGCAAAAGAGTTTGAATTACAGCTTAAGTGGAACTTTATTCCCCCGATGTCGCCTCACATGGGAGGAAGCTGGGAGCGCCTTATACGCTCGGTTAAACGGACCCTGGCAGAAATTACACCGACAAATAATCCCAGCGATGAACTCTTGGTCACCATGATGGCAGAGGTGGAAAACATAGTAAACACCAGACCACTTACCTACGTTCCGAGTGACTACGAAGGCAATGAGGCTCTAACACCCAACCATTTCCTGGTAGGCTCATCGAATGGGTTCAAGGTAGGTGCAGAGTTGGCCAACGATGGGGCGGCTATAAAAAGAAACTGGCTAATGAGCGAAAAATATGCTAACTCATTTTGGAAAAGATGGGTTCGAGAGTATTTGCCAGACCTAACCCGTCGTAAAAAATGGTGGAGCTCATCCACGTCAATAAAAGAAGGCGATATTGTAGTCATAGTTGACTGGGACAACCCACGGAAGACTTGGCCTATGGGTAAAGTGATCAAAGCACTTCATGGGAGAGACGGCATAGTGCGCAGTGCGGTGGTTCAGACGTCGAGAGGTATCTATACTCGGCCGGCAGCTAAGCTGGCGGTGCTGGATGTAAGGCAGTTCGGAGATAGTGGTCAGGGTAACCAGGGCCAGGGGCTCAGCTTACCGGGGGGGAGTGTAACCGAACTTGGCAGCACAACGCAAGGTATGGTGGCATCACAGGTGGTGGTGTAAGATTGGCATTACTCATGGCAAGCGGAAAACTAGCAAACCTCAAAAGGAAAGTGAGGCAATTGCGAATAAAAGGAAGACATCGTGGTAAGCAGCAGCCAGCAGGAAAAAGCACCAGGGATTCGGAATAAACGTAGGTTAAGTTTAGCATTAAGTACATCTTATAACGTTTAGTTTTCCTAGGAAAATTTAGATATTATATTTGAAAATATAAACTGCAATTTTTGGAAAGTTCCTGGCGGCGTTATTTGTTTGATTGAATCAACAAGGATATTTGAAATGAACAGAGCTTTTGAAGTATCAAGTGTAAACAAAATTATAATGCCAATTTTCTTCTTCAGCTGCTCCCAATGCCTAACAGAAAATACACTTTTATTGATGAATGAAAATAAACTGAACTTCATTTTAAACATAGGGACGGGCTACAGTCCGCTTGGGCGAACTGTTGGATACCCTATTCGTATTCCTATCCCTAATAAGTGGGCGTGACAAAAGTCTATGTATGGTTGAATTGTTAAGAATGCTCTACATATTTTGATATATAACATTTAAATTATTTTATCGAAAAAAACGCTCCCTAGCTCAAACTTGGGTGTTTCAATAAAATTGTTTTATTTAATTGTGGGCGTGTCAGTAGGCGGATTTTAAAAAATTTAACACATGAGCATAAAGGGCTCCTAGAGAGTATATATTATAAATTTCAGCTCCCTAGCTAAAACTTTGAATTTTCAAAAAAGTTTTTTTTTAAATTGTGGGCGTGTCAGTGGGCGGATTTTGAAAATATTTAATCATGAGCATAAAGGGCCCCTAGAGAGTATATATTATAAATTTCAGCTCCCTAGCTCAAATTTTGGTTTTTCAATAAAATTGTTTTATTTATTTGTGGGCGTGTCAGTGGGCAGATTTTGAAAATTTTATATCCCGAGCAGTTTTAGGAGCCATAGATCATATATAAAAAATGTCAGCTTTCTAGCTCAAAAATCGATTTTTTCCAAAATTTTGTTTTTTTGAGTTTGTGGGCGTGTCTGTGGGCGGATTTCAAAAATTCGTAAACTTGATTATTTCGGGACACTAGAGAGTATATGGTTAAAATTTCAGCTCTCTGTGCCTAGTTTAAAGGCCTAATTTTTGCCGACGGACGAACGGACGGACATGGCTAGATCGCCATTACTATCGATGCTGATCATAAATATAGTAACTTTTAGGGGTCTACGGGCAATATTAAGGTATGTTACAAACTATGCGTCAAAATTAATATACCCTTAGAATAGGGTATAAAAACGTACAACACATACCTGTGCACATAAATAAAAAAGTAGTTCTGCATTCGAACTCAGCTAAGTATTTAGGCTTGACTTTGAACGCAAAGTTGAGTTGTAAAACACATGTCAAAAAAAACCGATATGAACTAAATATACGATGCAATAAAATGTATTTGCTCATAGGGAGGAATTCATGCCTCTCAATCTACAACAAACTGCTTCTCTACAAGCAAATATTAAAACCAATTTGGACATATGGCCTCCAGTTATGGGGGGTGCACAAGAAAGATAAATCTTCAAAGCATACAATGCTTTCAAAACAAAGTATTACGCAATATTGTTATTGCGCCGTGGTACATAGGGATCTAAAAATTGAAATGGTAGAGGACGAGGTTCGGAAGGTCGCAAGAAGACATGAAGTTAGGCTTCGCAACCATGCTAATTTAGAAGTAGTTCAACTACTTAATAACAACAATTTAGTTAGAAGATTACATAGAGTTAAACCATTTGAACTAGTTAACTAGGTAATTAGGAAAGAAAAATATGTTTTACAACATAATCACACGAACAAAGTGATAATGAATTAAAAAAACATAGGGACGGGCTACAGTCCGCTTGGGCGAACTGTTGGATACCCTATTCTTATTCCTATCCCTCATAAGTGGGCGTGACAAAAGTCTAAGTATGGTTGAATTGTTAAGAACGCTCTACATATTTTGTTATATAACATTTAAAGGATTTTATCAAAAAAACAACGCTCCCTAGCTCAAACTTGGGTGTTTCAATAAAATTGTTTTATTTAATTGTGGGCGTGTCAGTAGGCGGATTTAAAAAAAATTAACACATGAGAATAAAGGGCCCCTAGAGAGTATATATTATAAATTTCAGCTCCCTAGCTCAAACTTTGAATTTTCAAAAAAAAAAAATTAATTGTGGGCGTGTCAGTGGGCGGATTTTGAAAATATTTACACATGAGCATAAAGGGCCCATAGAGAGTATATACTATAAATTTCAGCTCCCTAGCTGAAACTTTGGATTTTCAAAAATTAATATACTCTTAGAATAGGGTATACACAAATTATTTTATTTATTTGTGGGCGTGTCAGTGGGCGGATTTTGAAAATTTTTTGTCCCGAGCAGTTTTAGGAGTCATAGATCATATATAAAAAATTTCAGCTTTCTAGCTCAAAATTCGATTTTTTCCAAAATTTGGTTTTTTTGAATTTGTGGGCGTGTCTGTGGGCGGATTTCAAAAATTCGTAAACTTGATTATTTCGGGACCCTAGAGAGTATATGGTTAAAATTTCAGCTCTCTAGGTCCAGTTTAAAGGCCTAATTTTTGGCTACAGACGGACGGACGGACGGACCGACGGACGGACGGACATGGCTAGATCGACATTACTATCGATGCTGATCATAAATATAGTAACTTTTACGGGTCTACGGGCAATATTAAGGTATGTTACAAACTATGCGTCAAAATTAATATACCCTTAGAATAGGGTATAAAAAGGAAAATATGATTGAAAGGTGAACTACTCCATTTGTGAAATATCTAAATTCAGGGTTTTGCTTTACGGGATCACGGGACATTTTTTTTTATTTTTCGTAAAAGAATTACAAAATTGAAAATAATATATCAATCCGCGCAATGTGTTCTGATCCTTATTATAAATTTAATAACTGTTATAAAAATACATAAATAAAGCATATAATTCTAAAAAATAAATATTGTATGTATAAAGACAAACATCATACGGCTCACTCCGTTGGCTATATTTGTCAAAATTAGTTGTCTCCTAAACGACTTACATACAATACTCAAAGTTATATACGCCAAGTGGGGAGTGTAGCTCGCTTCGCTCGAGACAACGATTTAAAACTCAAATGTCTTTTTCGCCACACACTGCAACTGAAGAACGCATATTATCTATCTATCACAAGTAGCCTATATCGAATTGGGAGTGCGTGGCTCACTTCGCTCACCTTAAACAAAAAAAAACATGGACATCTCTTCTACTCATACACCAGAAGGCCTTCGGCCTGACATAAAGGTGCCCAGGGTCCACGTGAATTAAAAATGTATTCCGTGGTAGTGAAAATCAAAATCAAATATTCAAAAGGCTCCAAAACTCACAAAAAATTGAGCACCAATGTTTTTTTTTACATTAAGCTTTTATTATGATCCTTCAATTGTTCCGCTAAAGTAACATCTAGCCAATTAATTATGTTTTGTTTTGTTTAGTACAACACAAGGGTAGGTACCTATTTACCCAAAATATGAATTGATAACTACATTTTAATTAAAATTCAAAAGACGAAGTACCACCATGTAACTGTATCTTTTGTAGTAAATAGTACGTGCGTTATTGTCCTATTTTTGATCATATATTGTTCGGAAAAGTCTGGGATTGTCAAGCTCGATAACTATTTTCTTCAAAATATTTCTGACAACCCCATAGTGACTGAACACAATAGTGCTTCAGCTTTAAATCGAAGCTGGACCTGTTTCAAACATTTAACGTTATTCAAAAATTATTATTTGATTACAAAAAAAAATATTACATTTTCTAACCCGTCTTTTACTCAAATTTCTGACTGCATATTTTAGACTACAACAAATTCTGTAAAATTACTTTTCCAAAAATTATATTGATATTTAAAAAAAAAATGTTTGCAGTTAAAAGACCTGGATCTTGGTGACCAATTTCCGGAAATAAAAATTCTCCGCGTTCATGATGTAGAGATCCATAAAACAGAAGGTCGAATTGAAAATCTAGATTTGCTAATGGAATTGAAATACACGGGGAACTTTAGGATGGCTGTCGATGCTGACATGGTCCTAGGCAAAAAGGCCTCATTGACTTTAAAAGGTTTTGTTTATAGTTATACCTAGTTTTATGTACAAATATTAACGTCAAATTTAATTCTAGTCAAACACCTTTCTGGACTGGCGAGACTACAATTTACGCGCAAGCCATATACACACTGGTCACTAAGTTTCCTTGGTGATCCAGAGCTTGAACTGGGCATTGAATCCAAATTTCAAGGCCGACAAATGCAGTCAAACATCAGCAGTCTTATATCAAACCAAATTCGCAGAGCGGTACGTCGTAAACACACCTTACCCAAGTACAAGTTGCGCTATAAGCCATTTTTCCACAAAACTGAAGAAGATTTTGATGCAGACATCCAGCCAAATGGTAACCTGGAAATAAAAATATCCGAACTATCACGTCTGCTCATCCCAAATTCAACCATCACCGATATATATTGCACGCTAACAATGGCGTCAGTGGCTTGGGTAGAGGCCAAACAGAAAGACGACCGGAATGTTCTTGTTTCAATAGATGTGGAGATCCATAAGGCAAAGAACCAACAGATTGGAATCCTTTTCAGGCAGGGTGAAATCTATGTAGAAATTGAGGCCGTACTTCCTAACACGCCTGCTATTAAGTCGAATCTGAAATCTGGCGATACTCTAGTTTCCATCGAAGGGATGCGTGTCAATTCCATTCAGCAAGTAGCAAAGATTGTTAAAAATCTAAACAAGTCGGTTTTCGTTTTACGAATCGAACGTCTTATACCCGGTATTATACGCAATGATGCCATTTTAGAGGATTTAGATGTTTATGAAGATCTCGGCGATCCAAAACCTGCCACTGCGCCAAAAGCTATCCCTTCAGCTGAGCAACTCCTGCAGACGACTTCTGTCGGTAACCCTTCGCCACGCCAGGTACGCAGCAATTCCTCAAGTGAATCAAGTATATCGAGCACCCCTACAAATTCGCCAAAGAAGTCAAAACTTATAGCTATGGCTATAAAAAAATCTCTAACGAGGGAACACAGTGACCCTTCTGTTTCATCTGCAGATGACTTTAAACCTGCCACCCCTTCTAGGATAAAACTTCATGAAGATGTATCAATTGTTACTTCAATCCCTCCGATACAAAAAGAATCAATGGAAGTCGAACACTATCAACAGCACTCAACTGTTGACTGCTCCATCGATCAACTTATACACATGGACGACATTTGTCGGTTCAAGTTAGATGCCAACTGCAAGTATTTGAATCTATGTGTCTACGGAAAGTGTACAGGTGAGAGTGTATTGCTTGGGTTCCTAAATATCTCAATTAAGAGCCTAATCGCCGAATGCTCTGAGACGAGCTTGATCGAGTTGGTGAAGACATTTTCCTTAATACCCCCAGTTATACAGGACTTGTAAGGACTACTGGCACTGTCACTTTGCAAGGTCATAAAGCTTTTTTATTTTAGAAAATCCCACTTCCTATCATCTCTGGCAGGATTCGATCCGAAATTATGTTTCGGCGACATCCTTATGGCATTTACTTGGGATGGCAACCCTATTCAGAGTGACCATGTCATAAAGAAATCCTCTAAATCTAAGTAAGAACCAATAGAAAAGATTCGTGACATTACAACTCACATCTTACCTTTTCAGAAGTTCCTCCGATAAGATCGAAGAAATTGAAAAGTCTGAGACTGCTACTGTCGCTGCAATTCCTAAAACGCACAACTTTGTTCGGACACATTTCCATCGGGCCACTCAGTGCGACTTCTGCGGAAAGAAAATTTGGTTAAAAGATGCCGTCCAGTGTCGCGATTGTTCGATGACCTGCCATAAAAAATGCGTTACCAAGTGTCAAAATTCAACTGTCTGCGGTCCAGTAGATTGCTCAGGTGTCATGGGTTCGATAGCAAGTCTGCAGCCAGAATTTACTGTCACTGAAGCCCCGACTGCGGTTGTCAATGGTGAAGAACCACAAGAGGATGACCAGAAGTCCGCTGATCTTAAATCACATTCTGAGACTGGTCACCGGCAAAGTTTGACAGGACTCATAGCACAAGGCCTGAAACGTGTCAATTCAGCAAATAATCTAGCGATTCCTGGTATATCTTCATCTTTATCCCATAACAGCAAAAGCCTTCCACCAAGTCCTCAGCATAGCCCGAGGTAAATATTGACTGAAAGTTAAATAAAAAAATTACCTAAGGTAGGTATCAAGTTTTAATTAATATTATTTAGATTTCAGGCGAGGTTGACTGTACCATTCCTGTAATCAGGAGCTTATTTAGTCGTGTACATGATCGGAAATAGGACAATCAAAAACTGCGAAATATTTGTTCTAAATTTTCCAACCTCTAAGGCCCAGATTACACAGCAACAAAAACATGTTCCCGAAGTGGCCAATTTCATTCCACACGTTCAATTATTTATTTCTTTATATAGATATTTTCTAATCAGTCCTTTTTTTGGTGAGGTTGGAGAAAACAAGGTGTCATTTGCTTCTCTCCATTAATGGGTGGGATGTATTGTTTTTTTGTACCCTTCCTTATAATGTAAGCACAGCACGGGTATTTTGTTTGTTGCTGCAAGCAGCACCCACCAAATAAGTCATTGCCTGTTTTTAGGTGCTACTTACTACATGAAAAAATAGGAGGATATGTTAGAAGTTTGGTGCTGTTGTATGGTTTTTTCTCCACGGGTGGTGCCTAATTTGCTTTAGTGAGATCTGTATTTTTGTATGTTCAATTTTTAAAGATCATGGCGGGATCACTCGACCTGCCAATTGCTTATTGAATTCGCTACCATCGCACTATTGCTGCTCCCCTGCAACCCCCCTGCAAGGGGTCACTGTTTGATTTGGAGTAGGTACAAGGACAAATTGTTAGAAACAGCACCAATGGAAAGTGAAATAACGAAACATTGGCCTTTTTTCACTTTCACATCATTTGGTGAGACATAAGTCCCAAAAGAAAAACCTGGGACTTATGTCCCTGCGCCGGATTTTACCAATTCACTAGAATGTCGGCAGTACTATTTAATTCCATATGCAAATAGATTCAAGGAGAGTGCAGAAACAAAGTCACCAATTTCTATACTCCATAATCAGCGTAGTAGAGAGATTGGTGGTAACCATAAGGAAAGAACCAAATTAAGACTAAGTATTGATTTAGTGGTGCTAGTCTATTTATAATTATGACTTTTTGGTTTTGTCTGCGAATCCAAGAGCTTAAGCTATGCAACCTATGTATAAACTGTACATAACAATAAATAAAATAATAATCTTCAAGTGCTTCCTTTTTTTTAAATTTTTTGGCAACTCTTTCCCACACCTCATCTGTTTATAACCTATTCTAAGGGTACCTATATTAATTTTGACGCATAGTTTGTAACATACCTTAATATTGCCCGTAGACCCCTAAAAGTTACTATATTTATGATCAGCATCGATAGTAATGTCGATCTAGCCATATCCGTCCATCCGTCCGTCTGTCGGCAAAAATTAGGCCTTCAAAGTGGGCTTAGAGAGCTAAAATTTTTAAAATATACTCTCTAGCGTCCCGAAATAATCAAGTTTACGAATTTTTTAAATCCGCCCACAGACGCCCACAAACTCAAAAAAACAAAATTTTGGAAAAAAAAATCGAAATTTGAGCTAGAAAGCTGAAAATTTTTTATTTATGATCTATGACTCCTAAAACTGCTCGGGATATAAAATTTTCAAAATCCGCCCACTGACACGCCCACAATTAAATAAAACAATTTTATTGAAAAACCAAAAATTGAGCTAGGGAGCTGAAATTTATAATATATAGTGTGAGTTCATAAATGTAAAAATGCTGCACGCCTGCAGATTCTGCGTTCATTATTGTAAAAGTACTGCATTATCATTGCAGGAGTTTGGTAGCTCCTGCGTTCATAAAAGAAAATTGACAGTCAGCATGCTGTCAATTGTGCATGTGTTTTTGTTTTATTGCCGAGCTGCAGGAAAATTGTGGGAGAGAAGAAGTTAGTTAAATGTTTGCAAATTATTTAATTTTCCACGCAGATATGTAGAAATAACTATTTATTTCATTTTATTATTAAATCTGGTCTGATGATGATACGAAATTGCTTGTATCCTTTCGGCTTTGTGTTCCATCTACACATCCAAGAACGTTTCGAAACGGATTATTTCTTATTCTTGCGAATTTGTCCATTAATTGTTGAATCATTGGTTGAATCCTGCCATTTCATATGTCTCTTTCTTAACTTGAACAGCAATTTGGTTATTTCAATAAAATATTCGAAAGCTGCTTCTTTAGCAACTTTAAGCAAATTACAGATTTTCCTAAACAAACAGTTGTTGGCAAGCTTCCAAATAGTTAGGTATAGTGCTAGCCTCAAACCAGTTTTAGGTCGACCAAAATTATTATTTTTCCAAAATGGATTTAGTTCATTCTCCACAACCTAATACAATTCATTTTAAAACTTAAAAATTACATATGGAATTAACTGAAAAGGTGCCTTAAATGTTGACCGCGACATACGGAAATGATGTCGAAAAACATCATCTGGAAATTCATGAATTGTTTTGTAAAATTCAATTCTTAAGAGACAACAAATATATTTTCCTTTTTTTCGGACTTTTCTTTCCGCCAGTTTTTGGATGCTTTCCAACTTTATGCCATCCAAGAGTTTTACAATGAGTCTTAATATCAATTTTTTTGCATTATTTGCAATTATGAACTCACCTATACTCTCTAGGGGCCCTTTAAGCTCATGTGAAAATATTTTAAAAATCCGCACACTGACACGCCCACAATTTAAAATCAACTTTTTTTTGCAAATCCGAAGTTTGAGCTAGGGAGCTTAAATTTATAATATATACTCTCTATGCGGCCCTTTATGCTCATGTGTTAATATTTTCAAAATCCGCCTACTGACACGCCCACAATTTTTTTTTTTTTTGAAAATTCAAAGTTTGAGTTAGGGAGCTGAAATTTATAATATATACTCTCTATGGGCCCTTTATGCTCATGTGTTTATTGTTTTTAAATCCGCCTACTGACACGCCTACAATTAAATAAAACATTTTATTGAAAAACCAAAGTTTGAGCTAGGGAGCGTTTTTTTACAAAAGCTTCGTTTTTTCTTTTCATAAAATCCTTTCAATGTTATATAACAAAATATGTAGAGCGTTCTTAACAATTCAACCATACTAAGACTTTTGTCACACCCACTTATGAGGGATAGGAATAAGAATAGGGTTTCCAACAGTTCGCCCAAGCGGACTGTAGCCCGTCCCTATGTTTTTAATCCGTTTTTATAAAATTCCGCACGTTTATCCGATCAAATAGGGTTCAAAAAACTTCATTTAATAAATTTTAATTTTGCGACGAAAAGCAAACTACATATAGTTTGATCTGAAGCTAACAACTACTTTTCATAGCGTCGGTCGCACAAAGTTGCACCTTGCTTAGGGCACTCAAGTATTATAATGTTTGATTATGAGAAGCTTGTATGATGTAGCTTGAGCGATATCGAAACAAACATGTGCGACCGTGCTACGTAATCGCACAACCGCGTTTGTGTTTTAATAAGGACACACAATACAATTAATGCAGTTTGATCGTCCGATGCAGCGACCATCGCTCGTTGCTCGGTAGCGCGATGGCTACCAATTAGGACCTAGACTTATGATGAAATTTCTGTATGCAATGTTACAGGTATCTAGGTATATATAAACTCAAACACCGCAGTCGTTGTCTACTTCCCTTTTGTTATTCTCACTTCGTATATGCAATGCATATGCCACTAAGCGGCAACGTTCAAAATCTAGAAATTCTAGAAATGGCAGTTCTTGTTTGGATATATGAATAGAAATTTGATCCATACTCTTTATACCCAAACTCTTTTTTAATCTCTGTTACCAACAACAGTGACTTTCTCCAAAACAAACGATTTTGATCATTTTTATATAATAATTTAGGTGACTGTAGGAAAATGGCTTACTCAGTTTTTCCCAAATAATTGAATAATAAAACTTTTCAAAAATGCTAATATCGCAAAAATCAGTCTTGATATTTCTACCAAATTTAACACGCATCAGCTAATACTAGCATTGTGAACAAATTTGCATTCTTAGATTTGAGAAATCGTTTATATGTTTTTTCTGATATCTATAAGAGTTTTGAGCCGCTTTTGAGAAAAGCCGAATTGGATTTGCATTCAAAAGAACATAATACAACAGTAATACAAGATCCAGCGTTTCATTTGGATCGTGTGTTGTTGTTGTAGTACATGTATTTTTAAATGCCAATCCGATCCAGATCAGATCACAGGCGATATTAAAATGCAGTTAAAATGGCGACTGCTCGGTGCTGTGGCACGTGATAACGTTAAACGATTTTTATAAAATTTTACACAGTAGTTTCTATGTAGGTATTATGACCACTTATACTATCTCTACTACTACTCTCTGTACACGAAAGAAATTCAAACATATCCCAAAGAAGCGCCACCATGATTGAATCTATATTAATTTGTATGTAAACATGTTTGAGATGATGCTTTGTAAAATCAGATTTATAACTGAATATTTTAAATTGAAAACTACTAAACTTAGTAATTTTCAAACTGACTAAATTGTTTAAAACTTAATTTACGGTAAGACTTTAAAATGTCGCATTTGTATTGGTTAGTGATTTGATTAATAATGGCCTCCAATTCAAGTTCTTTTTTTACAAACCACAAATACATGGCATTTTCCATTCTTCATCATCTGGTTTTGCCATTGCGTTTCTCGTTTTGTATCGATCTTCACTATTTAGCTCCGACGTAAAATTTCAAAATCAAGTCTTTTTTTATAACCTTTTCTAAGGGAATAACAATTTTGACGCATAGTTTGTAACATACATTTATTTAGCTCTTAGACCCCTTAAAGCTACTTTACTTGTGACCAGCATCGAAATGAGAGCCTGCAACTTTGTGAAGTAGGTGATACTTACATAACACGAACATATAAGTCTGGCAGCGCTGCGCTGGTTTATATAGCAATGCCATAAGCTCAAAAGTGCATAAAAATAGACTAAATTATTTCGTTTTAACAAACTTAAGATGTTGGTATAGTATGAATAATAATTTGTGATAGGCAAAATTCAAGTCATAGTAACAAAGTCAGATTTTTATTATTATAAAAGTGACATTGTCACAATACTATTTCCTGAAGCCAGTCCGAAATTTCAATTTCATATCCTTGCCAGGACACCAAGAAGTTCTGCATAACAAATTTTTATTTTCATAAACATCTGAGACAAATGCTATGCAAAAGCTTTATCTTATATCAAAAATGATGATCTTTGGATATGTTAGAGCTGCTCGATTGTAGAATCCAAAACTATTGCTACAAAACTTGAGCTCCAATTATAAAGCAGTGCCAGATGTCATTGAAAAGAACAAAAAGACATAATGATGTATTAGCGATCAATTTGGCAAATTTTCAATTGTAACAACATTTAACAGCGAACATTTACTTATACTCGCATACTAATATAATATAACATATAAGTAATAAATAAATAAATCTATACAGTATTACATAAACCAAATGATTTTAAACAAGCTCGTCAATTCGAAAAAAAAACATAGGGACGGGCTACAATCCGCTTGGGCGAACTGTTGGATACCCTATTCTTATTCCTATCCCTCATAAGTGGGCGTGACAAAAGTCTAAGTATGGTTGAATTGTTAAGAACGCTCTACATATTTTGTTATATAACATTTAAAGGATTTTATCAAAAAAACAACGCTCCCTAGCTCAAACTTGGGTGTTTTAATAAAATTGTTTTATTTAATTGTGGGCGTGTCAGTAGGCGGATTTAAAAAAAAATTAACACATGAGTATAAAGGGCCCCTAGAGAGTATATATTATAAATTTCAGCTCCCTAGCTCAAACTTTGAATTTTCAAAAAAAAAAATTAATTGTGGGCGTGTCAGTGGGCGGATTTTGAAAATATTTACACATGAGCATAAAGGGCCCATAGAGAGTATATACTATAAATTTCAGCTCCCTAGCTGAAACTTTGGATTTTCAAAAATTAATATACTCTTAGAATAGGGTATAAAAAAATTATTTTATTTATTTGTGGGCGTGTCAGTGGGCGGATTTTGAAAATTTTTTGTCCCGAGCAGTTTTAGGAGTCATAGATCATATATAATTTTTTCCAAAATTTGTTTTTTTTGAGTTTGTGGGCGTGTCTGTGGGCGGATTTCAAAAATTCGTAAACTTGATTATTTCGGGACCCTAGAGAGTATATGGTTAAAATTTCAGCTCTCTAGGTCCAGTTTAAAGGCCTAATTTTTGGCTACAGACGGACGGACGGACGGACGGACGGACGGACGGACGGACATGGCTAGATCGACATTACTATCGATGCTGATCATAAATATAGTAACTTTTACGGGTCTACGGGCAATATTAAGGTATGTTACAAACTATGCGTCAAAATTAATATACCCTTAGAATAGGGTATAAACACGAGTATACGATAGAGCGTCAACAAGTAATGACATTATTTATGTTATTATACTAACACAGGCTTTTGATAAAGTCTGGCACAAAGGATTAATCCGTAAGCTACAAAAATATCTTCCAAAAGAGTACCATGAAATACTAGAGTCGTATATAACGCAACGATTATTTAGAATTAAGCAAGAGAATGAGTACTCCGAATTGAAACACATCAAAGCTGAAGTACCGCAAGGTAGTTTGTTGGGACCAGTACTGTTCCTTCTATACACGAACGACCTCCCACAAAATGACGAAGCTACTGTTGCCACTTTTGCAGACGATACTGCTGTACTAGCAGTAGGAAAAACAGCACAGGAAGTTACAGAAAAACTGCAAAGGACAGTAAATGATATATCCAAATGGACCAAAAAATGGCAAATAAAATTAAATGAACTAAAGTCGGTTCATATTAACTTTACGAATAAACATAGGGACGGGCTACAGTCCGCTTGGGCGAACTGTTGGATACCCTATTCGTATTCCTATCCCTAATAAGTGGGCGTGACAAAAGTCTATGTATGGTTGAATTGTTAAGAATGCTCTACATATTTTGATATATAACATTTAAATTATTTTATCGAAAAAAACGCTCCCTAGCTCAAACTTGGGTGTTTCAATAAAATTGTTTTATTTAATTGTGGGCGTGTCAGTAGGCGGATTTTAAAAAATTTAACACATGAGCATAAAGGGCTCCTAGAGAGTATATATTATAAATTTCAGCTCCCTAGCTAAAACTTTGAATTTTCAAAAAAGTTTTTTTTTAAATTGTGGGCGTGTCAGTGGGCGGATTTTGAAAATATTTAAGCATGAGCATAAAGGGCCCCTAGAGAGTATATATTATAAATTTCAGCTCCCTAGCTCAAATTTTGGTTTTTCAATAAAATTGTTTTATTTATTTGTGGGCGTGTCAGTGGGCAGATTTTGAAAATTTTATATCCCGAGCAGTTTTAGGAGCCATAGATCATATATAAAAAATGTCAGCTTTCTAGCTCAAAAATCGATTTTTTCCAAAATTTTGTTTTTTTGAGTTTGTGGGCGTGTCTGTGGTCGGATTTCAAAAATTCGTAAACTTGATTATTTCCGGACACTAGAGAGTATATGGTTAAAATTTCAGCTCTCTATGCCTAGTTTAAAGGCCTAATTTTTGCCGACGGACGAACGGACGGACATGGCTAGATCGCCATTACTATCGATGCTGATCATAAATATAGTAACTTTTAGGGGTCTACGGGCAATATTAAGGTATGTTACAAACTATGCGTCAAAATTAATATACCCTTAGAATAGGGTATAAAAAGGTAACAAACCAAAGTTAGTTCCTAAAAACAGTACATAACTACCTACATAAGCAAATGTTAAAACAAAATTGCTGATTAGTCTTTAGACTAGGTGCGATTACTGGAAGGATGGTAACATCATGCCTTCCCTGGGTGTTTTTAGTGGATGATTCAAGTCCCACACTATCGCAAAGCTCGCAAGCGATGTCTTTCAACGATTTTCACCTAGCTACACGCAAACAAAAAAAAATATACTAACTAAAGATGAGAATCTGTCAATTTATCAAGAAGGAAATAGTATTTTATCAAGTTAAATTAAGGAATTAACGCAGCGTATTATAAGTACCTACGTATGCTTAATTAAGGAAAAAAACAACAAAAATTAAATTATATTATTTAAGTAAATCACTCGTTGAACCTCACTGCTCAAGTTTAAAGATTTTAAAAATCTGACACGTCCACTATTTAAAACATAGGGACGGGCTACAGTCCGCTTGGGCGAACTGTTAGATACCCTACTCTTATTCCTATCCCTCATAAGTGGGCGTGATAAAAGTCTTAGTATGGTTGAATTGTTAAGAACGCTCTACATATTTTGTTATATAACATTTAAAGGATTTTATCAAAAAAAAAACGCTCCCTAGCTCAAACTTGGGTGTTTCAACAAAATTGTTTTATTTAATTGTGGGCGTGTCAGTAGGCGGATTTAAAAAAAATTAACACATGAGAATAAAGGGCCCCTAGAGAGTATATATTATAAATTTCAGCTCCCTAGCTCAAACTTTGAACTTTAAAAAAAATAAAAAATTAATTGTGGGCGTGTCAGTGGGCGGATTTTGAAAATATTTACACATGAGCATAAAGGGCCCATAGAGAATATATACTATAAATTTCAGCTCCCTAGCTGAAACTTTGGATTTTCAAAAATTAATATACCCTTAGAATAGGGTATAAAAAAATTATTTTATTTATTTGTGGGCGTGTCAGTGGGCGGATTTTGAAAATTTTTTATCCCGAGCAGTTTTAGGAGTCATAGATCATATATAAAAAAAAAATTTCAGCTTTCTAGCTCAAAATTCGATTTTTTCCAAAATTTGGTTTTTTTCATTTTGTGGGCGTGTCTGTGGGCGGATTTCAAAAATTCGTAAACTTGATTATTTCGGGACCCTAGAGAGTATATGGTTAAAATTTCAGCTCTCTAGGTCCAGTTTAAAGGCCTAATTTTTGGCTACAGACGGACGGACGGACGGACATGGCTAGATTGACATTACTATCGATGCTGATCATAAATATAGTAACTTTTAGGGGTCTACGGGCAATATTAAGGTATGTTACAAACTATGCGTCAAAATTAATATACCCTTAGAATAGGGTATAAAAAAACTCGTTTTACTGAAGAAATCATCGATAAAGTCTTTTTTATACCCTATTCTAAGGGTATATTAATTTTGACGCATAGTTTGTAACATACCTTAATATTGCCCGTAGACCCCTAAAAGTTACTATATTTATGATCAGCATCGATAGTAATGTCGATCTAGCCATGTCCGTCCGTCCGTCCGTCCGTCTGTAGCCAAAAATTAGGCCTTTAAACTGGACCTAGAGAGCTGAAATTTTAACCATATACTCTCTAGGGTCCCGAAATAATCAAGTTTACGAATTTTTGAAATCCGCCCACAGACACGCCCACAAAATCAAAAAAACCAAATTTTGGAAAAAATCGAATTTTGAGCTAGAAAGCTGAAATTTTTTATATATGATCTATGACTCCTAAAACTGCTCGGGATAAAAAATTTTCAAAATCCGCCCACTGACACGCCCACAAATAAATAAAATAATTTTTTTATACCCTATTCTAAGGGTATATTAATTTTTGAAAATCCAAAGTTTCAGCTAGGGAGCTGAAATTTATAGTATATACTCTCTATAGGCCCTTTATGCTCATGTGTAAATATTTTAAAAATCCGCCCACTGACACGCCCACAATTAATTTTTTTTTTTTTTTTTAAAGTTCAAAGTTTGAGCTAGGGAGCTGAAATTTATAATATATACTCTCTAGGGGCCCTTTATTCTCATGTGTTAATTTTTTTTAAATCCGCCTACTGACACGCCCAGAATTAAATAAAACAATTTTATTGAAACACCCAAGTTTGAGCTAGGGAGCGTTTTTTTTTTTTGATAAAATCCTTTAAATGTTATATAACAAAATATGTAGAGCGTTCTTAACAATTCAACCATACTTAGACTTTTATCACGCCCACTTATGAGGGATAGGAATAAGAATAGGGTATCCAACAGTTCGCCCAAGCGGACTGTAGCCCGTCCCTATGTTTTTCAGAATGTATTCTGTTCTTTTTTCGTCGATTATTGGCCATAGACTGCGAGATATAACACAGTCGTGTCTTTTGGGCCAGATAGTATTAATGTGTTCTCTCAGTTTTTGGTTTATGTTTCTTTCTGCTGCACTAATTGGAATGTCTATTGACGTAATGGCGTCCTTTGCGTCAAGTTCTGACCCTATTTTTGCTAGCTTGTCCGCATTTTCATTCCCAACAATGTCGGGGACTCAGCAGAGAGTGATCCTGTGTCGTTCGCCTATTTCGTTATGGGATTTTTAGCAATTCTTCACTGTTTTTGACCTTATGGTTTCGCTTTCTAGTGCTTTGATCGCCGCCTGACTGTTTATGGAGATTGTAATCTTGTTTTTGCTGCCTTGTCGATGGCGACTGTTTCAGCTTGAAAAACGCTGCATTTATTAGGGAGTCTGTACAAGTCTAGGGGGTCGCAGAAAACTCCTGCTCCTGTACCTACATCTATTTTTAACCCGTCCGTATAGATATGGATTTCTTGTACGCTAGCGTGCGTTTTGATAGAGAATGTTTAAATGCAAGGAAGAAATCAATTGTCCTCTTGCGTGTCTGGAGAACTTGCAATGACCCTGTTGTTAAAAAGTGGTACATCCAAGTGAATACCCACTACAAAAATCTATGCCTAGCAAAGAAAACTGATTTCGATAATCAGCAAGCTCTCTTACTTAGCCAAACCAAGACTTCGAAGGACTTCTGGAGAATAGCAAAGGAGATTAATGGTATTGTTTATCAAATAGGTACAGGAGTATCTGCTGATGATCTATCCATATATTTTGTTAAGTCTGGAATCTCTTTTGGTCCCAGTATTATTCCTTGGATGGCTCCTTACCGCTGGTGGGGGGTAGCTAATTAAAAGAACTTCTTTTGTGACTGCTGTATAGTAAGTGATTTTATTTCTAAAAATATTCAGCTTAAATACTCGTACTATTATGACCACGGCAATCGTGGAAATAAATTATTAGATTTAGAAGACACAATGTCTTATCGGAGCCAGACGAAATGTGACGCTGCATTTTGAGTGCAGCTAGTTTGAGGTGTAGTGAGTGTCCGGTGGGAATAATGTCAATATCTGAGAACTGTGGATCGTCTGGAGGAACTGATGTGTGTCGTGTGTGCACTGCTATGCTTGAACATTATTGGAGGCAGATGAAGTGACGCTGCATTTTGATTGCAGCTGCTTTGAGGTGTAGTGAGTCTACGGTGGAACAATGTCGATATCTGAGAATCGTGGAGGAACTGATGTGTGTGCAGGGCTATGCTTGAACATTCTCCCCGGCGGCGTTGAGGTCCTGGACCTCAAAGACAATACTTTTCGAATTTTTTGTAGTTCATTTAACAGTTGTCTAGGTGATAATATTAGTGAGTTCATTCTTCCTTGATGGGTGTTGGTTATTGCCTCAAGGATTGTAAGTTGAGTGCGCTGAAAGTTGTCCATAAGCCTTGACACGTATATACTAACGGAGTTGAACGTTTGCTCTTCGATGAATGTCTGGCTAAGGTTGTGGATATTTTCCTTCACTGGGGTCAGCTGCTGCTTTATAATGAGGAATTGGTCCTTAATTGAAGAAAGGGTTTTATTCATTATCGTTGATTCCACAAAAGATGTTTGTCTCTTGCTCAATTAAAGTAGGTGCTCTGCGTTTCCTTTTGCCTTTTCGATGTTATCTTCAATATAATGTGCATAATCTTGGTCCAGAATACCAAACATTTTATTTGCGACAGTGCCAATGAAATCGAAAGGAGATCGTTTTGTACGAATGGCCATCCTATTTCTATGTGTTAAAATTTCGTTTAAGCTTTCTGTTGCCTGTAACTGTTGTTCGAGTTGTGTTGTAATTGGGTTGCATATGTTGTTCGGAAGTTGTTGCATGGTTTCACATTTCCGTTTTAACCTGCTTACACCTTCTTGAAGCCATATAGTTCGTCATGTTAAAATAAACGAAAAGATTCCCATCGTCGGTGATTAGACTAGCTTCCCCTAGGTCTTCAAAGTATATACCCGGATTGTCAGAAAATTGTTCGACATTAACCGAATCCTTTGTTGTCGCTTGGCTTAGTGTAGTTCCAATTAGTAGTAAGCCCAGTAAGTCCAGTGTTTTTAGTGAGCCCAGTGTTTTTAGTGAGCTTTTCTTCAAGTTCTGTTTTGGAGATGTATGCTTTCTTTTAAGGTTCGGAGTACCAGCATAGGTCCTTGGTTCTTGTTATGGAAGAAAACCGGCCTTTCAGGGGTGAGTTGTTCCGGTTTTTGTCGGTATTTTTCCAGAAGATTCCGTTGGTGGTGTTGGTTCACTTTCATGTGGCAAGGGGCAGACCTTGGCGATGGATCTTCTTACTTCTCCATTTGATGCCCTTAACCACGCGAGCCATTTTGTCTTGACCTGGAATCGTTTTGATAACTCTGCCTAGCAGCCATTTTAGAGGAGGTAAGTTGTCCTCTTTTATAAATACAAGGGTTCCTGGTGGAATCTCTTCCTGAGGATGCTTCCACTTATAACGTTGCTGGATCTCTTGCAAGTACTCGTTGCTCCATCTGCGCCAGAATTCCCTGTGTATCGAAGTGACCAAGTTCCATCGAGCGACGTTGGTGATGTTAGAAGTTCTGCAGTCGGAGTCGATGATTGCTGTTAATGGTGCTCCAATCAAAAAATGTCCTGTTGTGAGAACTTCTAGATCGTTAGGATCCGTGGACATAGGGGTTAATAGTCTTGACTTTACAACTGCCTCTATTTGTGCTAGGCCCGTGGTGAATTCTTCTTGTGTCAACGCCGCCCCTGCAAATACTCGCTTTATGTGGTGTTTAGCGGACTCGACCGCGGCTTCCCATAAGCTTCCAAAATGTGGGGACCTGGGAGGTATTGGTCTCCAGTCAATGGATTTTTGGGTACAGTGAGTCATAATGGATGCTGTCCCTTCCTTGAAAAAGATACTAGTATATAGTTCATTGAGTTCATTATGTGCTCCCATGAAGTTGGTAGCGTTGTCGGAAAATATTTGAGCTGGGCAACCTCGTCTTGCCACAAATCTTTTGAGCGATCCAATAAATGCCTGTGAGGTCAGATTCGTTACTTATTCCATATGAACGGCCTTGGTTGCGAAGCATGTGAAAACAGATGCGTATGCCTTTGTTGGTTGTTTACCTCGTATTTTGTAATGGATGTAGACTGGTCCTAGTAAGTTCACTCCGACATTTATGAATGGTATGGATGGTGTTACTCGTTCTGGTGGTAGATTGCCCATTAATTGTTCGATGCCACTTGGCTTAGCTTTAAAGCATCTCATGCAACTGCTTACTATCGTTTGTGCTAGCCGTCGCCCACGCAGTATCCAATAATTCTGCCTGGTAATTACAAGTAAGGCTTGGGGTCCCGCATGTTGGTGTTCCTTGTGTAGCTCCATCATCAGCAATCGCGAAAAGAGATGTGAGCTTGGGAGGAGCATTTGATGTTTTGCATTGTATAACAGACCCGCTGCTTCTAATCGTCCTCCTACTCTGATCACATTTCGATCGTCATGAAATGGTGTGAGTGAACTTAACTGGCTCCTCGGTAGCACCCAGCCAGATTTAGTTAGTGATAATAAGTCAGCTGGAAAGGCGGTTTCTTGAACGTGTTTTATTATAGTTGTTGTTGCCGCTTTAAGTTCCTGTACAGATAGCACCTCGTCCAGAAGTCGATAATTCTTTGCTCGCTTAAGGTTACTGATGAAACGAATCACATATGCCGCCACCCGTTGTAGAACCTTAAATGAGTTTATATGATCGATTCGTTGAAGGAAGTGATCCCGTGATACTGCTAGTAGTATTGTCTTAATAATTTTCGTCTCTGGAACATCGCCCTTTTGTTCCCTTAATGATTGTTTGGGCCATTCTGATTGTGGTCTCTTTAGAAATGCTGGACCTTGGAACCAAATTTTGGATTTTAACAACTGTTCAGGGGGCTTATGAATTTTCATTGTGTTTTTGAGGTTTCGTCCTGTATTACGGTAATGCGATTAGCCACGAAGGTTTTAAGCGGGTATGTATCCAGGCTAATATAATTTGTGAGTCTGTCCAATACGTCGTTTGTCCGACTTCAATTGGTAGGCTTTCATTTACCAATTTTACTAGTTGCACTAATAGTTTTGCAGCACAAAGTTCTAGGCGTGGAATGGTTTGTTGCTTTATTGGGGCGACTCGGGTTTTGGAGCATGCCAAATGAATGTGGACTTCTCCCTGCTGATTAGTTGGCTTCACATACAGCACTCGTAGGCTCGTTGCGAGGCATCTGAGAAGGCATGAAGTTCTACATGGGCTGCATCTTTTAATATCATGTGGCGGCGAATTTTAAGGTGGTTCAACTTCAGAAGTTCTTTTCGAAAAGCTGTCCATTTGGTGTTCATGTCCATCGGAAGTGCTGCGTCCCAATCCAGTTTTAAAGCCCATAGTTCTTGAATAAATATTTTAGCCATCACCACTACTGGACTCACCATGCCCATCGGATCAAAAATGTGCGCCGTATCTGATAATATGGATCGTTTAGTTACCCTTTTTGTTTCCTTCCAATTTGTTTTTAGAAGGAATTTTTCTGATGCTGGTAGCCAAGTTAATCCCAATGTTTTGATGGATCCTTCTTCTTGATCGTGAAGAATAGTTTCTACTTCACAATCTTGTGTTGGAATACCCTCAAGAAGGGATGGTGTATTGGAGCACCATTTTCGTAGCTGAAATTCCTCTTGGCCCAGGAGGTTCTTCAGTTCAGATTGCATTCGCTGAATGTGTTCTGGCTCGTTGCTCCCTGTCAAGATATCATCCATGTATATATCTCGAAGGATGATGGTAGCTCCTAGTGAATGGTGTTTGCTTGCACCTTGTGCTAGGTCGTGCAGACATCTGATTGTGAGGTAGGGTGCCGATCTGGTACCATAGGTCACGGTATTAAGTTGGTACATCTTTAGCGGTTCAGTAGTAGATTCCCGCCAAACGATACGTTGGAATTGTTTACTGTATTCATTTACCAGTATTTGACGCTACATCTTGGAAATATCCGCAGTGAATACATAGGCATGGATTCTGAAGCGCAAAAGAATGGAGAGTAGATCATTCTGTAGGGCGGGACCAGTATGTAAAATGTCGTTAAGGGAGATATTTGTAGATGTCTTTGATGATCCGTCAAATACTACCCTCAATTTTGTTGAAGTACTTTCGGGGCGTAGAATGCAATGATGTGGAAGAAAATATTCGGGCTTTTTAGAGTAACCGAAATTATATTTGATTTCTTCCATGTGCCTTAAGGAAATGTAATCCCGCATGAAGTCAATATACTGTTTTTGGACTTTGGCTTCTTCTCTAAGTTGAGGAATCTACGCAACGCTATTTCTCTGGATTGCCCCAAACTTTTTGGGTCATTAGAAAATGGTAATGCTACTACGTAACGTCCCGATTGCGTTCTAGTGGAAGTTTTAGCAAAACTGTCCTCACACTGTAGTTCTGCTTTAGTCAATCTCCTTTGAAGCTCCTCTGTAATGGCCTTCTGTCTGGCCACGGTTTTGAAGACCTCCATCTCGTCCATTGTGGATCGGTTTCTTAAGCCTTTGTGGGTTGGGTAGTGGTTCGTTCTTCTCTACCGCGCTTGGTGGGGAAGCAACTTTCCGCTGATTTCTATCAAGTTGATCCTAGTGTGAGGAGATGCTGAAGTACTTCTTAGCGCTTGGTGGGGGAAGCAACTTCACGCTGAATCTCGATCACGTCGATCCTAGTGTGAGGAGATGATGAAGTACTTCTTACCGCTTGGTGGGGGAAGCAACTTCATGCTGAAGCTCGATCACGTCGATCCTAGTGTGAGGAGATGATGAAGTACTTCTTACCGCTTGGTGGGGGAAGCAATTTCACGCTGAATATATATCACGTCGATAATAGTGTGAGGAGATGATGAAATACTTCTTACCGCTTGGTGGGGGAAGCAACTTCACGCTGAATCTCGATCACGTCGATCCTAGTGTGAGGAGACGATGAAGTACTTCTTACTGCTTGGTGGGGGAAGCAACTTCACGCTGAATCTCGATCACGTCGATAATAGTGTGAGGAGATGATGAAGTACTTCTTACCGCTTGGTGGGGGAAGCAACTTCACGCTGAATCTCGTTCACGTCGATCCTAGTATGAGGAGATGATAAAGTACATCTTACCGCTTGGTGGGGGAAGCAACTTCACGCTGGAATCTCCAGCACGTCGATCCTAGTGTGGGGAGATGATGAAGTACTTCTTACCGCTTGGTGGGGGAAGCAACTTCACGCTGAATCTCGATCACGTCGATCGTAGTGTGAGGAGATGATGAAGTACTTCTTACCGCTTGGTGGGGGAAGCAACTTCACGCTAAATCTCGATCACGTCGGGGTCACCAATGGTGAGTCTGGAACCTCTTTAGGTCCCAATATTGTTCCTTGGATGGCTCCTTACCGCTGGTGTGGGGTAGCTAATTAAAAGAACTTCTTTTGTGACTGCTGTATAGCAAGTGATTTTATTTCTAAAAATATTCAGCTTAAATACTATTATGACCACGGCAATCGTGGAAATAAATTATTAGATTTAGAAGACAAAATGTCTTATCGGAGCTAGACGAAATGTGACGCTGCATTTTGAGTGCAGCTAGTTTGAGGTGTAGTGAGTGTCCGGTGGGAATAATGTCGATATCTGAGAACTGTGGATCGTCTGGAGGAACTGATGTGTATCGTGTGTGCACTGCTATGCTTGAACATTATTGGAGGCAGACGAAATGTGACGCTGCATTTTGATTGCAGCTGCTTTGAGGTGTAGTGAGTCTACAGTGGAACAATGTCGATATCTGGAACCGTGGAGGAACTGATGTGTGTGCAGGGCTATGCTTGAACATATTTTAAACATCTTCTACTGGATAACTCAAAAATTTTTTTCTCGTATGCGGGCTCTCATTTTCGAAGACTCCTTAGATGGTGAGGCAACAACTGCCGAAATTAATGTTGTTATCGTGAAATGAAAAACGGAACGGCACCAGGTGAAGATGGGATTCCATTTCCATACATAGTATTGATGGGATTCTTCAAAAATGCTAGTCTAACCTTAATCAACTATTTGAAAGTTCTGTTCAACAACTTACTCTCGAGTGCTGACATCCCTTCACCGTTTAAGAAGTCCGGTTGCTCGTGTCAGATGTTTTTCGCCACTTGGGTTTTTTCGTCGATTTTATTGCACAGTTATCCCACTCGTTGTTATTGTTTGGTTTACTGGTTGTAAAATTGATTTTAACTTGAATTTAATGTTTAACATGCAACATAATATAGCAATTTTTTTTCAATATTTACTATTTATTTTCTTTTTAAAATCGACTGATAAAATAAAAATTTACAAGAAATATGAATTGAACATTATTTTTGCCGAAAAGAAAAAGAAGAAAAGCAACTTTTGATTTTGATGGCGTATACGGTAAACTTATTTTTAACGAATATTTAAATATTTTTGAAAAAATAAAGCAATTTAAGATACCTATCTGAAAACTGTTATAAAAAGAGAATTCCCAAATAGATATCGTGCCAAAAATTGGACAACACCAGCTGTTGGTTTTTATGCAGTAGACTGCCAAACCTTTAAATTCGATTTTCCAAAAACATGAAATGGCATATACTACAAAATGATATAATGTCCCCGCCGCGCCGGTGCGAAAGGATACAAATTAAATACAAATAATGACGCAAGTAAGACATTCAATTTCAATAGCAAATCAAAATTTTGTTTGAATAGCTATAAAAAAAAATACATATAGATATTTTGTATGAAGATTTTAGGACTAAAATTAAACCTTCAATTAAAAATTTAAAGCAAACATTTTCCAAAAAACATCTGCATTTCAAAGATGAAATCTTCACATATGGCAATAGTTGGGAAGAGCTTTTAACCGATTACGGGTTGCTACAAAGTCAATTGGGTGAAAGCCGTTGTCTGTTTTTGCGTCATGGAGGGTCCGCAACTAATCTGCCTTAGATGCGGATTATATTTTTTATTCTGTACATAATGTCCCAACCTACTCGTACGTACTGATGAAATTGAATTTTTGTTACAGAAAGCAATCTCTTGTTAATCAAGGATTTAGCCCATTTGTTACTATCACGCAAATACTTGAGTCCATTCCGAATGACCTTGAACAGCTGACTAATGAACAAATTAGCAATATCACAGAACCGATTATCAATATTGGACGAGACGAAGATGTAATGACTCTGGCAAAAGACGCTAGCACGGCTCTATTTAGTGAACTCAGCGCTGCGGAAAGAGTAGATAAAATTAATGAATTGGTAAGAATTTCAATTTCCAAAGTTTTAACAAAATTTATGGCAACTTATCCAACTATTTAGCTGACAAAACTACGGTTGGCCTTAGATAGCGAAACGGCTAATCACTCAAAATTGCTGGAAACTAATCCAAATGAAAATTCAATTATCAAATCAGCTTCAGTTGACAGTACGCGACAGAATGAAGTCGAAGCTGGTGGATCATCGAAAGGCAAGGAATTGTTGGCCCGTAAAGCATTTAATCTGGGCAAGTCAGAGGAAAGAGTACAGGCTCTCAGTGTTATAATGTTATACTTGTGTACGGGCTTACAGCATGCCCAAGGGGTGGCTTTACAATAATTGAAAGAAATTGAAAATCATTTTTACAAGTAACTAGAGTAAAGATATTTATCAAGGACTCATAATATATGTAATTAACACTAAATGGTAACTATCCGCATGACTCATCAATTTCACTCCAAAATATAGAAAAACAGATAAACATATTCTATAACCAAATAAATGAAAACATACACATCTTAATAGACCATTAAGTGATATTACACGAAAGGTTTAGTTAAATTCTTTTGAATACTATGGTTCAGGAATTTTACCTACATTACATTATTTGCCTTTACAAATTATCAATTAATAAAATAATTTTGTTTACACATTGTGTAAGACTTTAAGTAAGAACATTATGTAGGTACTACCTACACGATCATCATTAGAATAGTTTATATTTTTATTGAATAAGACAAATCATATAAAATGTAAAAAAAAAACAAAATTGTTATTGTCATTTGTGTTAGAATCTGACGTACTTATGGAATTTGGTTAAAATAAAATAAAATGAACGCATGTATTATAATGTTCACAATTGAAGTTTTAATTTATATATTTCCCATTAGCTACCAAATAACAGACAGGAAAAAGCTTTCGAAATTGTATCTATATTGAATAAGAGTGGCGTGTGGAAAATTTTAAGACTATTTTGGCTTATTTACGGCAGATGGCGCTCTTCGAAAATTACAAAATAAGAAAGTGCATAAATTTCAATTGAATGACATTTCCCCTAAATGTGATTGGTGTGGTCCCGGTAGGTGGCGCCAGAAAATAATTTTCAACGAGCCGACTGTGCACATTACACGATATGTAAGTAAGTTTGTAAGAAAGCTTGTACGTTTGTGTTGGTCTTACTGCTAACTAGTTAGTTAGTGCCTTTATCCCTATTTTTAAGATCTTGTCGGGCATCAATTACGAACGGCTTAATATCCTACCAAAGGGTCTACCCAAATATTAAATGTAAATTTGCAGAGAAGAATTAAATCTTCATAGCGAATATTCGTTCCATACTTAATTTGCACATCTCTATTTCAAACAAAAATTGTCCTTCCCTTTTTCGAATGCGCATATTGCAGTTTTCCTTAGGACGTTTTGTTTGGCTGGTTTCAAGGAAAAAAATCTGAAAAAAACTCACTAACAAAGCCAAGTATGAATTATAATGACATTATTTCCAAATCTGGGAAATGACGAAGAATTGCGGTCAAGAGCTTGAGGTTTGGCAATAAGGGCAGGGAAGCAACGCCCGCACCGTTCCAAATAACGCCCAAAAATATCCCAGAAATAACAAGATGGAACGGAAATAAAGCCCAAAAAGAATCTGCCTAAAGCCCAAACCTCTATATCATCCAAACTATAAGAAGGCAATATAGCCCAAACAATTTCGATGGAATTTGTTTTTGTAAAATTTGGGCCATATTTCCATATCTATTTTTGGGCGTTATTTCTTATTCATATTTAAAATAAATTACCCCATTAATATTTAAATAATATACCTACCCAACATACGTTTTAATGATTAAATTTTGCGGATGCATTCCCCCTGGCGGGTTTAATGATCTAATAGAATGTATCTTACCAATTCGTTGAAATAAATAATTAAATAAATTTAGGTATTTACTCTAGTTGAAAATTTTAATTTCGTTAATACTTTAAATTTTATTTTTATTTTGTTTGTATACAAAGTAAAATGCTTGATTTTTGTTATCAACGAGCAGCTAGTTTTAGTTTTTGATTATAGTAAACAAACTATAAACAATCAATTTAAATATTACCTATTTATTAACGGCCCATAGAGCTCCAACCATTTGCTTGTGCGAATTAAATGTGGCCTACAATTTAAGGCTGAATCCAAACGGCAACTTTGAGAAGCTTCTCATGACTATTGATACTATTGGACGTTTGTCAGACATTCGCAAGAGGTGGGGCAGTGAAAAAAAACTTTTTTATATGCTAGTTGGCCCCAGCGCTTATTTGAATCGGATACCTTTAGATTAGTAGTCCAAGACACTAACCTCTGCGCCCATCAAATAATTAATAAATAAAATTAAATCATATAGAAATGTGCGTGCATCATGGCACCCATGTTATAATAGAGAGCTCAAATCGAAAAGAAATCAACACAATATTGCTTGAAAGAACTAATTAAAATCCTTTGCCAATTAGACTTTGAGCTCCATTTATTTTATTAAATGAATTTAATGTTTTATCAAACACAATATGAATATATAAATGAAATGGAAAGCTTTCTTTAAAATTATATTAAACGTTTTTGGGGAATTGATAATTGCAGTATAACTTACGATCACTTTAGAAAGTCATTCAGCAATACTCCCTTCGAATTGATAACCAATATTAAAGTTATCTAAATAGAGAATAATTTGATTTTGGATTGGTTTAGAGATAATTTCTTCTTTAAATTCCAACTATTTTGACTTTTAAATTAATTTTTTTATTCAATATTAGTTATTAACTTATGTACATACTAGACAAAAATGATTAAAACTAACGTAAAATTAATAGGATACTTATTCTTAATTAATTGTCCTTATACAGACGTTCTAAACTTAACTATAACCTTATAAGACTTACAGCGTCAGTAACCTCCCGGAAGCACCCCCACAAGTTGGCGAGCCCGGCCTCTCCCAAAAACGCCCTAGCTTACTTAATATAACTTATAAACGAAGGGGATGTTACCTAGAGTAAAGCACCTTCCTGGGAGGGTATGTTGACCCCTCCCCACTCAATAAGCCACCAAATTTCGGAGAATTGATTTTCCGTATCGAATGAATTCTGACTATCTACTCATCAGGACCCGATGGCATTGCAGATATTGTTCTTAAGATATTGTAGTCATGCCATTTTTCCATATTTCAAATAACTGTTTGAATTGTCCATTAGCACTGGAAAATTGTCTCTCCTTTGGAAAAAGCCTTTATCACACCTACTTTTAAAAAAGGCGACCGTGGTGATATCTATAATTACAGACCCATTTCTTAACTTTCATGCATTCTTTAGCTATATGAGCAAATTATCTGTGAGAAGTTAATTTTTCGCTGTAGAAATGTGATCTGTAATCAACGAAATAGATTTGTAAGAAACAGTTCCAATGTCACAAATCCGTTATGTTTCTTGCATGTTTGTTCTAATGTTTTAAATAAGAAGGATGAATGGATTGCATATGCACTGATTTTTCTAAGGCTTTCGACCAGCGTCTCATGAACTAATCATATTCAAACTCGCAGTATATGGTTTCTCTCTTAGTTTTATAAAATCGGTTCACTATCAGAATCTTAGTTCCAATTCCTTTTTTTCTAGCTATTAATCATGTCAAAGCAGCTATAAAACACATCAGTATTTCGATAAACGCTGACATTAATAGCTTCTCCACTTGGTGTTTTTAAAACGGAACCGAAACCCAACTAAATGTCTTCATGTGACATTTTCTCGGAAGCGTATCGCTTGCATCTTTCAATATGTCCTATCTCATCACACTCTTTTTCTTGTTGATAGTTTTAAGAATGTTGGGGTTTATTTTGATCCCAAACTTGATTTCACAAAACATATCTATCAACTTTATCTATAATCATCCCAATTTTAGGCTGTGCTTTGTAAAAAAGTGGTCCAAGGATTTTGATGACCCATATGTTTCTCTGTGATAGCATAATTGCTTTATCAGTCCTCATCTGTAGTATGCTTCACAAGTTTTGACACCATTTCACAATATTCATTCAAATCGAATCGAAGCCATTCAAATTAAATTTATTCGATTTTCTCTCAGAGGACTTCCATAGAATGATTAATTTAACCTTCCGCCATATAGTCAACGTATAAAGCTTCTTCAAATGATACCTATTTCTCAACGAAGGCTCAAAACTTTACCAGTAATACCACGTTCAATGCAAGCCGATGAAAATAATGCATCAAGGCTTTGGAGGAACGTTCAGCTTAAATTGACAATGAACAACTTTAACAACTACAAATTGCTGATAGTTTTGCAAAACAACTGTTGGATATCCATATTTCTATCCTGGTTGATAGTTTTGCTGATTTTTGTTTTGTTGAACAAAAAACTGCTAAAAAAAAAGTTAATAAATTTTTTAATGGGAGCATTGTTAAGAAAGATGTTGTATTCATAACATGCGAAGAAGACGGTCTTTATTTCCATCAACTTTTCCATCAAAATTGTTGAACATTTTTCCACTTAATCCCTTCGGGCTCATAGAGAGTAGATATATGTTGATCCTCAAATTTGGTGAATCACGGATATGGCGAGATCGATAAAAATGCTGATCGATGCTGATGACAAATAGATTAACTTTTATAGGCAATATTTATTTTATTTTATTTTTTTATTATTTATTAAATGCTTATACATACACTCCTGGCCACTTGAATAGGACACCCCTTACTTCTGTTTTCTATCCTTCATTGCTCCCAAACCAAGCATCCTAGAGACTTAATTTTATAAATTAAAGTTAATTTAATTGCTGTAATTTGATCAGAAGGAAGATTTAAGTTTTAAAAAAATATTATCAACCAAAAACCGGCAAAATGCGGGGTCGAAAATGTACGCTACTTGAATAGGACACTTTAATAAAAAAAAACATTTTAGAGATTTCTGATTCTTTTAATTACGAAAATAACTTAAATTTAGGATAATTGGAGTATTTTACATTAAAAAAAAATGTAATAGTGTGTTGAGCCTTTCTGTTCCAAAACCCCACACATCCGGTTTGGAAGGGATGTATACAAATTAGCCAAATAATTCATTGAAATCGAGCTCCAAGCTAACGCGATGGCTTGGGTTAGTTCGGGTATACTCGAATGACTTATAAATCCGGAGAATAGGGCGGCCAGCTTAATAGCTATACATTTTGGCTCTGTATATAGATTTTAACTACCCAAACTGTATGTATTGGCGCATTATCATGTTGATAAATCCACGGCAGAGGTTCAAAAAGGATATGAAAGTATGGAAAGGACTTTTTCAATATGCCATTGTAAGACAACAACATTCATTGTGGTTGACATAAATTGTAGTTGGCAGGTTCCATAATAGGAAATGGCCCCCACAATATCACACCTCCAACTCTGCTATGCAGCCGGTTCAAATAATGTGTGTGCGGAGGTCATGGAAATAGTAGCTATAGCCATCGCGGCCTTCCAAACTAAATTTTTTTTTCATCAGAGAATACTACTCTATGCCACTCCGAAGTCCAGATCACAATGTGTGCGACAAAAACGGAGGCGTTGCTCTTTTCGAACCCGGTTGAGAGGTGGCTTCTTCTTGATTTTCAGTCTTTTTAGATGTTAAGCTAATAACACGACGCATAGTTGTAAGACTTGCCTTGACACCGCATGTATCCCTGATTTTTGCCAAAGAGTCGTGCGAATTTTACGCTTTTCTTAAAAAAAGTCGCCTTTATGCATTAGTAAGCAAGTTGTAAACGGCCTTTCATGTTTTTCCCATATTCATACTCATTACCTACTTAAAAATGTGGATATAACGTGTCGGCTCCTCTCGATTTTATTAAGCTATTTTGGCAATAGATAAGCCAGCGTCCTTGTAAGCTTTGATTTGTCCTTTTTCCTCCTCGGTTAATGCTTTTCCTCGACCCATTTTAATTTTTTTTATAGTCGAAATTAACAAAAAAAAAAAACGTTCAACGAAGAATATGAGTCCGCGTGCCAAAGATAACGATCAAACTAAATGCATGTTCTATTCAAGTGGCGCAAAAATGTTGTTTTAATTCCAGCGAATGTTAACATAAAGTGGAAAAACATATAACGGCTCTTTTCCAGAACTTGTAATTTTGTCGCAGAGAAATAAGAAGAGTTGGACAAAGATAACGGGCATAATATCATTTTATTATCATTCCGCTTTCGAGTTATGAGCAATTGCTAATAGAGTGTACAGGGTGTCATATTCAAGTGTCGACGAGTGTATAAGGATATAAGGTCTTAAAATCGAATGATAAGCTACAATTTAAGGTAGCTAAATATTAATGCAGTTAACAATCTATATGTAAATATGACTTTACATGCTCTTAGGATAGGGTATGGTTGGTTGGTTGGTTGAAAACGGCCCTCGGTGAGGATGCACTTAGACCAGAAGTAGGTCCATTGTGCTGCTAGGATAGGGTATACATTATATAAATTTTATTTGTATTTGTATTTATTATCATCGAGAGCAGCTCGTGAGCTCTACGAGCAAAAAAGGAGGGAAGAACATCGGGTTCTCCGGAGAAAAAAGAAAGAGCATGAAAAGCGCGCGATCGAGGAAATAGAGAGGTGCTACTCCAGGAAAAATGTTCGGAAGTTTTACCAAAAGGTAAAAAGGACGTGTAACGGAAACAAGACCCGAACAGAGACCTGCAGAGACGAGGAAGAAAATCTTGTAGTAGAGTCACAGTCGGTGCTGAGGATATGGAAAAACTATTTCTGCAGACTGTTAAACGGCGAAGACGACACAAATTACGCTGTCAGGCACAACGAACCATTCAGCCCAGATGATTAAAGCCAAGACTTCCGTCCACCTGACCAAAACGAAGTGAGGATAGCGATATCCAAACTAAAATCCAACAAAGCTGCTGGACCGGACGGCTTGAATGCCGAGCTTTTTAAGGCAGCGGGAGATGACCTGGTGGAGAGTATACACCAACTCGTTTTCAAGATATGGTCAGAAGAAAGTATGCCTGATGAATGGAACCTCAGTTTCGTTTGCACGATCCAGAAGAAAGGAGACGCTCTAAACTGCGCCAACCATAGGGGCATCAGTCTCCTGAATACTGCCTATAAGATCATGTCTGCTGTACTATGTGAACGCCTGAAACCATTCGTCAACGACCTGATTGGTCCCTACCAGTGCGGTTTTAGGCCCGGTAAGTCAACGACCGATCAGATATTCACACTACGGCAGATCCTGGAGAAAACGCAAGAAGTCCAAATCGATACCCACCATCTTTTTATCGATTTTATGGCCGCATATGACAGCATCTATAGAGACGAGCTATACAGAGCCATGTCTAGTTTTGGCATCCCTGCCAAACTTGTCAGATTGTGCAGAATGACGATGGAGAACGTCCGCTGCTCCATAAAGGTCGGAAACAATCTCACCGAGACCTTTGATGTCAAAAAAGGATTTAGACAAGGAGATGGGCTGTCATTAGACTTCTTCAACATCATACTTGAGAAAATTGTGCGAAACTCGCACACTGTCACTGGTGTGTTTGCAAGTATTAGCACAGAAGCGGCAAAAATGGGTTTAGTGGTGCATGAGGGCAAAACCCAGTATATGCTGTCTACAAGAAGGGACACACAACATCGACGAATCGGACAGAACGTCACGATAGACAGCTACAACTTTGAGGTAGTTAGGGATTTTGTCTACCTTGGCTCCGCTATAAATTCTGAAAACGACATCACATCAGAAATCAAACGAAGAATTACACTTGCCAACCGCTGTTTCTTTAGCCTAAGAAGGCAATTAACTAGTAAGGCCTTGTCAAGAAACACTAAGGAGACTTTGTATAAGACCCTCATCATCCCAATCCTGCTCTACGACGCAAAAGCGTGGACATTAGCAAAAGCGGATGAAGATCTCCTTGGTCGTTTCGAACGCAAAATTCTTCGAGAGATTTTCGGTCCCGTTTGCGTTGACGGGCTTTGGAGGAGGAGATTTAACACAGAACTCTACGAGCTGTACAGCGACATCGACCTGGTCAAAAAAGTGTGAATTAGTCGACTAAGATGGCTAGGACATGTAGAGCGAATGGACACCAACGCTCCGGCCCGAAGAGTCTTCGATTCCAACCCGGAGGGACAACGCAGTAGAGGAAGATCTCGCCTTAGGTGGCGCGCGCAAGTGGAATGGGATCTCAACCAACTTGGAGTGCGCAACTGGAGGCAGTTAGCCAAACTGGAGAGGCGTATTGGTTGAGGCCCAGGTCCACCCCGGACTGTAGCGCCTCCTAAGTAAGTAAGTAAGTATTTATTATCATAATAGCTTGATTTTAAGATTAACATCCTCTTTATAATAAACGGACGTGGCTAGATCGTGAACGAGACTTTCGATGCTGATCTCAGATTTACTAACTTTATTATTCTTTAGTAAATTTAAGGTACATTGCGAACTAAGAGTCAAAATTGTTACACCCTTAGAATGGGGTATACAAAAATACTATTTACGGTTTCGCTAGTATGTATTTGATGTATTTTATATTCTTTATAAACAAAAAGTAGTGTTGGCACCAGCAAACCCCTCCACCATTTGACTTTTTATTCTTAACATATGTTAGTTAGGTTGCGAGAACGGATCACAGTTAGAAGTGGTCCCAGTACAAACCACACACCATTATCTATTAGATGCGAGAACGCTTGATCGCTTGATAATTTGGTACTGCTCCGGAAGGTGGTGCCAGAATCTAACTTTAATTCAATTGCTTGGGCTAAGTATAAGTATGTAGATTGTAGATACGTAACATATGGAAATTCTACATTCCGCTTGGATACCATGTCATTTCCCAAAAGTGGGCGTGTCATTGGGTTGCGATTCCGTGATCTATTCGGGAATTCGTTTAAACAAAATAAAAATATTAATAGAATTTTGTCGAAAGTAGGTACACGAAACTAGCCGTGGGAAAAAACTTTGATTAGTCGAGTTGCTAAGAAAGACATTATCTACATGTTTTGTTATAACTATTTTTTTACGTTTTAAAGTATTTTTTCGAAAACACTTTGATTAGTCGATTGCTTAGAAAGACAGTGGGCCCATTCATAAATGCAATATTGCGCAAGATATGCTAAGCAGAGATTTCACAAATGCATACATTTTCATCACTGCTAAGCAGAGAATTCATAAATGTAGTAGAGTTTTATTTATTGCGCAATTTTGAGCGCAATCGCGCAGATTTCAGAATCGTATTGCTTTTTAATTTCTTTTTGTTGTTGTCATTGCGCTGTAATTTAATTTTTAATTTTGTTGATAATGGGTGAAAATACAACAGATAAGTAAGTTTAGTTTAGTTTTGAGAACAATCTATCAGATTATTTATTAAAATGACAGCGGTCGACGTAAATTCCATTTTTTCGCAGTTGTTTGTTCATAAACATCTAATACAAGGTGGCGCAAAAGTTGTCAGGTTTCGCAAAAGTTGTCACTCGATGTTCTTTCGCTGTAATTTTTTTTATGAATGAAAAACTTTGGTTCTGCTTTTGGATTATGTTAATTGGTGTCTTAAGTTTTTTCTGTATAGTTAACTTCACAAATGTCAAAGTAGAATTTACATTTGCCGCCATTTGCGAAAATTATAGCTTCTTCCGATAGGATGATGACTTTTGCGCCACCTTGTATATGCTTTGCAAGCGCATGCTTTGCAGGAAACTTTCGTTTCAATTTGCGCAGTGTTTCCTGCTTTGCAGTACGTTTGCTTTGCAAACCTTGCATTTATGAATGGGCCCAGTGTCTACAAGTTTTGTTATAACTAATAATAAGGTATTTGTTTCCAAAAAAACTAAGTTTTTTTTCAAAAAAAGTGAGCGTGGCAAACAACTTTTTAAGGTGTATTTGTTATGAACGAATTTGTCTATACACTTTACGTAAAGCACGACCTTCATTTACTTACACTTGATCATTTCGGGACCATGGCCAGAGTAAATTCCAAATTCCAACTTTCTTGCTCGAAATTTCGGGCCTCAAAATTGGTGACGGACGGACGGAAATGGTTAGATCGGCATAACTCTCGATGCTGAACACAAATAAAGTAGTTTTTAGAGGTCGAAGTCCAATATTAGGGAATGTCAAAATGAATATGCTCTTTCGTTAGGACGTTAATATGCAAGGATTTCTTTAATTCTTTTCCCCATATAAACGGTTGCCATGAAAGCGTCATTTTAAGAAATAAAAACTATTTTTTCTGGTGCGTAGTGCTGGGCGAGTGAAAATCTGAAAGTGTGTTCCCGAGCGTAAAGAAAATCTAAATGCCTAAATCGCAATATGCAATTTAAAGTTAACAAAATATATATAAAACATTTGAATATTTGCTTCGCATCAACACTTAATTACGCAAATTTTGTTTTTTGTTTTTAACACATAATTTCGAGTGAATTGATACGACGTGGCGGGACGTCGCATAGCTGAGGTCGCTTTTAACTGAAGACTCGGTACACTTTGTTCTGTCTAGGTTTTCGCACCTATTGGCTCATGGCCAATGGCAAAGCGTAACAGAGCTTTTCTTTTGGAAAACACAGAGGAAATCGTCGCGTCGCTGCGCTGATGTTTGAATTTAATTAATATTTCAAGCAAGGAAAATAACAAAGTCACATGAAAAAGAACATAAACAAAAATACCAACCGGACATCTAACCGGAATTGACGTTCTTTTGTTTGTGGGTATTTTCCTGCATGCGGAATAAGTTGCCAAAAGAGTTGACAAAGCTCAAAGAAAGGTGACTGCCTTGAACAGGCAAATATCCTCCTCTGCCTCCCTCGCTGTATTAGATGTTCGTAAACTGCGTAGAAAAGAATAATACTTTCGTCATGAAAAACGAGTTTCTTCGTCAATGGAATGGGCCGGGTGCCTTATTTAAAAATAAGTAGGTACAACGCACGCTCAACGATCGGTTAATGTGCACGCGCGAATATTGGCAACTGCCCAATTGGTTTTGTTGTTGTTTTTCCCCCTTTTTTATGTCAAAGGCTGATGTACTCGTATCTTTGCAATTCGCCGTAATTTTAAGATTCAAATTGTTTTTTTGCTTTGGTTTTGGCAATAGATTTACAATATAAAAGCTGACATTTCGATATGTATTGAACAACAACTGCTACACTTCTCAGAGTTCTGTGCGGGGAGACGGATTTTCGGTTCTCAGATTAGATTAGAATGATCACTAGGAATATGTTTGATATAATCACAAAATTACACACGAAGTGTCTACGATTGTCCAACAAACGCATTTTTATCTAATTTGAGATAATTTCAGGTTGCGTAATTGAAGCATGCTCGCGTGTTGCCAAAAAACGTTTATTTTTAGAGTTGTATTTAGTGCTATCACGGGAAGAATTTGTTTTAAATCTATTACAGTATTACCTCGATAATTTGAACGAGACTAATGCTTATTTGAATTACTGAATTTTTGGATTTACTGGATACAGTTGTCGAAAACAGTTTTCAGTATTCGAAAATAAATTACTTTTCAACACAAGAATTAAAATTTCGAATTTGACATTTTGGGCTGCTTAATTTGTATACACTATTCTAAGGGTATATTAATTTTGACGCATAGTTTGTAACATACCTTAATATTGCCCGTAGACCCCTAAAAGTTACTATATTTATGGTCAGATCAGCATCGATAGTAGTGTCGATCTAGCCATGTCCGTCCGTCCGTCCGTCCGTCGGCAAAAATTAGACCTTTAAACTGGGCCTAGAGAGCTGAAATTTTAACCATATACTCTCTAGGGTCCCGAAATAATCAAGTTTACGAATTTTTGAAATCCGCCCACAGACACGCCCACAAACTCAAAAAAAAAACAAAATTTTGGAAAAAATCGAATTTTGAGCTAGAAATCAATTTTTTTCATATGATCTATGACTCCCAAAACTGCTCGGGATATAAAATTTTCAAAATCCGCCCACTGACACGCCCACAAATAAATAAAACAATTTTATTGAAAAAATATATGAAATATATACTCTCTAGGGGCCCTTTAAGCTCATGTGTAAATATTTTCAAAATCCGCCTACTGACACGCCCACAATTTAAAAAAAAAACTTTTTTTGAAATTTCAAAGTTTGAGCTAGGGAGCGGAAATTTATAATATATACTCTCTAGGGGCCCTTCATGCTCATCTGTTAATTTTTTTTAAATCCGCCTACTGACACGCCCACAATTAAATAAAAAAAATTATTGAAACACCCAAGTTTGAGCTAGGGAGCGTTTTTTCGATAAAAACCTTTAAATGTTATATAACAAAATATGTAGAGCATATACTCTCTAGGGGGCCCTTTATGCTCATGTGTAAATATTTTCAAAATCCGCCCACTGACACGCCCACAATTTAAAAAAAAAAACTTTTTTTGAAATTTCAAAGTTTGAGCTAGGGAGCGGAAATTTATAATATATACTCTCTAGGGGCCCTTCATGCTCATCTGTTAATTTTTTTTAAATCCGCCTACTGACACGCCCACAATTAAATAAAAAAAAATTATTGAAACACCCAAGTTTGAGCTAGGGAGCGTTTTTTCGATAAAAACCTTTAAATGTTATATAACAAAATATGTAGAGCATTCTTAACAATTCAACCATACTTAGACTTTTGTCACGCCCACTTTTGAGGGATAGGAATAAGAATACGGAATCCAACAGTTCGCCCAAGCGGACTGTAGCCCGTTCCTATGTTTTTTTCATGTGTTTACGCACAGGTAGTTTCATCAATAATATGGGAAAAACCAAATGCAGTATGAAAGAAGGCTATGTTATGTTTATGTTGTAGAAAAAATTTGGGATTAGATAGACAAATTCAATTTTTATGATGCCCTTTAAAATAAGGTCATAAAATTAGTCCTTTTTTCGTTTCACATGTTTACGAACAGGCACAAAATCTACCTAGTAGATGCTTAAAATGTAATAAACACAACACCATTTTTTTGGAATAAATTTATTTGGGTTTTAGTAAGATTATAACAGCAGTTTTAAGTAATGTGTACTACCTCCCGATCGCTGTATCACTTCAAGAAGCCAGCTATGAAGAGATTTGTACAGTTGTTCAAAGTCATTTAGTGAAATTTCGGACCAGGCTTGTTTTTTGGCTTCAATTATTTCTTCCAGTTTGGAGTATTGCTTTCCTCCTTCGTAGACCTTTTTTGAAAGCCATCCCCACACGTTTTCCATGATGTTCAGGTCCGTTGAATATGGCGGCCATGCCACTAGGTCTAAATTTTGATTCTGAATCCAAGTTTTGGGTATTCTTGCAGTAAGTATCTGTGCATTGTCCTGTTGGAAAATCCATGGTTGTCCACCAAACAACTCGGAAAAACGAGGGAAAGCTGTTTTCATTATAGATTTGTAGGTGATTGCGGTCATTCTTGAGCTTTGAAAATCAAGGTTTGCGGTTCTGTAAAAGCTCAGGTCTATCCAACTTAAACTTTTTTTTCATCTGAAAAGACAACGGTATGGCACTCTCGACTCCACCTGATGTGACTTATTGCAAAATCAAGTTGCTGACTTTTGCGTGCTGCGTTCAATGGTGGTTTATTTTTAATTTTTTGTGTCTAATATGGTTGGACTGCTGTATCACGCGATAAACATTTGATCTACTAGCTTTAACCCCAGTTTCTGCCTTGATTTTACTTAGGGAAAGTCTTGAATTCGAAGCAGCTCTCAGTATCGCCCGTCGATCCTGACTTGATGTTGCTCTGATTATACCTCCTTTCCGGTTTTTTCCATAGGTCGCAGGGTCCTTAACGTAGCTGTGAACAACAGTTGGTCCTCTTCCAATCTTACCGGCTATAAAACTGATAGATTTGCCTTGCTCCTTGTAAGCTCGAATTTGGCATATTTCCTCCTTGGTTAATGAATTTCTTTTACCAATACATAGTTGTTGTTTCTTGAAATTGTTTTTATTTGATTTAAAATACAATAACAGGTAGACTAAGTTACTGTTCGTAAACAGCTGGAACGAAAAAAAAATTAATTTTATGACCTTTTTGTTAAAAGCACCTTATCCCAATTTTTTCATTTGCATTTGGTTTTCCCATATTATCGAAGGATTTAAGGAGAATTAAATAAAGAAAGTTCGTAAGCACGTGGAACAGAGTGTACTTAAGTAAGATAAAGAGAACTCAACTGATTAGATATGATACGGCTATAGAGAAACCAAATCAGATCCGCATTAGCTCTGCCGCCCTAAGAACAGCCAGAACTTTTGTCTTGCAATTAGAAGTTGTGCTAGTGGCAGCAGAGCTGATTTGTTTTGGTTTCTTAGGTCCTTTATGCTCAAGGATTTCGGATGCCCTTATGATGCTGATGCACAGCACGAGTGGTAGGATAATTGGAATGAGAGGAAAAAGAAACTAGTACACTTTGGTTTTAAATAATTTTATTTCGCAGTGAGCAAATAGAGTGAGGCAAAATAGGTGCAAGGATGTTTTATGTGCACCTGAACAGTTATGAGCATTATACTCGAGCTTAGGCCGAATAAATGCCTAATAAATTGTCGCTAAAGGGGATGGGGTAAAGTCCTTTTTCCTAGGAAACCTTGAGATTTCCAAGCGGTCTTGGCGAGTTCGAATATGTATATTCAAGCGAAATTAACACATATACCGAGAGTCGAAAATCCACTCCAATGTTGTAAATATCGGAATTTAATTAGTCTTAGCAACGTTCCCCTTCCAGCATCACGCCCTAAAAAGCAGATAGACCTGATTTATGAAACAAATATGTAAAACTCAGTATACTATCATCAGTTAAGGAATGAATTGGATTAGAAGTGGCAGACAGGAGATAAGTTATAGAATTGAGAAACAGTGTCGGAGACAGAACTGTTCCTTGGAGACCACCAGCATTTGAATGGTGAATATCGGACTTAAGCCATCCAAAAAGACTAGATTGAAGGGCCAAGCAAGTAATTTCTAATTAATTGAAGAAGATACACATCGATCCCATTACAACGCATTTTCGATAAAAGGTCCTGATGCCTAAGTCTTTCAAATTCTTTTGACATATCAAGAGCAATTATCTTACTCTTACCAAAAATATAAAAGGATTAGTTCCACTTCTCGGTAAGATAGACCACCAATGGACCTGTTGCTGCGAAATGCATACTGCCAGTCGCTAAGAAGTTTTCGCGATTGTAGAGATTTCATAAGTATCAGCTGTTCCATGGCGGGACGTGAGTGCTATGCGTCGGTAATTAGAGGGAGACGCTATTGCGGATGGGATCAATATCCGGTAGGGACATCGCCATCAACATCGATAGTCAAGCAGTAATTAAGGCGCTTACATCTGTTAACATTAATTCTGAGAGAGTCAGCAGGTGTCGCACAACGGTAGGGGCGTTATGCACACAAAACCAAATCTGGGAACCAGGACTCTGTGGTAAAAAAGTAAATAGCTTACGAGAAAGGGCGAGGGACTAGATAGCCGTGAGGGTGTGGACATCACCTTCGGTCGGCGTTTTCAAGGGAATAATCAAAGATACAATTTTGAAGATGTATTTAAGTATTTTTTCAAGCAAATAGAGGAATTTGGCTGTATAGACTGAAGGAAGCTAGTCAAATTCTGCATACACATTGAATGTTTTTCGATGAAAATTGTTTAGGCTGCTCCTTTTGAAGTTTGGATTCAATCGGTTCCCCAGGGCCCATTTATGGTGCCTATTGCTGTATGCGATTGCATACGCCCTTTTTTAATCTAACCTTATCTAAAGAATTCCAAAAAGAATGTCCTTCAACTCCGTTCGTAGGTCTATACGTTTGTCTGCGACCGGATTTCCAGCCACAACGGATAGACGTATTAAGGGTTTTTGGGTTAACTCAATGTGTCAAAACTTAAGATTTTTCCAAATACGATTTAAAATGTTTATACGCGAGTATACTAAAAATATATTTGATATTAGGCAAGGTTTATATTTAAAAGACAAATTCATCAGAGGGTTTGGACTTCTTCCAAAGAACGATTTTTGCAAAGTGGCACACCTACTAAGTTTAAACGGTACTTTACAAACTTTACAAAATGTAAATCCTAACTAGACCCATCGAACTAAAGCGGTATCCCACTTCTGAATGCTTCAGCAAACGTTTTGATGAATTTAGGAAAACCAACTGAGATAATTTCCAGTTGGATTTCTTCCTGGATATTCCACAGAGCGGAAACAAACGCCTTAACATTAATTTTTTTTTGATAAAATGTATTCAATAACACTTAAGCAGCTTGTCAGCTTGGCTCACTATAGGAGTAGGCATATTGCCAGACTGCGAATTGCAATGCAAGTCCGTCAATATTCGCTTTCTTCGCTTGAAGAAATTTGTTGCAGGGTGTGGGATTTTCTACTCAAAACTGGTCTATTGTACTCCATCGAAGACTTACTTAAAAGTCTCCGAGGAGGTATTAACATCGCAAATGCACAAATTAGGGCACTATTGTATGCTGATGATGTTGTCTTATTAGCAAGATCTCCTGAGTGTTATGAAAGCTAGAGATTGTCTTGATTAAATCGAAATTCATGATTTTTAAAAGGGGTGGCAGAAGACAAAAGGAAGAAAAAAGGTGGGTATTTAACAATGAGTCTATTGAAATTGTGAAACAATGTAAGATATTGTTTGCAGTCTCCAGAAGCCCTTGTGTTTACATAGATGATTTGTTTTCAAAACCGTCATAGACCTCACAGTAAAAAATACAGTGATTTGGAAGCAGTGCTGAAGTAAATACTTTTCTATGGACCATAAACGTGGGGTCATATCTTATGATAATTTGCAAGAGCTGCCAACGTTTCATCTATGAGAATTTGGCGGAGCACTATATATTTGGATTAGAAATGGACTAGAATCCGAGGAAAAGCTGAAAGGATAGGCTATTGATTTTCTTTCACATGTGGATACATACAGTGCTCTTCACTTGATTAGACGCACACATTTTTTTTTTTACATACATTTTTTTTTTTTGTTAATCCGTGTAACAATTATCAAAAAATTGCATTTATTAGAAAGGTTATTAAATTCTCAAACAAAAAAACACAAACAAATGGTAGGTGAGTGGAAGTTAACGGATATTTTTTCTCTTTCTTGCCTATGCTGTAAGAAAAATTGCAGTTTTTTTTTTGTTCACATGATTAGACGCACCCATTAAATTAGTCAGTTGGTCGCGATCTGTTACGTAGATTTTAGTTAGCTACAAAGTTTAAGAAGCAAGGAGTGTTTTCTATTAATTTTCTTTAAAAATGGGGAAAAAAATGTTTTAACCGCGGAAGAAAACCGCAAAATTGACGCCTTGCATTCTGAAGGGTTTTCAATGAGAAGCATTGCCAAGAAAATAGGCCGAAGTGACCACGTTCTGAGAAATTACATAAAAAACAGTGCTTCATACGGTAATAATTACAAGGGAAGGACAAAAACCGCTTTAACACTTTAGGACAAAAGAAAAATCATAAGAATAGCGTCAAATTCAGCTGCCTCCACAAGCAAAATAAAGGAAAAATGATACCTGCCAGCACATCAACTGTTCGGCGAGCTATTTTGAGTGCAGAACATCTAAAACTAAAAAAAAACTAAAAAAAAACCTCACTAAACGCCGTTAGAAAAGAACAGCGATTGAAATTCGCACGCCTTCATATGACATGGGATACCAACCTTGGAAGAGCGCTAAATTGGCGAAATGTGTTTTTTTTTCAGATGAAAAAAAAAATAATTTGGATGGCCTTGATGGTTACAACTACTACTTAAATGATCTTAGAAAAAATGAAAAGTTTTTTAAAAGTCACCATTCGAGGCAAGGACGAGTAATGGTTTGGGGAGCCATTTCGTACAGTGGGGCGTTCGATTTGGTTTTCATTTCCAACAAAATGACGGAAGTTTCCTACAAAACCCTTTTGCAATCAGCCTTCCCGACCATGACAGAACTGTTCAGACCTCTACAGTGGTTATTACAACAAGACAATGCGCCAATCCACAACGCTCGTGTAGTTAAAAGCTTTCTTGTCGAAGAAAATGTGGAATTGTTGCCATGGCCACCTTATTCACCTGACCTACATATAATTGAAAATGTTCGGGGATGGCTCACGAGTAAAGCTTACGAAGGAGGTAGGCAGTATGAAACTTGTAAAGAGCTAACTGTCGCAATAAAAGAATTCTGGAGGCCGATTCCCTTAAATTATTTAGAAGAACTGTATGATTCACTTAAAAATAGGATTTTTGATGTGATTTTAAAACATGGTGATTGTACAAAGTACTGAAAATATACAAAAAAAAAAAATAACTTAAATAGAAATAAAAAAGAAAAAATAAATTAAAAAGGCTATGTTTCATTTTTAAGATTTTTTTACAGGTGCGTCTAATCATGTCAACAAAAAAAATTGCACATTTTCTTACAGCATAGGCAAGAAAGAGAAAAAATATCCGTTAACTTCCACTCACCTACCATTTGTTTGTGGTTTTCTGTTGAGAACTTAATAACCTTTCTAATAAATGCAATTTTTTGATAATTGTTACACACACTAACAAAAAAATTAAATTTATGTAAAAAGAAATGTGTGCGTCTAATCAAGTACATCCGACTAAAGCATCAACCTAAACGACCTTAAACTAAAACTAAGTTGCCTTGACTCAACAAAAACAAGGCTTAGATGTAAAATTGTTCGCTCAACAGGGGAGTAATTGAGTGTTCTTAATGTTCCAGGTGTTTTTAATGTTAAGGTTCCAGTTTTTTTAGCCTCTAATTTGGTTTCGCATTTGTCAGTTGGCATTTGACAGTCGTAGCGAGTGGTCAATAACAATTTATTATGGAGCAGCGAATGGCGTCAAAATTGAAGTGCAAACGGCTAACGGTAAATGATAACCTTTTAGCTAAACATTTTTTATCAGCGACAAACCACATTCCGATTTGGCTGGCTATGTTAATAAACAGAAAACCCTCAATTGATACACAAGATACAAAGACCACCCTCGTGGAGTAACTACATGGTGCGGCATTTGGGCTGGCGGCATCATTGGCCCATATTTTTAGAGGCAATGCTGTAACAATTACAGGTGGCCGCTATTGGAACATGTTGAAAAACTTTGTTGTGCCCGAATTGGAGCAATTAGGCCTACAGAACATGTTGACCCAACAAGACGGTTCCACATCAGACACAGGTTCGTGCCTGAAGACTTTGTTTGCCTCAAGTTGATGCTATAGACGTGGACAACGTTTTTTCCAGCAGGACGCCGCCACATGCCACACACAAATTTTCTGGACGTGACTTTTTCCAAATAAAGATTTCATTTGGCAGACGAAATCGAGCAATATACACAATAAGACTTTTTCCTTTAGAGCTACCTATATTAAATATAAAGTTCATGCCATTGTTTCACCAACGATTCATGCACGAAAAGAAAATATTACTGCTGTCATTTGCGAAAGACAGCGGATTAATGCGAAAACGCGATGATAAATTGTATCAAAAGAATATAAATAAAAACCTTTTTTCATAAAAATGTTGCGATTTTCTATTTATTTAAAAAAGGAGGTATATGCTTAAGTACATAAAGGGCGTGCTTCGTCAAATCGACGACGGCATATATAAAGCGGTCATTCACAGACCTTACAACTCGATTGCTTTCAATTACTTAGTTCGTTTAGCACAAAGAAAACAACAATACATTTTATTTTTTAAAAAATGTTACTTCGAAATGCTATTTTCGCAGCTTAAGTTTATTTGGTATATATTTTACAGAACGCGCAAATTGTACATTTTTATATCGACTGCTGCGTGGGTTCGACGAAGCAGATTTCAAAAAAGTTGTAGTTACATAATATATATATGCAGCTACACACAAGCAGCACATCTATAGCGCTGAACAAAAAGCCAACTCAAAAATAGCAAAGAATGCCAGTTAAATGAAAACTTGCGTCGTCGATTCGACGGAGCATGTACTTCCAGGGTTAAAGTGGCACATCATGTTGGATGACCCTATTTACCCTGTGACGCTCCCACACCACCATTGGAAAAAATCCCAATTGAATATAAGGTCAATACTTTTTTTAAACTGTCTTTTCTAAAATAGAGAAACTGTCTATACACAATATTTATTGGTAATTTATTGGCAGCCGGCATTTTGTTTGCCTTGGCTTGTTACGTTTATTATAAGCCATTACCTTGGTGTTTATTACATATTGTATTTGGATGTTGTATTTGGCGAACCCCACAGGCGGAGTAGTAGGGATGCAGTGAAGTGGTCCAGATCATGGCATCGTTGTTAAAGAAGGGAAGATGCATTTCATTCACTAAAGTCGACTTTTGTTTATGTGTAGTTGCTTAGTATACCCACACCTTTCATTATTTATGTAGGTTCCTACATACAAAAAGCATTTCTGCAACAACACATGCCTACAAAAAATTGTTGCGTATACGCACCCCTAATAATAATTCTACGAATTAAAACCTCTTAGATGTAGGCACTCATTGTATCTACGACTTACGTAGTGCGTTTCTATTAATACAAATTTAGGTTATTGCGCACATCAATAATAATCAGAAAGAGCGTCAGAAGGATCTTTTGCCTGTCCATAAAAATAGGATCTAATTAATTTAATTCATCGCAAAAAATCGTTAAATGTAGGGCCATTCGCCCATTTGTTGGCCCAAATAAAACAAACATGAACGTCGCATTTATAATCCAAGTCTAATTATTAAAACAGGCAATTTTACCAAACACGAAAATTCGCAATTTAAATAGTAGCACCCCAGTTCAAGGCCAGACTTCCTTTCACATTTTGTATCTAGATAAAATTATTTGTATAATCAATGCAGTTTACGAATGAAAAGCTTTCTTATGTCTTGACTTCTTTGTTTTGTGACCATCACAACACGCAGTAAGTCCCCGGTTTGTACCAACTGCATTGAAACTTCACCATATACATCAAAGCAGAAGCTTTCACAACACAAACAACAAACCAAAACAAATTCACAGACAACGCAAAAAAAATAAAAAATAAACGTTTGCTCGATCATTGATTGCGTTCTTTCTTCTTCCGTGATATAAAACCAGCTGTCGCAAAAGCTCTGCAATCATTTGAAAAGCAAAAGACGGACAAAGTACACGTTAAAAAGAAAATTCAAATCGAAATAAATAAAAAAATCGTAAGCGAGATCAATAACTACCAAAGTTAATTTGCGCGATCGTTGTTAATTAAAAAAAAAAAAACATTCAAAAAGATAATAATAACAATAAACCTAAATACATTTGTGACTAAGAAAAGTGAGCAAGTTAAAACAAAATGAGACCACAACCACTTTCATCCTTTGGTAATGACATTACCAACACTGCCAACAACAATAATGGAAACAACGGAGATGGGGGTGATGAGCCTAACGGGGTTCCACCCCACATCGCAAGGATCGGAGGAATCGTCACATTCTCTCCAATTGCTGGACGAGGTGTTATCAAAGTCGTCGGCCGATGCGAAGACGCCAAAGAGAATAGCAATTTAAGTAAGTAACAAACCATGACAACCCATGTTCGAAACAAGGGAAGCACTAAGGCCTGTAAAGACTCGTTGACTGGTATCTTATTGTAAACGTGACTTGCTACCATTTTTGTAAACTATTACCATGTTCCATTTACGTGCACTATCCGATCATTGTTCGAGTATTTTCAGTACCACTAGGAAGTTTTCATTCAACCTGACATGAAGCGATGACAAGTTGAAAAAATGCAATGAAAAAAGTTCATACGCGATGCCTACATGTGCGCGAAAGATATTAATGTAAAACAGATGGAAAACAAAATTATTTTCACCTATTTGGGCCTAATGTTGTCTTAGCTATTCGTACGTTCGTGTATGCTCGCACCCGACAGTGTCTTAGATAATTACAATTACCTATTACGTGAAAATTGCTTTGGAAAGGAAAATGAAAACAAAAAACATTTAATTAATTCAATTTAGGAAATTATTCGGGCAATTGGGGAAATACTTTGTTGATTTATAAGAAAATACTTGAATGAGATTATTACTCAATGGCAAATGCATTAATAATTTGCAGTAGATTTCCAATTTGAAGTAGCTAAGACAGCTTTATAGGAAACCAGGCGTAATGAATGTGGAAGTAAGAAAATGAGGAAATGTCTTAACGCTTAGTTGACTGATGATCAAATAGTTTGGGGCTTCAGTGAAGAATGGCACTAGTTTGAAGCTCCCACGAGTAGCCAGGGGCAATGTGTAATCGATTTTTTATTATAAGTAATAACAAAAGGGGGGTTTGAAATCAGAAAACGTTAACAAGATAAAGTATCTATTACATAAGATGTTTTAGCGATATAGAAGAAGGTGCTTACTATAAGCCCACTTTTTGGCAAATTCAAATTTCGTTAATGCCTATGTCAATTAAATTAGCTGATACAAAGTCCTATGTACCTCCATACAAGTAATATTTTTGATTCCCATCAATTTTTGGACATTGCCACTTGTCCACTAGCAACATTTCGTCTCTCGCTTATTCGAAGTTGTCAGCCTTTCACAATGCGCGAGAAAAAAAATAAATACTTTTATCAACAACGTTTGTGGAAATGAAGCTTGTTAGGGTTCCATAGCCAAATGGCAAAAAACGGAACCCTTATAGATTTGTCATGCCTGTCTGTCTGTATATCTGTCTGTCTGTCCGGGAATGTCACAGTCACTTTTTTGCGAAACTATAAGAACTATACTGTTGAAACTTGGTAAGTAGATGTATTCCGTGAACCGCATTAAGATTTTCATACAAAAATAGAAAAAAAAAACAATAAATTTTGGGGGTTCCCCATACTTAGAACTGAAACTCAAAATTTTTTTTTCATCAAACCCATACGTGTGGGGTATTTATGGATAGGTCTTCAAAAATGATATTGAGGTTTCTAATATCATTTTTTTTCTAAATTGAATATTTTGCGCGAGAGACACTTCTAAATTGGTAAACCCCCTGTAACTTCTAAATAAGGGACTGATTAAACTAACTTTTTTTTAATACGTCATTAATCGTAAACCGCAATTTACCTTTCATTCAATCAACTCAAATATAGAAAAAAAAATTAATTTCATAAACATAAACCTTACACGTAAACCTAATAATAATTCTGTAATACGTCCACTTTGGGGAATATGAATATATTTCCGATATCAAATAGTGCGCAAGGACTTAGCAAACACTCGCACTCAATTTTTATGCACTCCACCCATTAAGGTATCACTAAAATGCGTCTCTAAACATAAATTTCATAATGATTGACCTTCAATTAAAACCCTATTTTTTACTCATTACATTTGCTGAAATGTTGAAAAATCGTTACAGTCACTTGTATGAACATTTTGTTATAAAAGAAAACACAGAGATCAGGTAGAAGTGGCCGTGAGGTTCCATCGAGTTCATCAGCCATACGGTACCCTGGAACGTCTTTATGCCCGGCAGCCAGCACAGGTGAATGTTGAACTGCCCCTATGGAATGTAGAGTCTGCTTCCAGGGATTTTATCACGGCTCGACAATCCGAGAAGATGCGGATGTCCTTAATAGATATCAAGTTTGATTGCCCTTACTTGTCGTTAATTGATGTATGCCAAATTGTTCTCTAATAGTTTATATTATGGCAGTCTAGTTAGCAGGCCTTACTAAAAAATCTAGCAGTTTTCCTTTTTTTTACAAAAGCGGTTTTTTTTTATACAAAATTGGGATCCCTAAGGATATGTTTCGTGATCAATTTTGAATATTCTTTTTTCAAATTAGCGGGGAAAGTTTTTTCTCTGCATTCTTTTCAAATCGAGTTTAAGAAATGCACGGACGGTTATAGTCATATGACACTGCCATACGTGCAACGTATCTAACATAATATTTACTATATAATAATTGCCATAATTCACCACTCAAATAAAATGTTTTTATAAAACTAAATCAATTTCCAACGGAGATACTCGTACATAGCCATCCATTCATTTTCATATGCATATTTTTCCGCATTTATTTTTCCATTTTCCGTCTTTCGTTACCATGTTCCCTGTTTGCATGCGGCAACTTTGAATGAATAATTGCATGCGGCATGTACCCGCTTGTTTTATCTGAAACTACTCGTAGATACTACCTTATTGTTTGATGGGTAAGGTTGTGTTGACAAACAAGTCCAATCTAATCGGTTTCAGAAGTAGGTAGCCTGTAGTAGTTCATGTTAATGGTGAGTAAATTTATATAAAACAAAACTTAATTGTTGTAGATACATAATAGTTTTAGTTCTTATAATTGCAACATAGTAAAGCAATTGGATGGTGGCAATGTTGTAGAGGGTAGTGTGTTGGCGTTTGACCCGTGCGGTGCAGGTTCAATCCCCATAGGAAACAACAACGTACGCCACTTATTCAAGGAGAGAAACGAATAACACCTTGTTTCTCCAACCTCTACACCAAAAAGCCCGGTAGTACAATGGACCGTTAACAAGTCTGAATGCTCTGGAATATATTTAACTGAACAACGAAATAAGGTGCTAGGGAATAATACGTGCATATTGTTGTTCGCGAAAACAAATTCAGCCAAGAGGTGATCTTCTACCATGCGGATATGCAAAACGAATTGAAGTGACCTAAAAACATTTAATATTAACGAGCGGAAGTATTGATGGTCAAACTTTTTATACTCGATTCTGAGGGTATATAAATTTTGACTCATGGTTTGTTTGTAACATACCTTAATATTGCTCGTAGTCTAGTTAAAGTTATAATCAGCCCCATCGAGGTATCCGTTCGGAAGAAATTCGGAAATGAAATTCAAATCCAATCGAAACACAAATTGCGCTCGAGGTATCCGTTGCGGAACAACATAAATAAAACATACAAACACGTTCATTTGACATATGTTCAGCTGTTTTAAATACATAACAGTGTGAACAACTTTCTGCTAAATTTGATCACTTTTTACATTGTTCTCTTTCTAAAATACCGAATAAATTAACTAAACAACAACAAACTATATTTTTTTAATTTTATTGCGTTCAATTTTCAATACTTTTCCATTTCGCTTTCCCCTCGGAGAGCTTCGGAAGAAATTTGACCTGTTTCTGTTAAAAATTGTTTTGTTTTTGCGCATTCGCACTGCCGAAATGTCCGATGCATTTGATCGGAGAATAGGTCTAAGGATGGAATCTCCGATTTCGTGATTTCCTTTCGAATGCATACCTCAATAATATCATGTCCGTAACAAATTTTGAGGCCCTAAAATTCAAGCTCGAAAGCTAAAAAATGGACCAAATACTCTAGAGACCAGAAATGATCTAGTGAAAAGATTTTTTAAATCCGCCCACTGACACGCTCACTATAACTTTAAAAAAAAAAGTTTTATCGAAAAAATCAATAGAAATGGAAGACCTGTTCTTCGCAAAGTACGAGTATGTTGGGAAAGGAATAATAGGGTCCAACAGTGCGCCCAAGCAAACTGCTTTCCTAATTTTTTTTTCTAAAAACATTAATTTGAAAAATGTCACCGTTTCTTTTCTTGTTTTTTAATTACCTTCAAAATGTCTTCAAAATATTTATTTCAGCAGTAAATAATCCTACTGCATGTTTTTTTAATATAAAAATGTGTATAGGTACATACAATGACTCCTTATTCCATCATCGTCCAAATTAAATTGAAGAAACTACAATAGAAACATTGTTTATGGTCAACAGAGCAAAGTGTGCATTCAAAATATGTGAGAGCACATCACTTATATTTATCGCTGAGAAATAAACGTGCGTCGTAGAAAAATGTTTACATTTTAATAATATTTTTTTAACGACATTGAATGAATGTATTAATTTAACACTCACTTATGCCTAACTAAAAACAAATATAATAAAGGGACAATGTGATTGGTACGGGCCAATAATGTTTAGGGGTAAACAACCAATAGACGGCCTGAAGCCTAGCTTCTCCAGACATATTTGTGTGCGATGTGATATTGTTGGCCCAGTTTACGCTTCTGGATGTTTGTCAAACTCATGAGGAGAGAGAGAGGGACAGTCCCGGCGCACCAACCAATGAGTCACTACACTCACAATAACGAAGCTGGGCGTGGGCATATTTCTGTTTTAGTTTACAGAAAAGTATAAATTACGAGTGTCAAAAAAAAAACAACAACACCTTGTTTCATTTTTGTTTTTATCTTAGACACATCGGTGCCTCAAAAATGTATTTCTTCATGCGTTCAGAGCGTTATTAAATATTTTTTATTTGAAAAATAAAATAATTTCACTATGGCAGTGCTCGAGTTTCATAAACTAGTCAGAACGCTCTTGTTCGGTCCAGAGCATGTTAGCTGCGAACTACCCTAAGAGTCAGCCCCTTTACCATTATGATGAAACTGCGCTAGGTCTTGTAAATATTGTTTGAATGTGGACCTCTTTGTTAAATCAAATCTCATACAAAATGAGACGTTTCTTATGCAAATCGGTGTAGATCTGAGATTCCGACCGGCGGATTTAAATATAGGGGTGATAGTAAATACTAGCAGACCCACTCGGCTTCACTCGTGTTTCTTAGTCTCCCTATCCATATTCCTATTTCGCAATGTGGGCTCATTTCAAAAACCAAAATTAGCACAAGCGAATACTACGAATATCGTTCACATTAAGTAGGTTAGTGAAAACCACAGTTGCAATGAAAATGTATGAAAGTATTTTTATTGTACTATTTCGCTGTTTCAAATTAAATGACTTTTCAAACTGAATGATGCCAAAGGATACTACTTTCAATGACAAAAGTACCAAAAGTGGATTTTGTTGTGGTTAGTTTGTTGGAGCAAGAGAATAGAGGTTCGAATTCAACCCAAGAACATAAAGAGTTTCATTTTTAGAACAATGTTGTTGGTATGAAGGCATTCATAAAGTATTACAAAGAAGTAGGTCACTTAAGTTCTCCTATTTTTATAACGTATATTATTGAATCGCATAAAATAAAGTGTGTTGATCCCATACGCCATTTCCTGAAAGAGCTTTTACGTCGTCCCACATAGCAAAGTCCGCATGTAAGGGTACACACTTTATACCGGAATTATTCGCAGCACGCGAATCGTTTCGCTTCTCCGCCACATCACTGACATTATTTGCGTTGCAAATCCATTGACATTGGAAAATGTTCTTTTCAGAGAAAGAACTCGCTGAGTACATTTGGCTCGCTGCCAATTGGTCAGTTTCGGCCGAATAAAGAAAAATTTACAATATTTTTTAATAATAAATAATAAAATAAGCACGAAAACACCAAAACAACAGAGGAACGTTTATTTGTGTACACATTGGGGTTTTCCAATGTCTGCGCACTTTGTTCCTAATAATTTGGACTGCTCGAACTCGACACAAAGAAGTGTGCTGCAAAACTTAAAACGTAAAATGAATTTTCCAAAACAATTTAGGTACGCACTTGATAGTTAGTTATAGATATTTTAAAAACCAAACTAACAATGAAGATAACAGTTATTGTATCTACGTACCTATTTGTTTAATTGAGAGTTAGTAAGTCTGCGTTTTCAAGTTATCTTATCAGAAAAAACGACGCAATTTCGTTTTGATTGAACTATTAAACAAATCAGCTAACAGAAATTGATTCAACATGAGTTGGATAAAGGTGGATGGATGAGACTTCACGTCAAGGTTGCTTTTATTTTTGTTTGAATGAGGTCATGGAATTGGTCTTGTTTTTGTTTCTATTTGAGATCGTAGAAGCACCCGAAAGTAGAACATTTACAGCGAATTCGGTTATAAAAATAATGACGATTGTTAACCTAAATTGAAGGGTAGGTAGATATCTATTGTTTTTTATTTGAATAAGATTCATTCGAAGAATACAAGCACCAAATTCACGCTTGTATTCATTTCCAGGAAAATGTTTTTTCTTGATTGTATTTTTAATAGAGGTTCGCGACGCAAAAGCGTTGATCTTCTTCCTCCCTTACGACGAGGTTATGATCAGATTTGAAGGGATCATAACCCTCACGCTTTACTGCATCTCTACTGGTCCACCTGTGGGGTTCGCCGGTTCAACCGGCTGGAACAAAAACAACACAATAAACATAATCAATCCTCTTGGTTTCAGATTACAGAGGATACTCAAATGTTGGTGGTTTTGGATTTGTTCGATTATTCAGGAGTTTTAAGGCCTGCCTCTTTTTTACGGTTCCGACACACATAACCGACTATTGTTTGACCGACATTTTGCGACACTGGTGATCTGCAGTCGTGTCAACCTCCGGAATTGCATGCACACTCGCCAGCCGAAACCTAAATGTTGGAATCGTTAAGATGTGATTTTTATGACAAGCGCTTTAACCAATTTGCCATTAACACCAGACGATTATCCTGTGATGAAAGGGCTAAAGCGGCACAACTCAAAATTCTAACGCAAATTGGTGACAAAAGTACCAAAAACGGCTAAATAGTAGAAGATGTCCATGAAGCTGTGCCATTAAAAAATGAAACTCAGACAACATTTTTGAACTAATTCCATTTATTTCGTCCCCTCCCTACTTTAAATTGGTAATAACAATTCAGCATTATCATCATCACCGGAATCATCAGATGAACGACGAACCATCCCGGTTCGTGGTCTCTGCGGTGGTGGCCCCAACGGATCCGAATGTTCTACAAATTCTTCATATACAGTACCATTTATGGCGCTCGACTGTGATTGATGCTGCATGACGCCACCTACCTCGCCATTTCGGATAGTAGCCGATCTCCGTTGGCTCCTCGACGGACCGCTATTTCTTGCTGAACTTTGACGCATTTCCACCGATGTCTTGTCCAGCCTTGCATACTCGGCACTGTATTTCTCATGTAACTCTAACATTCCAATTGATTTCGTTACATGAATCAGCGCCCGCAGGCAGACTAAATTTTTTGGAAACTTCGCATAAATCTTTTCGAACAGTTCCAGATAATTCTTCGGCATGTACAAGTGCCTAAAGCAGTATGCTATCCTTAGCATCAAATTCGGATCGCTGGGATCAGCTAGAACTGTGCGTTCATAATAGAATAGACCCTTCTCCAAGGCCTGTAGCTTGACGTAGTAGGAGCCTATTGACGTAGCGATGCCAATATCACTCGGATTTAAACGATATGCTTCGTTGTAGCACTGATTTGCTTCCTGATGGTCCCCGAAGTTCTCGTAAAGAGTTGCAAATTTTCCGAAAAGTTTCGAATCCATTTCACCCGTAGTTCCAAGAACTTGCAAGTAGATTTCAAGGGCGGTATTCGGAGTACTATTGACCTCATGAATGCGCGCCAAGTGATGGTGTACATGTGGGTGCTGAATATTTTGACCCACTTTTATGAATTGCTCTTCCGCGATGTTTAAGTCGTCGTCACTTAGATTTCTGGCCGCTATCAGACCTAAGTTGTAGTTAGCCTCAAATAAGTTCGGCTGAATAGTAAGTGCGGTAATAAGCTTTTGTTTTGCATTGTTTAAGTCTCCAGAGCGCATATCGCAAATTGCGCTATTCACAAGAGCACTTGGGTTCTTCACATCCATTTCTAGGAACTGACTGGTACATAGCCGGGCGTTCTCCATATCCCCAATGTGCAAGTAGATGAAACTAAGATTGGTCAACGCATTTGCAGCCATATTTTCGTCCTTTTTCTCGTACATCCGCAGCGTTTCCACTGCCTGGCTGACATCGTTTTGCCGAAGGTACACAAGTGCTTTGTTGAGCTCTAAATCACTTGCTAGCCAGGACAGGTTCGAGGAAGTTTTCAATATTTCAATACACCAATAATAACCATCGTTGTAGTTCTCCTCGATAATTGGCGATATCAGATCAACGACCATAGTTATGGCCTTCTTCACAGTATTCCTCTTGAGCTTGTTATACATTGCGAATTCGTCCGTCTTTAGAGCTTCAAAGACGTAACTGGAATCTTCCTTTTCCTCGATGTAAGTTTGCACTTTAACATCATCTTCATTCTCCAATTGAATATCCACCAAGGAACGAAAGGCATTTCTGATTTTATCCACATCACCCATGGCATAGTAGCAGAGTACCAAATGGATTCCACTACTTACATCCGGTCGGTCCGACATCACAAACTCAAAGCTAGTCGCCGCATCTGAATACTGACCCATCTTGACGAAAAGGATTCCTATGTTCTGTGTGATTTTTAACCTCAACTGCTTGTGGTTACTCGGAACCGAGTCCAAAGCCATACGATACATTTTTATTGCCTTGGTGTAGATGCCCATTTTGAAATAAATGTTACCCATATTTAACTTGAGGTGATTGACATGCGGAAACATTTTGTTCTTAATCATGACATTGTAAGAATTGAGGGCTTCAACGTACATGTCGTTGTTGTTGTACTGTTCGGCTAAATTGAAGAATACCGCGTATGTAAGTTCCAAGTTATGCAATAGATTTTCGCCATATTGATCCCTTAATCGATGCAGCGTGCGATCCAGGGAAAACGCCTCTTTAGCTTTGTTCAAGCACTCAGCATAGTTTGGTTTAGGGTCAGAACTTAATAGAATTGAAAATTCCAGTAGACTGCCTATCTTTGCTTCCAAATGTCGGTATCGAATGAGAGGGTTTACTTCCCTTGCCGCCGAGTCAACGGTGGTGCTCAGTCCTTGTTGTTGTTTTGCTTTTTGCAGGAATGCTTGGTCAAGAAGCTTCTCTGATTCTGCTGTATATCCAACGGCACGTACCGATGTGGAGGGGCGAGCTAAAGCAGTCTTTTCGCCACCTAAGCGGCTGCTCATTATATTGCCGCGTGAAAAAAGAGAAGATGTGGGCGGTCTCGAATACGATGCAGTTGCGGGAGGATGACTCATTTGTGTATTTGTATTCTCTTGGCTAGTATTGAAGTTAGGAGGTTGAGCCATTTTAGTAATTACCTCTGCCTCCATCGTTTAAGTTGTTTACTAATCTAAGAAACATGAATTATGGTTACAATTTGAAAATTTCTGCGAGTAATAATATAATTACCGTTCGAAGAAAATTAATCTATTGGTAACTGGTAGTTGTTATTACTTGTGCGGTTTGTTTTGGCTTTGTGTTTGGGTAACATAGTAACCGGCCTGCGCAGTTTACTGGAATGGTTGATACTGGCGGGAACGGGAATGTTCGCATAGCATTGTCAATTATAAATCCAGAAATGAATTTTAATATCAACTTAAGGGATGATTTCAGTTTGAATCGTGTTTTTTTACGCTTTAGTTGGGTAGGGGAAGGTAGTGTACCTTGGTCCGGATATCAGTTTTTTGCCAACATTTTATGTGTCGTTTTTTCATTAGTTTTTCTTTTTTTTTTTGTTACTACCTGAAGTCTTTTCTATGATATGGCGAAACTACCAAAAGGATATTACTAACCATTCCTCAGAAAACTTTACTTTTATATGCTAACCTCAAACGGTACAAGGTACAAGACGTGATTGTACCTTGGTCCACGGAGTATTGTACCTTGGAATGAAAATATTATTGAAAGTTTTCCTATAGTTTAAAGGTGAAAACTTTAATTTTTTTTTAATAAAAAGTAAAAATGGTACCATTCTTTATTTATTTCAAAAAACAGCCAAAAAAACAAACCATTATCTTAAAGTTTTTGTGCTTGATTAAAAAAAAATTTATTTCAAATAATAGCAATAAATAAAAAACACTCTTTTACTAAAAAAAAATTAACAAAATACTTCAATATTATTTAAAAACTTACTTTAAGGGAACGCCATAAAAGAAAAACAAATTTATCACTTCAATATTATTTAAAAATTTTCATTAAAGGACAAACCAATGGTCCAAGGTACACGCGCTATGATAGGGGCAAGGTACATTTACACCACTTTAGCCAAACAAATTAGATTTTTACGTAGTATTCAAACCACATACGAATGACAATATGTTCCTACCAAAAGATTATTAATACACTTTCCGAAATCGATTAAAGTAGCGGAAAAGAGACAGAAAACTAAGCACTACATAACTTCAGAAAAGAGATAAAAAAAAAATACTTTTTTCACTGAAAATTATGTTTATTTATTTTTTCTGCCGACTCGTGCAGCTGTTCCTTCAAAAAGAAACTGAGAAGACAAATGAACAGAAGCTCAACATTTCACAGAAGGACCGGTTTTTGCGTGCTTTGTACTTTTCTGGAAATTGGCACTCGGACCAAGGTACAATCGAACCAAGGTACACAACCTTCCCCTACGACATAATCCAATGTGAATTGGTTTTTAAGGCAGATCTTCCAAACAATTAATTATTCTTTTAAGTAGCTACTCGAGTTTTTTTTTGAATAACGTCGAAAAAAGAAAATGAATGGGGTTACTTATATATACACTGGTTTGTTGCATACTATCTAATGCAAAAAATAGAAACTGAAATCGGTTCTGTTGACACGATTGTAAAATGTTGAGTAAACTTCGGGAAACATTTTCGAGTAGGTAGAGCGGCTGTATTTTAAGAATTCTCAATTCAAACGGCTTTTGTATGTTTCGTAGAGTTCTCATATCGTCTAGAGATGGTTCACATAGACATGTCTTTTCGAAAAAGTAGGCAGGAAAACAGATTAAATCGTGCAGTTTTTAACTACGAACTACAAACTATCTACACTACTTAACTTACTGAAGTTACTTGACTTATTCTTACTAAAATAAGGATTCTGAGCACTCGATCTCTTACGCAACTAGTGGTCAAAATCCCGACTGCTTTCCGAGCGCCTGGCAGAAAGGAAAGGAAAGCCATAGCTAGCTTGTTCGGCCAATTTGTCTCTAACAATTGCGATGGTAAAACGGAATTATGTAAAATATGTCAGAATTTATTTGTTAATGTTATTTTTGGCTTCACATTCCACTTCTACGCTGATTGATATTGCCTTTTTGACTGGATTTGTAGGATCTCTCCTTTAAACATGACAGAACCAACTGAGCCGGTCGCGCTCCATTTGTTTCGAGATTTGATGTCAACGCTTCGTCGGATCTTCTACAATCTCTTCGTCCTACTTTCCGAGCCATATATTAAAATAGTTCACCTCAAAATAAAGTCCAAATTAATTTGCAAATGCAAAATGATATGTAGCTATTTCATTATTATTGATAATGATTCTATTTCATGATTTTATACAGATACTTATTGTTGTGTAAGCTGTACAGGAGCTCCGATATGCCTAAAGCATTCTTTCAAACATCAGTCTATTTCTTATTACCTACGCAATTTGTTTTAATAAACTCGATTTAAACTAGCTGAATTTGGCACCACTTATTACTACGTATTGTGAAAGCTCACAAAAGTACTACACCTGGTGGCATCAAAACAATACATTTAACTTCAATTCCATTTAATTCCAAAGTGCTTTCGATATTTAAATCAAACAAACTTTAAGTTGTCAACATTCTTTTATTTATTTACATATTAGTTGTCATTTGTGATTCGTGAAATGAAATAGTCTATTACTCATAGATTTTGTCTTCGTTTTATGTTGTTAATTTTCTTCCCTTTAGTTCGATTTTGTCAGCTAAACTGAATTAGCAAGCATTTATTTTGTGCCGACGTTTGAACGACCGCCAAAAATAGATTCGCAAAGCTAATTTCCAGATACATACAAGTTATCTTGTTTTTTTTATTCATTTATTTATAATTTGCATAACTCATCGTTGCGGTTATTAAAGTAATAAGCGGTTAAAATGGCATATGTGGTGGTTAAAGTGGTTGAAAAGTGCACAAATGCAGAAGAAACCGAACATTTAGGTATGAATCGTTAGATACGAACTTGGTTTATATTACAACTGTGTACTTCACTTCGCATTAAAATTAAATACTGATTAATTGAACTTGAGTAGACGAAATATGTATAATTAAATACAGTATGTACAATGCACCTACTGAAGTAAAATATTGAATAACATTTTTTGCTTTAGAGGTTGGTAATTGAAGATTCATAGTTCTATTCTTAGCTGTTTCAATTCCGTTCTATAGCAGTGCTGTCAAGATATTGACATTCATTGGATTTCGAGGTAGTCAGGGCATGTTCATAGATACATAGGTACTTAAATTGGAGAAAAATACTAAAGCCCCAGACACGAGGTTTCGTTGAATATTTTTATACGACTGTGAGAGAAAAGTGGGCATTCATTTATAATTTGTATTAATAACCCTTTAATATCGTTTGATATTTAAAAACCAGTAGAATATTTTAATTTATTGTTGAAATAACAGCTGAGCTAAATGTAAAATATTTCTTCATTTTGGGTCATTTATCTGACACAAGCCCTGTACAACTATCTTATATAAATGAGAATATGTTTTATGAATAGGGATTTGTGCAACGATATAGGGTGACGTGGTCATAAATGCACCACCATTTTTTCACCTGACCATAACATTTTTAAAATAGATTCGTTTTGTTTGATATTTTAACAGACTTTTGATGGATAAGTTATGGAAATACGTATGAAGTTAATTTTTCGATAGCATGTGAATATTTTAAGTTAATATTAAACCATGGTATGTACTAAATGCACCAGTCGTATGTATAAGTCTAATGATTCGAAGGCGTATCTACTTAATACAAGAACGTACTAAGTGCTGCTTTTATTTGGTCTTTTGTATTAATAACGTTTTATCCGATACGCAATTGGCATCCATGGTATCTTTAACAAAAACAGAATAGTTTAAGTTTACATACTGCGTTTTTCTTTTTCAGCTCAGAGTAAAAAAAAAGCGTGTTTCTTTTTTAGCTCAGACTTAACAAAGAGTTTAAATGTATATATGTTTTCCACTTTATGAGCTCAGAATTGAACTCGGTGCCTTTAACACTATGCTTTTGTTCCTTCTTAGGTCGAAAAATACGCATGTGGAATGCTTTGCTTCCATATGTTTTGCCTTCTGACTGCGACTCTTAATTGCTTAAAACCAACTTGCACCAACTTGCACCACCCGCGGACAAAAAAAAACACCACCATACTGAAATTGACAGTCTTTACTCAAAATAAACGGATATATTAGTGTAGTGAAGTAGACACAAAAACAGCTGCCGGTTAAGATGATTTAACTATTCTGCATAGTGCACAACTCACAACTGGTGCATTTACGACCACGTCATCCTACATATAAAGGCTGCATAGCATAACCACTTTGATACGTCATATGACTATGGAGGTTTAATAGAGACGGGAACAGTAAAAATCTTTTTTTCCTTGTTTCAACACAAATATGTTATCTTTTTAACTTTCTGAGTACCGCCTAATTTCCACATTCAATATACTTTCAGATCTGTCAGAATGCGAACTGATGCAAGTGCCAGAAGCGGTGTACCACCTTATGCGCAACACTTCTTTGAAGACCTGCGATCTCAGCGGCAATGTGATCAGGAAAATTTCACCCAAATTCGCATTAAAATTCAATCTCATCACAGATCTTAATTTATCACACAATCAAATGGCCAGACTGCCCGACGAGTTGGCAGATCTTGCATCGTTGGCCCGCCTCAATATATCACATAACACTTTCATTGTCTTGCCACCAGTTGTATTCAAAATGCCAAAACTTCGTGAATTGGATGCCAGTAACAACGCCATTATTGGTAAATCCAAAATATCTGCTTTTCATTAACTGAATAAAAAATATTTTTTATTTTTTTACAGAAATCGATACAGATCATATGATCACTAGTGACAGTTTGGAAATTGTTGACCTGCGACACAATCCTCTCGGTAAAAGTTGTATCAGAAAGTTGACAAATGTCAAAACTCCCTTCCGATTGGAAATCTCCGAGTACAACGAAGATGAAGACTGGTAAAAATTAAATGGGATCCCTTTTTCATTCAGCGGAAACCACATTTATAAAAACTCTCATTTAATTTTTTCCTTGTTAAACTTAAGTGATTTTTATACCAAGTACTAAAACTTTAGTCACGTAGATAGTGTTAAATAATAAGTTAATGAATGCTAATATTGTAGTTAGGTCAAACAAGAGATTATTGTTTAAATATACTCTTCGAAAGAAGAAAAGTTTTAGAAATAGAATCCAAAGATATAATTATATTGGTAGGTACTTGATCTGATAGATACAAATAAATTTTATTTTTAATGTTTTTTTTTTTAAATATTTTCTGTGATTTTTATTTACTTTAATTTAATAATTAGAAGATGTTGTTTTATGTGATGGCAATTTTATTTTTTTTGACAAAGCAAGTTGACAAATACGAAATGTTTAAATAAGTTGTATTGCAGGCTTTGTAGTCAAGCGCTATGTCAAATGTAGTTTTGATGATTTGCTATTTAAAACACATCTAGTCTCAATTTTTTTGTTTTTGTTTTTTTGAAACGAGCAATTGTACTGCCCAAGTGCCGAGTGCTTGTAAGTGTGGTTTAAGAGTTCCATTTGCAAGATCTTTTAAAACCCTAAAGCAAATATTGATTTCAAACTTTTTGTTCGAATAGTTAGTAAGAACATATAAACTGACTAATATATTAATTTTAAGAATTCAACTGTATATACATACTTTATACACCACCATTAATTTTAATAAAAAGCTCTTTAAAAAGAGTATAAAAAAGAAAACTTTTCTATGTACTTTTTATTAGTTTTTAAATACACACATAGGTACATTATATGACTGGTGCTGCTGCAGTGATTGTCTTCGATGACCTTAGAACTAGTTTTTGTGAAATTGGATTGGGAGTTTCAATTCATTGCTGTACAGAATACAGCATCTTAAATGTTGTCGGGTGCAAAATGATCTCCCACGCTAAGGCATGGTTGGAATCGGCTAAGGTGATAGTTGACATTAAAAATCATGGCGTCGTAAGGTGATTATCAAATTGACAATTGGCGCGTTCAATTTGATAGGCAACTACAAGTTCCCTACTGATTAAATTTCTTTCACTTGCCAAACGATGGTCACGTGACTTATTTGATCAATGAGGAAAGGTAAAATAGTAGGGACTAGTAGTTGCCTTGCAAATTGAACGCGCCGAATTCTTTTTGCGATCGTTTTCTTGTGACAACTAATTAGGTGTCGTTTTCATATATTTGCGCCATTTAAATATGCACTCCTTTTTCAACTTCGTAAAAAACAAATCATTAAAGTGATACCTAAGTCTTAAAATTTATTGGAATGTGGCCTGATATGGCACACCCGAGCACATTATTCGATATTAAGGTTTAAAATTAAAAATCACTTCAAGTAGTACATATATTCATCGAATAGGATAACAAACTGTAAAGGGACAGACAAGATCACAAGAAATATATTATTCTAGGGCAAAGGCGAATGCAGTAAATTTTTTGAAGGAACTTTGAGGTGTTTGTTGTTAGGTCACCCGCTATGTTAAATTTGAAAGAGCTCAATGCCTATTCACTCAAGTTAATCTGACAACACGACACTTGCATTTAAGATTTGTTATGTGTTATGTTGTACAGTGTGCTTCTTCCTTTACAGCGACGTTATGATCAGAATAAGGGGGATTATAACCTCCCACTTTACTGCATCCCTACTGGTCCACCTGTGGGGTTCGCCGGTATACGGTATTCTTCGAATGCAGTAAATAGTTTATAACTTTTTAGTAGTCCACATTTTATGGCAAATTTTTTCTTTCCTATCTCTGTATTCTTTCTAATAGTAAGTAGCACCGAAAAGCATGCAATGAAATAAGATTGTGGCAGGTGCTGCTTGCTATAAAAAAAACAAATGCTTCCGCTGTGTTACGGACTATAAGGGTACTGTAACAACAGAAAAAATCCCTTTAGCGTAAGCAAATTATAACTATATAACAAAAAAACTGAACTTCTAGATACATTTTTTTCTATTTTGTACATGTTGCATCGAACTTCTTTTCATATTTGAACTCCAAAAAACAAATAAGCTAAGAAAGCTATTTACATATTATTAATAAAAAACTTACTTTTGCTTCTTGAATCTTGATCTCTTCAAACATAAAAAAATTGACAGCTAGCGCCGACCGGTACCTTATAGAGCACTTCGCGAAGCTATCTTTCTAAAGAGCCGGATCTTTTTCTTAAACGTCAACAATAAATTGAAGGAAACAATTGACGTAAATTGCAAAAAACCTATTAAAAAATCAGTGTGATTGTTAATAAAGTGTATATTTAAATGAAAAGAAAAGCTATTGAAGAGTGAAAACTCCCAATTTATAGACAAATAAAAAATAAATATAAGGCATTAACGCCCCATTAAACCTTGCTTCTCCAACCATTTTTGCAAAGTTGAAGGGACCTACATAAACGCCGATCGGCAAATTTGACTAGCTTCTCGTGACAATTGATACTCTTGGATGTATTTCAGACGTAGATGTTAGTTGTCCACTGCGGGATTTGAACCTTTAGATTAGTATTCCAACACACTAACCTCTGGTCCACAGGGCCCACAAAAAATAAATTTATGAAAAGGAAACCTGAGAAAGTATTCTAAAGCAAAAAAAAGAACAATAAAAACAGTGAACAATTTTAACATTTTAATTTTTTTTTTTTTAATTTTGTTATTTTTTATTAATTGTTTTTGTTCGTTTGTTTTTAGTAGTATAAAATGTTGTAGGCACAAGTGTGTGCACAAATATTTATCCACAGTAAAACAATTAGTTTATTTAATATATGTACATTTAATTATTGAATATTACAAACACTATAAAATAATGAAGCGACTAACTCGAAGAACAAACACGAATTGTCAAATTGTTTTCTCTCTCCCGACCGTTGGTTCTGTTTTGAATTCTCGTTGTTGTTCGTTGCGACATCTATGATTAGTGTGTGGTTCCACGGAATGCTTCCTCGCGTAACCACAGTATTTCGGGGTCGCCACATGACTCCCTCTCCAGTGACGAAGTTACGATGAACTTTCAAATGTTACTTTTTTTTTAAAGCTGTTTTATTTTTATCCAATTGATTTTTGTTTTTCAGATTCTTCAGTGAAGTTGGATTTTTGTTGACATCTGGATGAACGTCTGGGATAAAATCGACAGAGATGTGAGCTGGTTTCAAACGGTCTACCGAAACATTTAATTTTCTGCCATCTGCATTAATTGTGAAGAGTCGATTACTGATTCGGTGGATTATTGGATGTGGACCTGTGTATGGTTGTTGCAGTGGTTTCTTCACAGCATCGCAGCGTAGGAACACGTGTGTACATTTGTTTAAATCTGGTGAAACAAACATTCTTTCTTTTGCATGGTTTGCAGTTGCTGTAGGACGGAATTTGCGCATCGCTTCTCGGTGTTTCTCAACGAAAATCTGTGGATCTGGAACAAAGTTATTATTCGTAAAGAACTCACCAGGAACTCTGAGATATGTTCCATAAAGCATCTCTGCTGCGGAGGCCTTGATGTCCTCTTTGTATGCCGTTCGCAATCCCAACAACACTGTCGGAAGAGCATCAGTCCAGTTCGTTTTTTCATGGCACATCAGGGCGGCTTTCAGTGAACGATGCCAACGTTCAACAAGTCCATTTGAGGCTGGGTGGTAGGGTGATGTTCGTATCCTCACCGTTCCAATCATGTTGATCAGTGCGTTGAACAGTGCAGACTCAAATTGAGTTCCCTGGTCGGTGGTTAATGTTGTTGGCGAACCGAAACGAGCAACCCAGTGCGTATAAAACGCCGTGGCCACTGTGTCCGCATACATGTCCTGTAGAGGTACTACTTCCACCCATCTACTGAAGCGATCGATCATAGTTAGGCAATACCTATTGCCTTTGCAGAGTGGCAGCACAATGAGGTCTATGTGGACATGCTGGAAACGGTGCTCTGGAACTGCAATTGAATCCGGGATAAGCCTCGTATGTCGATGAACTTTGGATCGTTGGCATTGGATGCAAGTGCGTGACCACTCCAATGCGTCTTTCCTGATGTTTGGCCAAACGTACTTCTCTCTGAGTTGTCGACTGGTTGTTCTTCCGCTTGGATGAGAAAGACCATGGATGGATTCAAAGGCCTTCCGTCGCAGGGAAGCTGGTAGATATGGTCGAATCATATTGTCGGAAACATCGCAGTAAATTTTAATTTCAGGTTCCAACGTGAGTTTCTTTAACTTGAGCGATGAATTTTGTTGCTTCAGGATTGATTGAAGTTCCACATCGAGTAGCTGAGATAAATGAAGTTCTCTCAGATCAAATTGGATCGGCATGGTTATCGAATTGAGTCGCGATAATGCATCTGCTACTGAGTTGTCGTCGCCGGGTAGGTAAACAATGTCCGTAGTATACTGCGATATGTAGTCTAATTGCCTTAGACGACGTTGCGGGGCCTTGTCCGAATTCTGCTGGAACGCATATATGAGCGGCTTGTGATCCGTTTGCACGACAAAGTGTCGACCGTCCAAGATGTGTTGGAAAAATCGGATAGCTAGGTATATTGCCAGCAACTCGCGATCATATGTGCTGTAGCGACTTTGTGCAGGTGACAGTTTGCATGAAAACAGTCCGATCGGTTGATATTGGTTATTTTGTTTTTGTTCCAATTTGGCACCAACTGCGATATCAGAAGCATCCGTTGTTAGGACAAGTGTAGACTTCGGATCGATGTGGTTGAGTAGTGTAGCATGCTTGATACTGTCCTTGCATACATCGAAAGCTTCTTCCGCCAAAGGAGTCCAGGGAACGGGTCGTTTGTCGTTTTTCTTGGAGTCCCTGATGAGTCCATTCAACGGTGCTTGAATATGGGCACAATTAGGGATGTATCGTCGGTAGTAGTTAACGACTCCAAGAAAACGACGTAGTTCCATGATGTTGGATGGCTTTGGATAGTTCGATATGGCCTCAACTCTGGCTTCAGGTGGTCTGCATCCGGCTTGGTTGATTGTATGTCCAAGGTACGTAACCTCAGACTTCCCAAAAATGCACTTCCTGATGTTGATGATAAGTCTATGTTCGTGGAGACGTTGTAGAACTATACGGACGTGTTGGCGATGTTCTTCCTCTGAGTCGGAGGCAATGAGGATGTCGTCAACGTAGCAAAAAACGAAATCTAGTCCACGTAGGACCATATCCATGTGCCTTTGGAAAGTCTGAGTTGCGTTTTTGAGTCCGAATGGCATGACTACAAACTCAAACAAACCAAAAGGCGTGGTCACCGCAGTTTTTTGGATGTCGTCAGGTGTCATCGGGATCTGGTAATATGCCTTGTCTAGATCCAGTATCGAGAAGCAGTTTTTGTTGTTCAACTGTTCAGTAAAGTCCATGATGTGAGGAATGGGGTAGCTATCTGGTTGTGTTATGGAATTCAGACGACGGTAGTCACCGCAGCATCTCCAACCGCCAGTCTTTTTTTCAACAAGATGAATGGGGCTAGCCCAAGGACTGCTGGATAGACGGCAGTAACCCTTCTTTTGAAAATCCTCGAATTCAGCCTTGGCCTGTTTCAACTTGTCGCCGGAGAGTCGTCGTGGTCGTTCGGACACTGGTTGGCCCGTGGTTACGATGCAGTGTTGCACGATGTTGACTCCTGATTTTGGATCAGGTGCGTTGTTGTTGGCCAGAACGAATTCGTTGACGAGATTTATGTATGGTTCAGGACCACTGATACTCAGAAGTTTTGACAAATCACTGGTATAAATCTCGCCTTGTACCGTTAATGATGTTGTTTTGTCTATGACACGTCTGGCTTTCAAATCAATGACAAGTCCGTAGTGTGCGAGCAAGTCTGCGCCAATTATTGCTGTTTTAACATCTGCAATAACGAACGGCGAAGTGATAGCTCGCCGGAGACCAAGGTTGAGTGTGAGGATCTTCTCGCCGTAGGTGTGAATCGGTGAGTTATTCGCTGCCCGGAGTGTTATTTCCCCTCTGTTGTTTTTGCAGTCCCTGGAACGAGGTAAGACACATATAGTTGATCCAGAGTCGAGCAAAAACTTTTGGTTTGTCTCCTTGTCGAAGATGTAGAGGCGGTGTTCCTTGTGGAATCTTTGACTGTTGCCGTCCGCCTCTGAGGACAACAGCTCACTTAGTTTTTTGCTTTGTAGCTGCATGGTTTCTTACACTTCCGGGCATCGCTGCCGAATTTCTCATGGAAGAAACACATTCCGTTAGGAGTTGATGCTCTTGAGAGCGATCTGTTATTCCTTGACTGTGGTCGAGACCTGCCATGGCTGTGACTGGTTTTCAGTGATTGCATAGCCGTCATTAGAGTTGACAGAGTGGACTCGATGGAATTTAGTCTTCTGTTCAGATCACTTTCAGCGTTGGTGGATTGTGGTATAGGGTCATCTTCATGAACATCAGTGGAGAAAACAGCGTGGGCGGATGTGTTATCAACGATTTTGTCTGCGATTTCAGACAACGCAGTGAGGTCGATTCCGTGACTGGCAGAAAGTATTCCACGCACATGACTGGGCATTCGTGCCATCCATAGAGTGGACAACATGTCGTCTGGAACATTTGAACCAGCCAGTCTTCGCATTTCCCTGAGGAGACTTGATGGACGTCTGTCGCCAAGTTCAAGGGTCGTCATCAATCTGTTCAGTTGCCTCTCCTTAGACTCGGTGAACCTAGATATGACTTGTTTTTTAAAAGCAATGTACTTATCTGTGTCCGGTGGTTTCTGCACTAAGTCTGATACCTCATTCAGCACTTCTGGGTCCAGTCCAGCGATGATGGCGTTGAATCGGCTGTTGTCGCTGATGATCCGATTATTGTGGAATTGCGCTTCCACCTGTACAAACCATAGCGCTGGATTAATTTTCCAGAACGGAGGAATCCTCAGGTTTTTGAGAGCATTGATTTCCTGGATCTCCGCATCGGATGGAGTTGGTGGTCCTGAGGAAACGCCTGCATTCGTCCTTGTGTTTTGTTCGCCTTGCATACTTATAAATATATGTATGTACAAGTGCAAGAGATAAAGTGCGTAGTTGGTTCGGCTGTTGCCAATTAAATAAATTTTTAATTGTTGTGGATCACGTCGGGGTCACCACTGTAGGCACAAGTGTGTGCACAAATATTTATCCACAGTAAAACAATTAGTTTATTTAATATATGTACATTTAATTATTAAATATTACAAACACTATAAAATAATGAAGCGACTAACTCGAAGAACAAACACGAATTGTCAAATTGTTTTCTCTCTCCCGACCGTTGGTTCTGTTTTGAATTCTCGTTGTTGTTCGTTGCGACATCTATGATTAGTGTGTGGTTCCACGGAATGCTTCCTCGCGTAACCACAGTATTTCGGGGTCGCCACAATGTATACAAAATTGTTTACCTAAATATGTTTGGAAAGAAAAATATTTTTTCCAACAACAACGCGATTCTCGCGGTTTCATTTTTAATCATAATATATTGTTTACTTTTTTATTCGAAAATAGTGTTTGGATACTCTTTCTTGATTCTGGAACTTTTTTTTGTTATAACTCGCTTTATTGTAAACTTTTTAACAAATCTTGGCACAAAACTCACCTCCCGAAATAGAAATTTACCGATTTGTTCCTAAAAATTAATTCAGCTGATGAAAATTGTTCTGTTTAAAATTGACAGCCATATTAATAAAAAACACTATCCTCTCCTTAACACACGAGTTAGCTGGCACAACGACCATACCACGTCGAGTTAATCGGTTCTCGTCAGATCACCGCAATTAAACGACGTTGGGCGCGGTTAGTACGTAGATGGGGGACCGTTTGAGAACAACCGCGTGTCGTTGGCCAGTCCCATCTACAGAGTTGAGGTAGATAAATACATACGTGGTATCACAATGGACCTAATTTGGTCTAAGTGTGTCGGCTTCTGCCGACAGCCACATAAACCTAACCTAACCTAACCTAGCTGGCACACGGATAGCGAACTTGTCCATATGATAACTTTTCTGATTAATAAAAATATGTTTTCCCTGTGTTAGCTGTCAGCTCTTTATCACCTACACTACAGCAGCACTTTACCAAATTATACTCAAAAATCGAGTGTATCTGCCATATTTCATCAGTTGACACTCATTTCTGTGTATTCCATTCCAATACATACTATGGTACTATGGAGTCAACGCATTCTGAAAGAGTAATATGCCCAAATGGGAGACAGTGTTCTCTGTCATCCTCTTATGTGATGTTTAGGTTTACACACATGCATGTGCATCCTCTCAATTTGTGAATGACAATCTGAGAATGTGTGAAGTTATCCGCTCCTTATACGCCGAATTCGATGCGTTAAGTTAAGAGTTAAGGGGGGGGGCTGAACGCGTTTGATATTTGCATCTGAAAAGCAGAGGCCCCTGAAATAAAGGGTGATTTTTTTAAGGTTAGGATTTTCATGCATTAGTATTTGACAGATCACGCGGGATTTCAGACATGGTGTCAAAGAGAAAGATGCTCAGTATGCTTTGACATTTCATCATGAATAGACTTACTAACGAGCAACGCTTGCAAATCATAGAATTTTATTACCAAAATCAGTGTTCGGTTCGAAATGTGTTTCGCGCTTTACGTCCGATTTATGGTCTACATAATCGACCAAGTGAGCAAACAATTAATGCGATTGTGACCAAGTTTCGCACTCAGTTTACTTTATTGGACATTAAACCAACCACACGAATGCGTACAGTGCGTACAGAAGAGAATATTGCGTCTGTTTCTGAGAGTGTTGCTGAAGACCGTGAAATGTCGATTCGTCGCCGTTCGCAGCAATTGGGTTTGTGTTATTCGACCACATGGAAGATTTTACGCAAAGATCTTGGTGTAAAACCGTATAAAATACAGCTCGTGCAAGAACTGAAGCCGAACGATCTGCCACAACGTCGAATTTTCAGTGAATGGGCCCTAGAAAAGTTGGCAGAAAATCCGCTTTTTTATCGACAAATTTTGTTCAGCGATGAGGCTCATTTCTGGTTGAATGGCTACGTAAATAAGCACAATTGCCGCATTTGGAGTGAAGAGCAACCAGAAGCCGTTCAAGAACTGCCCATGCATCCCAAAAAATGCACTGTTTGGTGTGGTTTGTACGCTGGTGGAATCATTGGACCGTATTTTTTCAAAGATGCTGTTGGACGCAACGTTACGGTGAATGGCGATCGCTATCGTTCAATGCTAACAAACTTTTTGTTGCCAAAAATGGAAGAACTGAACTTGGTTGACATGTGGTTTCAACAAGATGGCGCTACATGCCACACAGCTCGCGATTCTATGGCCATTTTGAGGGAAAACTACGGAGAACAATTCATCTCAAGGAATGGACCGGTAAGTTGGCCACCAAGATCATGCGATTTGACGCCTTTAGACTATTTTTTGTGGGGCTACGTCAAGTCTAAAGTCTACACAAATAAGCCAGCAACTATTCCAGCTTTGGAAGACAACATTTCCGAAGAAATTCGGGCTATTCCGGCCGAAATGCTCGAAAAAGTTACCCAAAATTGGACTTTCCGAATGGACCACCTAAGACGGAGCCGCGGTCAACATTTAAATGAAATTATCTTCAAAAAGTAAATGTCATGGACCAATCTAACGTTTCAAATAAAGAATCGATGAGATTTTGCAAATTTTATGCGTTTTTTTTTTAAAAAAAGTTCTCAAGCTCTTAAAAAATCACCCTTCGACATTTGGTTAATTAAACAGTGTTTAACCTTGTTTATATACTATTCTAAGGGTATATTAGTTTTGACTCATAGTTTGCAACATACCTTAATATTGTCCGTAGACCTCTAAAAGTTGATATACTCATGAGCAGCATCGAAAGTAATTTCGATCTAGGCATGTCCTTCCTTCCGTCCATTCGTTGGAAAAAATATGGGATTTAAACTGGAGCTAGGAAGCTGAAATGTTAACGATTTACTCTCTAGGGGCCCGAAATAATCAAGTTTAAGATATTTTAAAATCCGCCTCTGATACACCCACAATCTCAAAAGAAGCTGGAATTTCTAAAAAAGGTCTTTAATGCCCAAATTGTCAAAGTATGAGCTAGGAAGCTAAAATCAATAATATATAGTCTCTAGAAATCCTTTAAGTGTATGTTTAAAGATTTTTAAAATCCGATCACAATGTAGTAAATTTTTTTTTTCCCAAAGTCAAAGTTTGAACTAGGAATATACTCTCTACTGCCTATTTATGCTCATGTGTAAATATTTTTAAAATTCGCCGATTGGGGCGTGTCCCATGTGGTTAAAGTTGTTTTGAACAGTTTCTTTATTTTATAAAGTTTTCTGAAATGCACACAAAGGGCGTTTTCTTACAAAAACTTAGTTTTTTCAATGAAATCCTTTAAATGTTGCATAAAAAAATATGAAGGATCTCTTAATAATACTTAGATTTTTGTCACGCCCACTTAACGAGGATATGAATAGGAATAGGGCATCCAACAGTTCACCCAAGCGGACTGTACCTACCCTTTACCCAAGTTTTTATACCCTATTCTAGGGGTATATTAATTTTGACGCATAGTTTGTAACATACCTTAGACCCCTAAAAGTTACTATATTTATGATCAGTATCGATAGTAATGTCGATCTAGCCATGTCCGTCCGTCCGTACGTCCGTCGGCAAAAATTAGGCCTTTAAACTGGACCTAGAGAGCTGAAATTTAAGCCATATACTTTCTAGGGTACCGAAATAATCAAGTTTACGAATTTTTGAAATCCGCCCACAGACACGCCCACAAACTCAAAAAAACAAAATTTTGGAAAAAATCGAATTTTGAGCTAGAAAGCTGAAATTTTGTATATATGATCTATGACTCCTAAAACGGCTCGGGATAAAAAAAATTCAAAATAAATAAAACTATTTTTTTGAAAATCCAAAGTTTGAGCTAGGGAGCTGAAATTTATAATATATACTCTCTATGGGCCCTTTATGCTCATGTGTAAATATTTTCAAAATCCGCCTACTGACACGCCCACATTTTTATTGAAAAACCAAAGTTTGAGCTAGGGAACGTTTTTTTACAAAAGCTTCGTTTTTGTTTGATAAAATCTTTTAAATGTTATATAACAAAATAAGTACAGCGTTCTTAACAATTCAACCATACTTAGACTTTTGTCACGCCCACTTATGAGGGATAGGAATAAGAATAGGGTATCCAACAGTTCGCCCAAGCGGACTGTAGCCCGCCCCTATGTTTAAATATATTTTAATGAACAATGTGACATGTTCTCAGGTTTTTTTGTCTACTATTCATGTGAATAGTCTTTCAGAGTTGTGAAGGAGGTGCTACAGGCTGCCAATTTTAACATACAACGTTCAGAGGCCGATGAAATATACATAGGTTTGTCCAAAACTTTAAAGTTTTAGCTTAATTAAGAGAGAAGTTAAAATTAAGATACATAAAGAGGGCGCTGCAGTTGGTCACTTTAGCATGGGCGCCTGAAGTCTATCGATTTTCACACCCGTAAAGCATAAACCATTGAAAAATATAATTGTACAAAATTTTAAAGTTCTAACTTTTTTCTAAGGAAGTAAAAAGTCAACATAAAAACAAAAAGAGATATCACATGTTTTAAAATAGTTCTGTTCATGTATGTTCATTTTCCGACGCCCATGACGTCGCAATCGGATCACAACAATTAGAAATATCTCATGAGTTTGATCTTACTTCGATGACTTAGGCAAAACCAAAATGAATTCTTCATTGCGCTATAATATTGATTTTTATTATTCGTCATAGGTATTTAGTCACACCAAATTATCACCTTGAGTCTTATATCAGCCAAAATGCGATGGAAATTGTACTTTTTAACTTTTTATATGACATTAATGTTGTTTTTAAATATTTGCATATGTCACCGAATGTGCGTTTATTTCCTTAAAACTTCATCTTTGTTTGCACATTTTCATTGCATTTAGAGGAGCAACGACACACAATATCACCTAGATATAAACCTAAAAAATAATACATTTTTTTTGATCCTATGATTCTATAATTGTTAAGATCCCTCGACCCAAAACGTTTGCTATTATGCTGTCGTTTACCCCTATTAGCGACGAACGATATGTTAATAGAGCGGGCCGAAGCCCGGGGTATAAGATTATTCAAGTTGATCGAGTTGCTCGTGAAAATAAAATAGTCTTCTCACTTCGGTTGCTTTCAGGAGAAGAACATTTATTTACCAAATCTTATGCTATTTATACAAAAATATTCCTTTAGATTTGGTGCACATTCCAATCCACTCAGATTCTGGCCCTCGATACTTGAACCCTAATCATTTGACACCTTGCTGGTGCAGAAATTCCTATAAGAAGCACTTTTCGATACCCGAATTAGCCTCTTATATTCCATCTGCTTCGATCTATAGAGATTCCAGTCTGCCACCAAATCAGTCTTGAGTGACCTATTTAGAAGCTTTATAACCTCTCTTCAGATTCTTTGCAGTTCCGAGCTCCACCAGGAAACCGGCGTTCTACCAGGGGTTTTGCGTACTGGGTACGTCAGTTCAAAACAGCTAGTAATGGCACTATTCAGGTCTTGAACAGCTTCCTCTACCTTTTGTCTCGTCCTGAGTTTGGTTGGAGTTTTGAGAGTTTTTATCATTTCCTCCTTGAAGCGTATCCAGTTGATTTGATATTTGATAAAGTTAGGCCGATCACCTCATGTCTTCTAGACGTCACAAAAGTTGGCTGCGAGCCAACATTGTTGATAGTAAGATCAGATGATCGCATGTTGCATTTGCTGCTGCCCCAAACAGTGTTCTGAGCATTAGTGTCGCTGTTTTAAAACTTACCTAAGTTACTAAGTTACCTTACACACACTATTAGTGATAAACGATATGAATAAGAATTGTGTTTTTGTTATTTTTTTTTTTTAAATTAATTTATTAAGCTTGGAGAAAAAAGTTCCTTTTATTTATTTTTACTTTGTTGAGAAACTTTATAAACATTATAATATTTTCGTTTATTTTTTTTTACTCAAATAAAGAAAGAATTGAATTTTGATTTCAATAAAAATATTTGATATCCTAATTTTTGTATTTTATTGCGTGTCCTATATCCAATACAAATTCCACTGGAGACAATATATGTAACTTTGATTTTTAATGTGTCCGCAACTGTATGGACAGGTGTCCTATATCCATTTCACTACTTTTTTTTTAAACTCAATTAAATCAATGTTCAAAAACCATAAAATGCAAAATGCTTTATGTATGGTTGGCCGAATACCCAATCTTTCAAAATATATAAAAATCTCTGTGATTATGCGCAAAAAATTAAGCAAACCACCACTTTTAAGTGGTGCTCTCCTGAAAAGTTACGTTAGAGGTCTATAGGACAAATAAGAACTCACTTGACGAAATGTTCTCTGCGTCGGATTTTGGTGAAAGACCTGAGGATGTAAGCACAATAATATTTGACGCAGTTAACAAAAATTATGGCACATTCAAATTATGACATTACTTTAGCCCCACCTTATATAATGTAAGAAGGTCGCTTTTATTTAAAAGTCGCCGCTTAGTTGCAAGGCAGCAAAAGCGTCAGTTTTGACAACTTTACTCGCTCACCATTCTTGTTATTTACCAACAAATTAAGCGAGTTTATGATTTTGTCTCTGACTCTGAGCGCTTCGGAGCAGTCGTCTGATAATTTGACTCTATGGTGTGTTGGAAAGACAAGACTATACTGCGCATGCTACTAACAGTTTGTCGATATTTTGAAATTGCGAAGGAACAAATCTATTGACAACTGATGTAATTTCATTCTGAAATTGCCAGCTTAATCACACTAAAATTGTCAAAACTGAATTGATTTTGAATCAGGGAATCAAGGTTTTAGAAATTACACACGTGTACCATCTAAAATAATTTAATTGTTAAGTTTATTACAATTAGTTAAACATACATATATTCAATTTTCAGCGATGTAACACTTTATATAATTTAGTTTTTTTTTACTCTTCGTATTAACATCTCTTCATCTTACAATATTTTTGTTTAAACTTTTATTTTATTTTACAAACACAAAAAGAATTACAAATAATCTAGTTCAAATAACATTTAAAATAATTAAACCCAAAAAGGCAGACATGCGAAATGATAAGCAATACTTACTACTCACAATACATAATATAGATATAGGTGCAACGAAAACATGTCTTGTAATGCTTAATTTGAACACAAATAAAACAATGGTGTTGTATGCTGATATTTTAGTCTAGGTATTTTGAAGTTATTATTTGCCTCATTAATTTTGTCTGCTTTTATTCTGCTGAAACCTCATAAGATGTTGTGAAATCAAGGATTGAAAATCAATCGACTGACACATATTATTGCACAGAACGGTTTCAGAGTCATCCGCAATTGAGTTGTCGCCTATTGGCATTACCATTGCATTACTCTTATTGTCATCGTAGTAGTCTAACATGCCCGGATGTCATTCATTGGATCGATTTCCAACGGTGGGAACATCAATGGAGTTCTTGAAAGTTGTAGTTGTTGTGATCGCTGCCGACGAACCAGAAGAGGAAGTTGATGTGTTGAAAGAGTGCGCATGGAAATGCGAATGGGTGCCTGTAAGTTTTGACAGAGGTATCCGATAGATGCGCAAGGGTTTTAACCGATCCGGAGAACTAAAAGATGCATCACCTGAACTGCTTGTGAAAAGATTTCTATACTTCGAGTTTCGTTTGGTTGGAGACATCGGTGAATTGCACTTCTGCTGTTGTGTCGGTTGATTACTGACGGAGTGTGGTGAATTCGGTGGAACGCTGGGCTGTTCTATGAGGTCTCTATCTTTTTTACATTCTGCTCGGTAGGGATCACCACATGAATTGCTTTTGGCGATGTGAGGCTTTTGGTCATTGTTGAAGTTGTTCGGTTTTTGCAGTGATCTGGCACGCTGAATCGATGGCACTCCACCATCTGTTAGAACGGGAAGTGTAAGGAGAGTCTGCAGCTCGTTGTCCAGATTAATTGGGATTTCTTCAAGAATTTTTTTCTCAGGGGTTCGAGCTTTTTCACTGGATAATGTTTCGCTGGGTGTTGTCATCAGTTTGCGTTCGGGAGTTACTTCATTTATTTTGAGGCCCCTGATATTGAGGTCTTTCGACATGAATTCAGGTGCAGTGGTTACAAAATAGATGTCACGTTTCGATGTTATCAATTGGAGTTCAGGCATTATTGCTGTGTGTACCAAATTGCCGTTAACAAGCAACCGTATCTCTATCGAATCGGAGGTAAAGCCCAGAATGTAGGGAAAAGCACACACAATTGATGTGGGCGATGTATTCCAATGAAAGTCAAATTCGGAGGAGGATGTGTCCTTGTTTAGTTTTTGAAAATGACAGGTATCTGAAAGAGTATACAAATTAGCTATGATACTTTCTACATGTTTGTTACTTAAATTAACTTACGGTTGTAGCAAAGGAGTAGCTCAGTTTCTGGACCATCACACAATTCAATAGCAGCATTGAGCTGTGTCTGGTTTCTTTTCGATACCTCTACTTCAAAGAGTCGAGTTGCACAGCCCGTTTGATCGCAGACTACTTCGTAGTGGTACCTGCAGAATATAATTTGTGCATAAATTAGTTCAAACGTTTAAAAATCGAAGACAGAAGGGAAACAAATTTTAAGACAGGGAACTGCGATAGGTTGATTTAAGTGACAGTGCTAACGCAACCGGGATGATTGCGTTCATGTTAAAAATGCTGTTATTCTACATATAAATGCTATTATCGTGTCCGTTACGAAAGAAAATTCTCCGAGTTTATACGTTTCGGATCAATTTCAATCATGGTATTTTTTCCGATCAGCTATTTCTCCAAAATATAAAGAAAAATGACAGTTTAAGTTTCATCGCGTTGAGATGCAATTTTTGCATTAGATTTTGACAGCCGCATATGAATTTTGCTCCAAAAAGTTAGCAATAAACTGTTTATTAAATTGGTTGTGTGAACGAAAAGCCCAGAAGCAATGTGAGCATTTGCTTGAAGTATTTTATCAGAAGCCCAACCTAGCCCGGAACTTCACAAAGTGGACACCTTAAGAAGTTTCTGCATTTTGGGAAGACAAGGCCGAGCAACTAAATAAATTACGGCGACGACAAAGAGATGCTGGCAGCTGTGTGTACCATTGGAATTCAATTTAAAACAGTTTTGTTTAGACACAGGGTGATTACAGTACCTTCATTAAAATAAAGTCAACCACATATGCAAAAGAAATAACGAGCACAGGTGAGGTGGGATTGCCTATAAGCAGCAAAGCTTCACTTCAATTCAGGATCAGAGCATTGGAGTAACATTATTGGGAGAAGTACATATATACAAAACCGACAAATCAAACTGCACCTAAAGACCAATGTGGCACGGAGCCCAGGTCCAGTGCTACGCCATTAAAGCAGTGATAACGCACCAAACAAATATGCTTATCGACAAATAAAAATGTATAAAAAATCTACCTTCTATTCAACTTCATAGTAGCCACTTAAAAATCAAGTGGGTAATTTCGAAGCAATGGCAACTTCAAAAGTATTCAAGACATGACTGGTTATCTTAAACCAGTTATTATGTTACTAGATACTTACTTTATATATTGTAGAGAAAAAGAAGTTGAGGGAAATTAAAGAACATAGCATCGATAAGAACCCCGGTAACGTTGCATAAATGACTAAATTTGTACGAGATCTTCTTCTTCCTCATCCTCCTCATTTGATTCCGATTGGTTATAGTAAATCTTATATTATCAAGATGCCAACTATTATACTACGATATAGTGAGTTAGTAATGGACGTAGATAGCTAGGAGACGACAACCTTCATTAAGATAGATTTGCTCGAAATGGCGATGATGTGGACTCAAATTTCATATATGAGAATTATGGTTGGGCTCTTGGTGATTTGTATTTCCAGATTTTATCTGCATCCTAAAGTCACAAATCTTCAAAAAAATAGAATTGTGTTCAGTGGAAGCAATTATTTGGACATTTTTTGACTTTCCAGAAAATGGGTTTTTACCTGTTCAATTTCTTAGTCTGATATTTTCAAAGTTACCCATGTTGAGAACGAGGTTTCCTCTGGAATATTAAGAGTTGCTTTAAGGATAATTGAAAAAGTCAACTTTACAATTGCCACATGGCAATCTTTTCGTAAGCCATGCTGGAACTGACCTTCAACAAGACACCTTAAACAGGCGGCCAGTTTCTGTTTTGGAGTTACAGCACCAGGCCAATACATAGGTTGAAATATATTCTCAATTTCTTCCGTGTCATGGAATGCAAATAGTTCTGCAGTTGAATCATTAGATAAGAGGTGACTCTTGCATGTCAAATATGAAGCGGTGAGTACTATCTATATTTTTATTCTCTCACAGCATTGAATTTCAAATACGCGATAAATTTGTTTCTTACTTTAGTAATAGTTATTTTTAAATATTTAACCAACAGCAATTATGGTTAATGGGTAGGATGACGTAAGATGGATGAAGTGGCGGGAAAACTCAGTCATCTTCTGTGACCGAAAAATGACCCATAAGCTGAGGAAACCATTTGCATTCCATCCCTTGAACATTTCAACAGTAATATTCGCCATGCAAGGAATGCTTATCAGGTCACCTTCAAGCCTGTATTCGGACGTACAGTGAAGTTCAAAGAATAATTCCTCAGCCGTACAACAAGAATGTGGAATACTCTTCCACGCTCTTTTTTTCTCCCTTTTTTTCCTTCACATATAATAACCTACAAACATTTAAAACCAACGTGCATCGGCATCTCTCCTTTTCTTCTAATCCTAATTTCCTTAACGCCCTAATTTCCCTACATGATAAGGGTACTAAAAAACCCCTTTAGGCTCTACACTGCAATTGTGCGGCCTGCGCTTTCATATGGTTCACAATGTTGGACATGGTACATAAAGTAAGAGGACAAATTAACGGCATGAAGATGCTTCGTATGACACCAGGAGTAACTTGATCGAATGCGAAGATCCAAGATCGGAAGAAGCCTTCATGCCAAAGAACCTATATCTCAAAGAAAATGGAGTGCGACCGGCCCTGTTGGTATTGTTATGGTCAAAGGAGAGATTGTACGAACCCCGACAAATACATAATATTAATCAAATTTCGTCGGGCGCAGTGGCGCAGTGGTTGGTGTGTCGGACGTGTCGGACTACTAATCGAAAGGTCGCCGGTTCAATTCCCGCTGGAGCCAAGTAACAAAGTCTGAAAAACATCCGAAAGTATCAATTGTCATGAGAAGCTTCTCAAATTTGCCGTTCGGAGTCTAATATTAAAATTGTAGGTCCCTTCCACTTCGCGCAAGAAAGTTGTTGGAGAAGCTAGGTTTTAGGCCCTTTATGGACAGTCGATGCCTAATATTTATTTTATTTTTTTCAATTTTCCTTCAATCATCTTTTCAAGGACTGCGAAAACAGCAAAATACTGAAGTACACCGTGTCGAACTCAATTTTGTCTTTGCTCCAACACACATGTACATGATCATTTGTTTTTGCAGCTCCTCCTTGTCTTAGCGCCACCTATAACAATTCAATTATTGTCTATCAAATGCATTTCCTAAATCAACCAAATACCAATGCCAAGCCTATAAGGAATCGGCATGTTTTTAATCCATGGTCCTTATAATTTGGATTGTATCTGTGGTAAATATTGTAAGGAATCTGTCCTTCCTAATGTGAAAGGGACGTTGGGAGCTTTACCTAATCTATCGGTTAACGGTAGGCAGGGCACAAATACCATCGATTTCTGCCAAAATATAGAAACGCAAAGAATTGTGGTCTAAAATTTTGCCTATTTGTACTTTATGCCTCCAACAATTTCATACAATATCAATTTGTATTGATACTCAAAACATTAACAATCGTTTTCGAATCCCTGATGTCTATAAAATGATCGTCAAATAAATGTGGGCCATTGATAGAAGCCGCTAGAATTGTGTCATTACTTCTAGATATTCGATATGCATTGAGTGGTACACTTTGTAGTGTCACTTGATGCAACCAAAACAATATAGTACACACGACGTGATGACACATTCATTCATGATCGGTGCATACAAAGTAAACAAATGTTTCGTTTTTGCTTACGCAGGCATTATGACATCGTCGTCAATTTTGATGCTCATTGTACTCTACTTCGTATTACATAGTGTGCATTGTGCAATGCTGTTTTTGGACTCACCTTCTCTTAAGCTGAAAATTATTTAGGAAAAGATTTTGCAAGACTTTTCGATTATTTATATCATTGGTAATGCTTAATATATTGAGGGTTTTCTTATATTTCTAGTTACATTATTATTTTATTTGTTTGAGTTATTTAAGAACAAAATATTAATTGCTTATATTATGTGCGTGTAAATAAACAATAAACAGAATTTTTCATAACAATTTGGTTATGTCTTTATTAAAAAAAACCTCAAGCACATAGGTATCAATTATGTATTTTAATACAAGCGCACCATTAAACGATTTTGTATGATCTGTCAATGTCAAAACGTCAGTCAAAGCTTACATTTTTATTATGATCGAGTTCTATACTTAAATTCAACATGCATAGTACGCATGTACTGGCATATAAGTTACGGCAACGTAATATTTTAAAACCGGAACACCGTACAATAACCCCAACCATTCCCTAGTTTAAGTGTAGTCATCCCTTTTCAATTATATTTGGTAATAAAACAAAGTCAGTCTTAATTTGACAAACGAAAAACACGGTTCTTATAATTTATATTTTAGACCGTTATCCCAAATATTCTGTTTTATTTATCATAACCCAGTAAATAGTCCTTCACCAGTAACGAGGCCCGAAGAAATGTTCGTAAATAGCTTAACTCCTGTAAATTTTTTCTTTTGTGAAAAAATGCTGTTATTTTTTCTTTTCTATCCTGTGCTTGCATTGCATTATAAATTATCTTGAGTTTGCTCTCAAAATTGAACAAACTTACACCAACCACGAGTGTTGCAAACATAGGGAAAGGCTACAGCTCGCTTGGCCGAAGTGTTGAATACCCTTTTACTATTCATATCCCTCATTAAGTGGGCGTGGCAAAAATCTAATTATGGGAGAATTTTAATAAAGGATCTTTATATTTTGTTACACAAAATTTAAAGGATTTTATTGGAAAAACAAAGATTTTGTAAAAAAGACGCCCTTAAAAGTGGGCATGCCAGAGAACTTTATATACCTAAAGGAATTGTTCAATAAAACGTTTTGTTTTTAAACCCCCACTTAGTCAGTGGGCGGATTTTAAAAATATTTACATATGTGCATTAAGGGTCCTTACAGAATAATATTCTGAATTTCAGCTTCCTAGCTCAAACTTTGATTTTTCAAGCAATTTGGGACCCTAAGGACAATTATATAAAAAATATCAGCTTTCCAGCTCAAAACTCGATTTTTTCGATAAATTCGTTACGTTATACTTATCTTACTTTATTATTTCGGGCCCCTAGAGTAAATGGTTAAAATATCAGCTTTCTAGCTTCAGTTTGAATGCCTTATTTTTGCCAATGGACGGACGGACCGACGGACCGACATGGCTAGACCGACATTGCTATTGATGCTGAATGGTATAATCTGGTTAAGCTTTGATTAGATTTTATGCCAATTGGGCTTATCTTTTTGGGTCTTAGCGAGCAAACCATGCGCCCAATCAAAAAGCTACAGTCTTTAGCCCGGTAAACACACTTTAAACTTGTAACCAGAACCCCTGTCCGAAGTAAAGGCTGGTGGTGATTTGCTTTTTGTGATTTCCAAGCCGAGTTGGGCAGTTTGGTTTGTTTAAACTTAGAAACCTCAAGAATTCCACGACGAGAGTTCTCGTCTAGCACAAATTTTAAGAAAAGTGGGAATTCCTAAAATGAAACAATACCATTTTTCCTTCTACATTTCGTATATTGCAGATGCCTGACAAACAATTTAAGAATTTTTCTGGTACATAATGTGATCATAAATGGTTTTCGACAGCTTTGCACATGGTCCATATGACCTGTACCTATAGCATATATGATTTTGGTGAAATGGGTCAAACGGTCATATAGTGCAAGTAATTCCGGGTGTAATGGAAACATGAAAAATAGTCTCATCTTAACTTTACTACTTGTCGTTGTGTCTTTTTTTATTTTCATACACTTTTGTCATTGTCGCATTTACCAAACCCACTCGAAGTATCACTGAATGACTATACAACAGCTACAGTATTCCATATTTTTCATTTATAGCCAATAGGAAATGTTAGTCAAAAATAACTCCAATCAATATAGAAACAAAAGAACAAAGAATTGAAAAAAAGCGGCCAAGTGCGAGTTGGTCTCGCCCATGAAGGGTTCCGTAGCAGCAAGTAACATCATATAAAAGTTCTTGTTATAATAATAATAATGGTTCCCGGTTTATGCATAAGGTTTATGTTTATGAAATTAAATGTTTTTTTTTGTATTTTAGTTGATTGAATGAAAGGTAAATTGCGGTTTACGATTTATTATTATTAAAAAAAAACTACTTACTAGATCTCTTTCAAACCAATTTTCGGTGGAAGTTTGCACTTTAATGTACATCATATATCATATACTTTAAAAGTGTCTTTCGCGCAAACTATTCAGTTTAGAAAACAATTATATTAGAAACCTCAATATCATTTTTGAAGACCTATCCACCTATCCACACGTATGAGTTTGAGTAAAAAAAAAAAGAGTTTCAGTTCTAAGTATGGGGAACCCCCAATTTTTTTTGTTTTTTTTTCTATTTTTGTGTGAAAATCTTAAAGCGGTTCACGGAATACATCTACTTACAAAGTTTCAACAGTATAGTTCTTATAGTTTCGGAAAAAAGTGGCTGTGACATACGGACGAACAGACAGACATGACGAATCCATAAGGGTTCCGTTTTTTGCCATTTGGCTACGGAACCCTAAAAAGGATATTTGAAATGAACAGAGCTTTTGAAGTGTCAAGTGTAAACAAAATTATAATGCCAATTTTCTTCTTCAGCTGCTCCCAATGCCTAACAGAAAATACAATTTTATTGATGAATGAAAATAAACTGAACTTCATTTAAAAAAGGAAAATATGATTGAAAGGTGAACTACTCCATTTGTGAAATATCTAAATTTTGGGTTTACGGGATCACGGGACATTTTTTTTCATTTTTCGTAAAATAATTACTAAATTGAAAATAATATATCAATCCGCGCAATGTGTTCTGATCCTTATTATAAATTTAATAACTGTTATAAAAATACATAAATAAAGCATATAATTCTAAAAAATAAATATTGTATGTATAAAGACAAACATCATACGGCTCACTCCGTTGGCTATATTTGTCAAAATTAGTTGTCTCCTAAACGACTTACATACAATACTCAAAGTTATATACGCCAAGTGGGGAGTGTAGCTCGCTTCGCTCGAGACAACGATTTAAAACTCAAATGTCTTTTTCGCCACACACTGCAACTGAAGAACGCATATTATCTATCTATGACAAGTAGTCTATATCGAATTGGGAGTGCGTGGCTCACTTCGCTCACCTTAAACAAAAAAAACATGGACATGTATTCCGGGGTAGTGAAAAATGAATCCCATGGTAAAACGGTTAAATTCCACGAGAGATAATAAATCCAAGTACGAAAAATATAAAACTAATAAAAAAAATAGGGACGGACTACAGTCCGCTTGGGCGAACTGTTGGATACCCTATTCTTATTCCTATCCCTCATAAGTGGGCGTGACAAAAGTCTAAGTATGGTTGAATTATTAAGAATGCTCTACATATTTTGTTATATGACATTTAAAGGATTTTATAAAAAAAAACCAAGCTTTTGTAAAAAAAACGCTCCCTAGCTCAAACTTTGGATTTTCAAAAAAAGTATTTTTTTTAAATTGTGGGCGTGTTAGTAGGCGGATTTTTAAAATATTTACACATGAGCATAAAGGGCCCCTAGAGAGTATATATTATAAAATTCAGCTCCCTAGCTCAAACTTTAGTTTTTCAATAAAATTGTTTTATTTAATTGTGGGCGTGTCAGCGGGCGGATTTTTAAAATTTTATATCCCGAGCAGTTTTAGGAGTCATAGATTATATAGAAAAAAATTCAGCTTTCTAGCTCAAAATTCGATTTTTTCCAAAATTTTGTTTTTTTTGAGTTTGTGGGCTTGTCTGTGGGCGGATTTCAAAAATCGGTAAACTTGATTATTTCGGGACCCTAGAGAGTATATGGTTAAAATTTCAGCTCTCTAGGCCCAGTTTAAATGCCTAATTTTTGCCGACGGACGGACGGACGGACGGACATGGCTAGATCGACATTACTATCGATGCTGATCATAAATATAGTAACTTTTAGGGGTCTACGGGCAATATTAAGGTATGTTACAAACTATGCGTCAAAATGAATATACCCTTAGGATAGGGTATAAAAAAGAGCACATTATGAGCACCAGTTTTTGTTCCCAATGTGTACCGCACGGAAAAACAAAGCAAGTAAAGACTATAAGTGTTTTTGCAAATGATAAATTGAAATGTATAATAACGGAGAAACAACTTTGTATACTTATCTCTCTAAATTTATTTTTTGAGTTTTTTCCGACTACATTCCGACTGCAGTGGTCGTTCAAAACGAGCTCTATGTGACCTGAGATAATTCAGCTTATTTTAATTCCTCGTGTAACTCAAGTTACTGGTAATGGCTCAAAGACTTGCTAAACTTATAAGTGCGAGTGTTAAAAAAAAATTTTACTTGAGCCTTTCAGAAGGACGACATACATCGGAATTTACGAGATTGGGTGAGGGGTGTCTTCAGCATGAGCTTCTCTGACATATTCGGAGCTGGGGTCATTATGAATTTTCAATAGTGTCACCTCAAAAAGAGATGGTGGAAGATGAACCCTAACTGGGTCCACGGCATCGCTCATATTCCGTAAGTGGATTACTTGTACAACAAACAAAATAAAATAAAAAATAATCAACGAATAAGAATAAGAATAAGAAGAAAAACATTTTGACATGCATTTGAACTAACTCAGAAGATCCCTATGCATGTTAAGCAAAGAAAGTCAAAAAAGATAAAATGATAAACCTTTATTACCCAGTCTTAGTGTCCCATTCATCCTGCTTGGTAGGGTGCCGTGAAATAAAGCGAAGTAAAGTAGCGTCAAATGTGTGAATTTCACAAAGTGAAATAAGGCCAATCGTTAAAATTCGGCCTTTTTTCGTTTGGCGATATTTTAAAATCCACCGTGCAAAATGGGGGTTATGCTGCCCCCCTGCAACCCCCTGCTTGTGATTACTGGTTGATTTAGATTAGGTGCAAGAAAAAGGCAAATGAAATTAGGCCATATTTGAAAATATATACTCTGCAGTAGAGAAATAAAGCCATATTTCAACATAATGCCAAAATGCCAATTTGGCATTGTTTCACTTTCCATTGGTGCTATTTTTCACAATTGCACCTAAATAAAACACCGACCCCAAGGGGGGTTAAAGGAGGTTGCATAGAGAAGTACGCCACCCCGATAAACATTGCACTGTTAATGGAATAAGTTGCGAAATCACATGTCTGCAACCCCCCTGCTTGGGGTCTCTGTTTGATTTGGAGTATGTGCGTGGTTTTATTTTTGCATTTGGCCCTATTGCACTTTGGGTAAGTGAATCGTTTGGCCTTATTTCACTTTAACCAATGTTTTCAAATATTTATTTCACAAAGTGAAATAAAGCCAATACCTAGTTAAAAGTGCAAAAATTTGGCGTTATTTCATTTGACGATATTTTACTCCACCCGCACATTTAACAAAATCGGTGTCGTGAAATAAGATCAACTTTCAAAAGTTAGTGTATTGGACTTCTAATCTAAAGGTCTAAGGTTCAAATCTCGCAGGAGCCAAGTAATACCTTAAAGTTTTTTCCACTGCCTTAACCTCTTGTGAATGTCTGACAAACATCCAAAAGTATCAGTTGTCATGAGAAGCTTCTACAATTTTCCGTTCGGATCTGGCTTTAAATTGTTGGTCCCTTCCACTTCGCACAGAAAATGGTTCAAGAAGCTAGGTTTAAGGCCTTGTATGTGGCATTAATTAATAATTATTGTATTAAAAGTTGGCCTTATTTCGCTGTACAAATGTGTAATAAAGCCAATATTGTACAGTTGGTCTTTCTTAACTTTGATGAAGTCAAATAACTATTGGCCTTACTCCACTTTAAATTGATGAAACAAACTTCATTTAACTGCAAGTCAGTGAAATAAGGACAAAGGCTGTTCAATTATTATAATAGATAAATTTTGTCACTTGAAGAGGTGTCCAGAGTCTTAACTTTTGTGAGTCGAAGATGTGTAGTGTTTTAAACCGTTTTAACCACTAAGCCGGCCATCAGGTATTGTTATGGAATCTACTTGCGATATTAATGGTAGATCCCATAAATAATGCAAAGTGTATTGGGGTATTTCGCTTTGTGTGGTATATTAGCATTTGGCCTTATTTTAGTTTGGGTAATTGATTTCGGTGGGCCTTATTTCACTTTCATAAAGCGAAATAGTTAGAATTAGGGCAATCCAATCAGTTGTGTCGTGTGACGCTTGAAAACAGGCGTTGCGGTGTGCAGTATGAAACAGCTCTTTCGAATTATTCCAAACCTGCACCTGATTTCGGGAAGGAGATGTGCCATCATCATAAGGAACAGATGAGGGCAATGAAAAACAGCAAGAAACGTATTCGGTCGATTGATATACCAAAATGAAATCTAACATACAAGAATGAAATGAAATACAATTTATTTGATTGCTTAAAAATTGATACAATACCAAGTTAGATGTTTGTGACAAAGCTGCTGATCTCCAAGTGGAGATTTTCTATTAGGTAAAGGGCAGAAGCAGCACAACGAATGCATGCACAAAGAGGAAACTTAACAAGAACAATTCGCACGACACGCACACCTCAATTATGCGTGCGGTATTTTTAGAACGCGCTTTTGTAATTGTTGTGATGCTACTGCCGAAACTATGTACACATAATTTTAAAGTCTGATGACCAGTGAGTCAAACAAATGATACAAAATTAACCCTAGAATAGTAAACATCGCCTGTGAGGCGAAACAATTTTTTTTATTTTGCGATATTTCCCAATCTGTTGCTCGTATCAAAGTATGCGCTCGTGCCAACTCTGTTGAGTGTTGTACGTGTTTGTACGCAAACGTGCTTTGTTTTTCTCCATTGCATTGCCGATATATACAATATACATACATGTGTCGCTTGTAAGGCGAGGTTTACCAATAGACGTAATTTTTTTGAACAAATTTGTATTTGTGCAATTTTTGCAAAATTTGGCAAATGTGACTTAAAAATGTACTTGGAAAATCCACAAAATTAATTTTGTTCTGCACAAGTTTATGAAGTTATACGCCTTATATAATTTTTAAAATATGTTAATTAGATTTAAGGGCTGCACGAAGCAGACTTTTTTTTTACTTCGAACTGATTTTTATTAATTTTTTTAATTTTTTTGTAAAACATCTCTTCATACCATAAATTAAAATATGTGATCTACAAATATTACTGTAATATTTTTAAGATATTTTATAACAAATTGTTTTTTGTCAATTCTTGTAACCAAATATTTAATAAATACGTTTTTCTTTCTGTTTTAATATCTTTTTGTTTTTTAACGGTGAAATGTGCGTTTTTTATAAAAGTCGCCTCACAGGCGAGGTTTACCAATAAAGAGTCAAAAAATATGTTTACCATTCTAGGGTTAATAAAAAATCATAAACAGCAAATTAACTTAACTAATTTAACAATAACGATTACTTAATCATAACAAAAAATGTCAATATTTGTATATTCCCAAACAATGTGACTTCCTCAATCTGTCCTAGAGTGAAAGGGCAGGTGTCAATATGGAAGGCACTTCCTTCAACAGACCTACTAATATAGGTGGACGATATCGACCTCATCGGCTGATCTTAGCTTTAAAGTCAACAAGAATTGAAATGTATGCTTACTTTCAACAAACAAACAAACAAAGAAACGTCACTGTGCATGTGCATAGCAGCAACTTCGAGGAGCTGCTAATCGAGTTCACTTACATTGCATTAAAAATGAACACCGCGAATGACACCTTAGGTGAGTAGCGACAAAGAATTACCTTAGGAAACCGTTGCGACTTTCGTTTGGCAAAATAAACGGTCTCAAAACTCAAAACCTGAACGGGCAGCTAAGTGTAAGCACTAAAAAACGCTGATACTGCCAGTTCTGCTTATGAAACGGCCACGAGTGCCAAATCCGGTTCTTTCGAAAGAACCGGAGTTTGGGATCCTCGCTAGGAGGGCGAATGTAAGAGAGAATACAACCGCGAACTCTATGCACCGTTCCGAGATATGAATGTAGTCCGAAAAGCATCGAGCTAAGGAACACCTATGCTGCAGCCACGAGTTTCTTCGACTCCCAGCCCTCAGTCTCGAGACAAGGAAGATCAAACCTCCGTTTTAAAGACCAAACCATCGAAGATGCCAGAGCGCTTGGTCTGGATTACTTGAAGAAGCGTGTAGGGTCGCGTAGGATGGAAGGCGCCAGTGTTTTAGGTAGAGACTCTATACGGCTCTGGAGCCCATTAAGTAAAGTAAGTAAGTTATATTTAAAAAGGAAAATGCAATAAATTGCTCCCGGAAATTTCGTTTCTTTTCTTTTGCCATCTCATGTGTTGAAACCGTTACATATTCACATAATAAACAATGTAAAAGATTGCCGGGCTAGGTGACTATAATCTGTATACCTACAACTCTTTGAAGTAAAGTAAAATAATAAAAATCAAATCATGATTTGGATTGCGCGTTGCAAGGAGCACGTCTTATTTATTCGAAATGCAAAACTGAAGTGAGTACATGCTTTTGGGTTGGTGATACGATATCCGAAGTAAACATACAGGTACAGGACCTGTACGATGGCACCTTATATCGATCATGCGGCGTTATGCGTACGTACACTTCCTTCCTTTGGAGATGCCATCTCTCATCTCGATATTCCAGGAATATCGAACAAAGAATGAATTTTGACGTTGTCAGGAAAGCGGCAGCATCAGGATTTGTAACCACCCACACAAAATACAATCGAATACACAAATGTAGGGAATTTTACCTCGATTATTAAGATTCCGCCCTTGAAGAAAAACATAGCGATTGCAAAAAAAGTCGTTATCCTCTCTATCTCTTTATTTGTTCTTAACATTGACGCATTAAAGTAGGAAACTAAAAATAATGCCGAAAGTAAACTGCTAAAAACAAATTGGGTATTTAACTGAAACCCCTCTATCGCCCGCAATTGTATAAAAAATAGGTAAACGACTTTGATCCCAGAGATACAGAATCATCGGAGATTTATTTAAGCAAAAGATCTTTATTAGAAAACCATGCCTAGCACATTAAAATCTACATTTTATTATTGCATTTAATCTTCTACGGATTGAATTTGCTAATAAAAAAAAACTTGAATCACAAAAAAATGTATTCTAAAGCTCATTACTGCCACAGTTTGACGGCTTTAAAATAGAACAATTTAAGGTCATGCAAGTGCATCAATATCTTTTTACCCATCCTATCACTTACTCACCTGTATCCAACACATATAAGTCCTCCAGTACTTGTATTTGTTGGTCCATCGAGCAGCGTCATAAGAGCCGGCGATTCACATAACTGAATTTCCTTCTGGAAAATAAACCCCTCCACAGTCTCCGTATCACTTTCCGCACACCATGAGGCCCACGCAGCGGTGTGCTTCCATTGAAATAATTGTATCTTTCTTCCCACAGCGACTACCAGCCTCAGGTGTCCCCCATTGATTTTTGAGCTTGCATACAGATGACAGCCCCGTGTACGTTCAATTCGCCTTTCCTTGACCTCGTTCCGGCTTCGAATACGAATTGCCTCCTCCTGAAATTCCTTTAACCGAAAAACATGCATGCGATTGGAGTCTCGATTGGCGGCAGAACATCCACGAATAAGCAACAATCCGTGCTCCTCCAGCACACTCAATTGTCTTACGAAAAACGTCTTGTCAAAAACCAATTGTAGCGATTGATCCTCTATTTTGGTGACACAAAAAAAAAGAAGTCTAATTGCACACATAATGAGCAACAAACAAAGCACCTACCCTTTATTAAAAATGTACCATCATCGGTGGCCATGAATATGCAATCATGGCTCAATGAATCTCCTGCCAATGTCCCTCGATGCTGAAACGTCGGATAGTAACACTGCGGTTCCCATGGTGGTTTCTTGAATATCGTGCAAGGACTAGCGGACGCTATGCTGGTGGGAGCATCACCGCGTACAATAGCTTCCAATTTGAGTGCCTGCCCTATCCGAACAAATTCAATTTGTCTAGCGTCCTCCTTGAGCTTCGAAGTACGTGGCACATCGTACAGTACTTCGGAAAATGCTCGCCGATTTAACATATTCTACGGATGACATTTGTGTGGGGGTGGATTACATTTATTATCGGATAGTAAGAGATGTGTACTTACCAGTTTGCTATCGTGAACATACTCCTCGTACAGATCCTTGATGAGCATTTCAAGAGTTCGCTCACGTTTCTGTGAAAACGTCGGTGTCTGAAAAGTTGCTTTCTCCGCATTTATCAGTTTGACGAGTAGAAACTCTCGAAACATGAAAACATCCTGCAAGAATAATAAAAACTCGATAGGAAATGAGATGATCATATTACTGATACAATCTAATGGTTGATAAACTAAATACTGATTGGTTACCTAATTAACTGGAAGTTTTGTTTAATATAATTTTGCATCTGGATACACGACAGTTTTTTGAGTTGATATTTCAAATTAAAGTCAGCAATCGTTTTACATTGCATAATGCTACTCAACACCTTATGTTCATCCTTTGAGCACAGACACACCCATCAGTAGGGCATTTACACCTGACTGCGTCGAATTTTTTCAGATCATTACCACGTTTATCACGGCTTACTTAAGCCAATATCTTCCTTCACGGTAAAGCTATGATCAGGATCAAATGTATGATTAGCCTCCCACTTAACTGCATTCCTTCTGGTCCGCCGGTGGGATTAGCCAATTCGAATTCAATGAATTTGGCACGCCTGCTTATTTCCGATAAGGCCAATCAAATGCTGGTGGTGTTTCATTTGTGTGATCCAGGAGTTTTTAAGCCTACGTATTTTGCTTTTACGATTTCGATACTTGCATGCTCCCATTATTCATTGTTGTTTAATCTTTGTTTATCACATTGCATTGGTGATATCCAGTCGCATAATCGCACGGATTTGAATGTAGACTTGCGATACATAATCAATATGTTAAATGAGTCGCTAGACTCACCTGAAGGGCTAAAATTGCTTAGATGTGATTTTCTTTTGTATGTAAAAAAGGAAATCCAAATCCCAGAGCACTCAGACTCGGTAATGGTCCATTGTACTACTAGGCAACAATCTTTATTTTGATGTAGAGGTTGGAGAAACAAGGTATTTTTCGTTTCTCTCCTTTAATGGGTGGCGTATGTTGTTGCTCTCCATGGGGATTGAACCTGTACCGCACGGGTCACAAGCCAACACACTTCCCTCTACACTATCGCCACCACTGCCTAGATGTGATTTCTGCCCTTAGTCGCCTTCTACGACAAGTTCTGTTTTTTAAGTGGGGCGCTGCAGTGATGTTTTTAGCTCTATTTACTCATGGCGATGTCTTTCACGGCGATTGAAGAACAGGAACAGGACAAGACAAAGAACATGCTATCAACAAACATCTGTCCACAGCTTAGGCCAAAACGTCACTGTTCATGGCAACCACTTCAAGGTAGTTAAGGAGTTCATCTACCTAGGAGTACACATCAACTCCACAAATGACACCTTAGTGGAGATCCGGCGGAGAATTACCTTGGGAAACCGCGGCTATTTCGGTTTAGCAAAACAGATGGGTTCAAAACTCCTCACTCGAAGGACAAAATGCATGGTCTATCGAACCTTAATCCTAACATCCTAATCCTTTATGTTGAAAAATACGACTTATCAAAATGTAAACTTTTGAAATTCCGATCAACCCTTTATGAACCGTTGATATGAGAGCGACCAATTATCCGCGTCCGAACGATTATTGTTTAAGTTTGACACTTCATTCATACGACAGAATTTTTTGTTCGCGGACTGCGAATTTCAACTGAAAAACTACAAGCAAATGATATTCGGATTTATAGGTTAATTTCGAACGATTTTTTAAGTCGTCGTCGGTGGCTGGAGCGCGCCGGAATGTCCTGAATTAAGAGTAAACTTTGACAAAACGCGACAATGGCCGTTGTTGTTCGCCGAAAAAAGTTTGGGATTTGGAAATTTCTTTTTAAACCGTGCTGAACCTAGTTTTTAATATATTTTGTTGATGTAGCCCCATGATCCCGCTCTTGGAATAGTAACATTTGCAATTTTCTCTTTATAAAGAAGAAAATGTAGTCTTCTCCGCAGTTTGTGTAATCATACTTTAGCGCAAGTCGCACTCATATGAAAATTCCTTTAAGGAACTTTCCTACCTTGGATTGGAGTTAAGACTAGTTTTGTTCCAACACGAAGTCAAACTAAGGGCAAACGGATTATGTGCATTCTGCAGTAGATACAGTGTTATGCCTGAAACGCAATCACGCTTTTGGGCGTCGCGTTGAAAAACTCGCCAAGTTGAACAATAGGAAATCATAAAAACCTATCATAAAGCTGCGTTCTGCTTCAACTTCATAATGGCATTCGTAAAAGCAGAACGTAATGTTTCGTAACGTATCTGCAAGCGCCGTTTGTCAACGCGAAGGTAGAGACAAGTATGGACAAGCTTTTATTGATTTAATTTTTGGTTTAATTCAAAGATACCAGCGCACGCAACGCCTTTGTGCGTAACGAAAGCAATGCACTCGTCAAATCGTAGTTGAGCTTTAGGAATTACCGTTGCATTTTAATGCACAAAATAGGGAACTATCAGACTATTGCAACGCGCGTTTAACCAGTCGGTTTCACACCCTCAAATATCACAACAGTCAGAGGACTGTTGACTGATAGACTGAAATTCTGATAAATATCTAATATGCACATTATCTTGGTTGGTAATAACAAGTTGAGTTTGTTTGTTAGGAGTTGAATGGATAGTTATGGAAGGCATGCGCATTTGTAGGTTTGTATAAATTTCATCAATTTTACTTTTTTATTACGTCGGATAAAATCCGAGTCATGATCAGTCAAAGTTGAAGCATACGCTATAAAATCAGATACCAAATAAAGTTTGTTATTTGTGATTTGGTATTGAAAAAAAAAACATGTAAACTCTACGAACAACACCGTAGTAAAAATCTGACGAAGAATTACCCTAGATTCTGCATGGCGCCAAGTGTTAGGTGATAAGCAGGAAAAGATAACAGACACTGAATTTTTCTTAGAGTAGAAACTATTTCGGTGGATATTTCTTTGTGGGTTAATGGGATGACAGTTTCATTAGTGAAGTAAACTGGGATCTGTGTTGATAGCGACGTGTTTATGACTGCAATTGATTTGCTAAAGTGCATGATTATGCTCGTTTCTTTATCCAATTTTGCTTCTAGTCGAATGAACTTTGACTGAATGACACAGTCTGGAGTCACGTGCATGATGCCTGTGTCGTTTAACACGACTTCTTCCCGAGGTGGTCCACAGGTTACAAACACAGTGGTCCTTTCTGGTGTGATGAACATCCATGAGTTGTGGGTCCATAGTTCCTTTCATATGGTGTGTGTTAGCCTTAGTATTCTCGTAGATTTTCACTCTGGTCAGTATTGTGGAATATAAATTGATAGAGTATGAATACTGTTTCGTTGAGCGTTGGTGCCTTCTTGACATCGTCCAGTGGTAATTCGAAGTATCTTTGCAGGTTGTAGTTGATCCCTAGAATTGTCTGCTGTATGTTTATCTCACGAAATGTTTGATCACTTATCTTCTCAGGAACTGCATTTGGTTTGAGTAGGTAATACTCATCAGCATCGGTGGCCATTAGATATCCTGCCACTAAGATTTCCGTTGATGTTATGGTCATGTCCAGTTTGCTCATTGGGTCAGGTAGTATCTTCATCTTAGGGCCGAGTTTCTTCTCACACTTGTTAATCGTTTCTTCTAATGTTTTATGAGGCAAGAATTCAAACAAATGATTCCGTTTAAGATAGGCATTCAATAACTTGTTGTATTTTGTCTCGATCTCTCGCATGTAACTGAGAGCGATTAAGTATGCGTTCATCACGTGTATATTGATCTTGTTTTCATCCGTAAGTCGGTACCACGACTCCATCTTGTTGATCTCAATTAGGCCAGCGTTCAGTTTTTGTGTGAAACTGTTGATTTTCTTTGATATTCTGGACTCTGTCTCATTGATACTGGAAATTGTAGATAACATGATTTTGGTGTTGGCCTTAGTGCTTTTAATTAATTCCTTCTGATTATTGTCCAAATCTTCGATGTCATGGTATACCTCATCATTGACTCCAAATACTGAGTTAAGAACCGTTCCGAGTAATCCTCGTTTTATCCTTTGCAGATGTGTTAGCTGGAGCCGCTTGAAGATTGAATGTACATTTTTCCACTCTTCATCCATGTGATACCGCAGTTCATCGCATTGACTCTCCTTTGTCACGGCTTTGGCCCTACTGCACAGTTGAGCTATTTGGTCTCTTATCTTGTTCATATTGACTTGGTCCCGGATGATGTCTGTGGTTGGGAATAGAATGCTTGTGCGTAGTACTCCTCGTTGGATTTTAGCTGTCCCTATTTGCTCTACAAATACCCCCACCTCTGGGTTAGTGACTGTGTATTTTGACGCTACTGGTATGGCAATCAGTAATAGTATTACCAGCGCAATTGGCAGCTTCGATGGGATGGCTGATCTACGGTTTCCATATCTTGAGTTTCTTCCGGACCCGCTTGGTGCTAATGATCCTGATGCTTTCTGTTTTTGAATTCCGTCGTTCTGAGGCTTCGTGAGATTGTCTTCTATCGGAAGTAAGCATACCTTGGCAATTGGTCGTTTAAAAATTCCCTTTTCGGTCTTGACCGTTACAACTCTGGTGAGTTCATCAGCTCCATTGTGTACTTCATTGATTCTTCCCAGAGGCCATTTCGACGGTGTCAGTAAATCGTTCTTCAGCAGTACCAGTTGGCCGATCTCGAGATTCGTTGTCAATTTTTGCCACTTGTGTCGTTGTTGCACTTTTTTCACATAATCTTCGTACCAGCGATGGCAGAAGTCTTGTTTAATTTTTTAAGTAAGCATCCATCTTTTCAAGCTGCTCTGAGTCATATCCAGAATAATGTCACCCTCTGGTGTTATTAGTGCTGATCCAATGATGAAATGACCTGGCGTTAATGCATCCAGATCTTCAATGTCGTTAGTTAATGGACAGAGCCTTCTATTTGCACTAATATAGTGTTCATCTCTTCGTAAGTCAGTTTATGATCTCCTATGACACGATTTAAGTGGTATTTTACTGATTTTACTCCGGCCTCCCAGAGTCCACCAAAGTGAGGAGCTCCGGGTAGGATAAAATGAAACTGGATCCGCTTATTGGTAAGCCTTGTTTGTAGTGCATCAATAATGTTCCTTGCTTCAATAAAATTTGTTCCATTATCGCTGTACAAGTGATGTACGGAACCCCTTCTGCTGATCATTCGTCATAATGCTGCCATGAATCCGTCGTTTGTTAGATCAGACGTGAACTCAATCTGCACCGCCTTGGTTGCCATGCAGACAAACAGTGCTATGTAAGCCTTGTGCGACCTCGTACCTCGAAATTGCGAGCATCTTATGTTTATTGGACCAGTGTAATCTACTCCACAATGTGTAAACGGTCGCGAGAAGTTCACCCGTGCATCCGGAAGTTGTCCCATGAGCTGGCTTGATTCCTTAGCCTTGAATCGAAAGCATTTAACGCATTGATTTACGATAGCTTTAACAGTGTTGGTTCCTCGGATGATCCAAAATTTTCTACGGATGTGATTTAGCGTCAGTTTTACCCCACCGTGGAGAGTATCAATGTGAGATTTATTGATAATCAATGTTGTCAGTGGATGCAACGGTGACAAAATCATTGGATGTTTCTGCTCACTTGACAAATTTGCATTTTTAAGCGGCCTCCAACTCGTAATATTCCATTGGCATCGACGAATGGGTTCAGTGATGATATCGTGCTGGTTTGCTTAAATTCCATTTGTTCAAGCTAAGGTGGCTACAACTGAATTCAATAATTTTCAACAGCTATCCCCCACCAAGTGGTAAGGTAGCCAGAGCCACTCATATATTTTTATGAGTTTTAAATTCTCTGAAGGGAAGAAATTACTTTAATGATCTTAAGTAAGCTTAAGCTAATGTCAAAACCAAACGCTTACCTATCAAAAGCATCGTCAAATTGAAAAAAAACCCATAACTGCCAGTCAGACGTTTTATGTTGTGTACAAAGAGTATTAATAATGAGAGGGATTGACAACTGTCAAATTAAAATGTCCGTACGTAATGAGCCATTTCAATCCTCTCACTTGAATTCGTTCGGGAACTAAACCCACCGGGTATCAAATCAAAAAGGTTGGGTATGAGTATACAGCATTGTGAATTCGCTCCGTTGCTTAAGCTGATCTAAGGGACCAGACACAAATATGGTTGGGCCTTTAGAGGGCGAGTGGGCGCAGTGTCTCAGTAGGATCCCCACCTCTTGCAAAAGTCTGACAAACATCTAAGACTGTCATAAAAAGCTGATCAAATCTGCCGTTCGGGGCCGGCTTAAAACTGTAGGTCCATTCCACTTAGCACAAGCAAATGGTTGGAGAAGCTAGACTTTAAGCAGCCCGGTATGTGCCGCCCCTACAGAACATAAAGACGATGCTACTAAAGAGTGTTTCTACGAGCTCCTCGAAAAAACATATGAGGAATATCCTAAGTATGACGTTACGATCGTCTTAGGTGATTTTAACGCCAAAATAGGAAAGAAGGACATCGTTGGTATAGCATAATCGGAGAGCACAGCCTACACGACACCACGTCTGGAAACGGACTTAGGCTGATTAATTTTGCTGCGGGGCGTAATGTTACCATAGCTAGTTGACGATTTCCTCACCTCAATATCCACAAAGGAACATGACGGTCACCAGATCATCAAACCGTCAACCAAATTGATCATGTTGCGATCGACGCAAGGGACGCCTCCAGTATTCTAGATGTCCGAACTTTCCGAGCGGCCCACAAAGAGTCCGACCACTCTTGTAGCCAACGTAAGAATGCGGATATCCTGCACACCACAACAACGAGGAAATATTGTGAGGAGATTTAACGTTGAACGATGCTGCCAGCATCAGGTACCGAAGACCATTGGCATAGATGCCAAGAAGTCATCAGAAGCGCCACAACTGATGTGCTCGGTTTTACCAGGCCACCACCACGAACCCCCTGGTTTGACGAGGAGTGCCGGCAAGCGCATGCAGCAAAACAAAGCGAGTGTCTCGGAAACAATACCCGAACAGAGACCTGTAGAAACGAACAAGGAAATCTTGTGGTAGAGTCACAGTCGGTGCTGAGGACATGGAAAAATCATTTTTGCAGACTGCTAAACGGCGAAGACGACAGAAATTATGCTGTCAGGCAGAACGAACCATTCAGCCTGGACGATGAAAGCTAAGACTTCCGTCCACCTGACCAAAACGAAGTGGGGATAGCGATATCCAATCTTAAATCCAACAAAGCTGCTGGACCAGACGGCTTAAATGCCGAGCTTTCTATAAGGCAGCGGGAAATGACCTGGTGGAGAACATATACCAACTAGTTTCCAAGATTTGGTCAGAAAAAAGTATGCCTGATGAATGGAACCTCAGCATCGTTTACCCGATCCACAAAAAAGGAGACCCTCTAAACTGCCCCAATTATAGAGGCATCTCCTGAATACTGCCTATAAGATCATGTCTGCTGTACTGTGTGAACGCCTGAAACCATTCGTCAACGACCTGATTGGTCCCTACCAGTGCGGCCGATCAGATATTCACACTACGGCAGATTCTGGAAAAACCCCAAGAAGTCCAAATCAATACCCACCATCTTTTTATCGAATTTAAGGCCGCATATGAGAGCATCTATAGAGACGAGGTATATAGAGCCATGTCTAGTTTTGGCATCTCTGCTAAATTTGCCAGATTGTGCAGAATGACGGTGGAGAACGCCGGCTGCTCCATAAAGGTCGGAAACAATCTCACCGAGACCTTTGATGTCAAAAAATAATTTAGACAAGGTGATGCGCTGTCATGTGACTTCTTCAACATCATACTTGAGAAAATTGTGAGGGCAAGGATCTATAACTAGATGTGAATGCGGTCCAAAAAGCACCAACTTCATTGAAACCGAAAATAAGGGAATAACAGTACCCCTTTAACATAGAAACACGTGGGTTGATAGAAATGAACGTCCAGAGGGGCTGCAGTCAATAAGAGCGCAGTATACAACAAACGTTGCGGATTTCAATCCCAGCCTTGAAACGTTATTTTCTTAGTTCAAGAATCGTAATGAAGGGACACACATATGTATAGAAGGTAATCAAATGGATATACGAGTGCATTTTGTTTTGAATAATGGTTACGTGAGGAGAGAGCAGTTGACACTCGAATCATCATTAAAGTTACAAATTATGAGTAATGAATTCGGATAACACCTTTTAAACCGGACTTACTATCGTCTCCTATATAAACGCTGCCTATATGGAGAAATGTCAAAGTCTCCTAAAATCCTTTGGAATTTTCTTCCATAAACTATATCCTGTATTAGGATTGTCAATTGACAAGGGGTAATTGACTATTTCCAATTTAAGTTATTGTGAACGGACGTTTTGGGTTGATTTGGTCAATCAGAGAAAAATACGACTCACAGCAATATCAATGGGAACCGTCCGTTCACAACAAGGATCTACCGTTCACATAGCAAAATTTGGAAATAGTCAATTATCAATTGACCATCATAATATGGGTGTATATCAAATATTTGAAAATGAAAATGACTTATTTATAATCCTCGAAATATAGTAATAACTAGAAACAATCGAGTTGTTTTCGCAAACCTACTTCGGTATTCGTGTAGGTTTATTATGTTTTAGTATTGTGCAGTTTATGATGTGTAATAATGAAATTAATACAAGTTACGTAATTTAATTCTTTGGCCGGGTTTCTTTTTGTATTTTATCTCCAAGTGAAATTTATTTACAAAATCGACAGATAACATTTCTGCTTAAACTTTTCCTGTATGCAGGTGTCTACAATCAGGTGCATACACAAGCTTGGAAACGTTCCTCTCTTATTATTGAATTTGTTATCTATCAATTACTTAATATCCGTTCAGCTATTTCATATATAAAAAAAATGTCAACTTTCGCCGGTACGATAATGTCAGAACTGCTTAACTTATTTGTATGCCAATAGCTACATTAAAAAGAAATTAAAAAAAAATTCCAAAAGTTGCTCGCAACCAACTACAAAAAAATACTTACCGAAAATTCAGGTGGATTCGGTAGGGTTGGTCCAAAAGGAGGTACAGTTTCATCACAGAAAATAGCTAAACGGTAAGTGTTTTCTACTTTGGTAACAACAGCAAAAATATCTGAAAACATCTTTGCTAAGGAAAATAATTTTTTCAACATATTATAAAACTAAAGCGGAAATGTAAGGACATGGGAATAGAAAGAGTGGCATGCCAATAAGAACCCTTTCTACCAAGTTGCTAATGAATAACGAAAATCAGAGAACCAAAAAACAAACTAAATTATTCCAGAAAAGATTTTGACCTGGAAGGCCTGAATGATGACATGTCTTCTACGAAATTGGAATCAATATTGTAGCTCAAATTATACACATATTGTTGCCAAAAGGAGTTCAATAGGCGAAAGAAATATTTCGTCTTTACGAACATTCGTTTCATTCATCTTTTTATCCGCAGAAAAATATACATATTTAATAATGCGGACAATGATCCAAAGACTGGCAGATGTGTCTAGAATATAAAATCACAGCGTAAGTCATGGACTTATGCTTATGACTTAAGCTATTCATTTAGCCAGGCTACTTAAGATGTTCTAGAATGCAGCAGAATTGCCTATTAAATTAAAATTGAAGCATAAACCTATTACTATAGAACTAATTTAAAAACGTTTGACGTTGAAAAGAATACGAGTAAACTGGCTCTTAATCCACGTGGGATCAAAGTTTGTCGGTAATATTCTTTCGGTTTTCATCCGATTCTGGTCAATAAAAACAATATTCACAATATCATTACCAATGTGACGTTTCCGCTCCACCTGTCAATAAAAAAGAGTAAAGTAAAGTATTAAAAATTACAAACAGTGCCAAGGAAATTATAATTAGTGAACTAGTTAGAAGATCCTAATTTAGAAATGCCTACCTGTTGTCGGTTATCTCTGGAAAAAGGTAGGAGTGTTGACACGTGAAACATAATTTCATGTCCTTCGTACAGCGTGTACACAGAAAATTTTCCAGTCATATCACCTAGTTGACATACACATACATATATGTTTGATTGCGTTTCCTAATATAATTAACCACATTATCTACACCACATACCCTTTACATCCAAGCCGCCTCGAAAACGATCCCATCCCATTAGACGTATCCGCTCCCCCAGCACATCAAGGAAATCTTCGAAATCCTGACTAGCTTCTTCTATGGAAGAAATACGTATATACATGCAGCTGTACCGAGGTACTTTACGGGATAAATTAGTTTATTATTTCTTCCTTACCATTGCTAAGCATTTCGTCGTCACACTCTTGTCCTTGTCGCATATAAACCACTCCGAATTTGAAATTAACTGAACCTTCTTGTTCCTCTAGCAGCAAAAGATCCTTTTGTATATCAGCTGAGAATATTTCCTTTGGGTTTTTAGTGGATGCGTCTATTCCCGTGAAGTGAGTCAAAATCTGTTTTACAGTTAATTTCTGTCCTGCACTGTAGGGCAATGCAATCTTTTGTGCACCCTATAAGGGTACACAAAAAACGTAGTGTTGTAAAAAGATGCAAAATAATGTTTTTTTCTCGAAATCGTGTTCTAAGAGATATTTATGCAATTTCCCTACTAAGTATTTAGAATTAAAAATAAATAAATTCGAAGTGAATGTGTCGGTAATTTAATTTCCTTTCCCCACGATAGATCTAGAGCACAATAAAGAATGAGTACCGTCAGCACTCTCATTGGGATTTAGTTTGATATGCTGTGACAAATTAGCATACCCTACTTGAGACTCTTTTTGTTAGAAGCACGAGCACCATAACATCTTTTCCTTTTATGGAACAGCTGACAATAGAAGGCTCTTAGCCATAGGACGCTGACTAATTGGTGGAAATTTATAACACCACGACGACAATGATGAAAATGTTGAAATTCGCTTGAATTAATTGATGCGAACTTGCTATGAGAAACATATTTAACGGCCGGCGCGTTTGTTATCTATATATTTACCGCTTGACGAAGATCCAGGGTGGAAAACATGTGAGGTTAACTATAAGGGCGTCTTAATATTTTTCAAATAAGCTGTTTGCATAAATCTTTTTATATATGTATATAAATATGCAAATTGTTTGAAATGGCATTACATTTTCGCTTCGAGGGTTAAATATAATTCAATTGGAATTTTTAATTTTTAGATAAGGGTATCTCAAAGTTACGACTGAAAATAGCCAACAAAAGATATATTAAGTGGAACGTTTTGCTATGGGGGATTTATTTATAAACGTTCAGAACAGTAACATTAACTTTGGGATGGGAATGTGAAGGACAGGAATCACAAATTAATAAAGTTAATTCATTGTATACATAAATAATGTATTTTTATACCCTATTCTAAGGGTATATAAATTTTGACGCACAGTTTGTAACATACCTTAATATTGCCCGTAGACCCCTAAAAGTTACTATATTTATGATCAGCATCGATAGTAATGTCGATCTAGCCATGTCCGTCCGTCCGTCCGGCCGTCCGTCCGTCCGGCCGTCCGTCTGTCGGCAAAAATTAGGCCTTTACACTGGACTTAGAGAGCTGAAATTTTAACCATATACTCTCTAGGGTCCCGAAATAATCAAGTTTACGAATTTTCGATATCCGCCCACAGACACGCCCACAAACTCAAAAAAACAAAATTTTGGAAAAAATCGAATTTTGAGCTAGAAAGCTGAAATTTTTTATATATGATCTATGACTCCTAAAACTGCTCGGGATAAAAATTTTTCAAAATCCGCAAACTGACACGCCCACAAATAAATAATTTTTTTTTTTTTGAAAATCCAAAGTTTGAGCTAGGGAGCTGAAATTTATAATATATACTCTATATGGGCCCTTTATGCTCATGTGTAAATATTTTCAAAATCCGCCCACAATTTTATTGAAACACCCAAGTTTGAGCTAGGGAGCGTTTTTTTTGATAAAATCCTTTAAATGTTATATAACAAAATATGTAGAGCGCTCTTAACAATTCAACCATACTTCGACTTTTGTCACGCCCACTTATGAGGGATAGGAATAAGAATAGGGTATCCAACAGTTCGCCCAAGCGGACTGTAGCCCGTCCCTATGTTTAATAATTACTTTGAATTTACAGCAATAGTGAAAAAGAGCGTACGGAAACTTTTTCGCTTTTATAAGAATTGGTTTTGAATCATATTTTCTCAATAGCAATTTTCTTTATTCGTAAATAAAGAGCTCAAAAAAAATATCTTGTTCGCGTGAATAAAATTGAAATGAAATCATCGAAATTTGACTCGCTTAGATTCGCTTAGTTCACGCGAGTAAATTTATGCAAGCGAACCACAATATAGGAAATGGAGAATTTCGAATGAATTTAAGGAATTTGGTGAATTCTTGCGAGTGAGATTTGCTTACATTTGCTTGCACCGGAATCACAGCCTTAATTGATTTGTGCTTAGCTGTGTACTGAATTTCGTGCATCTTTCACCTTTGATCAACGAATTGTGTAAATTGTGAAATTCTTCATGTTCCAGTTTTTTTTTTGAATTGAATCAACTTCTCAACGCTTTTAATGTATTTGTACTTCAAAAAGCTATCTTCTAGCAAAAATGTTCTTCACAAAGCGACAAAGACCTTATACAAGTTATAATACTGTTTACATATTTTCAATCTTAGAATGCAAATTTGTTTCAAATTATAGAATAAGCTTGAGATTGTCGAATTTTTTTAGAATCGCTCCACCGGTTTTTGAGATTTAGCTATTTTTCTTATGTGTATTCTAACATTTACTCCAATTATTAAACACCCCAAAAATCATCAAAATCTTACAGGAGTTATTAAGAAGTCTTATTTTTCAAAATGTTGGCAGCTATTATACGAAAAAAAAATATATAAAAAATTTAAAAAAAATGTCATGGTGTACGCAGATATCTTCTACATATTTAGATTTAGATTTATTTGATTATTTAAACGCCACTGCACAAAGAATTAACTTATAATAACTACAATGAGAAAAAAACAATTTGATACAATCCGAACAAAAGAGATATAATAAAATAATACATGAAATAAACTAGGGACGGGCAACAGTCCGCTTGGGCGAACTGTTGGATACCCTATTCTTATTCCTATCCCTCATAAGTGGGTGTGACAAAAGTCTTAGTATGGTTGAATTGTTAAGAACGCTCTACATATAATTATAATTATAATTAGAGTATAATTTAAAGGGGTTTATCAAAAAAAAAACGAAGCTTTGGTAAAAAAACGCTCCCTAGCTCAAACTTTGGTTTTTCAATAAAATGTTTTATTTAATTGTGGGCGTGTCAGTAGACGGATTTTAAAAAAAAATAACACATGCGCATAAAGGGCCCCTAGAGAGTAAATATTATAAATTTCAGCTCCCTAGCTCAAACTTTGAATTTTCAAAAAAAAAAGAAATTGTGGGCGTGTCAGTAGGCGGATTTTGAAAATATTAACATATGAGCATAAAGGGCCCCTAGAGAGTGTATATTATAAATTTTAGGGCGGATATATGTGAAAATATTTACACATGAGCTTAAAGGGACCCTAGAGAGTATATTATAAATTTCAGCTTCTAGCTCAAATTTTGGTTTTTCAATAAAATTGTTTTATTTAATTGTGGGCGTGTCAGTAGGCGGATTTTGAAAATTGTATACCCCGAGCAGTTTTTGGAGTCATAGATCATATATAAAAAATTTCAGCTTTCTAACTCAAAATTCGATTTTTTCCAAAATTTTGTTTTTTTGAGTTTGTAGGCGTGTCTGTGGGCGGATTTCAAAAATTCGTAAACTTGATTATTTCGGGACCCTTGAGAGTATATGGTTAAAATTTCAGCTCTCTTGGCCCAGTTTAAAGGCCTAATTTTTGCCGACAGACGGACGGACGGACGGACGGACATGGCTAGATCGACATTACTATCGATGCTGATCATAAATATAGTAACTTTTAGGGGTTTACGGGCAATATTAAGGTATGTTACAAACTTCGCGTCAAAATTAACATACCCTTAGAATAGGGTATAAAAATGCCATAAATTGAAAGGACATAAAAGAAATAAAGGGTTTTTCAATAAGAGCGCTACAAAATAAATAAAATAAAACAAAAACGGTTTTGGATATCAATGAAATTCTGTATTCCTGTGAAAGTATGTTCGATGCCATTATGTATGGAATTCGATTTCTTTTGCATGGCCACCACGGGCACGCTTGCAGAAGTCCAGACGCTGAACCCAATTTTCGACGGTGAACTTTTGTAGCGCTCTTATAGAAAAACCCTTTATAAATAACTTTTATTAAGACCACGAAAATGTTCAAAACATTCAAAAAATGGCTGTATTCGACCTTATTCCTAAATGAATCGGAAGACCGTTCCAGAGTCTAACAGCATAAATGAAAAATTGTCTGATAGATTTTTTTTTTTTTTATAATGAACACGCACTAAAGGGGTTGGGACCCTTATAATGTATTAGCTACACAGCGCGGGCGTTAAAGAAATTAGGGTGAGAAGAAAAGGAGAGATGCCGATGCACGTTGGTTTTGAATGTTTGTAGGTTATAATGTGAAGGAAAAACAATACGTGGAAGAGTGTTCCACATTCGTGTTGTACGGCTGAGGAAAGATTCTGTGTACTTCACTGTACGTCCGAACACAGGCTTGAGGGTGAACTGATGAGCATTCCTTGCATGGCGGGTATTGCGGTTGAAATGTTCAAGGGGAGGAATGCAACTGGCTATTTCGTTTGACCACTTATGGTGGTAATAACGATAAAATAACGAAAGGCAGGAGACATTACGACGATGACTAAGAGAGTTAATCGATCTTATTTATTTTATTTATTTTATTTTATTTTATTTATTTCAATCTTTGTTTCATCGCGATCTCGCGATGTCTCGGTCGCCAATGAGTTTTATCGCGCGTTTTTGGATCCTGTCTAGTAGCTCCAAATAAGTTATTGGTGCACCGGACCAGATATGGGCGTTGTACTCGAGTTTCGGGCGAATAAACGCCTTATAAATTGTAGCCAGATCAGAAATATTTCTTACAACGCTTAAGGAAGCCTAGATATTTCGAGGCGTTCTTGGCGACATCGAATATATGGTCATTCTAACGAAGGTTGTCATTAACACACATACCGAGAATGGAAAGTCTTTCGGTTTCAGCGATGCAAGTGCCATTCATAGATAATGGCAGTGTGTGTGGGTTTTGCTTTAATGACAGGAGACAGCATTGTGTTTTGGAAGCATTAAATTCCACTCTATTGGTTTTACCCCACTGAGTTATGCTGTTAAGATCGGAATTTAATGAGCTTAACATACGTTGCCGTTCCAGTTCCACACCCGAAGATGAGGGGCGTGACCCAAGAAACGAATATGAGAAGCTGAGGGTACTGTCATCAGCAAAGGAATGGATTGGATTAGAAGTAACAGACAGTAGATCATTTATAAAAATGAGAAAGAGAGTCGGGGACAGAACACAGCCTTGGGGGACAACAGGATTTATTTGGTGAGTTGCAGACTTGAAACCGTCCAAAACAACTTGAATTGAACGGTCCGAAAGGTTATTTCTAATCCAATGAAGAAGAGTATCATCGATTCCAAATGCAAGCCTTTTCGACAAGCTCTCTTGATGCCAAACTCTGTCAAATGCCTATGAAATATCAAGCGCAATAATCTTACTTTCACCACCTTGATGAAGAGATTGGTTCCACTTTTCGGTTAGATATGTCATCAAATCACCGGTGGACCTGTTGCTGCGAAAACCATACTGCTGGTCATTAAGAAGTTTTTTGGTACAGGCTGAACAAATGCTGTTTTCCATCTTCCCGGGAAGAGTCCTGAAGAATAGGGCAGATGGAAAAGCTTACGCAATGGTTTTGCCAGCGAAGAAGAACACCTCTTCAGACCGATAGGGGAAATACCATCTGGACCAGCGGATTTGTGAACGTCAAGATCTTGAAGTACTCTAGCCACTGTACGAGTGCGATAGTGGATTGGTGCCATAGAGAATTCTACGCGTTCGAGTACAGGGGGAGACAAAGCACAATCTGGGAGCGTTGAGCTGACTGCAAAGTGAGCAGCAAGCAGTTTGGCCTTATCTGTAGAGCTGACAGCTGGAATGTCGTTGTAAATGAGTGTCGGGATAGATGACGAGGCCGAATTCTTGATGTTTTTAACAAATGACCAAAAACTTTTACTACCAGTGGGACTTTGTAATATTTTTTGCCTCAACTTTTGGTCATAGGAGAATTTGACACGATTAATGTGGGCATTGCAGTCATTTCTGGCTCGTTTAAACTTTTTACGGCTTTCCTCAGATGGGTTGGCTTTGAATAGCCGAAAACTTACCTCTTTTAACCTGATATCCTCTTTGCAGCTCGAGTCACACCACGCGTTAACCTTGGGTTTAATCCTGTTAGGGATAAAAGAACAAGAAACAAGTCCAATGTGTTGGCAGTTTGGCTGCTAATGTCCGGTATTCGTGTCAGCTCATTTACAAGCTGAGTCAGGTTATTTACCTCAGCAAAGATCTCGACGTACCTTCCTTCGGGTGTTGTCTGACCAGAATGTCGAAGCCAGCTTGAATTGTGCATATTGAAGCCCCTAATAACGATTTCAGAAGGAGGATGAAGGGTCACAATTCTTGTAATGGAATCAGACAGGGCATCAAACTTATTATAAGTTGAATGTCTGTCCAGGTTGGGGCTTCTGTAAATAAAACAGTAGTGGATTAATTGCCTACGGACATGGAATTTTAGCCAAATGGAATTAAATTCTGGATTGGCACATTGGCCATATTGAGGCTGAAGTTGGTATAGGCTACGTCACTACGTATTTAAACGGCGATACCGCGATGGGGAAAGAATAATGGCACTAAGTTGTACCAAGGTAGACTAAACTATGTTAAATCAGAGCCAACGCTAACCTGGGTTTCACTAAGTGCCAGATCTGATAGATGTCAAGCAAGTGTGCAGCAGAGATCTTATAACCATTAGATGGGTGGGATTAGACAACGTTATCTTTGTGAAAACATAATCAGGGTTGCTTCCAATTAATTGTTTTACAAATTAGAGCTCACGACCGATAGTTGAAAAAAGCTACAAGACTGCACCCAAGTATCTTAGGTTAGGTTAGGTTGGGGTGGCTGTCAGCCTAAGACCAACACACTTCGACCAATGTTAGGTCCCATGTGATACCACACGGATCTAGGGGTTTCTTTCACTACTCGTTAAACCATTTGGATCTTCTAATGAAGCGCCATAGACTTCTAACGTCAGTGTTATCCAAGTCACTTAGATCATTAAGCAAGAAATCTCCCAGATGGAGACTAGTTTTATGAGAGAGAGCAGGACATGTACAAAGAAGGTGAGGTGTAGTACCCTCCTCCTCCCCGGCCATGCAGCTTCTGCAGAAGTATTTTGAATAAACGCCAAGCCTCGATGCATGCCTGCCTATCAGACAGTGCCCTGTAATGGCACCTATAGTGGAGCTATGCAGTCGGTTTGTGAGATTAGACTCTTAGAGCGTCACAGGTCCAGCTTTGGCCTCATATGCTAAGTCGCTAGACATGTATTACTACTTGTCCACCTAAGGTTTGTTCTCTCGATTGCGGATAGCTTGAATAAAAGTTTGCAAGTTGCGATTGGTATATCCAGAAAACCCTTTTCAGGTAAAAGAGGTAGTTTGGTTCCCTTTTTGGCGAGTTCATCTGCCATACAGTTTCCTGGAATGTCTCTATGCCCCGGCACCCAACAGAGAGACTTAGATTTACCCTTTCGGAGAAAACGATCCATCACTAGTTTTTGACCCATCGGTGTAGAAGTGGATCGATTTATCTTCCGCAAATACAGCGTCATCCCAGAATGATCTGGAAGGAATAGTGACTTGGAAGTTCTTTCCGAACTGTAGTTGGGAAATGGTATAGTCTATGTTTCCTGGTAGATACTCAAATGAGTCCAGAATGATCGAGTGGCCAATATTATTGTTTACCCACTGCGAGGCAGCTTTTAGGCGGACGGCAGAACAGGCCGTTCTTTGCCTGCTAAAAATGTCAAGGGGTATCAGATGAAGCAGAATATTTAGTGCTGCGGAGGGGGTGGTTCGGAGTGCTCCGCTTATGCACATATGAACGGTGCGTTGCATTTTGCCGCATAGGCAATCACCCTAGAGCCCTCCCCTTCCAGGTATATCAGTAGTTAATTCACTGCCCAGTTCCAGAGAAGGGGGATAATCCGACTTGCGAGCAGTAGATTGATCAATTCACCAAACGAAACATCCACATTCAGTTCTGTTAGTGCATTTGCGATTGCAGATGTGTTTACATTGTTAAAGGCACCTTCTATATCTAGGAAAGCAACCATAGTGTATTCCTTATGATGAAGGGAGTATTCAATAGTGCGTACCAGAGACTGAAGGGTGGTTTCGACCGACTTACCTTTACAGTACGCAGTTGAGCCGCAGACAGAAGTTGCGTATTAATATTGGTACGGAGATGGATATCAATCAGTCGCTTCAGCGTTTTAAGGAGGAATAAAGATAGGCTAATAGGTCAGAGGTCGTTTGGACCGGCATGGGAGTATTTCCCGGCTTCGGGTATAAAGACCACTTTCACTTCTCTCCAAGTCTCAGGAATATATGGCAGATTCAAACAGCTATTCAGAATCATCTCAAGTGCTGGTACGATGATATCCGAAGACACTTGTAGTCCGGCAGGTATTATGCCGTCTGATCCTGCAGACTTGAAGCGCTAGTGCCCAAAGCAGCTTGCCCCTTGTAATCAGACTTTGAGAATTAGTTACCTGTGCCAGTGACCAGTTCAGGTTACTATATCCGGTAATGTTTGAGCTACCTGGGAAGTGGGTATGAAGTAGCAGATTGAGCGATTCCTCTCTAGATGTCGTCCAAGTATCTCACGGGACTCTAAAGTGATATGATCGTATCTCCGAAGGCTAAAAACAAATCGCATAGTCGCAGTCAGCTAAAATCTCACAGCAATGAGAGCTTTTGTCAGCTCAAGTTTGACTTTTGTGTGTGATATAGATTTAATGACAGATAGTCCACGAAGCGATGCATAGATCTTAAAAACAGCACTAGCAATGTGGCCGTTCAACGTCAATCATATATTAAAACATAGGGACGGGCTACAGTCCGCTTGGGCGAACTGTTGGATACCCTATTCTTATTCCTATCCCTCATAAGTGGGCGTGACAAAAGTCTAAGTATGGTTGAATTGTTAAGAACGCTCTACATATTTTGTTAAATAACATTTAAAGGATTTTATCGAAAAAAACGAAGCTTTTGTAAAAAAAACGCTCCCTAGCTCAAACTTTGGTTTTTCAAATAATTTTTTTTTATTTAATTGCGGGCGTGTCAGCAGACGGATTTTTAAAAAAATAACACATGCGCATAAAGGGCCCCTAGAGAGTAAATATTATAAATTTCAGCTCCCTAGCTCAAACTTTGAACTTTCAAAAAAAAAAAAAATGAAATTGTGGGCGTGTCAGTAGGCGGATTTTGAAAATATTAACATATGAGCATAAAGGGCCCCTAGAGAGTGTATATTATAAATTTTAGCTCCCTAGCTCAAACTTTGGATTTGCGAAAAAAGTTGATTTTAAATTGTGGGCGTGTCAGTGGGCGGATATATGTGAAAATATTTACACATGAGCTTAAAGGGACCCTAGAGAGTATATTATAAATTTCAGCTTCTAGCTCAAATTTTGGTTTTTCAATAAAATTGTTTTATTTAATTGTGGGCGTGTCAGTAGGCGGATTTTGAAAATTGTATACCCCGGCAGTTTTAGGAGTCATAGATCATATATAAAAAATTTCAGCTTTCTAACTCAAAATTCGATTTTTTCCAAAATTTTATTTTTTTGAGTTTGTGGGCGGGTCTGTGGGCGGATTTCAAAAATTCTTAAACTTGATTATTTCGGGACCCTAGAGAGGATATGGTTAAAATTTCAGCTCTCTAGGTCCAGTTTAAAGGCCTAATTTTTGGCAATAGACGGACGGACGGACCGACGGACATGGCTAGATCGACACTACTATTGATGCTGATCATAAATATAGTAACTTTTAGGGGTCTACGGACAATATTAAGGTACGAGTATGTTACAAAATATGCTTCAAAATTAATATACCCTTAGAATAGGGTATAAAAAGACTCCAAGGTTTTTCACTAGTATGCCATTCAACTGGTTGAGTTTAATTGAATGATAGGTAGATCACAGAGATGGAATTGGTTGTTTGAATATCGGAAACCCTTTTTTTATAGCCGACTATAACACGAAGGCCATCATTTATTTCCAATTGGATACCTAAGGTAAAACTGAAAGTCATCTGCATATAAGTATATGATGGAGACAATTTGACAACACGGAAAGTAAATCGTTGATAAACATGGAGAATAACCGATGACCCAAAATCGATCGTTGGGGAACGCCACATGGGACAGGAAGAAGAGAGGAGACAATATTATTGAGCGAGACAGCTGGGACCCGGTTAGTTAAATATAACCGGATACGGTTTTTGTAAGATAAAGGAATTTGAATTTTGAGGTAAGTTAATTAGAAAGAATTTACGGATTCGCATTATCAAAAGCATTCGAGAAACCTAACAAAGCAACCAGAGTTACTTTATCTGTATCCATGGCGTTCCGAATGTCTTGAGATACTTAAAAAGTGCGCATATAGAACTGTATGCACAGCGGAAGCCAAACTGAAGGGGTGTAAGGAGTCTCCTATTCTCCAGATAGTATTTTATGCCAGAGCTTCAAATAAATTCAAAAACTTTGGATAGAAACGGGAGGAAAGCGATAGGTCTGTTCTCAGTAGGAGTTCCTTTTTTGGGCTAGGTATAATTCTGGCTCGTTTTCATGGGGAGGGATAATTAGATGTCATAAGGATAGTATTGAAAATATGTGTAATATGACTGAGGATAATAGGGAGAACTATTTTAACAAAGTCAGGGTGTATATTGTCTAGTCCTATAGATTTACGTTTAATACCAAAAATCGCTGTTCCAACTGAATATGCGTCAACTCGAGATATTGCAAAAGTGTCATCATGTTTGTTATAGGAGGAGCTGCTATTTCGTGGAGTTGAGTTCTCAAACTTTTGATTTAACTCTAAATTGATGTTATCGTTAACGAAATAACGAAAATAGTTTTATTACGCAATCCAATTTCATGCACTTTGTTTCCATAGAAACTTGGATATCCAATCAGAAGAAAATTTGAAAACAACATTTATCCAGCCCGTTGCTAAGAGGCGAATCTTCTTCTCCCTCCCTCTATCGACCAATTGCACGTCCCTTCTTTCCAAGGTCATGGAAACGCTGATTAACCGTCGTTTATGCAAATACCGGATATGTACCTGGTATTCTGTAACCTGGACAGAAGTCCCTCAATGCGTGACAGTGTGTAAGCGTCCTTTTTCGTCATCGCGTTTACCTTCCTGGAGCCCAGTCAGTATATTTTTGCCGGGTTTTCTTACCAGGACCAATGGGAATCTTTTCGTCTTCCACCTCGATGACAGGCTGTTCGAGTTAGTTTAGGCTTACCCAATGCCAATGCCGTGAATGAGGGAAACGACAGTTTGATCTGCGCCAGCTGGCGTGATTAAGCTGATGCGAGCGCCTGGGCTCGGATGTCGCGATGGCACGTCGAGTTCGCTGATCACGTTCGGAGCGACTCCAAAAATCTACTCAGAAATAAAGTGCTTGCTGCAGGCTTGGCACAACGAACAGCTATAGTGTTTGAGACATGCTACCGCATGAGATAGTGGTTTTGAATCGTCTCTCTATAAGCTGTTGATTTCCGTCGGCTGTTTTAATGTAAAGAATCATTTTTGTCATTGATATGTGGTGCCTATATATGAAATCGAACGCTCCTTTTCCTAAGCAGATTCAAAAATGTTTTTCTCGCTAAACCTAATAATTTTTTTTATAGTTCCTGCTGTTGCTTACAGAAAGGACCACTTCCTCGCCAAAGTTTCTGTTTCTTGCTTCAGTGTATTCCTGAAGCCTTTGGTGAAGACTTTTTCATGCCAAATAGGGGTTTCTTTCACCGTCGGCTCCCGCTTCAGCATTTGAAGTTGGTCGGTTTCTGTTACGACATGAGAATAGTGGGACTCCAAAGGCAAGTAGCTCCTGGAGGTCCCCGTGGTCCGCAGGTTCTACTTATTCTCCGGCTTGCTTTTTTGTGGAGTGATTTCCCGGAGGACTGCGATATAGCAGCGGAAGGCTCCCAGATGCCGCGCCGAACTTTAGGTTCTCCGGGCAATTGGGTACAGTGAAAGTCGTCCTCCTGCTGCCCATCATACGTCTTATGATGTATGTGTTCGTCGAGTTCTATAACGTGGCGTTTGAATTTAATGTCTCTACCCGTTAAATGTTTTTCTGCTCGTCGACATGACCGTGAAACAGCGCTGTAACTCCAGCCGTCCACTTCACGTGGTAGCAATTGTAAGAATTATGGTTGTTCATTCAAAACAACGCAAAGGAAATTGATGTAAACAAAACCAAAAACGGGAAAATTGTGAGATACCACATACAAAACCAGGTTAAATTATAAATTTCTTGACAACACAATGTCAATGTGTCTTTCACACTCTCTATATCCCATTTTCAGTCCAACTATGCTTGTCAATAATGTGGAATAATAAGAGAAAATATAGAAAGAAAAACCTGAATAAATAACATAATATACTTACAGGCGCTGGCCTGCCCAAAGAAAAAATCAAAAAATACAAACTGGATGAACTGAAACTCGTGGCTTCAATGGCACAGTGGAAGAGTGCTCGCCTGAGAAGCAGCTGGTCCTAGGTTCGAATCCCAGTGGAAGTAAAAATGGATTTTCGGGATAAAAAGGAAAAAACACAGATCAGTACCATAGAAAAAAGGAGTCTGATGATCGGTTGTGGCAAACCGTGAAACAGCGCTGTAACTCCAGCCGTCCACTTCACGTGGTAGCAATTGTAAGAATTATGGTTGTTCATTCAAAACAACGCAACGGTCTTTAATGTTTTGTAGTACATATAATGTGTACCAAGTCCCGTTCGTATCAGAAAGACTAAATATCAGTCTCTCTTTCCGTCTTCCTGATCATTGTAGCGTGTTCCAGGCGGAAATCATGGCGATTAAGGAAGACCTGTCGTGGCTGAAGAGAAATGTGATATCTGCTAAGGACATCTGCATTTTCTCGGATAGTCAAGCCGCGCTAAAGTCCCTGGACTCAGTCTCTCCAAATTCCATCGTAGCCTTAGACTGCCGTTCATCTCTGCAGGAGATGGCAGAGCAGTTTAATATTCACCTCTGTTAGGTGCGGGGGCATAGAGACATCCCAGTGAATTGTAGGGCAGACAAACTCGCCAAAAACGGAACCGCATTACCTCTTCTACCTGAGAAAGGTTTTATAGGTATGCCTATCGCTACTTGCAAACTTATCTTCAAGCTATCCGCAGTCGAGAGTACAAATCTCAGGTGGACAGGTAGTGATATGTGTCTAGCGACTAAGCAAATCTGGGCAAAGCTGGATCTGCGACGCTCTTTGAGTTTGATCTCACTCAACCGACTGCACATTGGCTCTGCCATAGGCGTCATTACAGGACACTGTCTAATAGACAAGCACGCATCAAGGCTTGGCGTTTACTCAAATGACTTCTGCAGAAGCTGCAGGGATGAAGATGAAGAATAGACTACGTCGCGTCTCCTCTGCATAATGTCCTACACTCTCCCATAAAAGAAATCTCTACCTAGGAGCCTTCTTCCTCAATGAACTCAGTGACTTAGCTAACACAGATGCTAGAAGTCTATCGCGCTTCATTAGAAGCTCCAAATGGTTTTAGCGAGTAGGGGTCGAAACTCCCGATCCATGTGGCATCACAACGGACCTCATTGGTCTAAGTGTTTTGGCTTTCAGCTAGCAGCCACTTTAACCTAACCTTAACTTAACCCGTTCGTATGGTCGGTTTCTAATTTTTATTGTAAAAGTCGTCAAAGCTCTCATGAGGCAGTTGTCTTCGGTCCGTTAGAGTTAATAAACCAGAAAATAAAATAACTCTATTTTTATTTTCTTTCACAAAGTCCCTTGCATCTTGTTTTTCTGACTTAAAAGTAAATCGCTGTGTTCTGTATTGATGTTTTTGTTACTGAAAAAAAAATATAAAAAAACATTGAACATCCGTTTTTTACCGCAAAAAATAAAGTAGGTACTTGTATATCTAGTATTGTCCAATTCAAAAAAATAAGTAAATATTTAAGCAAAGAAATTGTGGTATATTTCCTACATTATATGATAGGCGAAAAGTGAAATGCCAGTTTTTTCTGGTGGAATATTGTTCGGGCAAAGATCAAAATAAGGCTGATAGTTATGCAAGATGTTATGTGGGCGGAGAGGGTATAGAACCACTCTAAAATTTTCTATCAAAGGACGAATGATTGAATGGAAAAGTCAGAATATGATTGAATACCAATACACTCGAAATGTTACAGCCTTGCACAGCGACAGCGGTCCTAGGAGTATTAATCAATATTAAAGAATTTAAACTTGTTTTCTATTTTAACAAATTATTCTCCCGATTCTACTCTTTTTCTCAGTAAAAGAGAAAACCACGGCCAAACTGTCATTACACATTGATATGATAATGAAGAATTTGTTCAATTCAAAAATGCGTGTAAAAACGTTTCTACGACCCAGTCGTGCACTTTATTCTATCAAACATCAGCAGTCAAATGTGGCAACTATTGAACAACTTGCAGATACGCCTGTTTATTTTAACAAAAAGCATATTTAAACCCAAAGTAGCGATCCCAGCTGGACATGAACGAGTCACCGCACTTAAGCAGTCCTTTTTTTAGCTCCTCTAGTCATTATACAAAAATTTCTTCAATTCAACTAAAAGCTCTTTACTAAACTCACCTGTTTCCTGAACAATATAGCCCTATACAAAGGATTTCCAGAGTCCTGTGATACAACCGATAAAAAATATGGATTCTTCTCTACATCAATGCCCACATAGTTCTGGTGCACTGAAAAAGAAAAAAAAGAAAACTTAATCAGAATCCATTAAACATTATTGATTTGGGACTATTGTCCTCAACTTATCGAGTTGTCAAAGTGATTCAACTTACATTTTCCCAAAAAATATTTGAAATACCATCTCGTCTGGTGTTCCGGATTTTCAAGAATAGGCGTACTCGGAGACCCAAATACCTGTAAATTCCAAATCGAAAATTAAATCTCAGATACAAAACAGAACAAAAATGAATGATTTCTTTGTAGAAGGATAAGGCTACGCACTTGGAATACACGATTTAATGATTCGATAAGACGAATCCGAAAAGAGAGAATGTGAGTAGCTAAATGGGATATTTTTAGATATTACGAGTATGTTTGCTTCGCAAGTGAATATGAAGGGTGTTCTGTTAACGGTGTCTCTGAATCCAGGTAAGGCGTTTCTAGAATCAGATGTTCGATATAGATATTCAAATAGATATTGTCTGTTAGAATCCAAACGTACTTAAAGGCAAGCTAAAGCGCCCACAAAAACGATGTACATGCTCGGAAACAGTAGGTACCCTTATTTCTTTCCAGTTAAAGAGCCTAACAATATTGCCGTAACGCGCTTGTTACTTTTTCATGAACACTAATAAAAGTATTTTTGTTATCAAGCAACTACCTCAGGTTGGTGAAAAGACAGTGACATGTTCCGTCAGAGTTACATATATGTTAGCTGTTGTGTTGTGACTTATCAGATGGAACTGATGTTTAATTTCGAGTAAAGAATACGAAACTCTTGTCTTTGTTGAGGTTTCATCCTTTGTTTGCGAAATTCAACAATTAATCAGAATCCGTTTTTAATTAAAAAAAAATGTTTAAGGGAATGAAACAGCAAATGACTTTTCCAATTAAGTAGTTCCTGGAAATATGTCGAATATTGTTGAAGGCGAAGGTTTCTCATTGATTTTTAATTATTGATTTAATTTTACATAAATAGTATAATTTTTTTTACAGCCAGCTCTCGCAGGGCTTAAGGGATAAAGCATAAAGATTATAAGAATGGTTAATTCAAATGCCCAGTCATGTGGCTGCCGGAAGAGTTGCAAGTAATATCAGGAAAAAACTTTTGAACTCTTTGCTATCTAGAACAAGTAAAGTTTTAAAAATGCTTCCATGACCTTTCCGCAAGAATAGAAATTTGAACAATTTAAACGTAGAATTATTTCTTATCGCTGTAGGCTCGCCTTTTCTCAGAGACGAAATTGAAAAAAAAAAAACATAGGGACGGGCTACAGTCCGCTTGGGCGAACTGTTGGATATCCTATTCTTATTCCTATCCCTCATAAGTGGGCGTGACAAAAGTCTAAGTATGGTTGAATTGTTAAGAACACTCTACATATTTTGTTAACATTTAAAGAATTTTATCAAAAAAAAACGAAGCTTTTGTAAAAATACGCTCCCTAGCTCAAACTTTGGTTTTTCAATATTTTTTTTTTATTTAATTGTGGGCGTGTAAGTAGGTGGGTTTTGAAAATATTTACACGTGAGCATAAAGGGCCCCCTAGAGAGTATATATTATAAATTTCAGCTCCCTAGCTCAAACTTTGGATTTTCAAAAAAAGTTTTTTTTTTAAATTGTGGGCGTGTCAGTAGGCGGATTTTGAAAATACTTACACACGAGGTTAAAGGGCCCCAGAGAGTATATATTATAAATTTCAGCTCCCTAGCTCAAATGTTGGTTTTTCAATAAAATTGTTTTATTTAAATGTGGGCGTGTCAGTGGGCGGATTTTGAAAATTTTTTCTCCCGAGCAGTTTTAGGAGTCATAGATCATATATCAGCTTTCTAGCTCAAAATTCGATTTTTTCCAAAATTTTGTTTTTTTCGAGTTTGTGGGCGTGTTCTGTGGGCGGATTTCAAAAATTCGTAAACTTGATTATTTCGGGACCCTAGAGAGTATATGGTTAAAATAATTTCCAGCTCTCTAGCCCCAGTTTAAAGGCCTAATTTTTGACAACAGACGGACGGACGAACGGACGGACGGACGGACATGGCTTGATTGACATTACTATCGATGCTGATCATAAATATAGTAACTTTTAGGGGTCTACGGAAAATATTAAGGTATGTTACAAACTATGAGTCAAAATTAATATAGCCTTAGAATAGGGTATAAAAATATCATATTCCATTTGGATGAGTCATTCCAAGCTAGGAGCTAGAAAGCATTCGAGAGTTACAACTTTTCTCAGATATCAGCTTAGATCTCCGCTTCTGGACAGGGGATGAAGCATTTTCCCGCTTTAAAAAGTAGCCTATGTCCATTGTCAGGCTCTAGACTATCTGCGTATCAAATTTCATTTAAATCAATGCAGTAGTTTTGGCGTTAAATCGAGACAGACAGACAGACAGACAGAGTTACTTTGGCTTTTATAATATTAGTATGGATTTTCGTTCATTTGTATTCCATATTATATATATTCGCCATACAAATTCACTGATTTTTTCATACAATTTATTAAGCCGATGTTTTCCTTTTTTTTCATTTGACACTATCGGCTACTCAAGAAGTTTTTGGTTCTTTTGCTGAGCACCGGGCTCTCCATAAATAAAATTGAGTCACCAAATTTTAAAGTTTAATTTGCAAGGAACAAACATATTAAGTTACATTTTAATGCCTTTGCTAAATAATATTTGCATTCTATTACTACTTCATAGCGCCTATTCGTTGCATATCTACATAATTTGCAGATCTCTATTTAATTTATCTTCAAACATTGTTCATAACGGTTAGATTTCGAATGCGCATATTGCAGTTTTCCTTGGAACGATTTGTTTGGCTTCGTCGACATTTTTTTTTAATATAGACAATTAAGTTGCAATGATTTTTTTTAGTCGTAGAACGTAATTTATACCAACACTAATTTGCTTGTTAAAGATTTTTAATAAGAAAACTAAAGGAATCTGTGCGTATAGAAACACTAGCAGCAGCCGCTACAATCCAAACGATCAAAGACGATCCGACCCGTAACCGCATTGAAGGGAAAATAAGCAAAAAATCATCTTCCAGCTGATAAAACTTAGGCTTTGCATTTTTAAGTGAGTGGATGACTGAATTTGTTTAGACACCTTATATTCGATATTTGATACTTTTTCAATAGCTCTTCCTTCACGGAAACGGGTTCCCAAAACTTCAAATCTTTGAAATTGAAAAACAAAAGCACTGCATTTGAATTAATAGCACTCCCGCTTCAATTTTCGCATTGATTTCCTGAATGCCTGAAAAAGACAAATTTTCAAAATGAAAATGCTTTTTCAGCGAATTTCCAAATTAGCTCACTTTGACCCTAATGAAAATGAAGTTTACTAAATGGCCCCTATATTTTTAAATCTTAAATAAATAACTAACATCGCAAAAAAAATGTCTTAACTTTCTTTCCTCTGTTGTTGTTGTTATGCTTTAGGTTTAATAAATTTATTATATTCCTAATTAAAACTAAAAAATGACTGCGTTGTGCCGTATGCTTTTTTAAAATCTGCTCCTGTTTTTCCTTATATACCTACCTACTTCACTTTTTTAAATAATTCTACTCCAGGCCTTTTTCAGATGTTGCTTCGCTAAACCAAGGTTTTCTGAGCCAGAGAGTTTATAAGATACTTTAAGAAAAACAATACTGGCAAGCTAATTGAACTTCAATGAATGTATATTTTGTTTCTAATGTAAGAACGTCGATGTATGAAATACACTGGCAAAAATAGTTAAGTATCTCTATATCCCCCCCACGAGTTTGGCATCAAGCTCTCTTGTCGAAAATGAGTGCATTTTTAATCGATGAAATTCTTCTTCAATGGATTGGAAATTACCTTTCTTACTTCTAATCCAATCCATTCCTTCGGTGATGACAGTAGCCTCAGCATATTCGTTTCTTGGGTCACTGCCATCTTTTTCCGGTGTGGAACTGGAACGGCAACGTATGTGAAGCTCATTAAATTTCGATCTTAACAGTATAACTCAGTGGGATACAACCAATAGAGTGGAATTTAATGCTTTTAAAAAGCAATGGTTTCTTCTGTCATTAAGGCAAAAGCCACACCCATTGCCATTATCCATGAATGACACTTGCATCGTTGAAACCGAAAGACTTTCCATTCTCGGGGTGTGTGTTCAAGACAACCTCCCATGAAATGAACACATATTCGAATCGCCAAGAACGCAGCGATATGTCTAGGCTTCCTTAAGCGATGTAAGAAATATTTCACCTCTTCTGATCTGGCTTCAATTTATAAGGCGTTTATCCGCCCGAAACTCGAGTACAACGTTCATATCTGGTCTTGTGAACCAATTACTTATTTGGAGCTACTTGACAGGATTCAAAAACGCGAGATAAAACTCATCGGCGACCGAGATATCGCGAGATCGATTGACTCTCTTAGTCATCGTGGTAATGTCAGCTGTCTTTTGTTATTTGATCGGTATTTCCACCATAAGTGCTCAAACGAAATAGACAGTTGCATTCCACCCCTGGCACATTTTAACCGTAACACCCGCCATGCAAGGAATGCCCGTCATTTCACTCTCACGCCTGTTTTCGGATGTACAATGAAGTTCAAAGAATCTTTCCTCAGCCATATAACACGAATGTGGAATAATCTTCCACGATCTAGTTTTCCTTCACACTATAACCTACAAACATTCAAAACCAGGGTGCATCGGCATGTCTCCTTTTCTTCTCATCCTAAATTTTAATTTACTTAACGCCCGCGCTGTGTGGCTACTGTGTGATAAGGGAGGGTACTAAAAATTCCCTATAGTGCGCGAACAAAAAAATCACATTCGTGAATTATTCAATATCAAATACGTATCCTTGTTATTGTAGGTTCGATGCAGTAGGTGGCTGCACTCGCTAGCAGCAAATGACGATTTTCCATTATCACTGTATGTCATTTAGTACGTTTACATGACCGATTGAAAGATCGAATTCAAACTGAATTGAAATTCGAGGCAGGTGTTTACTCTCACCGGATTGAGAGATTGAATTGAAATAGAATTCAGTTTCCCTGTTCGTACTGAATACGTATTTCGCGTTTAGTTGTGTTAGTGACGGTGGTTTTTGGTTGCGGTTACCTACAATAATTGTTTTGAAAAATTAATAAAAATGGACGAAATAATAAAGGCGGCGTGTGAAATTTGTTTGCAAAACTCAAACATTTTATATGAAGCACATTATAAAAAAATAGAATTGAAAAGGAAACGGTTTCAAAGAAAAATGAAACAAAAAATTCAATATAATTTAATAGCGCATCAAGAAAATGTGAAAAAGACGTTGGAAATGTTTGCAGGAGTTGCATTTAAAAAGAAGAAAAGAAAGGCTTTGTGGATGAAGAACAGAAGTAAACATTGGTGGAACTCAATATTTAATTCTGAAAATTACAGTGAAATGTACGAAAATTTCAGAATGGATAAAGAAACATTTGATTTTATTTGTGATAAATTGAACGAAGAGCTCAAGCCAAATATACATCACGTGCGTGAGTCAGTATCCACAAAAATGAAAGTTGCAATAGCCATTTTTAAATTGGCTTCTTGTGCGGAATATCGTGTGGTGGGAACTCAATTTGGGGTGCATAAAAGCACAGTTAAAAAATGTGTCTACCAATTTTGCAACGCCTGCATTAATATTCTGCTAAAGGAGGAAATTACAATGCCGACTGGTGAAGAATTAAAAAGTGTCGTGGATCAATTTGAAAGGAAAACTGGACTGCCGCAGGTATTAGGAGCCATAGATGGAACTCACATTCCAAATCTGCCAAATTCAGAGGGTTATCGTGACTACATCAACAGAAAAGGATGGCCATCCCTTGTATTACAAGCAGTTGTTGATTGCAACTATATGTAAGAGATTTCAATAATTTTGAGTAAAACAAAAGTAACACGTAAATTGTTTCTTTAGTTTCAGGGATATAACATGCAAACATCCTGGTTGTACACATGATGCTGCCGTTTTAAAAGATTCATCTTTATATAAAAACCGCAATAATTTGGAATTGGTAAGATGCATAATTTTTTTTGTAGTCACCAACTTATTTTAACCAAAGTATTTATTTTTTTTCATTAAAAATTATTTCAGTGTTTAAAATAAAGGGATGAAAGAAAATAGAATTTCATCAAAAACATTGTATTTGTAAAAAATCATAAATTATACATTGAAATGCACCAAAAGTTTAAAAAATATCACATTATTTACAGACTTCATTTGTTTTTTTTTTTTTTTTAAACATTCACAGAATTCATTTTCTTAACAGTTACATATATGTACTTTACATTTTTGTTTAAGTACTAAATATTTACAGACTTCATTGAAAAAAAAATTACAGACTTCATTCTCTTAAAAGTTATATATATATACATTACATTTTTGTTTAGGTATCTACTAAATATTTACAGACTTCATTAAAATAATACATATTCACAGATTTCATTGTCTTAAAAATTACATATATTTATATATATTAGGCTTCATATTTACCTACACTCAATTTTTTTTTTCTTAATTCTCATTCCAAGAACTAAAAAATTGACTTAAATTTGCATTGTCGTTTTCTTTTGCCTTGTCATTTTCTTTTTGCCCAACTATGCCTTTTAAGCCTTTCAAAAATTTTGCAGTATTTGCCTCCATCATTTTTTGGAACTGGTCCATGTGCTCTTGCTCCTGCTTTGCAAAGAGGTCACACTCGTAGGTGATTAATTCTTTCTGGCTTTGCATGTATTCCAGATTCATCCTTTTTGTTACTCCTTCCAGGCGCTCTGCGACCATGTCCAAGTGCCTGGTGGTGCCTTTTTTGGCGGGCCTTTTTCTCTTACAAGCTTCGGAGCCTGAAATTAAGTCAAATAAATTTTAATTCTAATTAGTCTTACAATTACATAAAATTATTTTACTTACTGGAAGGTTGAGAAATTGCCTCAAAATTGCTTTGGTTTTCCACTTCCGAAATATCTGCCAACGGCGAAGATGAACTTAAGATATTTTCATAGGCATCTTCAGGTTCTGAAATCATTAATTTAATTAATTTTTGTACTGACTATTGTTTAAACAAAATTTTACCAATCGAAGAGTCTACCCCAGCCTGCAGTGTCGTCAACGAAGGACGACATCGCAGAATTTCCTCTAACTCGTCAAAAAAATTAGTTGTTTCTCGTCCTTGTCCACTTTTATTGTTGTTTTTTTTTTTTCTTGAATGTAACACCGTTTAACATTCTTCCACCCGAATTCAATCTGTTTCGGATTTTTGTTTTTATATCCTTTTTTCACCATTTCCTTTTCTATCATCCGAAAAACTTCACTGTTTCGGTACTTTTTACCATCGAAATATTGTAAACATTTTTTTTCTTTAATAATATTAATCATGGCACTTGTTTCTTCATATGTCCACAAATTTCGTGTCGCCATTATTGCTTTGTTTACGAAAAATGCTCTGTTCAAGAACTTATCACCTTTCGAAACATATCGCAAACAAGTGAAGAGAACAGGAAAAAAGCAGCACACACACACTCTCACTCGATCTCTCGAACTTTTAATTTGCGTTTACATGCTGATTTTCAATCCAATCGCAGAAAATTTTGTGATCGGATTGAGTGAATCCCTCAATCTTTCAATCTGCGTTTACATGGAATTCAATTCGGATTGAATCCGGATTGAATCTCTCATGTAAACGGGATATTTGTTACGCGTAACTTGTCCTGTTTTTCAATCTATATATATATAAAAATCAATCCATATTTGAGTTTGTTGCCGGTTTCCGCTGTTTGGCCAAACGCGTTAACCGATTCCAATGAAATTTTTTTCCATGAAAGGTGACGTCTGTACAAAGGATGTTTGGTATGTGCGATATCTGTATCTGCATCGGTGTGTGAATTATGGCATTTGAGTGAGTACACATGCATATGTGCATATGCGTGTAAATTCCGATGCAGATACAGAGACCCCACATATAAAAAACCATCGTACAGCCGTCACCTATTTTGTTATCCGAACGCGCATATGAAAGAGGGAGACCAGACCAACGTTTCAAGCCTATTGTGGTACTTTCATTCTTGATATATCGTGTGTTGAACGTTTTATTCAAATAACTATTATTGAATTTTTTTGCATTTTTTTTTTTGTGAATCGGACATCGGAAAGTTGCTTTTCCCACATTGATAACAATCGGTGTGAAAGTGAATGAAAAGTGATTCTATCGAAGTTTTTTACTTTCGCTTTGTTGTTTGATTCGCACAAGTAAGCTGACATAGGCGCCTGCCAGACAAAAAGCAACTACCCTAAGCGGAACAGGTTGAGCTCAAATCAGGCAATCTTCGGTATTGGCCTGAGAGTGTTTCTGTGAAGTTTGGTCAAAATCGGTCTTCTTTTTTTAGGGGCAGCAACATAGGTAGGTACGCCAGATACCCACTATAGACAATAATAAGGAAGTCTACTCGAACATATTGGCCAATAGAATTCTCGGGCACGTGCAAAGCCGGGCTGGTGCAGCTAGTACTCTATAGATAATCCGTTCTCAAGAAATTTTAATTTTCAAGTAAGACGTTCTTTATAATTGATTTACCTTGACATGAGTGTTTCTGACAGATTCAATAACGAACATAATATGTATTAAACGGAAGCTGAAATCATGTCAAACAAGGCACCGTGTGATGGAAATACAATCCTAAAATTCACATGAGTGCCCAAATCGAAATTATTTAAATTGTCAAATCAAAAAAAAAAAAACAAGATATTATTGAATGCACACGAAAGATCTCACCTCGTCCTTTTCCGCCAGCGATTCTCCATTTTCAATACGAAATCTCTTGAAATTCGGATCGATGCCGTCGAGTTCTGATTGTGGTAGCTGAAATGAAAAATAAAACGAAAAGCAATTTTAGAAGTTACTCCAAGGAACAAGCAACTAAAGAAACAACCGAAACACACCCTGGATTTATGTCAGCCAGTCGGCTTTATTCAGTTCATGTACATATCATAATGGGGTTTGTGCTCATTCATTCGAAATGGGCTTCATCCGGTTTGACTGGATGCTTTTCCATATTGTTCTCACCTTATTAGCAAATTAATTAATCATCCCAACTGCGTCCATACAATAGTTGCAAAGTATGGAATACGGGACCCCTTTTGTGGGTGGAAAATAAAAACTTAAATTCGTTTCGGCTTTTAGTAGTAGTAGTAATAATGAGGTTCACTTCCGGCCAGATTTTTATTGTAACACATGGGGAGTTTTAATTTCCTTTTTCCTTTCACAATATGCGTCATATTTAAAACGATAGGGGGAGTGATAACAAAAGGAGCATCAATCAGTTTAAAAAACAATCACGCAATTGGATTTGTATTGTTCAGCTTTACTAAAGCTTTTGCCAACATCCGCTCCCATTCCACTCAAATGAAAATTTACTTTTCTGAAATATGAATATACAAAACGAAGTATTTGCTTTCAACAAATAAACAAACATCAGTCCAGCGACTAGGACAAAACGTCACTATTGATAGCATTAACTTCGAGGTAGTATTAAAGTAAACATCAACTCCACAAAATACACGTTAGTGGAGATCCGACGGAGACTTACCGTAGGAAACCGTTGCTACTCCGGTTTGGTGAAACAGATGGGTTCAAAACTCCGAACTCAGAAGACCATCTGTAAGCTCTGCAAAACACTGATATTGTCAGTTCTGCTTTACGGTGCCGAGTGCTGGACGATTAGCAGGAAAGGATAGCTAGAAAATCACTCTGTCGGATATTTAGTCCTGTGTTCGAGGAGGTGCAGGGAAATAACTTCACGGGCAATAACTTCACATGGGCAATAACTTCACCTCGATTAGGCAATAACTTCACTTTTCGGTGAACTTATTGCCCACCACTGGTGAGCAATAACTCCACCGTAAATTTTGTGAACTTATTTCCCACCTATAATTTGGGAATTTGTCTATTATAACTAAGAACCCTTGCACCCACTCCAAATCAAACAGTGACCCCAAACAGGGAGGCAGCATGCCCCCCCATATGCATTGCACTGTTTATTTGATTAGTTGCGAAATCCCAAGTAGATTCCATAAACAGTGCTATGCCTGCAACCCCCCTGCATGGGATCACTGTTTGGTTTGATTTGGAGTAGGTGCGGGGTACGGTTCTGGCATTATCATAAAATGTTAAGAGAAATTATTGGTGCAGGGAAATAAGTCCACGGGAACTAAGCCCACTGAGGGACTAAGTTCCCATTAAGTGGGAAATAAAACCACTTTGGCGAAGTGGACTTAGATCCCATGTAAAGTGGGAACTAAGTCCATTTTTATTGGAACTTAGTACACATTCAAAAATAAGAAGAGGGAACTAACATCCAACATTTAGAATTAGACAAAAAACTGTAAATTGCAGTTAGTTATTACACTCTTTAAGCAAAATCTTAAACCTCTTAAATCTTATACTCGTATATTACTCTGTCTCAGTTAGAAGTTAATTTCTATTTTGTTAATAAAAACTGCAAAGTACCTACTTGACTCTTTAATTTTATTTTGTTCTTAGTCGACAGTGAGATTTTAGTTCACATTAAAAGGGAACTAAAACCACTCAGAGTTTTGGGAATTTATTTCCCACCTTACATGGGAACTAAGTCCACTTCGCGAAAGTGGTTTTATTTCCCACTATGTGGGAACTAAGTCCCTCAGTGGACTTAGTTCCCGTGGACTTATTTCCCTGCACCGAAATTATTTCCCACAAAAAAGTGGAGTTATTGCTCACCTATGGTGGGCAATAAGTTCACAAAAAAAAGTGTAATTATTGCCCACTCGAGGTGAAGTTATTGCCCATGTGAAGTTATTGCCCGTGAAGTTATTTCCCTGCACCGTGCGAGGAGGGCGAATAAAGCAGTAGATATAACCGCGAACTCTATGAGCTGTACCAAGATGTGGATGTAGTCCAAAAAGCTAAACTACGTCTACTAAATTGGCTCGGACGGTCGAGCGAATGGACAATAATGCTCCAGCGAGAGGATCTTGGACTCCCAGCCCCCAGGTTCAAGACGCCAAGGAAGATCGAACCTCCGTTTTAAAGACCAATAGATCTTAGATGGAGCAGCAAAGACTCGCCACGGGTCGGGACCCCGTTAAGGAAAAGGAAAGGATATATGAATATAAATGAAGAAATAATACTCGCCTTCATTGCGCCTGTAATTAAATACTCATTACGGCCGTAGATTGACGACATTTAATTTGACCAATTATATGAACGAGAGTATGAAAACGAAGCTTTCCGAAATTTGCAAGGCATTTTAGTTTAATATTTAAAGTAAAGGCATGAAAATCGTTCAAAAGCTGGTTTCTTTTAAATAGAAAAGTGTTTGCCGAGTGGTAAGTGAAAAGAAGTTATGCTAAAGTCCTGCCGTCAAACAAGAATGTATTACATGATGTGGGTTAAGCCAGAGTGCGTGGGATGCCATTAAGCTATTCGTGTTAGGCGAAGGCAAGGACATAATGGTTTAGCTTGAGTGGATATTCAATTAAAAGCTGGGAGGCAAACAAAATCATAATTAATTTTAACTTGGGTAGCGGTTGCGACAAAAATATCTATTAAGTTTCAAACTTGAGTTGAACCTTAAATTGAAAATACTGGCAGCGGACAAGTGCCTACGTTGTAGACAAAAATGGAAAATTAATTTTATCCGCAAACAGGAAGCGGAAGCAAATTCTTCGAAACAAAAATGTGTATGCATGCAAGAAGAGCCATATTGTTGGCACGAAGAGGATAGCTATGCCATGTTTGTTGGCTGCCAAAATATATTTCAAAAGTTGGCGGAAGAAAAGTACAAAAACGTTAGAAAAAAGAGTATGTAAGTAGCTATATGTACTTTGTTTCACTTCCTACCTCCAAAATTCGCGTGGAGATATTGTTGACTGATAGCCTAAGTCTCCAGGAAAAGCATTTCGAAGCTCTTTTTTCTTTAGATTGTTAATTTTGTCTGCATTGTCGTTCACAACGAAGCTATGATTTAAATTGAATATAGCATAACCTTCCCACTTTAGTACCACCCTACTGATCGCTATGTGGGGTTCGCCGGTTCGACCTAGGAAAATCACTTCGTCAGTGAGGCCAATTAAATGCCGGTGTTGTTGCATTTGTCTGCTACAAGACCTTTAGTCCTGCCTCTCTTCCGCGTTGGGAACGTTGCCTGATATTGCTTTTTTGGCAGGTTACGAAGGATCTCTGCTAAGAATATAACATAACCAACTTAACCGGTCGCGTCCATTTTCTTCGAGATAGGTCCTTTGACGTGAAGGCTTCCTCGGATCTTGGAACTTTTTATTCGATCAACTCGAACATTAAAATTATTTTCCCGATGTACCCGCCGTATGGTTTCGGTTGTCTGACCATATCGCCATCAGAAGTATGCGTTTGCTGTTCTTGTTGCCAATTAGAGTTACCCCCCGTCGGTTCAAAAATTATGTGAACTTGGAAGCTTGCTCCGAAGGGGACTTGATCCATTGCCAGAAAGTGAGCTTCGTATTGAGTAGCATTAGTCCTAAGTACTTCACTGCCTCCTTGCATTTAATGACTTCTAAACCGATTCGTAATTCGACGATGATCGGAATTATTTTCATCGTTAGCAGCACTGTATAAGTTTTTTCCGGAACCAGGCATGAACATGCGCATTCATCCAGGAGTCCACTCGTTTCATGACCTTCTTTAGCTTTCTTTGCGCTGACTTTGACTGATGGTCAGTATATTTTGCAGTAACCACCACTGCGATGTAATCAGCATACTCTACCAAAAAGGTATTTACTGGAGTCTCCATGCAAAGCATGCCATTGTAGAGGATGTTCCCAAAATAATGATGTCCGCTCTTTTATGGCCTTCTGGGGTTTCATATAATGGCTCACGACGCTTGATGTAGTGCTTCACTATGCGAAAGAGATAGCTACAAGCAGTAGTCGTTGTTGAGCGATTGGGACGGGCTGCACTACTTCTGTAATTGCTTCGATCTTAAAACGAACTTTTCTGAATTTGTTGCAATTCCTTTGTCACTTTAGGGATTTATTAGAAGCCTTATTATTACTTGCATTGCATCTGTGAATCGCGGAATCAGTTGTTTTTTCAGGCTTACCTGCAGTGTCCAGCATACTAGAGGTTTATAAGTATAGATATGGAGTCTGGGTCGCATTTTCTTTCGCTGTTAAGCACCATTGTATTGTATTCTCTATACCAAAAGGAGTATACAATTTGTGTTCCTGGACAAAGAAGGCACTTTTAAAAGTGTCAACACATCTGTGATCGCATATGCACTATCAGATCTGGCTTGGTGGGTTTATTAATTTTCTGCAGGATTATTAACTCAAAACCTCGGTGGGACTTCGGCCGGAAGATTTGACAGTAGAGGTACACCGCTATCCAGATGGGTTGTTCGTTGCGGAACCCCCCAAAACCTGAACTTGTAATCTTCTCTACGAAATATAAAATTCCATACATAGAACCTCGAAACCAAATATTTGGTTGATATTTTAGATAGAAAGTTAAGCTGCAAACCAAACATTCTTGACAGACTCAAGATAGTTACGGCTATACACTGGCGATCACAGGGATGAGGCCATACATTTTGCAATTGATTTTTAGTCTTTACACCTGTTGGAAATTGAATACCCAGAAACTTTTACTACCTGTGAGCAGGTACATATTTTCCCAACAGTAAATTATAAAATTAAAGGGAAAATACTGCCGCTGGAATTTCCCAAGATCAAATAAAGAAAAGCGTATAAAAAAATGCACATTAAGGCCATTGCGATTATTTCGTTGCAGGAGTTCACATCAGCGATTTTTTTCAAAGTTTTGTTAAGAATATTTTAAAAATCGTTGAAAAGACTGCTTTTATTTAGTTAAAAGAAAATGACTTCCGGAAAGACTTTGACAGCAACAGAAAGAGTAAAAATAGATGCTTTCAAGTAGTTAGGTCTTTTAGGCCGAGAAATTGAAAGGAGGCTAAATAGAAGTAAGACTGTTGTAAACAGTTACCTTGCGGATCCACAACATTATAGGAAAAATCAAAAAGGATACACGGCTTGCCTCAAATTCTACTCTACCAGTAACTAAAATAAGGGCTTACAGCGGAGTATAAGATAGCATAGCAACGGTCCGAAGGATAATGCGAAAAAGCGGTACTATACAGAGAAGGAAACTTGTTTTGAGGTACGTACACAAGGAGCATCGAATGGATTTTGCAAGAGAACATGTCGCTTGGGGCAGTGAATGGAAACGCGTTGTCTTTTCGGACGAAAAAAAGTTTAACCTTCACGGCCCCGATGGTTACAACTTTTATTACCATGATCTAAGAAAGGAGGAGCTTATTTTGGTAAGACATCACAGCCGTACATCAGGTATAATGGTGTGGGGAGCTATTACCCACAATCGCACAATCGAGTTGGAGTTTTTGTCCACAACAATAAACGGGAACAACTACAAATGTTTGCTGGAACGGTCATTTCCAAAAGTGAAAAACACTTTCGGACCCCTGTCCTGGATATTCCAACAAGACAATGCCCCTTTAAGCACTTCCAGGCTTGTTAGAAGTTGGATTCAATCAGAAGACGTGGAAGTTTTGCTATGGCCGCCCTATTCACCGAACTTAAACATAATGAAAAATGTTTGGGCATGGTTATCTCGTAAAGTGCATGAAGGCGGCAGACAATTTGAAGACAAGGACATTAATGATTTAAAAAAAATTGTATGACTCTATTCCAAACCGTCTTATAGAGGCATATCGAAATGACGATCATACTCATTATTAGTGTAGAAAAACATAATAAATAAATGTTTTAAAACCATAAAATATAAACATTTTTTCCTTTCTTTCGAAGAATTTGCATGTGGCCTCATCCTAGTGCGCATCTTTTTATACGCTTTCCACTAGTTCATTGTTTGATCTTCGTTAAGTGCAGAAGGGTGAAAGAATTTTTTTGAAATATAGAGAGGTAAATAATTTAAACAAAAACTTTCATTATTAGATTTGTCAATCGACATGAATACACACGATTGAAAAAATAACTTTTATTTCACGAAATATTGAAATCTTTTCATAAGAACATAAATAGGACCCGCTTTTTGCTTTTAGAAGCCTGTTTAAACCCCTTTTGTGTTTTTCAGTTTTTCTTGAACTTATTCAATACGCTTCCAAGAAACGGACTACACCATACATCAGCTTTAATTTTGTAATAATTTCCAACTAACCCTCCCCTCCAGGTCACTGTGGAAGAATAATGCTTTCTTGGATGATCAAGTGGATCAAAAACCGATGATAGAGTGGGTGGCGGTGTTTTCTCGCTAAATCTTAGTCTTTCTTCTCGTCTTCCCAACCACTGTAGCGTGTTCTAGGCGGAAATTATGGCGATATGAGAAATCTTATCTTGGCTTAAAGAAAACGTAATATCAGCTTAAGATATCTAGTAAAACGCTATCACATTCCTGGAATCAGTGTCTATAAATTCAATCGCAGTCCTAAACTGCCAAACACCTTTTAAAGCGAGGGCAATGCAGTTAAACATTCACCTTTGTTGGGTGGGGAAAAAGGATACTCGGGGGGAACTGTATGGCTGATGGGCTCACCCAATAGAAAATGCTCTACCTTTGCTACCTGAAAAAGATTCCCTTTGTATACCAAGCGTATGTCTAGCGACAAGCAGATCTGGCCAAAGCTGAACCTGCGACCCTCAAGGAGTCTTATTTCACTAAGGAGATTGCACATTACTACCACTATAGGTGTCATTACTGCACACTGCCTCATAGCCAAGCATGCAACAAGGGTTTTCCAGAAGCTATATGGATGAGGAGGAGAACACTGTTCTCCGCCTTATATAAACAATGTATATATCCGGCTCTCCCCCAAACTGGGTGTTTTCTTCAACAACGATCTTAACGATATAACTAACACTGACTAAGATCTGTTCTACGCTTCCTTAGACCTCATATTGGTCTGAGTGAGTCAGCCAAAGTTTGGAACCTCCAACCCCGGACAAATACCACATCTGTTAAGCAGTATCGGGGACATATGTTTGGGTGATCGCTTTCAGCAGTTCCGCATGTACTCTGACAGGTCCGGGGACTATTTTGTTTTGCAGATTTTTCGCTACAAAGCCGGAACTTTCTGCAGTTTGATTTTTACTTAAACTGATGGCCCTCTTAAGATCGTTTATTTTGATTTTGAACTAAGCTAGGATGTTCAGCAATAAACTGGATACATGTTCCTGTTTGAACTAATCACACCAAAAACACAAATGCTTTATTGTGTTCTTCGGCTGTTTAGTCATATAGTTTTTTGTAAAATGAAAGATTATTCCATTTTTATACGTACATATTATATATATTTACAAACAACTATATGACTAAACAGCCGAAAAACACAATAAAGGATTAACATCTAATTGGTCAACGAATCACACATCGGAAAAACACAAATGTTAAAAAGGGCCAAATTTTCCAATTATGTGTAATAAGTCTGCCATGAAAAGTAGTGAGATCTAAATGAATGCCAAGTTCTTAGTTTCCGTGCGCTGGGTTATGAAAGAACTTTGTTATTTGGATGCCAAACTCCTTAGTTAACCGTCATTAATGCAACAAATGACACTTTGCCATCAGCTTAAGAGATTAAGCGAACAAATAACGCCGGTAACTCTGCTGTCATCTTATGAAAAATGTCCTGAAGTATGTACTTTGAAATACTTACATACTTACTTACATAACCTTCCTATATCCGCGTTGAAAAAAAATAACACATATATCCGCGCATGGTCCCTGGGACCGAAATTTCTAGAGTGTATTTGTCACATTTTTTTACGAAAGCCTTAGTCAAAATAAATTTGTATAAATAATAATGGATGTGCTTAAAAGTATTAAATAAAATATAGGGAAAATATTTGCTTTAATTGGTAACTAACAGCTTTTTATTACAGCCTCTGAAAATAGGCAGTTTCTCTGACGAGTAATGCAAATTTTATAAATTCCTAATTTTTCAAAACAAACTAAAAATACATCAAAAACCTTAAGGATTACAAAATTAGACAAAAAGTTATATAAACTAGTTTTCCACAGACGTCTCACAACAGCAGTTGGAGCATTCCGTAATTACATGTTCCAAAAGAAAGGACCGATTGATGTTATGTACTGACCCACACGATTTCGGCATAAGCGCTCGCACCATGCTGAATTGAAGTACGCGACGAATCATGAAGCTACCAGGAAGCTCATTGCGATAACATTATCTTTTATTGAAAAAATTACGAAAATTTATTATTATTATTATTAAACTTTATTGAAGAATAATATAATTACAAATTCAATACATATTTGCAGAGCACTAGCTACCAGGGCCTTCAGCTCCAACGAAAATTTCAATTATGGTCTGACAGACCATAGCGCGGGTATAAAAAGGTTAACGGGCTCCCGACCGCTGAAGGGGGTCTGCCTTAGACACTGCAGCCTTCCATCCTCTGCGATCCCGAGCACGCTGCTTTCAGTTGTCCAGACCAAGCGCTCTGGCATCCGCTATGGCTTGGTCTTTAAAACGGAGGTTCGGCCTTCCTTGCCCTTCGCGGGGTCAGTCACCTTGACGTGTGTACCATCATTGCATTCGATGGTGCCGGTGCGAAGGCTTATGGCGCAGCTTCAACGGGCTATGCTGTATAAGGGCCACCCATGACAGACAGGCTGCTGACGAGCGTCAACCAAGTATTGACCCGGACTCTACGTCCCCCTCTCCTCTTTTCTTTCTCAAAGCGCAGTTAAGTGTACCACTATGCGGCCTTTACAGGACAATACGTCCTTCCCCTTTCCCCTCCTTTACCACCTGGGCTGGACGTAAGGTGTCATACGACCCGTGCCGAGAGTCAACCTGGCTGAGGGCCCAGTCATCAAATAGCTCAGTCGCGTACGGAGTATCCGGATACCTGGCGCCCTCCGGATTAACTAGCCTTATCTGCACAATGCGGATCTCTGTGCAGATGGACATCTTTTCTCCGCTACTCGTGGGACTTAATATGAAACCAAACAAAACAAAACAAACAAAAACAAAACAAACAAATTTTACGGCCGGTTCCCCTTTAAAACCGGACGGTAGTACGGCGACCAAACTGTCTACCGGCAAAGCTCTTGTGGCACCAGCTAGGATTGGGACTGTGGACACACATGGTCCCTCCACTAGCGGTTGCGAGCAAAAAAAACCCCTTCCCAACAGAGAGAGGACTGTGCATCATGGTCCCCCCTCTGGTGGCCCTTCAACTACCACCGCGTCTGCAAGGCTGACTGAAGGAGGGACTGTGCCTTCTCATGGTCCTTCTGGTGTCGGCGCTAAACCCACAACTAAACCCAATTCTGGCGGGGGTGGGACTGTGCATTATGGTCCTACCCACACCAACAGCGCCGGATCGCGTCATCGCAATCCGTTCTCGACGAACTACAAAAATCGTCGTAATGCCATCCGGATCCAGCGTATGTGTGGCAACATCGCGGTGAAAGACAGGACCCCGGACCAAATCGCGAAACTGGCATGGGCGATTACTTACTGATTGGGACTCCTATAAGGAAGCTCTCAAATTATACAAAAAAGAGCTAAGGAAAGCCAAAAGATCATCCTGGAGACTCTTCTGTGGCAAAATAGAAGAAGTCTCTGAGGCATCAAGGCTAAGAAAAATCCTAGCTTCAAATCCAACCATGCCCAGCTGTCTAAAGAAAGCTGATGGATCCTGGACGATATCTAGCGAGGAATCGCTCAATCTGCTACTTGATACCCACTTCCCAGGTAGCTCCAATATTACCGGGTACACTGATCTGAATAGATCACTGGCACAGGTGACTCATTCTCAAGGTCTGATTACAAGGGACAAGCTGCTTTGGGCACTAAATAGCTTCAAGCCCTTCAAGTCTGCAGGACCAGACGGCATAATACCTGCCGAATTACAAATGTCTTCAGATATCATCACACCAGTATTGGAGATGATTCTGAACAGCTGCTTAAAAATGGCATATATTCCTCAGGCTTGGAGAGAAGTGAAAGTGGTCTTTATACCAAAAGCCGGGAAATACTCCCATGTCAGCCCAAAAGACCAAAAGACTCTGAGACCTATTAGTTTATCATCATTCCTCCTCAAAACGTTGGAGCGACTGATTGATATCCATCTCCGTACTAACATAAATACGCAGCTTCTATCTGCGTCTCAACATGCATACTGTAAGGGTAAGTCAGTTGAAACTGCCCTTCACTCTCTGGTACGCACTATTGAATACTCCCTTCATCACAAGGAGTACACTATGGTTGCTTTTCTGGATATAGAAGGCGCCTTTAACAACGTGGGTACATCTGCAATCACGAATGCACTGACAGCACTGAATGTGGAGGGTTCGCTTGGTGAATTGATTAATCTACTGCTCACAAGTCGGATTATCAACTCAAAACTGGGCGTTTCATCCGCAAGGAGGTCTGTCAGTAGAGGCACGCCGCAAGGCGGGGTCCTTTTCCCCCTTCTCTGGAATTTGGTGGTGAATGAGCTACTGATATACCTGGAAGGGGTGGGCTGCAGGGTGATTGCATATGCGGATGACATTGCTATAGCCGTCTCCGGGAAGTACCTTAATACTATAAAAGAACTCGTGCAAAACGCTCTTAACAAGCTAAAAAAATGGGCTAATCGCTGTGGCTTGGGTATCAACCCCCACAAAACAGAATTAATCCTCTTCTCCAGGAAACACAAGATTCCGCACATCGACCCACCCTCTATTGGTGGTATAAGATTAGTATTCTCTGACGAAGCTAAGTTCTTGGGTCTTATCTTCGATAGGAAGTTAAGCTGGAAATCCAACATACAAGAAAGGGTAAAAAAGCCACAGTGGCACTTTTCTCTTGCAAAAAAGCCATTGGCAACAAGTGGGGTCTACAACCCCGCATAACGCATTGGCTATATGTATCGGTCGTAAGACCGATTCTCACATATGGGGTTGCTGTCTGGTGGACTGCCCTAAGTAAAGCTATAAACTGTGCTAAGCTTGGCAAAGTCCAACGCACAGCTGGTTTGTGCATAAGTGGAGCACTCCGTACCACCCCCTCTGCAGCACTAGATATCCTGCTACATCTGTTACCACTCGACATTTTTAGTAGGCAAACAGCAGCCTGTTCTGCTGTCCGCCTTAAGGCTACCTCGCAGTGGGTTAACAATAACATTGGCCACACCACCATTCTGGACTCATTTGAGTCTCTACCAGGAAACATAGATTACACCATACCCCAATTACAGTTTGGAAAGAACTTTCAAGTCACTATTCCTTCCAGATCATTTGGGAGGACGCTGAATTTGAGGAAGTTAAAGCGACCCACTTCTACACCGATGGATCAAAAACTAGTGACGGGGTTGGTGGCGGCGTTTTCTGCGAAAGACTAAATCTGAGTCTCTCTTTCCGTCTTCCTAATCACTGTAGCGTATTCCAGGCGGAGATTATGGCGATAAAAGAAGCCCTGACGTGGCTGAAGAGAAATGTGATATCCACAAAGGATATCTGTATCTTCTCGGACAGTCAGGCCGCGATCAAGTCCGTGGATTCAGTATCTTCAAACTCCATTGCAGCCCTCGACTGCCGTTCATCTCTTATGGAGATGGCGGAGCAGTTTAACATTCACCTCTGTTGGGTGCCGGGGCATAGAGATATTCCAGGAAACTGCATGGCTGATGAACTCGCCAAAAAGGGAACCAAACTCCCCCTTTTACCTGAAAAGGGTTCTCTGGGTATCCCAATCGCTACCTGCAAACTTTTATTCAAGCTATCTGCAATCGAGAGAACAAACCTTAGGTGGACAGGTAGTAATACATGTCTAGCGACTAAGCACATCTGGCCAAAGCTGGACCTGCGACGCTCTAAGAGTCTGATCTCACTAAACCGACTGCATATTAGCTCCACTATAGGTGCCATTACAGGGCACTGTCTGATAGGCAAGCATGCATCGAGGCTTGGCGTTTATTCTAACGATTTCTGTAGAAGTTGCTTGGACGAGGAGGAGGAGGAGACTATTCTTCACCTTCTCTGCACATGTCCAGCTCTCTCCCATAATAGAAATCTTTATCTGGGAGATTTCTTGCTTAACAATCTTAACGACTTGGCTAACGCTGATGTTAGAAGTCTATCGCGCTTCATAAGAAGCTCTAAATGGTTTAACTAGTAGTGGGGAAACCCCTCGATCCGTGTGGCATCACAATGGACCTAATCCTGGTCTAAGTGTGTCGGCCTTCTGTTGACAGCCACTTTAACCTAACCTAACCTTGCCTTTTCGAACCAGGGGGCTGGGAGTCGAAGATCCTCTTGGCTGGAGCATTATTTTGTATTCGCTCAATGTGGCCGAGACATTGTAGACGACGTTATTTAGCTTTTTGGACTACATCCACATCTTGGCACAGCTCATAGAGTTCGCGGTTGTATCTTCTCCTCCATTAGCCCTCCTCGCACACAGGACCGAATATCCGGCGGAGTATTTTTCTTTCAAAAGAACCCAATATAAGCTCTCCTTTTCTACTTATCGTCCAGCACTCGGCGCCATAAAGCAGTACTGGTAGGATCAAGGTTCGATAGAGCATGCATTTGGTCCTTCGAGTGAGGAGTTTTGAACTCAATCGTTTTGCTAAACCGAAGTAGCAGAGGTATCCCAAGGTAATTCTCCGCCGGATCTCCACTGAGGTGTGATTCGTGGAGTTGATGTTTACTCCTAGGTAGATGAAGTCCTTAACTACGTCGAAGTTATTGCTATCAACAGTGAAGTTTTGTCTTAGGCGGTGGACAGATGTTTGTTTGTTTGTTGATAGCACATACTTTGAAATACTTCATCAGGACCCCTTAATTACTCCCGGTAGTAACTCGTACATAGAAGGAGCAATTGGTACGACATCAAGCCAACCAGCGATTCCTCCCAACTTTGATGGCAGCAGTTTTAAAACAATATATGTACATTTTTCCATTCTTCCAAGATAAACAAATGTATGTCTAGGCACAAAAAATAAATTGCTTTTAAAAGCCTACCCATTAGTTTTCTTTTGCGTAAACAAAAATAAGCAGAAGGTCTAATTGAATATAAATAAACCATAAATTCACTTGAGGAAATGCAAACACAAAGGGCTTAGGTAAAAGAGATATTTTCAATGACAAATTGCAAGCTTTTCTATTTGCTTGGGTCTGTCATGTTGTATCAAGTGTGAAGAATTTTTTGATGCTTATTTGTTTTTACACAATGAACGAAATTGACTATTTTACTTATCTACTTATTGCGGTTGTTGTTTTAGGAATAATTTTGGATAAAAAGTCCCAAATACACTTTGTCCAATTTACAGGTCAAGTATGTGCAGTTCGCATGCCAAGCTCTCGCTTAGCCAATTTGTATTAAATAGTGATTGGTTGAATGAACGTGAAGGTGGGGCGACATAATGTCTACATAATGAGCAAAAAAATAATCTGCGAGGCTTTTCTGCAGAAAATTGTTTAAAAATTAGTTTGGTTATTAATCTTAAGTATTCATGAGGTAAGATTTAGAACTTGAATTTATGGTTAAATTGTGTGCGGTGAGAAAGTACCGAGTGCGGAATGGTAACTTCCCATTCCGGAAACAAAGACCTGGTTGCCGTGCTCATAAAAATATGTAAACCTCAGCGTATTTTCCAGGAGAAAACGCTGTCACAGGTCGACTGAAATTTGGAATATATACTCTCAATCACAGTCAGTCTCAGTCAATAATCCGAAGTTCATGGATGTGTAAACGGAAAAATTCACCAAGGCAGAAATACTTAGCAACAAAAACTTACCTACTAAAAGGTACCTAAGTTTTATTACCCTGCGGTCATAAAATAATCGTGTAACCGAAGTTTTTGTAAAAATATTGCATGCTGGGTTCTACCTAGTAGGTACCGTCAACAGTGGGTGAGAATTTCAACCCCGAAACGGCTTTTGCAGCCCTAGAGAACATACTTAAAAGAATTATAAGCGAACTGGGTTCCGAGAATGGACAACAAATCAAGGAGACATTCTTAAACATCGTGACCGTCAATAACGATGAAGAATTATGTCAACCGAGACAATGGACAGCGAGGATGAAGCAACATAACATCTTCCAAAGAGGAGGACCCTTATAGCGAAGAAGTAGTCAGTGCAAATTCTAGCAGTTGCGATAAAGGGAATAACTCAAATCGACATGGACAGAAGCGACCCCGGAAATAGGATAAAAACAAAACAAAAACAAACAAACAGTTTCAAAAAAAACAAAGAAACCAGCCTCCATACCAGTCGAGGCTGTGAAACAGTCAGCTCCCGTAGTCGCAGTCATCACTCCAACAAACACCCAGCGACCATCGCAACCACCAAAACCAACTCTGCCACAAACACCAAACAAGCCAGCAGCATCGATACCAACCCAACCGCCAACATCAACTCAAACTCCAAAGACGACCAAAGCCAAAGCAACCAGTACAGCCAAATCCCCAGGAATGCCGCCAATTTTTCGCTTTTCGGGAAAAATTGCTGAAATCAGTAGGTTCTGCAAAGCCAAGGGGCTGAACGTGACATTCCAGATCAAAAACACGAAGAAAACAATAATCAATGCTGCAAACAGGAGCTCCTTTGATTCAATGAAGAATTTTGTAAAGGAAACGAAAATCCAATTCAACTCGTTCATTTCGAGCGATGATAGGAAGAACCTTCTTTTACTAAAAGTTATCCACCATACCTACATAGCGATAGAAGTCGAAGATGAACTACGCATCGAAGGACTCGGCCGTCAAAGTGTCCCAATTCAAGGCAAAAAAGGGCCAAGGAAAATCCTACAGCAACTTCGTTGTGAAAGTATCCAAGAACTGCGACACTAAGGCTGTTTACACAAAGACGCTCATAATGAACCAGAGGGTTCATTGGGAGCGTCTTAAGACCAACGCCATCGTGCAGTGCCGAAACTGCCAACGCTTCGGACACGTAGGCAAGGGGTGGTAACCGTTACTTACCATTCTTCGTGGTTCAGCTTACTCCTGACAGCAAAATCGGCAGGCTGCGTAATAGCCACTTCATCTACTACCATGCTGTAAGATGCGAGAAAAAAACGGTCAGATCGTTTACTTCAATGGATGCGCTGCCAAAGGTTTTGGCACGCCAGAGCTAACAACCAGTTATGATGTGAGATAAGGACCACAAACGTGGTGAATGCTCTCTTGGCAAGAAGATAGTTGAAAACCGGAGTGTCCTCTCCTCTTTGCTCTGCACAAATTCTGGGCATCCCACCAACTTCAGAGGTTGTCCAAAGTACCAAGTGTAGTTTGCCATAATTGCAGATGCACCGAGTCAAGCCCAAATGACATCAAATCCTCCAAAGGTGGCCCAGTGGTAGATCTAGATTTGAAATCGATCCGTCTGTCTCTGCACGATAAGATCGATTAGTTCCTGACACAATTAAATGAACAAGCGGCCCAAATTGAGGTTATCTATTCGGAGCTGTTGGTGAGGTCTGGTGTGGCATAAATCAAATGGCTACGCTTGATAATTGAAACGTAAAGATCCTTGCCATGATTATTTATTCACTGGTCAGGATCGAGAAAAGAACGTCACTTGCCAACATGTTGAAAACCGAAAACCAGGATGTGCTTTTGGTTAGCGATACTAAGCCAAATCAGAAGAGCAAATTGGGTTACAGAAACTATCATCTAGTTAGAAGAGACCGGCCTAATTCCACTCAAGAAGGTGGGGTTGCAATCGTCATTCGAAAAAGCCTGCGCCATAGAATTATATATTTCTGTCCGAGCTCGAGAAAATATTATTGCAAAGCACGCGACATGGGGGAATGTTACTGCAAATCCTATAGTCTAAGAGTCCGAAGTAATTGTTTGGTCTGAGAGGTAACCGAAAGATATTTGCATTACTGTGTAGCCTGAGTAGATGGTGTATCGAAAATAACAATCTGGCAGCAAATCGTGGCAGCCTAAGCGTGTGACAGCGCGTTGAATATGCGTCATTTTTCACAAGAGTAATAATAAGTGTAACCACTTGCTTATAATAGCCCTAAGCAACAGAGTAGGTCAGCTTTAACATGCAAATATTGGTCCATGACGTAACCATCCAATTTTCTTTTTCTAAGTCTATTGAAGACTCTGCTGAACACAGATAAGGACTTCGCTGCGTGGAAAACGTCTTGGACTCATGTTTTGATGTTCAGGAGGACATTTTCTATGTTTATAGAAAATTACATTCGGTTACGTCAAATATTAAAAAAAGAGTTGATTCTGGACTTTGGTCGCGTCTGGCAAGGACTTCGCTGCGTGCAAAACGTCTTGGACCACTATTTTCATATTTAAGCTGATCTACTCTGTTGCTTAGGGCTATAATCAAGTGGTTACACTTATTACTATTGTGGAAAATGACGCATATTCAACGCGCTGTCGAACGCTTCGGCTGACACAATTTGCTGGCCAGACTGTTATTTTCGATACTCAGGCTACACAGTAATGTAAATATCTTTTGGTTACCTCTCAGAATGAAAAATTACTTCGGGCTCCTTGTCTACTAGGGGCAATGACTTTCACGACTGTTGGCGTCTCAAAATGATTGAATACAAATTCGAGTTGTACGCAACGGATATCCGTTCTTGCCTGGTGAGTCACTTCCATCTACGCACCGAACTTGGAAATTGGCGATCTGAGAATAACGGATTCATCGTATTCAACGATGAAAACCTTGCTATTGGAGATCTTAAAATCGAGATAATTAAAATTCTTTAGCAGTGTGACATTGATCAAATTAAGGGATATTGGAACCACTGGAAGTTGAAAATTAGCTTTCAGAATTTATAAGCTTATTAAATGTGGTTGTCCGCTCCACTTAACAAAAATCATACAGAGTTTTCTATCCGACAGAAAGTTTACGGTATCAATCAGAAATAGCATGTCTGCATTGAAATCAATCCCAGCTGGCGTTCCGCAAGGTTCTGTATTAGCCCCAACTCTTTTTAACATATATACTGCGGATTTTCCAAATTTTCCAAACTGTAATATAGCAATGTATGCTGATGATATAGCTCTGTTTACATCTCATGAGAACCCCGCTTTTATAGTTGATAACATTCAAAACGCACTTAATGAAATCTTTGAATACTACAAGCACTGGAAGATCAAAATTAATGCGGGCAAGAGTCAAGCTATCTTTTTCACTAGAAAAAGAAAGATTTGTTTCCTGCCTGCAAATAGATTACGACTAACCGCTTGCGATATCCCTTGGGTTGACTCGGTCAAGTATTTAGGAATATACCTAGACAAAAAGTTAACCTTTGCCCTTCATATTGCGAACGTTTGTAAAAAGGTCAAAATCACAATAAAAACGTTGTATCCGCTTATAAACAGAGGTTCACTGCTGAGCAAGCATAATAAAATTACCATCTACAAGGTAATATTTCAGGCACTTATAATGTATGGTTCGCCAGTATGGGGAAAGTGCGCCAATACCCACATTAAAAAGCTCCAAATCATGCAAAATAAAGTACTAAAAATGATTTTACAACACCCTTGGCACTTTTCAACAATGATATTGCATGAACAAGCCGGAATTCTACAGGTCGATAGGAAAATTGAAATACTCAATACAAACTTTTTTGAAAGATGTGTTCGTTCCGACAACACACTTATACAAAGTTTAATGAACTAAGATTCTATTTATTTATTTACGTTTTGTTAATATATTTATTTACACACGTTTTTGTTAATTTATTTATTCACATTATGTGTAGCGGACTATTATTTATTTGTTTATTTATTTATTTATTTGCTTATTTATTTATTTATTTTGCTTATTTATTTATTTATTTATTTATTTGCTTATTTATTTATTTATTCATTTATTTGATTATTTATTTATTTATCTATTAATATTTATATTTATTTATTTAACATATTATAAAATACGCTTTCAGTAGTTATTTTTCTTTCCTCACTGTGATATTACGTAAGACATAAAATAATCAAAATATTTATATGAAGGTTTTTTTTTTTTCCATAATTTTTCCTTCAAAGCTTTCCCAAAATAATGCATAATTCTTTAACTAAATATAAATTTTTCAGTTGTAAGATCAGACTTAACGATCAAATCTCTGTGCAAGCTGTGCAAATATTTCAAAAAAATGCAATGTTATTTATGATGAAAACAAATAAATATCTAAAAAAATATCTAGCTTTCAGAAGACGGAAATAATCTTGTTCAGAAGTAAGATTTTTTTTTTTTTTTAAATTCTGGCTCGCCAATGCGATTTAAAGGGGGGGGGGGGGGGCCTTCGACCTAAAAGATCTTTTATACCGTATGGGCCAGAAAAGTTTAAACTAGTAGAATTTCCACTTTCCGTGTAAAGCGGACAATTTTACCAGTAGAAGAATTCTTTATGTCCTCGGGGCTCATTTGCTCCCTGAAAAAGATCTTCTTTCTAATTCCATTAAGGGCTGGACATTCACATAAAATGTGTTCAGCTGACTCGTCCTCTTCAAGACAGAGTCGGCACTCAGGAGAGTCTGATATTCTCATTTTGTGTAGATGATATCTTAAACCATGGTGACCAGTAAGGTTTTTGATATCATGCCTGCTTAGGTTTAGACATTTGCTGGCATTTTTATTGAAGGGCCGAATTGATCGTTGGGCCTGTCTTAGACCTGGGATGCTTTCCCAAAGTTAGATACATTTTCTATGTTGCCAGCTTTTAATTGCTGCCGTTGCTGCTGATCTAGGAGCGCAGCAGAAAGGTTCGGGACCTATGAAAGTTGTTTCTGAACCTTTTCTGGTCAGTTCGTCGGCCTTTTCGTTACCTTCTACCCCGACATTAAATCTCACACCCGTCCGAATTTCAGCGAAGGAACGTATAGTTTGATTGACCACATAATAGTACCTTTATCAGACCGTAAGATATTATCCGCTGTAGTCGAAATTGATATCTCGGATCACTATAGCGTTCTTTTCGGAGTATATGGTAAAGACGAGAAAAGCGAAAAAACTCTTAATACAATTACATGTACGAACAAAGTAAATGAGTTAATCAGACTTACCAACTGGAATACAATGTTTTATGATTCAGAAATTGAAATTTTTTATAACAACTTCGTAAAAACGATGAGCGAAATTTACAAAAATTCAACAACGACTGTAGGAAAAAAATTTTATCGAAAAATTACACCATGGATTTCCCGAGATATTGTAGAAAGCTGCAAAGAACGTGACCGACTATACAGGAGATGGAAAAATAATAGGAGAAACTTATCATACCAAACCGAGTACAAAAAAATACGAAATATTGTAAACAAAAAGATACTGGCATGTAAGAACCAGCACTACCAACGAAAATTCGAAAATACAAAATGCGATCCGAAAAAAAAATGGTCTTTAATTAATGAAGTATTAGGAAGAAATAAACCATCAATAGATACAACGATCACGAAAAACTTTTCATGTAGCACAAATACAATCTTTTTGGCGAACGAATTTGCTAACTACTTTTCGCAACAAGCGGCCCAAATAATTCACACTTGTAACACAATAGCTTATTCACACCAGTGGAGTTTGATACGCGATTCTGTATATGTTGGAGATGTTGAGTGTTTAGAAATAGAAAACTTATTTCGTCGTCTAGATGCACAAAAGGGTCCAGGGGCCGATGGTATAAGGCCGAAGGATCTAAAGGATAACGCGGAAATATTTGCTCCTATATTGACTAAGCTAATAAATATTAGCCTTCAAAAATCTGTTGTGCCGTCAAAACTTAAAGAGGCTGTCGTTAGACCGATCTACAAAGGAGGTAAAAAGAATGATATATCTAATTATCGCCCAATAGCAATACTGTCAGTCGTTGATAAGATTATGGAGGAAGTTGTTGCAGACCGGATATGGAAATTTGTTGAAAAACATAACATAATAAGCAAATCCCAATATGGTTTCCAGAAAGGTAAAAGTACAAATAGACTTCTTGGTGACTTCGCGAATCTGATTAATACCAGCCTAAGTAAAAACTTCCACGTAATAGTGCTTTTCTTGGACTTCAGTAAAGCATTTGATACTCTTGACCACAAAAAACTAGTAGAAGCATTAGAAAAAGTTGGATTAAGAGGAAAAATATCGGATTGGATGAAGGACTATCTTACCCAAAGGACCTTCAGTGTTAAAATAAATGGCTGCTGCAGCAATAAAAAGGTCGTACATTATGGGGTACCACAAGGTTCTAAACTTGGCCCGTTACTGTATTTGCTATATACAAATGACATGCTGAAATGCCTAGAGGAAAGCGTTCCATTTGCTTTTGCTGATGACACTGCAATTGTAGTCTATCACAGGTCATTAGATCAGGCAACTCAAAGGATGCAAGCAGAGCTCAACAAAGTCGGCAGATGGTGTCATGACAACGGATTAGTTATCAATGCAGCAAAGTCAAAAGCAATGCATATTCGTAGCCCTCAATACCAGAAGGAGCAGTTTACACTTAAAATGTTTAACTGTGTCAACCATCAGACTGCTGATACCATAGAAGTAGTTAACACGTTTAAATATCTGGGGATAACGATAGATAGCCATTTCATATGGGAGGCGCATATCAATAATACGAGGAACAAACTGAGGGGATCACTTTTTGCCTTAGCTTGCCTTCAATACAAAGCGAATAAAAGAGTGCAAAAGCAGATCTACTATGCTCTTGTCGAATCAAGATTGAGATATGTTATACTGGCATGGGGAGGAGCTGCGGCAACACATATAAATAAGCTTCAAAAAAATCAAGATAGAGCGGTTAAATTAATGACAACAAATAGCGCATCAAATTCAGGGACGGTGATGAAAGTTACAAACATTTTCGAGATGACAGCAGCAGTGGAATATTATGATGAGTCACGTTTCCGCATACCAATCAACCATAACTACGGTACAAGAAGACGTCAAGAGGGTTTCTATCAGATTCCATGTATCGCGAATGTTTATGGCAAGAGACAACTCAAGTACACAATACCCAACATCCTAAACAAACTTCCACAGTTTCTAAGACACATAAACAATATAATCCATCGAAAAAAAAGAATAAAACAGTTTTTCCTTGAAGCAATAACTTAGATAAATTGAATTTAATGCTAAAACATAGAATATTAAAAGATATAATCTAAATAATTATGTACATACAAAAAAAAATAAAAAATTGTTCACATCAATGTTAAGAATTCGATAAAAAAACAACCTTCTGCAGATAAGCTATTTTATAGCTTCGCAGATATTTTAAACACATCTTATGGAAAATCAATTATGTATAAATAAATAAAAAAAAAAAAAAAAAAAAAAAAACATGACCGGGAACCCACCATAATTTGGTCTTGTTTCTTATTCCGAGTGTTTGTAGGGTATTGAAGCAGTACATGACTGATTTGGAGTCAATGGTATCCGAGCTAAGGGCGTTTATAGCTGCTTGACTATCCGTGAAAATATGGATGGTTGCACCTTTTCTGCCAGATAAAATAATGTGGCTGGCGCATTCTTGAATGGCGTGGAGCTCTGCTTGAAATACGCAGGGACTTCTTCCATGGGTATCGTAAAGCGTTTGTGTGGTCCGTATATTCCCGCTCCTACCCCCATTTCTATTTTAGAACCATCCGTATACCACTTTATGCCGTTGTGGCTGTTTGGTGGGTTATTACTAACCCATGCTTCTCTCTTGGGGATCTCCGTGGAGAACAGTTTGTTGAAGCATAGTGTTTTTTGAATGCGGTCTGTGACCGCGCAGTTCATGTTAAGTTCTGGCAGTTCATCGAGAAGGGTCTTTAGTTCCGGGTGATCATTAAGACTTATCTCGTTTAACTGTATTAGACTAATTGCACTGCGGATCGCCACTTTTTGAATGTATATGTGGAGAGGTGTAATTCCTGTCATTGCCTCTATGGCAGCTGGTTCGCGTGGCTCCGGAGATACCAAGGCACGCAAGGCGTTGTACCTTTTTGAGCTTCTCTATTGCGACCTTTTGTGTGGATTTTGTCCACCATACTATGGAGGCGTATGTTATAATGGGTCTTATCATCACTGTGTAGATCCAGCGGACGATCTTTGGAGCGATTCCAAAGGTTCTGCCATATGTGCGACGACAGGCCCATAAAGCTCTATTAGCTTTGGTGATTTTGTTATTTATATGAGAGTTCCAGTTAAGCCTCTTGTCTGGGATTACTCCAAGATACTTGACTTCGTCGGAATACTCTACGACCGTGTCGTTTATTATGATTAGGCCTAGGTCTAATTTCCTCCTTTTAGTGAAAGGAACGATGACGGCTTTACTGGGATTTATGGAAAGATTTTCCTTGATGCAGCAGTCAATGGCTGTCTTTAGAGCATTTTTCATTTTTGATGTGACTCCAATTGAGTCTTTGCCCGTAACTATGATGACAATATCATCGGCGTACCCAATTGTAGTGTAGCCCAAATTGCTCAACTTGTGTAGCAGGTCATCGATGACCAATGACCACAAAAGGGGTGAAAGTACTCCCCCTTGTGGGCAGCCCCTTACGGCTGTTACTGATACTGAGGTCGTTCCTGACGAGGCAGTTATTTTGCGACTTTCCAGCATCGCTTTGATCCATTTAATAGTTGGTTTGTCTATGTTTCTATGGTACAAAGCATTTGATATGGATTCATATCCAGTGTTGCCAAAAGCACCGTCTATGTCCAAAAAGGCACAAAGTGCGATCTCTTTGCAACGGTAGGCGTTTTTTATCTTTGTAGTTAGTCTTAACAGAGCGCCTTCCGTGGATTTGCCCTTTTGGTACGCATATTGGTGAGGGTGCAGAGGCTTGCTTTTTGATATGCATTCTCTAATGTGGATGTCAATAATCCCTTCCATTGTTTTCAGAAAACATAGGGACGGGCTACAGTCCGCTTGGGCGAACTGTTGGATACCCTATTCTTATTCCTATCGCTCATAAGTGGGCGTGACAAAAGTCTAAGTATGGTTGAATTGTTAAGAACGCTCTACATATTTTGTTATATAACATTTAAAGGATTTTATCAAAAAAAACGCTCCCTAGCTCAAACTTGGGTGTTTCAATAAAAATTGTTTTATTTAATTGTGGGCGTGTCAGTAGGCGGATTTAAAAAAAATTAACACATGAGCATAAAGGGCCCTTAGAGAGTATATAAGTTATGGTCACATCAAATACATGTAATAAAAATGCTTCGGCGTACGGAAAGTCACTAGGCACACGGTTTCATAGCTGTCAATATGCAAACGGTAGAAGCTGCACTATCAAAACAGTTAGTGCGGCCGCAGCATCACCAAGCATAGCATAACAACCACCAAACGCTTTCCAAGGCACAAATGACCCGCTAAGCTACAGCAAGAAATTCCAGCCAGCAGCAGATTAACGGATCAGCGTTATCTCAATGTTAGTGGTAATGCTGCAAACGGTAGAAGCTGCACTATCAGAACAGTAAGTGTGGCCGCAGCATCACCAAGCATAGCATACCAAACACCCGTTAAGCTACAGCAAGAAATTCCAGCCAAGCAGCGGATTAACGGATCAGCGTTCATGTCTTCATGTTAGTGGTAATGCTAGTTGTAGTATATAAGTTAGTTCGTTTTGTATTATATAAGTTAGTTATTAAGTGGAACTGCGCCTGAGCGGTGGTATTTATTACTAAGCTTCCTCATAGAGGAATTGAATAAGAAATAAAATATTTCTAAGCTTCCTCATAGAGGAATTTAATAAAAATAAAATAAGAAATATATTTGAACAAATTGTGTGTTGTGTTTAATTTGAAAAAGAAATAAAAATTATTTTATATTATAAATTTCAGCTCCCTAGCTCACTTTGAATTTTCAAAAAATAATTGTGGGCCAGTGGGCGGATTTTGAAAATATTTACACATGAGAATAAAGGGCCCATAGAGAGTATATATTATAAATTTCAGCTCCCTAGCTCAAACTTTGGATTTTCAAAAAAAATGTTTTATTTATTTGTGGGCGTGTCAGTGGGCGGATTTTGAAAATTTTTTATCACGAGCAGTTTTAGGAGTCATAGATCATATATAAAAAATTTCAGCTTTCTAGCTCAAAATTCGATTTTTTCCAAAATTTGTTTTTTTTGAGTTTGTGGGCGTGTCTGTGGGCGGATTTCAAAAATTCGTAAACTTGATTATTTCGGGACCCTAGAGACTATATGGTTAAAATTTCAGCTCTCTAGGTCCAGTTTAAAGGCCTAATTTTTGCCGACGGACGGACGGACGGACGGACATGGCTAGATCGACATTACTATCGATGCTGATCATAAATATAGTAACTTTTAGGGGTCTACGGGCAATATTAAGGTATGTTACAAACTATGCGTCAAAATTAATATACCCCTAGAATAGGGTATAAAAACGATGTCAGGCTTATCGGACGATATGATTTAGGTAATTCGCTCGGCTTGTTTCCCGGTTTAGGTATAAATACTACGTTTGCCTCCCTCCAGGTAACTGGTACTCGTATATACCCCCAGTTGAAGCTGAACCTAAATAAGGCAATCATGGATGGTAATAAAAATTCTATTCCATTTTGAATGAGGGCTGGAAAAATTCCGTCTGTTCCTGATGCCTTGAATGGTTTGGATGAGTTAATTGCCCATTTAACCTTATCCGGATTAAAAAGTTTTCCGGATAAACTATTAATTCTGCTGAGGTTTCTTGGAATTGAGACCTCCGCTATATGGTCGTCTGTAATGACCATCGTGTGAGACCCTGGGAAGTGAGCCTGAAGCAAAGTTTTCAGCGTTCCCATGCTTTTTTCTTGATCCCTTGACAGAGCCCTTTGGAGGCGTGCCACCTCTGGAAGTTTTTCGATCTTCTCACAGTTTGCATGCCATGACGCTCTTTTGGATCTGCGCAACTCTAAGTTGTATATGGTCAGCATGGATTTATATTGTTCCCATGTGCCGGTGCGTTTGGCTTTGTTAAAAAGCTTTCTCACTCTCTTTCGAATAGACTGAAGGTTATCGTTCCACCATGGCACGCGCCTTTTAACCACGGTTCTTTTAACCTTGCAACTATTTTTGAATGAGGTAAGAATAATATCATTTATTTGACATTGCGCAGCATCTGCATCATTTGTTGTTGATGGTGCTTCTGGCAGCATGTCAGATCTGACCGCAAGATTTTCGCGGTGAGTTCTCCAATTAGTCAGTCTGTTATCATAACGGACTGATGCGTGTTCGGCATTGCATCTTATCTCGCATCGGATGTGCATATGATCCGATAAAGATGCCTCGCCAGACACATGCCAGCCCTCTATAATATCCTTCATAAAAGGAGATGAGATAGTAAGGTCTAAAAGCCGATTAGGATATATGTACTTTCTGGTCCTCACAGTACCGGACAAGTTCCTTACTGGTAAGGGAGGCACTACATCCGTGTCTCCAGGAAAGTACGCCGATGCGCATACAAATTTATGCAGCTCTCGGCCTTTGTGGCGCTCTATTAGGACCGCCACCAGGTCCCTAGTTGTGAAACCTGGAATGAGAGAAAATTTTATATCTTTCTTAATAGAGATAGCCGCCCTTGGTCTGAAAGGACCTTTGGCGAAAATTAGCTCTCTGTGTTTACAATTTAATCCGGATATCTTACCATTGGTTGCCCATGGTTCCTGGATTAGTCCAATAGCAATGTTCCCTTCGGCACATCGCTGGCTACAGGTGTCCGAGGCACCCATAGCCCCGTGCAGGTTGGCCTGCAAAACGCTGAGACGGGTGGTCATCATTTGCGTCTGTATTCAGGGTTTCGTACTCTCTTGGGCTTGTTGTCACCTCTCCTACGTACGATACCCTGTTGAGGAAGACCACTTTGTCTGCCTCTAGGACTTTTGTTTTTATGTCCTTGTGGCAGTGCTTTCTTACGATCCATGCCTAACTTAGGCCTGAATCGTTTTTGGCTTTCTCTGACAGTGCTGTGGGCACTATCGGCCTTTTCGGCTGCGCTTGACTTCGCGCATGTATCTTCTTTTTCTGGCACAGGTGTTACCGTGCTTGAAGCTGCAGCCTTAGCGGCAGCGCTGGTGCTGGCCCAAGTTGGGTCAGTTGCGGTGCTGCAGTCAGCTGTGACATTTTTAAAACCCAAAACGTGCTGTTTCTGGTCTTTAGGGCCCTGTTTGGCCGTCTTGTGAGCACTTTTTAGGATAAGTTTGGTCTGTCCGAACCGGAAAGAGACCATACCCTTCAGCTCCACGAGTCTCCTCATGGTGCTGTCATTGATAGCAAAGCCATATGTGCGATGTCTCGCTCATCCGATATTTGCAGAACCCTCCACGTTCTCGTGTTCAGTTCTTTGTTTTGGCCATCTAATAGGGCTAGGATCCTTTCGCTAGCTACGCCGGTACTCTGCGGGAAGAACCCTCTGATGACATGTGGTTTTGGAAAATTTTCCTCTCCCACAAGCATCACCTCTAACCCGCATTTCTCTTTTAGCTTGGCGAAGGTTGCCTTCATCCACTCTGCAGTGGTGGCGTCTGCACATACGATCATGAGCCATCCGGCTTTGAACGTAGTACCGCGGAAGGCTGGTTTAACCTCCTCGTCACGCTGTTCGATCGTGATATCCATAATCCTCTCCTGTATCGAACCCATTTGTTCGTTGGAGAGAGGATTACGATCGATGTCCACCGGTACAACACCCAGTCTTACATAGCTCGTTATATTGCTATACGAGACTTTGTCGACGGTTGTCTTCCCAGTGCGACCTCGCTTCGCTTCGGATTGAGGCGGGGTATTATCCTCGGATCGCATTCGCTTCACCTCGGGACCCTTGTTTTCCATCTTTTGGATCGCATAGAGACGGGCCTGCTCAATGGTGCTCCCCTTCTTCTGCGCGCGCTTAAATCTGCGCTGTTCAGATGGTGTGAACCTAACGTACTCAGACTCAGTCCGTGCCACATTGCCGACTGTCTTAGGTACGTCCTCTATATCGGGATGTCTTTCATCCGATAATATGCTGTTGCATATGGTGCTGGATTCTGAAATAGAGTCACTGAGTTGAGACAAGTTCTCTTCAGGTTCCTCCATTTCAGAGTCGATGATTTCCGACTCTATCCCTTTGACAGATGTCGTGTCGTCATCGACAGGGTGTTCTAAAACATCCCTGTTTGATGATGCAATTTTAGAGGCATCATTCTCTATTGTTTTTTTTGTTATTTGGTTTATTTTGAAACCCACGAGTATTCGGGATATGGTGTCGCCCGTGGTCTACCCGTCTAACACAGGAAGGCTATCTTAAAATCGGAGGTCGCCTGATATCGGAAGTTTGCAAACTAACGACTAAGCACCCTCTTAGCCATGCATTTCTCGGCGCTTGCCACCTTAGATTAGGGGTTTATAGGGGAGGTAGGATTTAGGGGTTTGATGGAGGCGGGATATGGGTAATTGAGGAGAAAGAGGAGAAGGTTGACGGAGGTGTAGTCCTGGTCAGTTCTTAGTTAACGCTCATCAGACGGCCTGTCCCTTATCAGAATAGCCCGATGACTCTTTACGCCGTAAGCCTCCGCACCGGCACCATCGAATTTGCGTTCCATGATGGTGCACACGTCAAGGTGACTGACACCGCAAGGAGGAAGTAAGATATCTGGGTATCTTGCTTGACCAGTATCTATATATCGATTGGCATAGAGTTGCTTGTCTTGCTGGGCCAAGAAGGCGTATGCTCTGACATGGAAACTGTTTCATAGCAGTCAACTTGACTCCAGAAAGAAGGTCATGTATATACGTGGCTCTTATAAGGCCGATCAACGCTTATGGTTGTCCATTGTGATTTAATATAGCCCCCAGTTATATAAAAACTTAGGGATGTCTCCGATTGTTATGAACGCCTGAATCAAACTAAATAAAATACGATCCCAACAAGGTCCTGTACAATGGGACTCAGTTCAATAGGATGAGGATTTCCTCATTAAGGTGACTCGAAGGCACGTTGCAAGGCCAGCGACCATAGTCTGATCTTTGGGGGCGGCTTACTACCCCAATGAAATGTACATAAAGAGTACGCTAGTCCAGCAAGGGATGGTGTCCCGGTATCATACCACCTCTACCGCAGTGCGAGAGAAAAGCGGCTGATCCACGACGGGGACATGGCAATGTTCGTGAACTCCTCCGTGCAGTGAAGGTTGAATTCGATACGGCCTCCCAGGACGGTGCGCTACTCTAGGTAAAATCCTCATAGTATATAAATTAGATTGAGCAAGCTAGGGCGTTTCTGGGAAAGGCCGGGCTCGCCAATGTGATGCTTCTGGGAGGAGACCGGCGCTTTAAGGCTTCGGTTGGCTCCCGGCGGCGCGTGCGCACGTTGGCGACTGCCAGGCGCTCGGAAAGCAATTGGGATTTTAACCACTAGTTGCGTAAGGCAAAGAATATCCAGCTAGTTTTAAGTTAGATTTATTAATTTTTGTCTGGTATGTACTTAATATAAGCTAATAATTAACAAAAATTAATTTAAAAGAAAAAAAAAACATATTCAAATAATTTATTTTTATGAAAAATGCTGCGATTGATATTTTTCGCATTTTCGCGAAACAGAATAGTTTGTTTCAGTTATTCGAAGTTTACACAAGTAAAAAAAGAACAGCTGGAATGCAAGATAAGGTTGTTTAAATTTGGCATTTTAGTTAAGCGGAGTTCACTGTACATCCAACGCAGCATGCTAGGGCTGCATCGCATGAATATCTCTATTTGCAATTGAGACCATGGGAGGCCATTTTTCTTTAATTTAAAATGGGTATCCTCAACCTGAGTTGTAGACATGCACCATTGATTTATTACCGAAATGCATTTGCTGTAATCTGAATTCATAGCAGGGTGTCTTATTCTTCCCCCGACAATCCACCCGAGTTTGTAAATCTTTCGCTTAAATAAACTTAATATAAAAAGACACTCCAACAAAACAACAAACTCTAATCTATGAAATACGAGTTTTTTTCTTCATAGCCAATGAGACAAATTACAGAGAAAACATTTCAATTTAAATTTGCATCCAAACAGCAATTAGTAAGAGACTCAAGTACACTTTAAATGGATTTTAATTCAGTTGTAATTAAGAGCATAAACAGCATTTGTCCATCAACAACTTTTTAATGACCCCCGATGGTCCTCTTCGCAGTGTACCTTATCGAAAGGCTCTTAACTAGCAATAGTGAATCTAAAGTCATAACGAGTCCTTCTACAGCCATAATAAAAAATAACGCCAACGGAGATATGGTATTTGTACTACTTTCTATATTTCAAGTCGTTCAGCTACGTTACTGCGAACCACTAATGAAGAAATACGGACTATATTCCCCAAAGGATCAGAAAAACTGTTTGCAAAATATTTTCTTTAATAAATCTCGACTTTGTGATTTTTGTTTTTTTTTCTTGTTCAATTTGCTATCCTTGTACGCGCGAAAATTATGTTTTCCTTGACATATTTAATGTACATACTTACATATATGAATGTACCATGAATGCTGTGAACAAAAACACTCATATTCAGAATTGTAAGCTCAGCGTACATTTGACGTTCATAATCGATCAAGGCAGTAAACAACTGGCAAAACAATGACAAGTGTAGCGCAATGGGAATCTAATATAACTTTTATAATACATCTTCTATAACGGTCTTTCGACCGTAACCTTTGACATACATATTTTGTTACGCGCGTAACATCATATGTGTGCGCGATATTTTCACCTGTACATACATCCTTCTCGGAAGCCACTCATACAAAGTTTGGTGGGTGAACCATAAGGACACACACGTTTCCAACATTTATGGATAATGTGGAAAGTAATTGGAAGCCTCTTTTTATGTTTTGTCGAATAAATAGCTTTGCAGTTATTTAAAGAACGAGAACAAAAAGACCCTCCTTACATACAATGCTGTTCAAAAAATAAATAAGGTACACGACTGGATCGCTTTTAGAAGCGCATGATATGTATAAAAATGTTCCAATCCAAAACTGTTAAAAGAAATTTATTTGTTGGAAATCTGCTCGTGTGACGAAAATCCAAAACTTTTCAGTGTCGAAAATGTTCCAATCCAAAACTGTTAAAACTTATTTAATTGTTCATTCTTCTTCGACTACTTACCTTGTCGTGGTGGAGATGCTCAATAAGACCCCGTTGATACAGGAGAGCGATTGCAGTAGGGCTTCCCATGCTGTAAGGTCTCCGGAGGAGGGCTCTGAAGCTAAAGAGTAGTCAACCCAATTCTAGTGGTGGAGCGAGCGCAATGTAAACCGTCCCCAGGGACGAAAGGTTGAGGGTTTTATCAACCGATAACGAGCTCCTTCAGGTGCCCTGGCAGGGCCTGTCGTATTCAGCCTTACCCCAGTAGAACCGGCAATGCTGGGGTGGACCTTTTTCTCACCGGCTTACTCGTGGGACTCAAATCTAACAATGAACAAAAATCAAACAAAAACAAAACAAAAAAAACAAAAACAAGAACAACAAAGCCTAACGACATCTTCTAAGGCAGGCTTACGAACAAAAGACCTAGAAAAACAGGACGGGACTGACGACCGACTGAACTACAGAGTCAAAGACTGCTCGGAGTCCGTGAATTACTCGGACTCAGAGACAGCATCCGTCAAGACATTGCACTCTGATGCGGAGGGTTCGACAAGCGCCGAAACGGCCAGCTGCAGTCGGAAGCCCGCGACTCCTGAACACGGGAGACCTGCCCTCAAACACGGTGCACAAACTAATAGAACAGGGAAGGCCCTTTCTGTAACAGGAGGACCCCCCCAATCCGCACCAAACAACAACAACAACAAAAAACTGAGCAGCTCGTCTGCTAATAAAAAGGACTTTGCGTCCAAACGTCCTAGATCATAGGACGATACCTCCAAAACCCCGAAGAAGGCAAAGCGCTCTGAATCAGCGCACAGACCCTTCAACGAGGTAGCGAAGGACAATTTGGTCTTCGGCATCTGCGACTGGAGCAATGATGAGGGGAGAATTAGTGGCGAGAATTGGCGAACGCTGAAGACGAGACTGACTATTGACATTCTCGCCTTTAGCGACAGAGACCCCTCGGCACTACTTCCCACCTTCACAAACAACGGGTGGTACCTCAACGGCGCCAAATTAGTGAGGTGCTCCGACCAGATGTCGGCAGACTTTTTGAAGGTAGCGATCCCGAGACTAACAAATCTCTGGGTCAATGAAAAACTGAGTATCGCTCGTTGGAGCGACATTCCGGTCCGCCCGAGAGCTCGCACTTGGGTACCCCCAGGACCAGATAAGCCGGACGAGATTCTCCGGCTTATCAAGAGACAGAATCGTGATCTTCCAACAGAGAATTGGAGGATCATAAAGGCCGATGAACCCGAAGAGAGGGGAAGACTCATATCCTTCCTCCTCAACCAGGAATCAGTTGTGCTCCTTAATAAGAAGGGGTTCAAAATATTCTACGGCATGGACACTCTGGTCCTAAAAATCCATGAGAAGGGCGAGAGACTACTCGCAGGCATGGTATCCTCGCTAAGTAGTATTGGCTTAGAGGCTGCGCCCGAAAGTTCTTCTCTGGAAACAGACACGGCTGGAAGAAAAGTAGATGAACAACCCTCGACATCGGGGGCTGCTTCATCACAAGATCCGCTCCCTCAAGAGCAAAACAGTGGAGAACTATCCTCTGAATCAGAGGACGGGGACACCACAATTATAGAGACGCCTGTACTAGTCAGCGATGATGCTCCGACTAGTGCAGATTAACCTTCACCACTCTAAAATAGCTTCGGCTAATCTACTTCTCCGCCTGAAAAAAGGTGGGGAAGATATCGCCCTTATCCAAGAGCCATGGGTCACAAACAACGACCGCATATCTGGACTCAGTGCAAGAAACTATTCCTTGTTTTATGTAAGAAATTCAGGTAAACCCAGAACGTGCATACTAGCAAAGAATAATATTAAAGCTTTCCTTCTTCCGAATTACAGCGAACCTGACTTCACTTGCGTGGGGTTAGATCGAGCCGGAAAGGGACCGCTGTGGATATCGTCAGCGTACCTCCCATATGATGACACGGGAGAAGTACCATCTAACACGATACGCAGGACGGTACAGACAGCGGCAGCTAATAATACACCACTGGTTGTAGGTGCTGACGCAAACGCGCACCACACCATATGAGGCAGCAGTGACATTAACAAAAGGGGTGAGTTACTATTTGAATATATTATTGAAACTAACCTCGTAGTGCGTAACATAGGGTCAGAACTCACTTTTATAAACAGAATCAGGCAGGAAGTCATTGACCTGACACTGACCACCTGTTCACCTGATATAGTAATAGAAAATTGGAAAGTATATAGTGAAGTCTCATTCTCGGACCACAGCTACATACTCTTCAATCTTAAATTCGAGACCCCCCCAACGAAAGTGTTTAAGAACCCCATAAACACAAATTGGCAGGTCTATAATTCTTCACTCAAAAAGAAACTAGACAGCCTCCAAATCAGACAGCCCAATTCACCGGAAGAATTAGATGAAATGGTGAACGCAGTAACGTCTGCCATGAACAAGGCCTTTAGTAAGGCCTGCCCCACTAGTAGACATAAAGTAGGTGGTAAACCCCCGTGGTGGACCTCCACTGTAGCTTCTCTGCGCAGAGATAGCAGGAGAAGGTTTAACAAGGCCAAGTCTTCAAGAAACCCAGATGACTGGGATAATTATAAAGACAGTCTTAAAATCTACAAAAAGGAAGTAAAGAGAGCACAGCGAGAGTCCTGGAAATCATTCTGTGAGAATATAGAAAGAACAAGCGACTCCAGTCGGCTGCGTAAGATCCTCTCAAAATCTCCACAAATACCTAGCGTCATACAAAGCCAAGGAGGAGTGTGGACTTCAACCAGCGAGGAGACCTTACCCCTACTACTGGATACCCACTTCCCAGGCAACAAAGTAGAGGTAAATCACCCTACACAACACCATCACAGGGTCCAAATGGTTCCGGAGCATATTGCTGACAATCGCAAACTGGCGTGGGCGATTAACAGCTTCCTCCCATATAAATCACCTGGACTAGATGGAATCACACCCATAGAGCTACAGAAGAGTATCGAGACTCTCACACCCTGGCTACTGGTGATTTTCAATAGCTGCCTAAAACTCAGCTTTACGCCCACAGTTTGGAAAACGGTAAAAGTGGTCTTTATAACAAAATGCGGTAAAGCTTCACACTGTTCTCCAAAAGACTTTAGACCCATCAGTCTAACTTCATTCCTCCTGAAAACGTTGGAAAGAGTTGTAGATCACTACATACGCTCAAACCTGGAAAACAATTCCCTTTCGAGGTGTCAACACGCCTACCGAAAAGGTTTTTCAGTAGAAACAGCACTTCATTCGCTAGTCAGCACTATCGAAAAATCGTTGTATCACAAAGAATACACGATGGTATCCTTTCTGGATATAGAAGGGGCTTTCAACAATGTCAATACAGAAGCCGTCACGAATGCACTCATCAGACTAAACGTGGATAGCTGCCTCTGCACCTGGATAAAAAACATGCTAGAAAGCAGGCTGATCCAGGCGGAGCTTGGCAGCTGTCTGACCAGGAGGTCAGTGTACAGGGGCACACCACAAGGAGGAGTGCTCTCACCGCTACTATGGATCTTAGTAGTCAACGAGATCATCTCCAACCTAGAGGAGAATGGATGCAAAGTGACGGCCTACGCGGACGACATTGCCATTGCCATAACGGGGAAATTCCCCCACACGATCAGAGACCTAATGCAATCGGCTCTCAGGAAACTCTCCTCCTGGCCCATTAAGGTCGGGCTCAATGTTAACCCATCCAAAACCGAACTGGTTTTATTTACAAGGAAAATCAAGGTTCAGGAGATAACGCCACCTACGCTCAACAACGAACCACTCATTTTTTCCAGCCAATCTAAATATCTGGGAACGATCCTAGATAGCAAACTCAGTTGGAAACCAAACATCCAAGACCGCATAAGGAAGGCTACGATTGCCATTTACACCAGTAAAAAGGCCTTAGGCTCCAGATGGGGTCTACAGCCTAAGATAACTCACTGGCTGTACACGGCGGTCGTTAGGCCTATCCTCACTTACGGTATCATAGCATGGTGGCCTGCAATATCGAAGCAATGCCACGCAAGCGCCCTGGAACGCATCCAGAGGGCAGTCTGCATATGCATCACAGGAGCCTTAAGATCCACACCAACGGCAGCCTTAACGACTTTTCTAAACCTCCTCCCCATTGATATCTATGGGAAGATGACGGCCACTAAGGCGGCCCTGAGATTAAGAGAATCCAATTCGTTGCAAAGTTCACACTTTGGGCACAGCAGCATCCTAACTGGCCACAAGACCCCCAACAATACGGATTATCTAATCCCAACACTAGATTTCAGTAATAAATACAAGACGGTCATCCCAGACCGAGCAAGCTGGGAAGAAGGTCGCATTGTAAACAATGACGCCTTTGAAATATACACCGACGGGTCAAAGACAGCCGACGGCACAGAAGCGGGCGTGTTTTCAGACAACCCTGCGCTCAATGTCGTACTACGACTGCCTGACCACTGCAGTGTATTTCAGGCAGAAGTCACGGCTATCCGCGAAGCTGCACGCAGACTCTCTTTGAGCCCGATAGATGGAAAAACTATCGTGATTTACATAGACAGTCAGGCAGCGATTAAAGCCTTAGAATCACCAACAATAAGATCCAAGTTGGTAAAACAATGCCGCGAATCTCTTAACGAGATCGCGGTCAGATGTAACACTTCACTGTGTTGAGTACCCGGTCACAGTGATATTCCAGGCAACTGCAAGGCGGACGAGTTAGCCAGACGGGGTTCCGCACAAGAACTCTCTGACAACAGAGAGACACTGGCGGTACCCATTCAGACACTGAAACTCAAACTTCTAGACAACGCGTTAATAGAAGCAAATAACAGATGGAATAGCATCAGTACATGTATGTCCTCAAAGCAAATTTGGACCAAATACGATGCGAAGAGAACATCCAAACTTCTCTCCATCAGCAGGAAAAATATCAGCTCTATAATCGGAGCAATCACCGGGCACTGCCTTTTAGGCAGACATGCCATCAGATTGGGAGCTCCCTTAAACGACTTCTGCAGAAGCTGTAGAGACGTCGAAGAGGAAGAAACCACCACTCATCTCCTGTGCAACTGCCCCGCACTAGCCAATTCAAGGAAACAAATCCTCGGCAACTATTTCCTCGATGATCTAAGTGATCTCAGTGAGACAGATATTGGCTGTATCAGCAAATTCGTCACTAGGTCCAAATGGTTAGACTGAACTAGAGGACGGATTGGACGATGACTTGAGCCCCTCCCACTCCCCTCCCGCAGACCACCCCAAACCTATTCCCCTGCAAAGGAAAAGAGTTCTCACTGAAGTTAGATTGTATAAGTCATTTCAGTCAGAACTCCACTCCGAGGGCGAGACAGTAACCCGGCGGATCGACTGAAACGGTCTCCACCGGCCTTGCTGCCTCCCCGCTATGCAGACAAAACGGGAACAGAGTTGAGGTTAGATTGTAACAGTCACCACACTCTGTTTCTCTCCCATACCTCAAAACCTGCACCAAAAAACCCCCAACTCAGTCTTCATAATTCCAAATCAACTATCAAGGCCGCCCCTCCCTGCTCCTTTCCGCGGAATGGTGTAACTTGAGGCTCGTACTGCAACAGTCGCCACAAGCCGCACCCCCCCGCGATGCGTGTAGCAGGGTTGGACCACCTTCAGTCACGCCCTCTGGCACAGTTTTGTAACCAACTACTTGACTGTGCAGCCGGTACACCCTGACCCCCCCTCCAAGGAATGTAATAGCTTGCTCGGGATTGACTGTATCGGTCTCCCTGGCACGGTATTGCCTGCAAAGAGAGTGAAGAGCAGTTTGAGGTTCGATTGTAACAGTCATCTCAAAAGACTCTTCCCTCCCCCGGTGATCAGGAGGCAATAGCTTCCCTCGGCGGCACAGAATTTGAGATCGACCTGGGGTTTGATTGCATCAATCGCCTCATCTCGATCGCAACCCTTGCTTCGGATGTCGGGCGAAAGTCGCCTCTGCACTAGTCACCCAACACATCGCAACCCATGCGAAACACAGCTAGGCTGCACACCCTGACCCCTTCAGGAGTATCTTCCCCCCTAAAACCACTACCTCACAGGAGGCAATCACAGAGAACCAAGTAGGCCGAGCGACGACCGGCAGAACACCCCCCCCCATTTTTTGTGGTATCACAACGGGCCGAAACTGCGGCCTAAGTGTGCCTGGGCTCACGCCCTCGCAGCCACCTTACCTAACCTAACCTAACCTATTTAATTGTTGCAAATGTGTTGCTCGTGTCACTAAAATCCAAAACTTCCAAACCACCTGCATCTTTCTCGAGTCCTGATAATTTTCCACACCACAATTTATTATCAGCTCTTACAGCAGATTCTGAGACTCCATTATTAAAGTATGGAGCAAGATCTAATTTTTCAGTTGCATCAGACTCGGGAAATATCTGCAAGCGTGAAAGGATTCCTGCATTTTCGTTGAGAAATTTGTCTGATAAATTCTGATATCAACGCATGGAATAAGAACAGCTAGCTGAAATACGATTCACCAGAGCCTGATAGATAGATAGATAGATAGATAGATATAATTTATTTCTTTAAATTCAGTACAAAATTCAAGGTTCACAAATACGAAAATGTTTATAAGTACTAAGTATAGAATTTAAGAAAATTAGAGACATTCTATATTTTCATGCACTAAGTACAAAAAATAGTGTTGAATGTCACATCAAAGAGAAATTACAAATTTCACAAAATTGGTTTTGGGTGGGGTGACCCTATATAGTATTTTCAAAGTATCCAATTAGAAAATGAAAATTAACAGAACAGAATTCAAAAATAATATATAAAAATATAAAAAATGAGTAAGAACATAAAAACACAAATGGAATAACTCGAAGCGAATTACTTTTTAGAAATACAAATGCTATGTTTATAAGTGCGAAAAATTAATAAATACATATATTATATACATAATTCATTGGAATTACAATTTAAACCAGAATGTCTGAAAGAAAGGATTCCAAATTATCAAAGTTAAAATTGAAAAGCCAGTGTTTTACAAGGTTTATAGGCATTCCAGACGTTGAAATCATCCTTATTGAATGAGGTAACAAATTATATAGACGGTATGAGGATATAGTATAAAAATTTCGATATGCGGTAGTACGAAAACTTGGTACAGACACCATGTTTGAAAAGTTTCCACGTAAATTGTAGTTTGAAATTAACCGATAATTACGATTCCCGGACTTCGAAAAAAAAATTTTTAGCACCTTAAAACAGTATATATGACGAACTGGAAGAATTTTCTGTTCACAGAACAATGGAAAACTAGGATGTCTACTAGGTTTGTGGCATATTTTCCGTAACATATATATTTGCCTGTTTGATAATTAGAATCAGCTGTTTACTTCAACGTGAGTTTTGGAACTCTGGGTTCCATATCGCTAGCTTCTCTGCTTCTCTAAAATTTTAGCCTAATGATACTTCTACATTTTGTCCTTCTTCTTGAAGCGCATCCACAACCTCGTGAACGTGATTTAATGCTGATGCCAAATCACTTGATTTTTTTGGGAGTCGAACTGACAAAAGGAGGCGTGAAACAAAAAAGTCTGTCACAAACAAAGACACGGACGATGAACTCGCTTTTTTAAAGTGCTGCAAGTAAGCCGACCACTGTTTTTGAAATGTTCCAAGGTTTCCCAGACATTATTTCTACTTCCATGTGGATGATGTTGAATAGTTCGATGAAGGCTTTTTTTACATGCTGTCAAGTCGTTCACCGAATCTTGTTTTTGCTCTCCGGTGCATGTTCTTGGATGAGTTCTTGAAGGAATCTTGTTGCATACGCATGGATTCTGAACAAGTTCATTACTTCGTTCACAATACCAAGACAATTCCGAACAGGTGGGACTGAATATACAACATCAATGGATACAGATTCTTCTGTACTGGACGCCACATGACCAGACATGTTAAGTGCTCCATCTTAAGCTGCAGTAGTTATTATGTCAAAATACTGGTTGTAAATCGGTACGAATCCTACAAAATCTTCACGTATAATCAGTTTGTGCAATTCTTCGTGGAAGTCGGACATATCATGACACTTGTGCAGTGCCTGATATATCCATGGTTTCATCCTGAGTAAGGTAAAGTGGCATGCTGCATTTTCTGTATTATTTCTTTCCGAACATCTGCACTCATGTACGTGTCATTTTTGATTTATCGAGACCATGTCTTTTCGTGTTCAAACCCCTGGAATCGCTCCGAAATCGCAGAGGAGCTCAGAATTTTCCGTCATTCAGTTTTGGTCGTGCCATCGAAAGAATTTTTTTTACCCGAGCGACCCTATCCACAGCCAGCTTGTCGTGAAATGCGACTAAGAGGACAAATGACATCTAGGCAATTTTAACATCAAGGTGAGCATAACGACGCGACGCATTGAACGTCTTGAAACTCTCCCCCAAGTGAGCGGGCAAATCCATGGGTTGACACGATTGGAGATCACTGGTTTCATAAAAGGAAGATAAAACAAAAAACAAAGGGAAGGCCTATTCTTATTCCTATCCCTCATAAGTGGGCGTGAAAAAAGTCTAAGTATGGTTCAATTGTTAAGAACGCTCTACATATTTTGTTATAAATAACATTTAACGGATTAAATCGAAAAAAACGAAGTTTTTGTAAAAAAAACTTTCTCTAGCTTAAACTTTGGTTTTTCAATAAAATTAGTTTATTGAATTGTGGGCGTATCAGTAGGCAGATTTAAAAAATATTCAAGCATAAGTATAAAGGGCACCTACAGAGTCTATATTATAAATTTCGGTTTCCTAGCTCAAACTTGGACTTTTCAATAAAATTAATTTATTTAATTGTGGGCGTTTCAGTGGGCGGATTTTAGAAATTTTATCTCCCAAGCAGTTTTAGGAGTCAAAGATCATACATATATAAAAAATGTCAGCTAAAAATTCGATTTTTTCCCTAAATTTTTTTGAGTTTGTGGACGTGTCTGTGAGCGGATTTCTAGAATTCTTAAACCTGATGACTTCATGCCCCTAGAGAGTATATCAGACGGACGAAAGGATGAACGGACGAACGGAAGAACGGACGGACGGACAGACGGACGGACATGGCTAGATCGACATTACTATCGATGCTGATCATAAATATAGTAACTTTTAGGGGTCTACGGGCAATATTAAGGTAAGTTACAAACTTCCCGTCAAAATTAATATTACCCTTAGAATAAGGTATCCTCCTTGCGGGGTCAGTCACCTTGACGTGTGTACCATCATGGAACGCAAATTCGATGGTGCCGGTGCGGAGGCTTACGGCGCAAAGAGTCATCGGGCCTTTCTGATAAGGGACAGACCGTCTGATGAGCGTCAACTAAGAACTGACCAGGACTACACGTCCGCTACCCTTCTCCTCTTTCCTTTCAATTTTCAATTACCCATATCCCCCCTCCATCAAATCCCTAAATCCTTTTTCCCCAATAAACCCCTAATCTAAGGTGGCAAGCGCCGAGAGATGCATGGCTAAGAGGGTGCTTAGTCGTTAGTTTACAAACTTCGGATACCAGGCGACCTCCGATTTTAAGATAGCCTTCCTGTGGTTAGACGGGTAGACCACGGGCGACACCATATCCCGAATACTCGTGGGTTTCAAAATAAACCAAACAACAAAACAAACAATAGAGAATGATGCCTCTAAAATTGCATCATCAAATAGGGATGTTTTAGAACACCCTGTCGATGACGACACGACATCTGTCAAAGGGATAGAGTCGGTAATCATCGACTCTGAAATGGGGGAACCTGAAGAGAACTTGTCTCAACTCAGTGACTCTATTTCAGAATCCAGCACCATATGCAACAGCATATTATCGGATGAAAGACATCCCGATATAGAGGACGTACCTAAGACAGTCGGCAATGTGGCACGGACTGAGTCTGAGTACGTTAGGTTCACACCATCTGAACAGCGCAGATTTAAGCGCGCGCAGAAGAAGGGGAGCACCATTGAGCAGGCCCGTCTCTATGCGATCCAAAAGATGGAAAACAAGGGTCCCGAGGTGAAGCGAATGCGATCCGAGGATAATACCCCGCCTCAATCCGAAGCGAAGCGAGGTCGCACTGGGAAGACAACCGTCGACAAAGTCTCGTATAGCAATATAACGAGCTATGTAAGACTGGGTGTTGTACCGGTGGACATCGATCGTAATCCTCTCTCCAACGAACAAATGGGTTCGATACAGGAGAGGATTATGGATATCACGATCGAACAGCGTGACGAGGAGGTTAAACCAGCCTTCCGCGGTACTACGTTCAAAGCCGGATGGCTCATGATCGTATGTGCAGACGCCACCACTGCAGAGTGGATGAAGGCAACCTTCGCCAAGCTAAAAGAGAAATGCGGGTTAGAGGTGATGCTTGTGGGAGAGGAAAATTTTCCAAAACCACATGTCATCAGAGGGTTCTTCCCGCAGAGTACCGGCGTAGCTAGCGAAAGGATCCTAGCCCTATTAGATGGCCAAAACAAAGAACTGAACACGAGAACGTGGAGGGTTCTGCAAATATCGGATGAGCGAGACATCGCACATATGGCTTTGCTATCAATGACAGCACCATGAGGAGACTCGTGGAGCTGAAGGGTATGGTCTCTTTCCGGTTCGGACAGACCAAACTTATCCTAAAAAGTGCTCACAAGACGGCCAAACAGGGCCCTAAAGACCAGAAACAGCACGTTTTGGGTTTTAAAAATGTCACAGCTGACTGCAGCACCGCAACTGACCCAACTTGGGCCAGCACCAGCGCTGCCGCTAAGGCTGCAGCTTCAAGCACGGTAACACCTGTGCCAGAAAAAGAAGATACATGCGCGAAGTCAAGCGCAGCCGAAAAGGCCGATAGTGCCCACAGCACTGTCAGAGAAAGCCAAAAACGATTCAGGCCTAAGTTAGGCATGGATCGTAAGAAAGCACTGCCACAAGGACATAAAAACAAAAGTCCTAGAGGCAGACAAAGTGGTCTTCCTCAACAGGGTATCGTACGTAGGAGAGGTGACAACAAGCCCAAGAGAGTACGAAACCCTGAATACAGACGCAAATGATGACCACCCGTCTCAGCGTTTTGCAGGCCAACCTGCACGGGGCTATGGGTGCCTCGGACACCTGTAGCCAGCGATGTGCCGAAGGGAACATTGCTATTGGACTAATCCAGGAACCATGGGCAACCAATGGTAAGATATCCGGATTAAATTGTAAACACAGAGAGCTAATTTTCGCCAAAGGTCCTTTCAGACCAAGGGCGGCTATCTCTATTAAGAAAGATATAAAATTTTCTCTCATTCCAGGTTTCACAACTAGGGACCTGGTGGCGGTCCTAATAGAGCGCCACAAAGGCCGAGAGCTGCATAAATTTGTATGCGCATCGGCGTACTTTCCTGGAGACGCGGATGCAGTGCCTCCCTTACCAGTACAGGAACTTGTCCGGTACTGTGAGGACCAGAAAGTACATATACTAATCGGCTGCGACGCAAACGCACATAACACCATCTGGGGCAGCCGAGATACAAATAACAGAGTCGTTATTAGAATATCTATATAGCAATAACCTCGTTTTTCTAAACAAGGGAAATAGTCCTACATTTAGAAATTCTATAAGAGAAGAAGTTTTAGACCTTACTATATCATCTCCTTTTATGAAGGATATTATAGAGGGATGGCACGTGTCTGGCGAGGCATCTCTATCGGATCATATGCACATCCGTTTCGAGATAAGATGCAATGCCGAACACGCGTCAGTCCGTTATGACAACAGACTGACTAATTGGAGAACTTACCGCGAAAATCTTGCGGTCAGATCTGACATGCTGCCAGAAGCACCATCAAATACAATTGATGCAGATGCTGCGCAATGTCAAATAAATGATATTATTCTTACCTCATTCAAAAATAGTTGCAAGGTTAAAAGAACCGTGGTTAAAAGGTGCGTACCATGGTGGAACGATAACCTTGAGTCTATTCGAAAGAGGGTGAGAAAGCTTTTTAACGAAGCTAAACGCACCGGCACATGGGAACAATATAAATCCATGCTGACCATATACAACTTAGAGTTGCGCAGATCCAAAAGAGCCTCATGGCGTGTAAACTGTGAGAAGATAGAAAAACTTCCAGAGGTGGCACGCCTCCAAAGGGCCCTGTCAACGGATCAAGAAAAAGGCATGGGATTGTTAATTAAATCAGATGGTTCAATCACACGCGACCGGGAAGAAACGCTGAAAACTTTGCTTCAGGCTCACTTCCCAGGTTCTCACACGATGGTCATTACAGACGACCATACAGCGGAGGTCTCAATTCCAAGAAACCTCAGCAGAATTCATAGTTTATCCGGAACACTTTTTACTCCGGATAAGGTTAAATGGGCAATTAACTCATGTAAACCATTCAAGGCATCAGGTACAGACGGTATTTTTCCAGCCCTCATTCAAAATGGAATAGAATTTTTACTACCATCCATGATTGCCTTATTTAGGTTCAGCTTCAACTGGGGGTATATACCAGTTACCTGGAGGGAGGTAAACGTAGTATTTATACCTAAACCGGGAAACAAGCCGAGAGAATTACCTAAATCATATCGTCCGATAAGCCTGACATCGTTTTTTTTGAAAACAATGGAAAGGATTATTGACATTCACATTAGAGAATGCATATCAAAAAGCATGCCTCTGCACCCTCACCAATATGTGTACCAAAAGGGCAAATCCACGGAAGGCGCTCTGTTAAGACTAACTACAGAGATAAAAAACGCCTACCGTTGCAAAGAGATCGCACTTTGTGCCTTTCTGGACATAGAGGGTGCTTTCGACAACACTGGATATGAATCCATATCAAATGCTTTGTACCATAGAAATATAGATAAACCAACTATTATATGGATTAAAGCGATGCTGGAAAGTCGCAAAATAACTTCCTCGTCAGGAACGACCTCAGTATCAGTAACAGCCGTAAGGGGCTGCCCACAAGGGGGAGTACTCTCACCCCTTCTGTGGTCATTGGTCATCGATGACCTGCTACACAAGATGAGCAGTTTGGGCTACACCACAATTGGGTACGCCGATGATATTGTCATCATAGTTAGGGGCAAAGACTCAATAGGAGTCACATCAAAAATGAAAAATGCTCTAAAGACAGCCATAGACTGGTGCATTAAGGAAAATCTTTCCATAAATCCCAGAAAAGCCTTCATCGTTCCTTTCACTAAAAGGAGGAAATTAGACCTAGGCCTAATCACAATAAACGACACGGTCGTAGAGTATTCCGACGAAGTCAAGTATCTTGGAGTAATCCTGGACAAGAGACTTAACTGGAACTCTCACATAAACAACAAAATCAGTAAAGCTAATAGAGCTTTATGGGCCTGTCGTCGCACATATGGTAGAACCTGGGGAATCTCTCCAAAGATCGTCCACTGGATCTACACAGTGATGATAAGACCCATCATAACATACGCCTCCATAGTATGGTGGACAAAATCCACACAAAAGGTCGCAATAGAGAAGCTCAAAAAGGTACAACGGCTTGCGTGCCTTGGTATCTCCGGAGCCATGCGTACTTGTCCAACAGCTGCCATAGAGGCAATAACAGGAATTATACCCCTACACATATACGTCCAAAAAGTGGCGATCCGCAGTGCAATAAGTCTAATACAGCTAAACGAGATAAGTCTTAATGATCATCCGGAACTTAAGACCCTTCTCGATGAACTGCCAGAACTTAACATGAACTGCGCGGTCACAGACCGCATTCAAAAAACACTATGCTTCAACAAACGGTTCTCCACGGAGATACCCAAAAGAGAAGCATGGGTTAGCAATAACCCACCAAACAGCCATAATGGCATAAAGTAGTATACGGATGGTTCTAAAATGGAAACGGGGGTAGGAGCGGGAATATACGGACCACACAAACGCTTTACGATACCCATGGGAAAAAGTCCCAGCGTATTTCAAGCGGAGCTCCACGCCATTCAAGAATGCGCCAGCCACATTATCTTATCTGGCATAAAAGGTGCAACCATCCATATTTTCACGGACAGTCAAGCAGCTATAAACGCCCTTAGCTCGTATACCATTGACTCCAAATCAGTCATGTACTGCTTCAATACCCTACAATTACTCGGAGCAAGAAACAAGACCAAATTATGATGGGTTCCGGGTCATGTCGGTGTAGAAGGTAACGAAAAGGCCGACGAACTGGCCAGAAAAGGTTCAGAAACACCTTTCATAGGTCCCGAACCTTTCTGCTGCACCCCTAGATCAGCAGCAACGGCAGCAATTAAAAGCTGGGAACATAGAAAATGTATCTATCATTGGGATAACATCCCAGGTCTAAGGCAGGCCAAACGAGCCATTCGGCCCTTCAATCATAATGCCAGCAAATGTCTAAACCTAAGCAGGCATGATATCAAAAACCTAGTAGGTTACCTTACTGGTCACCACGGTTTAAGATATCATCTACACAAAATGAGAATAGCAGATTCTCCTGAGTGCCGACTCTGTCTTGAAGAGGACGAGTCAGCTGAACACATTTTATGTGAATGCCCAGCCCTTAATGGAATTAGAAAGAAGATCTTTCTCAGGGAACAATTGAGCCCCGAGGACATAAAGAATTCTTCTACTGGTAAAATTGTCCGCTTTACACGGAAAGTGGAAATTTTACTAGTTTAAAATTTTTCTGGCCCATACGGTACAAAAGATCTTTTAGGTCGAAGTACCCCCCCTTTTATAAATCGCCTTGGCGAGCCAGAATTAAAAAAAAAAAAAAAAAAAAAAAAAAAAAGAATAAGGTATAATCAATAATACGCGTCGAAATCGGAAAAAAAGATCCAGGCCTAGATCATACAAATACAATAACAGCAGCATTTCATTGGCGTTAGTAAGGAAGTGAAGCGAAACAGGAAAGCCTGCCGATGTTTATGAGGTCGATGTATCTACTGGGGTAGATAAAAGAATATTACATGCATTTCGTATGAGCTATTTCTACCCGACATCAGTTTTTCGTGCAAAGCTATAATTTTTCACTCATTTTTTTTATTTGACTACATACTGTTTTTTCTATAGATAACGGTTTTTATTCCTATGTGTGCCTTATCCATTTGATTTGTTTTTAGTACATCTCTCTTTTTTGTGCCCTTTGGTAAGCATTTTCGCTCAATGAGTTTGTTGTATACCTACTTATTTCTTTTTTCTTCTTTCTGTTTTTTGTCTGTTTTTCTTTTTTGTCACTCTTTCCCTTTGGAAAAGCAATGCGCTTCTCCTATATCGAGTAACAATGTCGGTCAGTTTGATTAAGATGCCACACGAACATCTCGGATGGCCACTGATAAAGCTGCTGCTATTAGTGATATCTTCGATATGATCAACTCAAATTTGAAGTTCAATTTTAGACAGTACGAATTGCTTACAATGGATGAGCAGTTGTATCACTATAGAGGTCACACGAAGTTTACCCAATACATGCCTTCGAAACCGGCCAAGTACGGAATAAAATGTTGGTGGACTTATGATTAAACAACAGGATACCCTATCAAGGGACAAATTTGTACCGGGAAGTTGAATGGCAGCAGAGATGAGAATCAAGGTGAGCGAATAGTGAAACAAGTGGTTGCACCATACAAATATAGTGGACGAAATGTGACCATGGACAATTTCTTCACAACTCTTCCACTCGCAAACGAATTACTTATCTGGAAATTGTCAATTGTCGGAACAGTTAAAAAAAACCAAACGCTTCCTACCTCGTGAGTTCAAACCATCGAAAGACCGGGTTCCTTTATCTACTGAGTTCGGATTCAGTCAAAATGTTGTATTGTGCTCCTATGTACCCAAGAAAGATAAGGGTGTTGTGTTGCTCTCCACTTTCCATCATGACAAGTCTGTTCCCATACACAAGCAAAAACCTGATATTATCCACTACTACAATAAAACTAAAGGGGGAGTGGACATTATGGACAAAATGCTGAGTCAATACACTACAAAAAGAAAAACTTATAGGTGGCCACAGGCTGTGTTTTATAACTTGCTTGACCTCTCAGGACTTGCAGCCTATATCATTTGTTCCAAAAACAATTCGCTGGGTGCTGCAAAGCCAAAGGCGTAAATTTCTTGAAGGATTGGGCGAGAATCTATGCATCCCACATATCAGATCTCGGGAACAAAATAACAGAGTGACAGGTAATTTTACCATAAGAAATGCTATGGAATGTTTGTTAAGTCACCCAATAAATACAGATCAGCCTAATGACGAGTTCACTCCTAACGATCCAGAAGAGCGAGATTCCAGTGGTCGTTTACGGCAAAAAGGTGGGTGCTATATGTGCTACCAACAAAATAAAAAAAAAAGTGCAACGCGTCAGGCTTGTGTCAGCTGCAAAAAACCTGTATGCGCTGAACATAGTCTCACGCAGACAAAATGTGAAAAGTATCACTTGAACAAATGAATAAATTTATATTTGTCTAAGAAATGGTACAAAAACTGTTTTATTCTTATTATTATTTGCTATGTCTATTTGCATATACATAAAAGTGTGCACTTTTTAGTTCTAACAGGTGCATGGTACATGTTGTATCCAAACCAACCGGCACGTTTCATCCAAGTTCAGTGAATATCTACCTGGGTAGATACTGTCCATGTAAGAAAAAAAAACAAAAAACTTAAAAAATAATACAAAAAAATATTCTCAGAGTATGTACTACCTAATAATCTGAAATAAATCATAAACTTTGTCACTGAGTCGTAACCGCATCAGAATCTAATGAGGTATCGAAGAGATTTTAAGAGATGAAAAATGAAATAACTACCCGGGTAGATACTGTCCATATGAAGGTTAAACGCTTCAATATGGCGTCAAGCTGAGTCTTTGACATAACAACTGCATTTTTTGACATTTACACGATTGATCTGGTAGGTTCACTCAGACGCGCTATAGCTTATGCCGACGATTTGGTGGGATACAGGCCAGCGGCCGAATTACCGAATAAGCTAGTCAGAAACATTTCACTGGATTATGTGAGTATGACGTTACGGCTTAAAATATTCATCATGATTTAGACTATCGAGTTGGATTGTTTAGCAATTCATTGTCAGTGATCGTGTTTATTCACCCGAAAGTGGTAAACCAATCATATGGCTAATAAAAAAACTAATTGCACGCTTTTCTTCAAAAAATTCGTAAAAAGTAAAAATGGAAAATATTTGTACGTTAAACTTTAATTAAACAAAAATGTTTTGCCCAATTCCGATCAGAAAAAAGAACACAGTGCTAGACTTTGGAAAGAGCTCACAAAAAATTTTAACACAAAAGTTCCACTAGTAAATAAAATCAGCAAATAACCATTTCTATGCACAATTTTACTGTTTTTACTTAATACTAAAACAAAAAAAAAATATTTCATAATTCAAAATAATCAGAAGAATATCAGAAGAGAAAAGACATTTTCTTCATTCAGTTACAAATTGTACTAGAACTATCCTATTAAAATTCAAATTTGTATTCGATACGTAAAGCTTAGTAACGCATCACCCCAATGTGTTAATTTGAACATTCGATAATGTATAGAAGAGGAAGTCACTCACTCGTTCCCTTTATGCGGTAATTCGGCCCAGGTCGCAGCGTGAACTCTATCAAATTAAGGGATATTGCGTCGACAGAAACAACAAACCTTTAGAAGAGGAAAATTATTACAAAAATAATTCTGTTCTACAACCAACACACAGAAAACAAAAACTCATTTTCATACAAATATCATTCTCCAAAAATGTGGGTATGGCATTAATTCTGTGCAGAAAAACTGTGAACTGGTAATTGTGTACTTGTCTGACTGAGGTGAAATATGTAAAAATAAGTGTTGCCTTATAGCATGAGGTGAAATAGAATTTACTCATTTGAGAATTTAACTATTTTCTTCATCCTGAAAAAAATATTCATTCATTGACTGCATTTTTAAATAATAATGAAACCATTCAAATTGAAGTCATTGACTGAACAATCAATTCCACAATTCAAGAAAGTGAAGTTATAAAACTGCAAGTCTTTGAATTCCAGAGTGGGAATTCATAATCATTTGTAGTCTTATTTATTTTAGATTATATTGAGTTAATTTAAAGGTTTGCATTCAATTATAGACGTTTAAGCCATTCTCATTCATTTGCATTGATTTGAAATCGTTTGCATTCAATTGTATTCAACCGTAAAGTCTTTTGCGTTCTTTGCAGTCATTAGGTGTTTTCTATAGTTTCTTACTTACATACTTAGGTGGCGCTACAGTCTGGGTGGACCTGGGCCTCAACCACTACGCCTCTCCAGTTAGCACGATCTTTGGCAAACTGCCTCCAGTTGCGCACTCCAAGTTGGTAGAGGTCCCCTTCCACTTGCGCGCGCCACCTAAGGCTATGTCGTCCTCTACTGCGCTGTCACTCCGGGTTGGAATCTAAGACTCTTCGTGCTGGAGCGTTTGTGTTCATTCGCTCTAGATATCCTAGCCATCTTAGTCGACTTGAAAGCTGCATTTGATAACATTTCAAGAAAACTGCTTATCTTCAAACTACACGCAATGGCAGTCTCGTCCAAATTTGTCAACCTGATCGAAGCTATATATGCTAATACTCAATCTGCGGTCTGGACAGGAAAAGAGCTCTCCGAATACTTTGAGACACTTTTTGGAGTAAAACAGGGATGCTTGCTATCGCCGTTGCTTTTCGCACTATATAAAGGGTTTTCCAATAAGAGCGCTACAAAAGTTTTTTTGTAAATAAAACAAAAACGGTTTTGGATATCAATGAAATTCTTTTTTCCTGTGAAAGTACGTTGGATACCATTATGTATGGAACTCGATTTCTTTTGCATGGCCACCACGGGCACGCTTGCAGAAGTCCAGACCCTGAACCCAATTTTCGACGGTTTTCAAGCATAAATCGGCCGATACTGCTGCAATTTCACGTTCGATATTGGTACGAAGTTCATCAATCATCGCTGGCTTGTTGGCATAGACCATAGACTTGACGTAGCCCCACAGGAAATAGTATAACGGCGTCAAATCGCACGACAGAGGCGGCCAAGCGACTGGACCATTTCGTGAGATAACACGGTTTCCAAACTTGGTTTCCAATAAATTGATTGTGGCATTCGCTGTGTGGCTTGTGGCGCCGTCCTGTTGAAACCACATGTCCTCCAAGTCCATATCATCCAATTGGGGCCAAAAATATTCGGTTATGATTGAACGGTAGCGATTTCCATTCCCAGTAACGTTTCGGTCTTGATCATCACGGAAGAAGTACGGTCCAATGACGCCGCCGGCCCGTAAACCACACCAAACCATAATTTTGTCGGGATGCAATGATGACTCATGGAGTACGTGTGGATTGCTGCCTGACCAATACCGCATATTGTGTTTATTGAAGAAGCCATTCAGCCAGAAATGAGCCTCATCGCTGAAGATGATTTTTCGATGAAAATCCAAATCATTTTCAAGTTGTTGCTCAGCCCAATTCACGAACATACGACGCTTCTGATGATCAAGCGGCTTCAGTTCTTGCGCCAATTTAATCTGGTAAGAATGTAGGCCAAGATCTTTTCGCAAAATTCGCCACAACGACGTCACAGAGATGCCCAACACTTGAGAACGACGTGTGAGAGACACATTTGGGCTTTCTTCAACTGAAGCCTCAGCGGCAGCAGTATTCCCGACACTACGGTCACTTCTTTGTCTCACTGGCACGGGAACATTTTGTACTGTGCTTGTGGATTCAAATTTTTCCAGTAGACGCTCAATGTTGTTGATCTGCTAGGACGATTATGACGACCATAAATTAGACGTAGCGCTCTTAACGTTGAGGCCACTGACTCCGAATTTCGGTAGTAAATTTTAATAATTTCGACTCGTTGTTGGCTCGTATATCTTCCCATCATGAAATGGCAAACCTTACTGAAGAGAAATGTCAAAAGAGCGGCAAGAAATTCGTCGTCGTTTGCTGTCCCTGTCGCTCTATTTTTGTAGCGTCCCTGTTGAAAAACCCTTTATAAATGACTTGCATGCAGTTTTAGAAGGAGGACTCTATATCGACGGGATCAACATAAGAACTCTGCTGTACGCAGACGATATGGTAATTTTGGCGGATGATGCCAAGGTGTTACAGCAGATGATAACGCGACTTGAAACTTACTGTGTGAAATGGGGCCTAGAAGTAAACCTATCTAAATCAGAAATTATGGTGTTTAGAAATGGTGGGAGGCTATCGTGCCAAGAAAACTGAACATTATATGGACAAGGAACACGGATTGTTTCAAATTATACCTACCTAGGAGTCTCTCTGACTCCGAAAATGTCATTTCCAAGCATGTGGAGAAGAGAAACAGTGCAGCAAAGAGCAGCATAAACTCGACGTGGAATAACTTTTTGGCAAAAAGAAATACCAGTCTCGCCGCAAAGTGGAAATTGTTCCAAGCGGTCTGTAGAGCTATCCAAACTTATGGCGCTCAGGTATGGGGTTTCGGAATGTTCGAATAAGTTGATAGATTACAACGGTACTTTTTGAAACGAATTTTAAAGTTACCTACATTTACTCCAAACTATGCTTTATCATTAGAGACAGGAGCAGAAGACGGACATTACTATACCCTTGATCTTCACATGAGATATATATCAAAAACAATGTTCAAGTATAGTGAACGACGACTACCACACCAACTAACTAAAATTCTCTTAAGGAAGAAACTGTTTTGGGTCAAAGAAGTAAACCATCTTGGGCGTAGTTTTGATCTTCATTGGGATGAAAGAGACATTTCTCATAGCGCTTGGATACAAAAGAGCGGCTGCTGAAATCGGAGGGTCAACAGGCAAAATTAAGGAGGGCATCGAAAAGCAGTACACGCATCTACAAATTTCTTGATCACTCTAGAGGGGCAGCTTACCTCACCGATGGGTTCGAAATTATCAAAATCACCTGGATATTTAAGGCAAGATGTGGCTTAATTCAACTTAACGGAAATAGATTTATGGAGAACGGAACATCTCTATGTACTGTGTGCAACTTAAGGGAAGAAGAGAACATCCAGCACTTCTTAGGCAGATGTCCGGGGTTAAGAGAGTTCAGGCTGAGTTGTTTTGGGAGAGCTTCGTTAACAGAAGCCGAAATTATTCTTATACTCAATGGAGAAAGGAGTACAGATTTCGATAGGCTTTTTTATTATATCACTGTAGCATTACCATATCGAAATGAACTTGTTAGAGAATTTAATCAGTAATTTCTTTCTAGATCATAAAACTTTGATTGCAAGCTAATTTATATATCCAATTATAATCCAACTACCCGACAGCCGACTTTTGTCATTGTCGTAAGTCTTTTGTTTTTAACTTGCATTGAAAAAACCTAATTTAAAATAAAAACATTTTACTACTTACTACTACTACTAGTCGACTGATACGTACTTTTTTGACCAGGTCGATGTCGCTGTACAGCTCGAAGAGTTCGCTGTTAAATCTCCTCCTCCAAAGCCCGTCAACGGAAACCGGACCGAAAACCACTCGAAGAATTTTGCCTTCGAAACGACCAAGAAGATCTTCATCCGGTTTTTCTAATTTCCACGCTTCTGCGCCGTAGAGCAGGACTGGGATGATGAGGGTCTTAGGCCAAAGAAACAGCAGTTGGCAAGTGTAATTCTTCGTTTGATTTCCGCTGTGGTGTCATTATCAGAATTAATAGCGGAGCCGAGGTAGACAAAGTCCCAACTACCTCAAAATTATAGCTGTCTATCGTGTCGTTCTGTCCGATTCGTCGATGATGTGTGCCCCTTCTTGTTGACAGCATATATTTTGTTTTGCCCTCATTCACCAGTAAACCCTTTTTGCCGCTTCTGTGCTAATAGTTGCAAGCGCACCAGTGACAGCTCGCTGTGTTCTGCCAATTATGTCAATGTCGTCAGCATATGCAACTACATAGGTGGACAGACTTTGGGAAAATTGTGCCTCTAGTGTTGGCTTGCGAGTTTCGCACAATTTTCTCAAGTATGATGTGGAAGAAGTCACATGATAGCGCACCACCTTGTCTAAATACTTTGTTGACATCAAAGGTCTCGTGAGATTGCTTCCGACCTTTATGGAGCAGCGGACGTTCTCCACCGTCATTCTGCACAATCTGACAAGTTTGGCAGGGATGCCAAAACTAGACATGGCTGTGTATAGGATAGCTCGTCTCTATAGATGCAGTCATATGCGGCCTTAAAACCAATAAAAATATGGTGGGTACCGCTTTGGACTTCTTGGGGTTTCTCCAGGATCTGCCGTAGTGTGAATATCTGATCGGGGTGGTTGGGTATGTGTGAATAGGTCGGTGTGTGTGAATAGGGCAGGATCCTGATCGGTATCAAATTGTCGATGGCCAGTATTCATAACTATCTCACACACATCAATTGTACTTATATTACCTCCGCGTGGTAACCACCGGGTACTGGTCTCGAGTCGAGCTTGACTTGCTGAACTCATAAATGCGAGTGTTGAACACGGAGAAATAGCAACACTTTATTGCTCTGTCAGAACTGACTATCTTCTCGAGTCTCAGAAGTCTTACATGAGCCCCTCAGAAGGAGGACGTACGGCGGATGAATTCATATGATTGAATCAACGGTGACGTCAACAGGCAGCATGGCAGATACCTTAATGAGCTACTTCAACGTATTTGGAGCTGAGGTCATTAATGATTTTCAATACTAGTCAGGGTGTTGAAATAGAGATGGTGGCGGAAGAGCCCTTAATGGGTCAACGGTAGCTCTCAAATCCCCGAAGCGGGTTACTGACTCCGGAATATTTCGGCCCTTTTCGTCCAAGCGGTCGCAGAAAGGGTCTGGCCCTCCAGGTTGGGGGTTGTGCGTGGGGTTAACTACCCAAGCACGCAAAAATTAATGGTTATGAGCCTCGGATAAGAACGGATTCACATTTCCTATAGTTTGCGCGCACTAAAAGGATTTTTGATACACTAATGATGTAAGTGTGTGGTAAGTAAAATAGTGCCGATTCAAGGGGAAATGGGGATTAGGACAAGAGTGGAGAAACCGTTGCACCATGTTTTTAAATGCTTATAAATTGTAATGGGTCGAAAATACAGAACGTGGTAGAGCACATTCGTGTTGTACGGCCAAGAAACGACAGTGGAATGCTCCCAAAGGCTTGGGGCTATCAACATTTCTGTTAAAGTGCATTGAAAAATATTGATTGATGTATGGCTTAAGAGTATTCCAGCTTTGTTGGGTATTCGTGACAGCCAACAAACGTATCAAACAAAACTTAAACGTATGGAAAGGTTACAGTCCGCTTGGGTGAACTTTTGGATACCCTATTCCTATACCTTTTCCCTCATTAAGTGGGCGTGAAAAAAATCTAAGTATGGTAGAATTTTTCAGAAGGATCTTCATATTTTGTAATATAACATTAAAGAGATTTTATTGAAAACAACATTTTTGTAAAAAAAACCCCCCTAAAAGTGGGCATGGCAGAAATTTTTGTGTAAAGGAATTTTTCAAAACTATGTACTTTAACTACATAATTTGCGAATGATTTCTTTAATAAAACGGGTATTTTTTTTTTTGAAAAGTGGGCGCGGGGTTTTTTAGAATAAGCTTGAAGGGCCCCTAGCGGGTTATATTCCAAATTTCAGCTTCCTAGCTCAAACTTTGATTTTTCGAAAAAAAACGTTTTTTTTAATTGTAGGCGTGTCAGTGGGCGGATTTTAAAAATATTTCAACATAAGCACAAAGGGCCCCTAGAGAGTATATATTATAAAATTATTTTATGTAATTGTGGGCGTGACAGTAAGAAGATTTTAAAAATTTTAGCTCAAAAGTATTTTGTTCCCCTAAAGACCATAAATAATTATTTTATTTTAAAAAAACTCTTAAACTTTATTATTTCGGGCCCCTAGAGTATATGGTCAAAAGTTCAGCTTTTCACTTCCAGTATAAAGGCTTAATTTTTGTATACGGACGGACGGACGGACGGACGGACATGGCTAGATCGACATTACTATCGATGCTGATCATGAATATAGTAACTTTTTTAATGTTCTACGGGCAATATTTAAGGTATGTTAAAAACTCCGCGTCATAATTTATATACCCTTAGAATAGGGTATAAAAAGGCAAGTCTACTAAGATGGCACTGATGGATCTGACGACAGAGTACGCATTTGCAGAATTGAGTCTGAAATTAGCAATGGAGGATGTCGATTCTACAACTGTGGACTGGTTAATAGAGTTGCTTAGGACCGGAGAAGTTGCAATCGCTGTGAATGGCTGCGTCAGAACTCTGCGCGCTGTTAAAGGCTTTGCGAAGGGTGGTGTTCTCTCCACCATATTGTGAAACTTTTGTCGAATCCATAATTTACCAATTCTCTGCTAGCGTATGAAATAAGCGCTGAAAAGTTGGTAGTTGGTGCCCTGAGCAGGCTCTCTCAGTCAACCCCCAGAAGCCTGAGATGATGCTGTTAACGACTAGAAGAAGGATTCCTCGTTTTGTCTTTATATCGACAGCTGTTACCTTCTCATCTGGCTATTCGCTTAACTTGGATACTTTGCCCACTAACCGTTGTTGAGGCGAAGTTTTATCCTTCCACAAGTACACCAACGTGTCGGTTTTGACTTTTTCAGACGAAGATTGCTATTTTCCTCTCATCTGCGGCTCCTAAAGATACTCTTTGAACCAACGTTTCTAAAAGAAATGGACCACAAAAATCGACACCGGTCTTTTGGAATAGCCAGGCAGGTTAGACTTTATCCGCAGGTAGAGTCTGCTGTCTTACTATTCTTACTAGAGCTTGTTTTGCTGCATAGTATTTTTTCTATGAAAATGGACAAAAATACATTTAACAAAGGATGGAATAGGATATTTTATTACATAAGGAATGTCCGTAATCTGCAGACGCCCACCAACTCGGAGGAGCTTTAAAGAGCTATCATTAAGCAAAGGACTTAAATGTTTGATACAACACGCCGAACTGATCAATTCATTCCTTTCCACTGATTCTTAAAACTCCCTCGTTGTATATGCCAAACTGTCTGTTATAAAGCTTCGAATTTGATTTTTCTTGGGCGAACAAGTTCAGCTCACTTCTGTCCTTCGCATCACCCTGGTCGCGGTTAGCATTACATCACTATAACTCAGATAGTTATTTGGCCTATCTGTATGCGCTGTTCCAGGGAAAAGGGCTGAACACCCTTTTGTCTTCCAGGAGTATATTTGCCTATATGCGAGTGAACATTTTTCTCCGGTCACCTTCCCTCAGGTAAATTAATAAACCTTGGCCCAGTGAACCAGATGCTAACTACAAACTCCTTCGCAAACGCCCCTCTCGACACAATATCTGCCGGATTCTGTTTCAAGTTAATATCTACATTTCGGTAGACTCTTCGTTTTGATGGGTTCTACATTCGATTTCGCTTCATGTGTTGTCGAGCGTATCATATGTATCTACTAAGTTGGTAAATAATCCAATAAATTTGGGATACTCTGAAAACTTTCCGGACAACGTTGGAATCTTAATCTGTTCTTTTTTGGAACGAGGGAGTGTTTGTTGGTGAAACTACGTGGCACTGAAAATTTCACCACCGCCAGCTGAAGCGTTTTGTTTCGCATCTGACAAGAAACACATTATTGCCGATTTTCGGCTGACATAAATTTCTTCGAGTCATCTCGAAAGTTGTGACTTGCTTCAACGTTACAAGTAATATTAAATTTTGACGATTAAACGAAATTTGTTTGAAGGACGAGTCCAAGGTACTTTACTCGCTTACAGACAATGAATCACCCTTTTTCCAATGAGTGCTTTGTTTCTTCTCAAGCTTGATTTAATTGTTCCTCTAAGAACCTTTAATTCCGATAACGTTTTATTTGAGCTGCTAGCACTATCTCTCTGCCCCTCTGCCCCTCCTGTCTATTCATAAACACACCCTGTCCATGTCCTACCCTTGTGTTGACAACAATAAATCGCCTTCATACTTGATTAATCAATTGAAATCTGGAAATCTGCTATAAATTTGCAGTCTAATTGATTGCGAAATCAGCAATGACAACGTAGAGAATTACCTAAGTAATTCCAGCAGCAACTATTTTCGACGACTAACCAACAGCAAACTCAGCAACACCAACAACAAGACGGCCTTTGATTGCTCCAGCAACAATAGAGTGTATAAGCTTAGGAAATTTAGCAGCACTGCTTTTTAAGCAGTTTAACAAAAATCTTAAACGATTCCATAAAAGTTTACGCAACATGTTTATCAAAAAACGATCTTGACACAAAGCTCCATAAGCTCCATTTAAAGCTGTGTCAACTGAGTTCGGACAGACTATAATACTTCCCGCTTTTTAGCAACAGCTTTCTCAATATAAACAACTAGAGCAAAGTGAAAATTGTCTCATTATTGATGACAATCCAATTTGCCTTATGTTTCAGAAGCTTTTCCTCCGTTGCCTGCAGTAGAGAATAATTCCCCAGTTTTGTTGGGAAAGCTTCCAATTTTGTTTTTAATAAAAGAAACTTGCCCTATGGCTGACACTGAGACCTATAAGATCGTTTGTGTCAGAGGGTTGCCTTAGCCTAAAGACGAGTGACCTCCCTACTGGAAGCCAATATACGTCTTTTGTGGCAGAGTTACGAAGCTCCAGCTGTGAAAGCATCTCCCTATGAAACATGGGTAGGTACGCTTATTTAGCGTAAGGATTTCCTTATAGGAGTTTGGCCTAATTAATCGCTTGGAAGCTATCCATAGCGAAGGTGGAGAACCAAATAGAATGGATAATTTTGCTCTTTTTCCTGTTTTGGCATTTTTTTCGCCAAATGATATCAGCTGTTTTATATAAACAAGAACACCAAAGTCATTGGAGTCGTTTGTCGTGTATGTTTAAAATAGAAATTGGTATTCTCGTCATTAGAGTTGAAATCGGACTGTGTATTTACGTCTGTGTGTACAAAAACATTTATATTTTTGATAAGTATGCGTACTAGTTACTATGTTGTGACATAAATCGAGGAATGCGATCCCTTTTCTATCATTACTACATTATCAACTCAACTCCAAATCCATTTGAACTCATGGGTCGAAACGAAGCATACAATGTATCATTTATACCATCATAATAAGAACAATCCAACCAAAAGTTCACTTCATCGGCAGTGGTCCGCATTGGGATCTTTTATTTGGATTTGGAATACGTGTAAAATCCTACTTTACTACGGATAGCTATTGCAACAAAACAGGGGTATTGATGAGTTTAGTGATGAATTGTCATTGATAGCGATGAATTCAGCTCTTCAAAATTACTTTCCACTTTACCTAAGGGGCGTTTTCTTCGTTTGTTTTGACGTTCCACTGTTTCGGACGATGATTGGATCTTTTCTTTACCGATGGCTTGGATTTTTGTTTTATTGTATTACCGACGAACTGGTATTTCAGTGATTAACTCTGATGCGGGAATTGTACTTAGCACTTTGTGGGGAGATCGGTTGAATACGATTATGGAAATACCAATGATTCACGGGTTTCGGCACAAACGTTTCTTCTGATCTTTCGCAGAAGCTCGCTAATTTTCGTTGTTACGAATATGTTCTCCTCGTCGCAGGAATTGTATGCGAGAGTTTATTTAAATTAGGAAGATTTGAATTAAAATAATTTACTTTTTATTTGACGATATAGATAGATCTGGGCCGCGCAACCACTTTTATTCATTTATAAAACGATCTTCTTTCAAACTTCTTCTTCGAGAAAGACCTTTTATCAATTTAGTACATTTTGAGTTAGTGTTGCCAATTAAATTCCCTCGATTAGTATTCAATATATAATCTAGTGATATATTTATAATTATATAAGTAATGTAATAATATGCTGCTATCTGCAGCAATAGTAAGGCCAGAAAATCTCTATACCATATGTGTGTAGTACTTGGACGATACGCCAACTTCGGCAACGGCATCAGAGGTGCTAGGTACAGAGCTCTCTTTTCAGCCTACCTGGCAATCGGGGGAACACTTGACTACTTGTGCTCAAAACAAGTCCTTGAGCGTCGTTTTTGAGACCTCCTTCCTGAACGATGGGAATGGAACAATGAGGGGTGGAATGGCTTTAGGATGAGTGATGCCATCGTTTATACGGATGTGTCACTCATTAACGGTGTCCCCGGAGCCGGTGTCTACTCTACAGACTGTCGGATGAATCTATCCGCAGCCTTGGGTAAATATATAACAGTTTTTCATGCAGAATTCTTTGCGATTATCACTGCTGCTTTTATCCTATTAAGGAAAAGGGTCAAAGGTTTAACCTTATATATCTGCTCAGATAGCCAAGCCGCTATCAAAGCCTGCTCGGCTGGCAATCTCACCTAAAAAATTGTTGAAGAAACCATATGTAAGCTGAACATGTTGGGAAGGTGTAAATCTGTAACACTTACTTGGGTTCCTGTGAACACGGGCATCCAGGGTTATGAAAGAGCGGATGCTCTTGCGAGGATAGGCTCATCGAAAACCTTTATTGGCACACAACCATCGATAGAATGCTGATCGTCTGTTCACAAACGTTAATGACTGAGGCTCTACGTCAACAGCACTTCGAATTCTGGCATGATCTCCTTCAAGCATTCATTCGAAGAAGCTTCTCGACTAACCCAAAATCAGCAGAACTAAGTATTTGTTTGGATTGAATATGAAAGACTTGAGATTCTAGGTTGCTCTCGTCACTGGTTTCAAAACTCTTAACGAGTATCGTAAAACATCTTGTGGGTGGCGACGGTGTAGAGGTTAGTGTGTTGGCTTGTGACCTGTGCGGTGCAGGTTCACAACAACATACGCCACCCATTCTCATGCCTCTACACCAAAAGGAGGATGTCAGCCTGATAGTACAATGGATAGTTACCGAGTCTGAGTGCTCTGGGAATTGGATTACCTTTTTTATAAAAAGTAAAAAACAAAAAAAAAAAACATTTTATTATTGTTAACACATATAGAGAAAACGAAAAGTCTGTTAGTTTCAGTCATTCATGGACAAAGATAGAGTATTAGGATTTTGCTTAATCGACAGAAGACGGCATTGTGCAAGAAATTTGACAAGCTGACGGTTTATCAGCATCTCCATGAGAGAGGGAACGCACGTGCAATTGGTAGGTAGGTGGAGGTAGAAGAGGATTCGTCTTTTTTTGGGGCTTAAGGACAAATGCAGTTTTTCACCTGCTCGGAAGTAGCCTCGAAGGATTGGATAGATATAAGAACGTACGCGATATTTTCCCAGCAGGAAAGAATACCCTTTCACAATGATAGCGGAAATATCATTTGGACCAGCGGATTTGTGTACATTTAGTAAACTAGCTCAGTGGTTCCTGTGTTGAAGTACTAATTGAAGGGTTTCAGGTTGAAATCACGCCGGGGACAAGTAACGCCTAAAGTTTTTTTCACTGCCCCACGACTTGCGAACGTCTGACAAACATATAAGTGTATCTATCAACTATCCTGAGAAGCTTCTCAAATTTTCCGTTCGTTTAATTATTTATTACGAAGGGATGTACATAACTGCAGTCCGAATAATAGAGCGCAGTAAAGTACAGAATTCTCCAAGCGCTCTGGTGTATAGAAGAATTCTTGTCGCTGGCTCGACTAAAAACGTATCGATTGTTTAAAATGTTGAACGTTTGATTGTGACTTCAAAATATGTCGAAAGTCTTGTACGAAACGTCGGTAAAAATATCGACAATCGAGATTTGTTTGCTAACGAGTATACCTGTATAAATCGGCCGATTTTGCTAGTTTTTTAACTTTATAGTACTGGAAGAGTTGCCTATTGTAATTGATCCGAAAATAAAAATAACAATTTACAACAAATTTATAAATTTGAAGGTCTACAGTATGATTTTCAGATGTTTTTAAGAAGATGTATTTCTGCTGCTGTGTGTATGTGTATATGTGCTAACGTAAGTCGTTTGAGAACAATTTTTTCGCGTTCAAAAAATGATATCGTTGTAGTGCTTATCGATGCGTATTAAGATCAATATGATCTAAAAGATATTACACTGAATCCGGTCTAGCGGTTTTTTGTTTAAACAAAAATAATGAACAAATATGGATTAATGACTTTCTAGGAAAAGATTTATCCAATCTTTTTTGTTCTGATGGCCCATACAGATATTTCCATTGAGTTTTAGTTTTTTATACTAATAAAAAAATAGTTAAAAAACAAAATATAATCAATATAAATAATAAATGACTAGATGAACCGAATAATATTGATTTTATTGAGTTTTCCCTTACTCTCCTTTATTATTTTTTTTTATGTTATTACTACCAGACCCACTGAAAAAAATGCATGCATATTTTCTTTTCCAACCTATTTATCCCTTTACTTATCATTTTGTATTCATATCATATTCATATCACACTGGGAAGTTGATCGCGTGGACATCCTTGATCGCACTTACCCCACTGTTTTTTTTTAATATTCGTAATAGTCAGAATAAGTTTTTTTTTGGAAAGAATAAGAAGAAAAGTTAGATAGGAAAATGTGAAAATTTTGAAAGTGTTTTTTTTTTCATTTGAATTTTTGAACAAACTCGCGACAATAAATCACCATTCAAACGATTGATTTGAGACAATACATGGTCGGAAAATTCGGATAAACTGCAATAATCATAATTTCACTCTGGATCTTAGCTGATTATAGGAATGACACATTTGCTTTATGACATCAAATGATCACTGGACTTTGAAAGGGCCAGGAAGCTGCCAGGTAGCTCTGCCAAAAGGATGATACCGATGCCGTTCCGTATTTCATCTTTCTTATTCCACGTGAGAACAGATTCAAGTTTTCTTACAGTGTACCTATTCGTACGGCCGTTTCAGGTGCATTTTCTCAATTCATTGCCTTTTTACGTCCTAGGTTCTGATCACATATGAGAAGGTTGATATCGCAGACTAGTGTCTCTCACAAAACAAGTTATCCTAACTAAGGTTGCCAATACGCGTCACTTTTCCATAACTTGCTTTTTTCATTTCCCTTTACCTACTTTATCATTTCCTTAGGAAGGAAAAATATTTAATAAACAGTATGCACTTGATGGTGAGATTGTTTTATTTCAATTCAAACGGCCGGACAAACGCACTTCAAAAACTGATTATAACTTGAACCACAATTTAAGACAGTGCGCTCAAAGTGGAATCCTGTTAAAAAAAAACTGAAAAATAAATTTACTCCAACTGACCGACACAACTGCACTGTATTTGGAAATCATTATCACTCCTTTGTTATACCCTATTCTAAGGGTATATTAATTTTGACGCATAGTTTGTAACATACCTTAATATTGCCGGTAGACCCCTAAAAGTTACTATATTTTATGATCAGCATCGAAAGTAATGTCGATCTACATCCGTCTGTTGTCTGTTGTCAAAAATTAGGCCTTTAAACTGGGCCTAGAGAAATTTTAACCGTATACTCTCTAGGGTTCCGAAATAATCAAGTTTACGAATTTTTGAAATCAGCCCACAGACACGCCCACAAACTCAAAAAAAAAAAAATACAAATTTCTTGAAAAAATCGAATTTTGAGCTAGAAAGCTGAAATTTTTTATACAAGGTGGCGCAAAAGTAGTCCTCCTATCAGAAAATGCTATAAATTTTTGCGATTGGCCCCTAATGTCAGTTCTGTTTTGACATTTGTGTAGTAAACACATGCGAAATACACGGTAATAAACAATGTTACGCTACACTGCTCCAGAACGCGGAATATTGGTGACTATTTATTTGAGCAATAATCGGTCGGTGACTTTGGCACAATGGAAGGTGATTTTTGCGCCACCTTGTATATGATCTATGACTCCTAAAACTGCTCGGGAGAAAAAAAATTTCAAAATCCGCCCACTGACACGCCTACAATTAAATAAAACAATTTTATTGAAAAACCAAAATTTGAGCTAGGGAGCTGAAATTTATAATATATACTCTCTAGGGGCCCTTTAAGCTCATATGCAAATATTTTTAAAATCCGCCTACTGACACGCCCACAATTTAAAAAAAAACTTTTTTAAAAATCCAAAGTTTGAGCTAGGGAGCTGAAATTTATAATATATACTCTATTCGGGCCTTTTATGCTCATGTGTAAATATTTTCAAAATCCGCCTACTGACACGCCCACAATTTAAAAAAAAAAACTATTTTTGAAAATCCAAAGTTTGAGCTAGGGAGCTGAAATTTTTAATATGTACTCTCAGGGGTCTTTATGCTCATGTGTTATTTTTTTTTTTCAAATCCGCTTACTGACACGCCCACAATTAAATAAAAAACTTTATTGAAAAACCAAAGTTTGAGCTAGGGAGCGTTTTTTTTACAAAAGCTTCGTTTTTTTTTGATAAAATCCTTTAAATGTTATATAACAAAATATGTAGAGCGTTCTTAACAATTCAACCATACTTAGACTTTTGTCACGCCCACTTATGAGGGATAGGAATAAGAATAGGGTATCCAACAGTTCGCCCAAGTGGACTGTAGCCCGTCCCTATGTTTAATTTTATGAAATGTAATACTTTACGCTTTGATTTTGTTCCAAACATTCATATCCTGCATAGATAACAAACCGAGAAATCACTCCAATCGAACATACATTACGAGTACTTCAACGACCCCCCATGGTTTACAATATATAGAGTACCTTGGCAGTCAAAGGATTAACAGCTGGTATTGGCAAAGTAACCCTTAGTGAAATATGTAATTCAACAATAATATCCTTTTCCTTTCAACATTATTAGCCAATGAAGTTTTTTTCCGTGTTCATAGGAAGGGTGCTAAGCACGTAAGTAATTTTTTTTCTACACTGGATCGGGTAAGTACTTAAGAATGTAGTCGCCTAAATAATTTCCTTATTGCTGCTACAATCCAAACTAACTGGTATTTAAAGAGGTTTAACGTAAAATTGATTTAATATTGTGGGCTGCGAAAGAAAAGGCAATACGGTTGATTTGGTAACAGCGTTAGATTCCACTCAAGTAGAATAAAAGCGGATAATTGGTATTATATCTACATATTTGTGGTCGAAAAGTATGAAAAGACTCATTCATCAATGTCTTTGTCAAGGAAAAATGTTTAAACTTTCATCGCAACAGTTGTGCATTAAATGTGGTTCTTAAAGATAATCTTTTCAGTGGAATTAGAAAATGATTGGAAAACGTAAGAAGGAAACACCCTTAAGTTTTATTTAACTGAATATATAGATAGAAATTCAAGGGTATTTTGCAGATTAAACGTCAAGTTCAAAAATATTCCACACGAGCCATAATAAAATTCTATAAAAATTCTATAGTTAACAACCTTCTTCGTTTTCTTTATCGACGAGGTTATGATTTGGACTAGAGGGATCATAATCCTCCCTCTAGGGCAATGGTCAAACAAAACAGATGTCGTTTTTTTTTTGTCTGTGCGCTGGTTTAGAGGACGTGCAATGTCAACTAGGTAGACTAAACAGGTTTCCATGGGAAGGCCTTGCAACACATTCGACATTAAGCGCTCGAGTGTGGCTTGTCAATCCAAATGTCATTCCTTAAACTACCAGAGTCGGTTGTAGAAGCTAGGCTATAGGATCTGTATGGGCCCTAGATTAGCAACTCGTACAAGGACAGTCCCATCTAGTACTTTGTTAACAGAGGGATTACAGATCGACTCACAAGCGTTATATTGACATGAGCCAAATCGGAGAAGAGCAAATATAGTAAATGCACTGTGACAACTGCTTCCAACGTGGACGTTGTAAATTTAGGGTCTGGTTTTTGTTACCAGCGTTGACCCCTGGCCGCTGACTGCTGGTCGTTTCCCGACTGTGTCGTTCAATTCATAAGTCATCGTACGGTTTCTGCTTGGCTGATAGCGATTCTTTTTTTTTGCAAATTCCAATCGATCTAGCTTCGTGAATGGTTTGTGTAGCGAGGCGAGCGGCTTACGGTTATAGCCTTAGACACAACTTCTGAAAACGTTTTCGGGTCAGTTAACCTGACGCTCTCCTGTATGGAATTATCGTAAATCCCATCGACATATTGCATTATTTTAATACGCTCTTGGGCTTCGGATGGACACTTGGACAGTCTTCGAATGCGATTTGGGTGAGCCCTCGGATTTCACTAGCAAAAGCACCAAGGACTTCTCATTGACGCCTAGAACAAAAGATGGTATGGGAAATATTTTTTTCTTGGCTAAGAACCTGAGCTGTAAGGCTGCATCCAACTTATCGCAAACAGGGCGATCACACGGATGCAGATTGGCTAGCATAGCATATGCGCCTTTTGTTTACTATTTCATTCATTTGCCTCAGTAATGGCGTTGAATTGAACTTAATAGCCCTGCCGATGTGTGGTGTATCAGTCAAATGGTGGGGGAAAAAGTGGGCATGCATTGAAAGAGCACTGACCATGTAACTGGCCGCTTTAAATATCCTTATAATATGCTTATTTACGGCGTTTACGTCTGCAACAGCAGAAAGAAATACTACTTTCTTTATGTGTCGTATTGGGCGTAGAGCTCTGCATGACTTTTTCGGCGTAAGTTGTTATGCTCAATGTGCGTAATTCGTCGGTTTGACGCTGCTCCTGTTTAAGTGGGGTTTTGTCTCGCTTTGCTGTTCCACATTAAGGAAGAGAAGATTCAACGTTGAAAATATTTTCTCCAGATGTTCCTTAAATTCTTCCGACATATCGACTCGGAGTATTCCACTTCTGACTACAATGTTTCGTTTCCGCGGATTTCGGTTACACTTGAGGTGGAATAACAATCAGAACCTTGTTGGGAACAAATAAAAGCCGACACAAAAGATAGCCTTTTTACACACAATTACAAACAAACACCAAAATAAAATAAAAGTCATAGAAAATGACATGTCTATCAGACTGATGGGCTGGTTGCTGGCTGATTTAGATAAATTGTGTGCTATATTCGGAATATGCAGAATGTCACTGAGATCCATAACACGCACCGAAATAGTACGTACTCTGACGGATGCGGGAAGTTATAGCGAATATTGCGCAATTGCGGCCGCCATGTATGGAACCATAGCAGTGTCTAGGTCATTTTCCCTATTTTCGGAAGTTTATGCCTGCTGTCTCATCTATCGCGAAACCCGTAACGAATTTGTTGAAAAAGATGTTCCATTTAGGTTTGATGCAAACTTTGCTGATGCGTTCTTGAGACTTTTAAATTCGCGGATCTCTTCTCCTATATTAGGATTTTACAGTGTCAAGAGAGAGACGGAGTTACACACAGACGAAAGAACGTTGACAACTTTATATTCAGCTTAACGTTCTGAAATGGAAACTAATGTAATAAGAAATTTCCATGTTAACATAAGGCACTTAGGGGTTGATAAGACTACTGACCAACTTAAGAAGAATTACTGGTTTCCAAAACTGCGGACAAAATCAACCGTATTAACTTTATAATCTATTCTTCGCCGCCATCTAGGAATAATGGGCAAAACCTCTATAAAATTCTGAAATAAACAATTCACTCCCCGATTTAAGGACCCTTATATGATTAAAAAAAGATTGTCCCATGACAGGTATGTGCTGGGGGACATTGAAAACTTTCAAGTTAGCCGTAAGGTATTTACGATGGGGTGGCTGAATCGAATCGTTTGCACCTGTGGGCGGCACCAACGATCACATTGGACCTCACGGTCATGGACCATCAAAGCGACACTAACCCTCTGAGGCCAAAGTAGATATTCCGATCGAGTTGATTGAATATTCAGAAAGGCCGAGTGGTAAGAAGCCAAATTAACTTAAATTTCTGTATCCACGTTTAGCCCTGTAAGTGCTACCACCTTTGACAACTCTTGTGCAGCAACAACCTTCTGTGGAAACATGTTACTTCGTGAATAGATACGTCACACAGAAGCGCGATATTGTGTTTCTTTTTAAAACAAGCTGTAATTTTTCCTTAATATTATAATAAAGTATTATGTATTTTCAATCAACTTTTCACATTAAGGTTTAATAATTCATAAGCAATAAGACAAAGATTATTCGGATCTGTTTATTTTAACTGAACCAAAAAAGGCAATCAAAATTGTTGCGTTTTAAATCCAAAAAAAAACTATTATGTTGTAGCGAAATAATAACATTTTACTTCCCTAGTTTTTGCCTAGTTTTTTTTTGTTCTTATTAATGTTTGTGTTACGTTTCGAATTTGAATTACACTTCCCACAAGCAAATGGTTGGATAAGCTAGGTTTTAGGCGCTGTATGGGCCGTTAACTCCTTATATTTATTTATTTTTTGTTTTTTCCTTAGCAGTCTGATTTAAGTGAATACAAACATGTTTACACTTTTCCAAGTCTTTCATAAAATATTATTAGAATTTACATTGTACAAACGGTGGTAGTTATTTCTCAAAACCCTTATTTTTGTATATGTGTGTAGAGGAACGGCTTCACCCGTTCAAACAGTCCTATCCAACTTACTCTGTGAACGTCTGAAGCCGTTCTGCAGCACACTCATCGGCATGTACAAATGTGGCTCCAGCCCGGCATGCAGGCAGTTCGACAATAGACAACATCTTCACGCTTAGGCAAATCCTGGAAAAGACCGATAAATTTCACGTGGAGACCACCATATTTTCATCGACTTAAAAGCCGCATATGAGAGCATTCATCGTCAGGAGCTCTATGTGACGATGGCCAAATTCGAGATCCCTGCAAAACCGATCAAGTGCTGTCGCGTGACGCTGGAAAACACGCGGTGGAATGTGCAGTATGGAAACAGCTCTTCCAAATTATTCCAAACCTGCACTTCACTATCTTCAACAGATCCTTTCAACTACTGGGATACGCGAACGATATCGACATCACCGCCCGATCTCACCATGCCGTGATAGAGGCTGTTATGGCGATTGAAGAAAAGGCAAAGGGCCATGCCTAAAAATGGTATACAGGATGTGTAAAGTACTTCAATATAGACAATAGTTACCATCGCAGTTCAGCTCTAAAGTACATCCGCCTCGATTTATGCGCCCTAATCTAATAGGACGTATACATAGATTTTCTAATTACATAAATACGTGTCATAGATTAGGGCTCATAACTCGAGACGGATGTACTTTAGAGCTGAGCTGCCGTAATAACTATTGTTTGTATTGAAGTACTCTACACGTCGCGTTAGTGTACCGTCAAAAAAAGGCACCAATTGCTCATACATTTCAGGCAAAGCCCTTTTGTTGGCCTTGAAGTCAACGAGGAAAAAACGAATTACTTGCGCTCAACAAACAAAAATCTGTCCACCGACTAGGTGAAAACGTCAAAGTTTATAGCAGCAACTTCGAGGTAGTAAACGAGTTCAACTACATCGTAGTAAACATCGCCTCCATGAATCACACTTAAGTGGAGATCCAACAAAAAATTACAAAAGTAAACCCTTGCTACTTCGGTTTGGCAAAACAAATTGGTTCAATAGCTACTCCTAACCCGGAAGACCAAGGGTAAACTCTACAAAACAATGTTAGTGCCAGTTCTGCTTTACAGTGCCGAGTGCGGGACGGAAAGGGAGCTAACTTTGCGTTCTTTCGAATGGAAAATACTCCGTCGGATATTTGGTCCTGTTTACGAAGAGGAAAAGATACAACCGTGAACTCTATGAGCTGTTTTTTTTTTTATAATTTGCTTACGCTAAAGGGGTTTTTTCTGTTGTTACAGTACCCTTATAGTGCTAAGAACACAGCGTGAGCATTTGTGTTTAACAGCAAGCAGCACATGGCAATATCGAATTCATTGCTCTTCGGTGCTACTTACTATTAGAAACCTTCGCGTGGGTCAGTCACCTTGACGTGCGTACCATCATTGCATTCGATGGTGCCGGTGCGAAGGCTTGCGGCGTAGTTTCAACGGGCTATGCCCATGACAGACAGGCTGTTGATGAGCGTTTACCAAGTACTGACCAGGACTCTACGTCCCCTCTCTCCCCCTCTCTTTCTTAAGGCGTAAGTTCAGTACATTTACTACTTTGCGGCCTCTACAGGACACTCCGTTCTTTTCCCTCTCCCCCTCCTTACCCCCTGGGCTGGACGTAAGGTGTCATACGACCCGTGCCGAGAGTCAACCTGGCTGAGGGCCCAGTCTATCAAATAGCTCAGTCGTGCACGGAGTATCCGGATACCTGGCGACCTCCGGATTAACCAGCCTTATCTGCACAATGCGGATCTCTGTGCAGATGGACCTTTTTTCTCCGCGACTCGTGGGATCTTATTATGTATTCGAAAAAACAAAAACAAACAAAAACAAAACAATTTATGGACGGTTCCCCTTTCAAACCGGACGCTAGTACGGCGACCAAGCTGTCTACCGGCATAGCTCTTATGGCAACAGATAGTGCTGGAACTGTGGACATACATGGTCCCTCCACTAGTGGATGCGAGCTCAAAAAATCCTTTTCCGACAGAGAGAGGACTGTGAATCATGGTCCCCCCTCTGCCGGCCCCACCAAGTCAACAACGTCTTCGGTCAACGCTAATATGCTGTCTGTAGGACGGACTGTGGCAACTAATGGTCCTTCCACGGTCGGCAATAGCGTTGCCCCCAAAAAACCTGATGGTGGTGGGACTGTGCATCATGGTCCCTCCACGGTCGGCAAAAGCGTTGCCCCCAAGAAACCTGATAGTAGTGGGACTGTGCATCATGGTCCCTCCACCAACACAAAGCGTCACCGTAATCCGTCCACGGCGTCTTACAAACACCGACGCAACGCCATCCGAATCCAGCGTATGTGTGGCCCCATCGCGGAGAAGGATAGGACGCCAGCAAAAATCGCCAAACTGGACTGGGCTTAGCAGATCCTTAAGGCCTGCGACCCGTCGATCAAACGCCAGAGGTCAGTGGAAGGAACCAGTTCGGTTCCCAAGAGGCAGAGAGTGAATAACACCTCTCTGCCATCTTGAAAGACAAGATTGTGGTCGCAGTCATCGACCGCAATGACATTGACGGGTCTATAACCCTCGAGAAGTGGGATACGGTTAAGAGAGCGCTTTGGCGCTCCTTCTCTTCCTTCATAAGAAACCATCCCGGACCTCCTCCGCTTACGCATGAAGGCGGGTGGCATTAAGGCCACATCAAATTGGTCGCGTGTGATGATCAAAGATCGGCCGATCTCTACAAGCTTGCAATAAGTAGGCTTGGAGAGGTGTGGCCCGGTGCAAAGCTCGAGGTTGTTGCGAGGGAGGACATCCCCTGCCGACCAAGATCTCGTATCTGGATCACTGCGGATCCATCCAACCCTGAGGGCATCCTGGAAGTCCTGAAATTGAGCAACCCTTCACTTCCGACCCACAACTGGAAGGTTGTGATTACAGATGTGTCGTGGTTGTAATCAACCAAGAAACCCTGGCTCCTCTGGCCAAGAACGACTACATGATCAGATTCGCATGTGACGATGTCAAAATGCGGGTCTATAAAAAGAACGAAATGGATGCGGGTAAACTACCCCTTCCTCCTCCTCCTCCTCTCTCTACTATCGTAGTCTCAGATCCTGGGGCTTTAATCTCCTTCCCCTCTTTAGAGGACGATGAACCCTCGCCAACCAACGAATCACCATCCATAACCGACGCTTTGTCAGATATGGAGACTGATGATCAAGATCAGGATAAGGCTCTTCTGAGTGAAGACGAGCTTCTCAACTCGTCCTCGGAATTGGAAGGCCTGAATAACACCGTGGTGGAGGCATCTCTGCCTGATTGTAGCGAAAATGCTGCAGTTAGTTCAGATTAACCTCCAACACTCCATTAAGGCTTCGGCCGCACTTATTCTTCGTCTTACCAAAGGCGCAGAAGACATCTTCCTGATACAAGAACCCTGGATTGTCAACAACCTTGTTCGAGGACTCAGGACTCCTGGATACTACTCACTGTATGTGATAAAGGTAAACCCAGATCGTGCATACTAGTGAAAAGTAATATTAATGCTTATTTACTCCCTAATTTCAGCGATCGAGATACAACTGTGGCAAGAATAGAGACCGCTGGTATATCATTCTGGCTAGTATCAGCGTATCTCGCCCACGATCAAGTGGGGCCTCTCGCTGGTGATAACCTAGATTGGTTGATCGAAGAAGCAAGGAATCAGAAAGCTGATCTCATAATGGGGTGCGATGCTAACGCTTATCACACCGTATGGGGCAGCACAGACATCTATAACAGAGGAGAGTCACTTTTTGAATATCTCTTACGTACTAACCTCATTGTTTGTAACTCAGGTAATGAACCCAGCTTCATTACCAAAAATCGACAAGAAGTTCTTGATATAACTCTTGTCTCTAATACCATCAACGACAGGATTACGGGTTGGAACGTTTCGGCTGATCACTCTTTTTCCGATCACCGCTATCTTCTTTTCAACCTTAACGTTGAGCCTCCATGCCAACCCACCTTCCGAAATCCTCGGAAAACCAACTGGCCCTTATACAGAGACACTCTACATAATCGTATTAACTCTGTACTCTTAAGTCCATCCTGCAACTCCAATGAGCTCGACAATAAAGTCGATGAACTCACCCTGGCCCTTAACGAAGCAATGTCGGCATCCTGCCCACTCGTACAACCCAGGGGTAAAAAGAAGCCTCACTGGTGGACCCCTGAGCCGGGACCATTCAGAAAGGAATGCAGAAGACTCTTCAATCTTGCTAAAATCTCAAAAAGTTTTATACCAGGGGTATATGTGTTGTCACCACTCACGGATGAGTGTGAACTTATTTCCAATTCAAATGTTCCTTCAGATTTGAAGAATAACAAAAGAAATGTTAGTTCAGCCTATTGTATGGCTATGACTGAAAGTCAAAAATTAATATATATATACTCAACTATTACTAGTATGACTATATATATTTTGTGGAGTTTCACCCAGATGTGGTGGTTTGGGATCATCAGTGGATTACCACAAACACATCAAATCCATACTCGATTTTAAAAAGTTTTATACCAGGGGTATATGTGTTGTCACCACTCACGGATGAGTGTGAACTTATTTCCAATTCAAAATCTCAAAAGCAATAACCGATTGGGACTCCTGTAAGGAATCCCTCACACTATACAAAAAAGAACTAAGGAAAGCCAAAAGATCGTCTTGGAGACTCTTCTGTGGCAAAATAAAAGAATCATCTGAGACATGAAGATTAAGAAAAATCCTTTCTTCTAATCCAACTATGCCTAGCTGCCTTAAGAAGGCAGACGGCTCTTGGACGACATCTAGCGAGGAATCGCTCAATCTGCTACTTGACACTCATTTCCCAGGCAGCTCCAATATTACCGGCAATTTACGCCCTAGCAGGTCATATGCACAGGTAACTTACTCTCACGGTCTGATTACTAGGGAAAAGCTGACTTGGGCGCTACATAGCTTCAAACCCTTCAAGTCTGCAGGACCAGACGGCATAATACCTGCCGAACTACAAATGTCAGCGAATATCACCCTGCCTGTGCTGGAGATGATCCTGAAAAGCTGTCTAGACCTGGTTCATATTCCCCGGGCTTGAAGAAAGGTGAAAGTGGTTTTCATACCCAAGGCTTGCAAATATTCCCACGTCAGTCCAAAGGACCTCAGACCCATTAGTCTATCTTCATTCCTCCTCAAAACGCTGAACGCGATTGATTGATATCCATCTTCGCACGAACATAAATCCGCAATTGTTGTCTGCGGCTCAGCAAGCATACTGTAATGGAAAGTCAGTGGAGACCGCTCTTCACTCCTTAGTACGCACTATCGAATACTCTCTTCATCACAAAGAGTATACCATGGTTGCTTTCCTTGACATAGAAGGCGCCTTTAACAGCGTTAACACATCTGCAATCGCAAATGCACTGACAGAACTGAAGGTGGATAGCTCGCTTGGTGAATTGATTAATCTACTGCTTGAAAGTCGGATTATTAATTCAAAACTGGGCGTTACATCTGCTAGGAGGTCTGTCAGTAGAGGCACTCCACAAGGCGGTGTTCTTTCTCTCCTTCTCTGGAATTTGGTGGTGAATAAACTACTGATAAACCTGGAAGGGGAGGGTTGCGGGGTGATTGCATATGCGAATGATGTTGCTATAGCCGTCTCAGGAAAACACCTCAATACCATAAAGGAACCCCTGCAAAACGCTCTAAACAAGCTAACGAGATGGGCTTATCGGTGTGGACTGGGCGTTAACCCCCACAAAACCGAGTTGGTCCTCTTTTCCAGGAAATATAAAATCCCACATATTGACCCTCCCTCTATTAGCGGTACAAGTTTAACTTTCTCTAACGAAGCAAAATTTTTGGGTCTAATCTTCGATAGGAAGTTAAGCTGGAAACCCAATATACAAGAAAGAGTCAAGAAAGCTACAGTAGCACTTTTCTCTTGCAAAAAAGCCATTGGCAACAAGTGGGGTATACAACCCCGCATTGCGCATTGGCTATATACAGCGGTGGTTAGACCAATTCTTACTTACGGGGTGGTCGTCTGGTGAACTGCCCTGGATATAGCTATAAACCGCGACAAACTGGGCAAAGTCCAGCGTTCAGCGTGTCTGTGTATTAGCGGAGCACTCCGTACAACCCCCTCCGCTGCACTGGACATTCTGTTACACCTGATACCCCTCGACATCTTCAGCATGCAAACAGCGGCTTGTTCTACTGTCCGCTTAAAAGCTACCTCACAGTGGACCAACAAGAAGATCGGCCACTCCATCATTTTGGACTCCTTTAAGTCTCTACCCAGAAACATAGACTACACCATACCCCGCCTGCAGTTCGGAAAAAACTTCCAAATCACCATTCCTTCCACATCATTCTGGGATGATGATGCATTTGCGGAAGATAAATCGATCCACTTCTACACCGACGGATCTAAAATCAGCGATGGGGTAGGTGGGGGCGTTTTCTCATAAAAGCTAAATCTTAGCCTCTCTTTCCGTCTTCCAGATTATTGTAGCGTGTTCCAGGCGGAAATTTTGGCGATAAAAGAAGCCCTGTCATGGCTAAAGAGGAATGTGATATCCTCAAATGATATCCGTATCTTCTCGGATAGTCAGGCCGCGATTATGTCCCTGGACTCAGTCTCTTCAAATTCCATCGTAGCCCAAGATTGCCGCTCGTCTCTTTCAGAGATGACAGAGCAGTTCAACATTCACCTCTGTTGGGTGCCGGGACATAGAGACATTCCAGGTAACTGTAGGGCAGACGATCTCGCCAAAAAAGGAACCACTTTACCTCTTTTACCTGATAAAGGTTCATTAGGAATAACAATCGCTACATGCAAACTCTTGTTCAAGCTATCAGCAATCGAGAGAACAAAGCTTAGGTGGACATGTAGCAATACTTGTTTAGCGACTAAGCGGATCTGGCCAGAGCTGGATCTGCGACGCTCTAAGTGTCTAATCTCATTAAACCGACTGCATATTAGCTCGACTATAGGTGTTATCACAGGACACTGCTTAATAGGCAGGCACGCATCAATACTTGGCGTGCACTCAAACGACTTCTATAGAAGCTGCATGGACGAGGAGGAGGAGGAGACCATACTTCACCTTCTCTGCGCATGTCCTGCGCTCTCCCACAAAAGAAATCACCATCTAGGGGACTTCTTGTTTAATGATACAAACGACTTAGCCAACACTGGCCTTAGAAGTCTTTCGCGCTTCATAAGAAGCTCCTATTGGTTCAACGAGCAGTGAGGGAATCCCCAGATCTGTGTGGTACCACAATGGACCTAATATTGGTCTAATTGCGTTGGCGTTAGCTGACAGCCACGTCAACCTAACCTAACCTAACCTACTATTAGAAAGAATAAAGAGATAGGAAAGAAGTGTTTGGTATCTAAGTTGCTTAGGGAGATTACGATTTCATGTATTCGATATAAAGTAATGGACTTGGCCGGGATTCGAACGTACGACCTTCCATTCAGTAAGCGAATACACTACTACTGCACTGTTGCCACCCGCAAGCTGTACCCAGATGCGGTTGAAGTCCGAAAAACTAAAACACGTCGACTACATTGGCTTGGAATAATGCTCTAGGATTTTCGATTCTCAGGCCGCAGGTTAGAGACGATAAGTGGAATCGAGCCCCCGTTTCAAAGACCAAGCCATCGCGGATGCCAGAACGCTTTACCTTGAATAACTGGAACCAGCGTGCCCGGTAGCGCGAAGGATGATGAAAGCCAGTTTAGTAAGTAAAGTAGGAAGTTTTTTAACATTAGTTTTAAAACGTCGTATTTGCAGTTGAAATTTACAAAAGGGAACATTTGCAAAATTTTAGTTAATACATACAAATAACCAAATATTTATTGTTTTCCAATATCAGTTGTTCGAATACATTATATAGAACTTACGTGTTTTGGTTCCGCGGAACTTAACATGCCAATTCGCAATTAGCAAACATCCTGGAAAAGCAATTATTTCCATCAATCTTAGGTGACATGTTTTAACAGAAATTGCATTCTCACATTATCCGCACGAATGCTTTATAATCTTGCGACCCCCTTTAAACTAAATTTAGTCTTGAATCTATCTTACTTATAACCCCTAAACAAAGTAAACGTTTTCTTACCTATATACATAACTCTTTACATGAACAAGAGTAGTCCTTTCTGTTTTTTTTTTTAAATGTCTCAAACAGGTGTATTGTTGAAATTGGAATTTGAGTTCTGTCAACTTTCCGTAATGATTTGAAAAATATCTCATTTATTCAAAACCGCACTAAGCGGGTAGAATTAGCTCATAATCCGGGGTTTTATTGACCGCATAATTTGAAATGTACCCTTCTATTACGGTTAACGAATTGAATGTTCGACTCGAATCGATTCAAATTTCATTTGACTCAAATATCAATAAATTAGCGAATTTCGATATCACACAAATGTATGAATTAGCCGATGTTTTTGTTGTGGTAGCATTGAAATCGAAATCGATTGTAGAAATTCGTCAATCGTGATAGGTCGACTGGATAGAGTAGTCACGTTCGATTCGCAAACCGTAATAGGGTGGTTACTGGTTAGTGTTATTTTTAACAGTGTAGTAGTGTTATTAAAAAAAACGCGCTCTTTCTTTAGATTCCTTTTCCACAATAAAACCACACTTGAATATTGTTTGGATAGAATATCCTAGAGTTCATAAGGGTAAATATCTGCACATACATACTTTACCAAGTTTTAACTTAAGATCTAGTCCCTTTTTTAGAATAACTAAAAATAATACCACTTCCTTGAGGGCAGAGTAAACAGTTCAAAGGAAAAACTCTTACCTGGTCAACAGATCCATAATGATGACGTGCAAAAACACCTCGCCTCGAAATTAATTCAGTTGCCGAAGAGCTGAAAAGAAAAATACAAAACCAAAATATTTAATTAAATTAAAAGTACACAACAACGCAACGCTTTAAAAAATATACAAAAGTAAATATGTAGGTACCTATTCAAATAAGCGTTCACTTACAATGAACAAGTACCTGATGTTCGTTTCGTTTGTGAGGCAGGTAGTTGCACCGTCAAATCTTCATCCAACTTAAACGATAACAGACTGACATCCGACTACAAACTAAACTGTTATTCCGTATGAACACAATTTGTATTGTTTGTGTACCTTTGTGAATTCTGCAATACTGTGAAGGATGCAGAATGCACATCACATGGAATTCCAGAAACTTTTAGTTATTTTTCTTTCGCAACTTGGAGATTGTATTCAAGATTATTTTCCTTGTTATTATTTTCTTTTGTCAAAAGTTCCGTATATTTGTAAAAGCACTCAGTCTCAAAAACTAGTCCATTGTACTTCAATCAGATATAGGTATTCGCATTGACTATAGGTATATACACGACTTATTGAGAAAATCGAGCAGGCACTTCAGTGATGAGGAGTTTATGCGTTTCTGAATTAGGTGCTCTGCGATGTATTGCCCATCGAATATTGTGCATTAAGCAGATCGAATAATCAATTGGAACCCTTACAAGGGATACTGACAAACGCCTTAAAGAGAAACTAAGCAGGACGAGAGAACAACCCCCATTTTACGAGAGGATTCACTGAAAGCCCCTTTTCTGGTACACCAATAGCCGATCATGTCCTTTCGCACGAACGTTCGTTAAACATGATCTATCAGAAAGAATAGCGATCTTTTATTTTTATGGAAAACTTAATAACTTTTTATTAAGAATTATTTCTTGAAACTATCTTTACCCCAGTAAATAAGACAGATCTTTGAATCCAAAAAATAGTGCTTTTTTGGAGTGAACGAACATTTAACAGAGTAATATTATTTGTATAAATACATTTGATATTAGTGTATCAACACTATAATACAAAGACTCAGAAGTATTGATCGATACGCTCATGGAAATAACAATTAATTTTACAGATTGCCAGAGACTACGAAGGTTTTAATAAAATACTTTGTCTTATCCAGTTCAGGTTATTCAAGAGATCTGTTATGGGGGCCGCTAAGAAAACGAAGAGTTCCAGAAACCTACGTACAGATGATCATGGACATGTATGAGGGAGTAACGTCAAGAGTAAGATGCCCTGCTGGAGTCACCGAACAGTTCGCAATCAAAGTCTGTGTACAACAAGGAAGCGTCTCGAGTCCCTTGATATTTCTTACAGTCCTTGATTACTACTAACTTAACGGGCTTCCGACCCGTGAAGAGTCTCTGCCTTTTCGTTGGAGCATTATTTTCCATTCGCTTGATGTGGCCGAACCAATGTAGTCAACGTATTTTAGTTTTTTGAACTACATCCACATCTTCGTACAGCTCATAGAGTATCTTCTCCTCCATTCGCTCTCCTCGCACACAGGACCAAATATGCGACGGATTGGCAAATATTCGATAGAGCATGTATTTTGTTTTTGGAGTGAGGAGTTTTGAACCCATTTGTTTGGCTAATTGGAAGGAGCAGCGGTTTCCTAAGGTAATTCTCCGTCGGATCTCCACTAAGGTATGGAATCTGAAAGCATGTACTTGGTCTTGTCCTCAAAACAAAATGATAAAAATGTCTAACGCAACATTTGCCGGCTTTCAAAATACTTCAAAAATTAACTATAGAGGACTATGTCAGAAAACAGAATAGGAGCTACATATGTCTTTTTTACAAACATTTTCCCAAATCTCGGGGAAATCTCTAGTTTTGTGCATCATGCAGTTGTCAATTTTGGCACCTGTAATTTCATGCTATTTTCGCTTGTACTCTGTATTGTATGGCCCAGTTAATGAAATTCCCTTATTTCACGCATCATTATTTATTTATTTATTTATTTATTTATTCAATCAATCAGACATAATTATCTTACAGACTATCGAAATACACATCTATGAATCTTAAACTATTCAATACATAAAACATAATAGCATTTTAAAAATTGGATGAAAAATACAACAGTAGTTTCACTTTCAAAGAAAATCTACTATAATGGAAATTGAAATCAATAACATCTGAAATGCGGTTGATTTCCCTGACACAGCGAGTTATTGGCTCATTGAGTGCATATATCACCCTGTGTTAGTATATGTATGGATTCCATACTACGCAACAGTATTCCAAAAGAGATCTGACGTATGCGCTATACAGCGATTTTAGAGTATAGGGATCTGAAAAATCTGAGGAGTTGCGTTTAATGAACCCAAGCATGGAATTAGCTTTGGCGGCAATGTACTCAGTATGTTTAATGAAATTAAATTTAGGGTCGAATACTACTCCAAGATCCTTTTTTTCGAGAACTCTTTCAAGAATAATGCTTCCAATTTTATATTCAAAGCAAATTAGGGAGGAATTTCTGCTGAAAGACATTTGGAGACATTTAAGAACAAATCATTAAACGTACACCATTCTACCAGTCTATCAAGGTCATCTTGCAAGAGATGGCAATCATCTTCAGATGGTACGCATCTTAGGAATTTAAGATCGTCTGCAAACAAAAGGCGAATGGAATTTAAGAAAATGTCAGGTATGTCGTTAATGAAAATAAGGAAAAGGAGCGGCCCAAGGTGACTTCCTTCTGGAACACCCGACGTGACAAAAATTGGCTTTGAAAGGAGACTGTCAATTGACACAAATTGAATGCGCCCTAATAAATAGGATTCCAGCCATTTCAAAACGCTAGAATGAAAACCTATTTTTTTTAGTTTGGTTATCAAGATAGTATGGTTGACTCTATCAAAGGCTTTAGCGAAATCAGTGTATATCACATCAGTTTGATATCCATCTTCAAGTTTATTCAGGACGAAGTTTGAGAATATAGCAAGGTTGGTTGTAGTGGATCTACCAGCAACAAACCCATGTTGGAAGGGTGAAATAACTTCCCTCAGCAAAAATGTTAATTTATCATAAACAATCTTTTCAAAGAGCTTAGGAATTATTGATAATTTGCATATCGGGCGATAATTGGAGATTTCCTGCTTGGAACCCGATTTGTGAATAGGGATGATAAACGATTCTTTCCACTCAGGGAGAAATTCGCCTTTGGAGAGAGAAGCGTTAAAAATATATGCAAGAGGTCCAGAGAGCACTGCAGCACACTTTTTAAGAAGAATTGGAGGAATTTCATCAGTCCCGGGCTGTTTGTCGCAGTTTAAATTCAGCAGTGCTTTTTCAATTTCCGAAGTGCTAATACTTAGACACCCAATATAAATCGGACTCTCTGAATAAGATAGACTAGAAGATTGTTGCTGAACAGAAGTTGTATAATTGGAGTTAAAGAAATTAGCAAATGAATTGCAGATCGAAGGAATATCCGAGTAAGTTGAGCCCATGCTTCTAGGAATTCCATTAGATTTATTTTGTATTTTTAATGAACGTCCAGAAGCCTATGCTATTGTTTTTTAGACAAGATTCTATTGAAAAAATATAGCTTTTATAGAGAAATTATTAAGAACCCTGAAATCCCTTTCAAGTCAAGTATAATGAACTATTAATATTGAATTGTTAGACGATTTTTTAAGCAGTTTATAAGTTTTGTGTTTTTTTGTTGCTTAAGTTGCAAAGTCTTTTATTAAACCACGGGGGCTTTGAATTATTTCTTATACTTAACTTTGGCACATACATATTAATTGCCTCTTTCAAAGAATCAAAGAAAAAGTTGTATGAAAAAGACAGATTCGACGGTTGAAAGTTTGTATGCCAAGAAATTTGAGATAAGTAACTCGCTATGCTTTGGAAATTAGCCTTTTTGTAGATTAACTTTAAATTATTACAATTTGGTTTAAAATATTTATAAAATTCAAAGTAAATAGACAAAGCAATATGGTGTGAAGAGAGTTAGGAACAATAGGAGATATGGACTTATATACAAATATTTTTAATTCAATATCTGCAAAAACTAAATCAAGTAAACGATTCAAGTCATTTTTACAACTATTAATTTGAAGTAAATTATTACTCATAAAAGAATCAATTACTACGGTTTCGTAATCGTATTTTATATTAAAAGGTATGAGTTTTAAATCATCTACATCAAAAATCTCCGATTATTATAACATGTTTATTTACTTTAAGACTAGATAAATAAAATAGACAGTTGTTTACATGAATTCTGTGTAGTTCAATTGGACTTCTAGGTGGAATATAGCTGACAATTAAAAAAAATTCAAAATGATGTTCAATTGTAACTTTAACAATTAATTGATCTATGTCATAAGAAACTAAGGAAGTGGAGGAATGCAAACTCATTTGAACACATGTAAAAGTGGAGCGTATTGCAAGCAATACGCCTCCTTCTCTAACTTATCCTGTTGTTCGAGCACAACGATCTTTGCGAAAAACATTGTATAATTTATTGACGAAGATTTCTGCATTATGATGGTCTTCATTAAGCCAAGTCTCGGTGATCGCAATAAAATCATATTGTTGAGAAGACGACGGCATCATGTGTTAAGTTTGACACTCGTTCTATACTTTCTTCCCATTTTTTGATTTAATTCTGTAATCTATGTCTTTTGGAGTTTTTACATGACCAATTGACCACTTCGCGAAGCTGTCTCGTTCTGAAATGCCGTATCTGTTTCTTAAACGTGAAAAACAAATTGAATGAAACAATTTCAGTAATTTGCACAAATCGTATGGAAAAATCATAGTGATTGTTTAAAAATTGTATATTTAAAATAAAAGCTATTGAAGAATAAAAACTTCGAAATTATAGAGAAAAAACACGAGTAAGTTAAAGCAAAAAACCATAAAAATAGTAAACATGTTGACCAAAAACGCTTGTGCAGCTCTTGACGCAGATGTTCACAAACATGTTCACTTTTTTGTACAATTTTGTGATTAATTAATTGTTGTTGTTCGTTAGTATTAGTTAGTATAAATTAATTTAATTGTTTAATTTAATTTATTTTCAAACAAAAATATTTGTTTGCCACATCAACTCGATGGTTAAGGTTTCACTTTTATTTATTTTAAACAATTCTTCTTTATTGTTAATATTTTAGTATTCAAAAACAATGTTTGGATACTCTTTCTTAATTCTGGAACTTTTTTTTTGTTCAAATTCGAAATATTCGCGCAAAACTAGTTTTCCGACATACAAATTCGCCAATGCTTTCCTTCATTTCATTTGCCACTGACGTTGTCGCGAAGTACTCTATTTGAAAGAAATCGTTGCCCCATGATTCAATTAAGTGGGTAGAGGTACGTTTAGCATGATTCATTATCATTAGAGAGGTTTCACTGTACATAATATATATTATATCAAAAAGATAAAGAAGATTCAGTTTTTTTGGGGTGGTCTCAAAATACAACAAACAATCTTAATGCGGCTTTGTTTTGAAGTAATTTTCATCAGAGAAAAGAAAAAGTTAAGGAAAACATTATTCAAAAATCTTCATAAATATTATGTAAACAAATGACTTTCAGCGTGCTCAAACAATTTGTTTTGCATTCTATTTCGTACTCTAACTATTTTAAATGTTAAAATGATAAATTATGTAAATGCCCTTTAAATTTCACAAGAGTTTGCGCACGTGTGGTTAAGGTCTCTTTTTAGTACCTATTTCCTTGCAAATATACGAGCATTAAGAAAAGGGATAATCACATTTCGATTAATTTTAAAATGTCTCAACTTGCACTCGGCATACAGGTCAATTCGTTCAAATTCATCAGCACACATGTTGCCAAGTGTATGCGAAACTGAACCATCAACGTTCTAAGGGGATGTCCAGAATGAAAAATCGGTATCGTTTGGCAGTTTGTTGCTGGCTGTCCCTTTAAGTAATTATCACTGGCTTAAAGCCACCCTAACTCGTTTCGTAAATGTAATATAGCCAAGCACAGATAACTTCAACAGCTGACAAATTTCGTGTTGCAATTCAGAATATAAAATGAATGATTTGCCATTTTTGCAAAGATCCGCCTAATCTACACAATGGCTGTTGCTGCTACCGGTATGGGGCAAAACTTATCTCCGTAACAAACGACGAAAAAGGATATTACCGAGTCACAAAATCAAATGGCATAAAAACCAATTAGTCTTAACTAGGCAGTGTGAACCAGTACCTACCAGTATGAGTGCCCTAGGAGCCTTGACAATGTTCACGTCAAATGGGGTTTTATACTTGACCGCACTAAATTATTATGCTGTTAGAGAGTTGTTAACTTTCGATGTGGTATTTTTAGGGATGTTGTGCTCATATACAGCTGCATGTTTTTCTAGCGAAGAAATAAGTTGTTGGTTGATTGTAGCAACAAAACGCTTTCATATTTTAGTATTGAGTTGACACGTAAATTTTAGCATGACATGTACAATGTAACTTGCACAACTATGTGTCTTTAATTTTTTATTATTCGCAAAATTGAAATTGAAAGAGAATCGCTAAACTCTGCCAAATAGACAATAATTGAATACTTTACTATGATACTTTTCTTTGAATAATATTTCACAATATTTGATGTAAGAAGCAAATTTTTATTTATTATTTTAACTCCGCTCCTTTTTTAGAAACCAGCGGTTCATATAGATACGAGGAAGGGTTCAAATGCAGTTAATTTTTGACAGTGGAGGCATTGCCGCATTATTTCATATTTTGTAAGATGTCTTCTTTTTCATCGTCTTCATCTTCAACGACGGGGATGTGATTTAGGATGTCTATGGGGGCTTAGAGTAGCCAATGTGTCCCCTGTATAATAATTACCAGTTCTGTCCTCTGTTCTCTGTCAAATAGGTATAAAGGCATTGTTGAAATATGGCCCTTTATCTATTCAAAAAACAAATGGATATAAGAACATAGGGACGGGCTAAAGTCCGCTTGGGCGAAATGTTGGATACCCTATTCTTATTCCAATCCCTCATAAGTGGGCGTGACAAAAGTCTAAGTATGGTTGAATTGTTAAGAACGCTCTACATATTTTGTTATATAACATTTAAAGGGTTTTATCAAAAAAAACGCTCCCTAGCTCAAACTTGGGTGTTTCAATAAAATTGTTTTATTTAATTGTGGGCGTGGCAGTAGGCGGATTTCAAAAAAAATTAACACATGAGAATAAAGGGCCCCTAGAGAGTATATATTATAAATTTCAGCTCCCTAGCTCAAGCTTTGAATTTTCAAAAAAAAAAAAAAAAAAATGTGGGCGGGTCCAGTGGGTGGATTTTGAAAATATTTACACATAGCATAAATGGCTCATAGAGAGTATATATTATAAATTTCAGCTCCCTAGCTCAAACTTTGGATTTTCATAAAATTGTTTTATTTATTTGTGGGCGTGTCAGTGGGCGGATTTTGAAAATTGTTTATCCCGAGCAGTTTTAGCTTTCAGCTTTCTAGCTCAAAATTCGATTTTTTCCAAAATTTTGTTTTTTTTTGAGTTTGTGGGCGTGTCTGTGGGCGGATTTCAAAAATTCGTAAACTTGATTATTTCGGGGCCCTAGAGAGTATATGGTTAAAATTTCAGCTCTCTAGGTCCAGTTTAAAGGCCTAATTTTTGCCGACAGACGGATGGACGGACGGACGGACATGGTTAGATCGACATTACTATCGATGCTGATCATAAATAAAGTAACTTTTAGGGGTCTACGGGCAATATTAAGGTATGTTACAAACTATGCGTCAAAATTAATATACCCTTAGAATAGGGTATAATTATTTCAAAGGTGTTGTAAAGATGTTTCCTCCCCCCTTCGGGATAGGGGTCAGAATTTACCCGAGGTAGGCATGCCGGTCGTAAGAGGCGACTGAAATCCAAACCCCCTTTCGGGATAGGGGTTAGAATTTACCCGAGGTGGGCATGCCGGTCGTAAGAGGCGACTAAAATCCATACTGGGGGGTGGTTCCCCACCAGGCGCAACCCCAGGTGGTTCATAGGGGAGCCTCGGTACGATACGCTCGCTATCCGAGGTTGTAGCGTTATAGCAGAGATGTAAGCGATGTCTGTATGGGAATAGACTACGGTCCGCGCCCATGCAGGCTGCGCCTTACTCGCTGTGAATGCCCTACTGCGAACCAAACCAAAAGGAAAAGTATGAAGGAACAACCTAAGGTTATGTCTACTCCAGGTGGCACTCGCAGCAGCGAAAATCCGCCCGTGGTCTTAACGACCGCGGTCGGGGCAAGGATTCTGGAGGCCTCAACCAACATACTACCAACTCCCTCGCCTGTACAGGCGTTGACTTAGGAGCTGTAAAAACGCTTGCTTCCGAAGACTCCTGGAAAAATGGAGAAAGTAGCGAAGAGGGTCAACTTGATACGCTTAATCTTCATTCCAATAGACAGGTAGCTGATTGTTGCGTTATTGCTGATGAGGCCCAGAAAATCGGACAGGTTGAACGGGCTGCAGAAGCGGTACGCACCGGTGGGCTTCTGTGTAAGAGCCAGCGGAAGAGGAAACAGAGGAAGGCGGCAATCGCGCGGCGCAAAGAAACTGAACCAGTTGAAGGCGCAAGCGCTGAGAGCTGCACTACCTCGCCGGCGATGGCTGAGAGATGCAGGTGGGCAGAGGTTACCCCAACCGAAACGCACCAGCGGATTGAGACCAACGCTGCCTCCTCTTCCAATAGCTCGAATAGGAATAAACGGAGGATGAATGCTTCGAGCACTCCTACCGGTGGAACTGCGTACGCACCTTCTGCGTTCCCTTCCACTGTAATACCTTTAACTCATGGAGGTCCCCGCGCACAAAATCTGGATGAAACATTTTCTGCAACCAGCAATGCTTGAAGCACCAGTGGACAAAAATTGGCTGTCGCGAAGAAAAACACGGTAATTATATTTACCCAGATTAACCTTCAACATTCGAAGGCTGCTACTGCTCTAATCAGCAAGAAGCTTTCCGGGTTGAGTACAAAACCACACATAACATACATACAGGAGCCATGGGTGTGGAAAAATCGCATCTGTGGCCTTGGAGGTGTTCGTGGCACCACGATACTCTGTGACGAGCGGTCCGAAAGGCCAAGGGCTTGTCTTGCTGTGTCGAACCTTCTCTCAGCGACTAAGCTTGGACAATTTTGTGGCCAAGATTTGGTTGGTGCAGTCATAAGCTACGAAACGAATGGAGATTGGAAGACCTTCGTCGTGGCGGCAGCTTATCTCCCCTATGATTCGGTAGTGACTCCACCACCAAGGGCAATTGCTGAACTCATAGACTATTGCGACACCAGGAAGATAGGCCTAGTTATATGTTGCGATGCCAATGCTCAGAACATTATTTGGGGCAGCAGCAAATGCAACATGCGAGGAAACCATCTCCTGGATTTCATTCTATCATCTGATCTTACTATCAACAATGTTGGCTCGCAACCAACTTTTGTGACGTCAAGACGACAGGAAGTGATCGACCTGACTTTATCAAATAGATACTTTAAGGCGATTACCAACTGGAGGGTCTCTTCGGAGGCATCCCTCTCAGATCATAGATATATCGAATTCCAAATCGAATGCGAAGCCATAACTTTGCAGGAGAGGAGGAATCCAAGAAAAACCAACTGGATACGCTTCAGGGAGGAAATGGGAAAAACTCTCAAAACTCCAACCAAACTCAGGACGAGACAAAAGGTAGAGGATGCTGTTCAAAACCTGAATAGTGCCATTACTTGCTGTTTCGAACTGACGTGCCCAGTAAGTAAACCCGCTGGAAGAACGGCGGTTCCCTGGTGGGTTCGGAACTGCAAAGAACCCGAAGAGAAGCTAGAAAGCTTCTAAATAGGTCACTCAAGACTGATTTGGAGACAGACTGGAATCTCTACCGATCGAAGCAGAAGGAATATAAGAGGCTAATTCGGGTATCGAAAAGTGCTTCTTATAGGAATTTCTGCGAAAAGATTGAAACACTGGGTGAAACTAGTATGTTGGTTAAAGTGCTGAAAAAGGGCAAACCAGTCAAACTGGACTCACTTAGAAAACTTGATGGCACCTTCTCTGAGACGAAAGCGGAAATTCTTAGTTATCTGCTGGAGTCTCACTTTCCGGGTAACCAGAGTACAATTGGCTCACAACCAGCCCCGATTACCGAGACTATGAGTGAGCCAAGACAAACAACTCGGCGTAGCTGGTATATTGCGTAGGCCGTGGTGATGGACGAGGCCATTAAATACGCCTTTGCGTCTTTCGACGGCTTCAAGTCGCCTGGTACAGACGGAATATACCCAGCTATGCTGCAACAGTGTACAAACCAGTTGCTACCGACTATGAAGAAAATCTTCACCGCTGTCCTAGCACTGGCATACATTCCAACACCCTGGCGTACAGTTAGAGTGGCATTTATACCAAAAATTGGCAGAAGTGACTACTCGCTCGCCAAGAGCTTCAGACCAATCAGTCTGACTTCCTTCTTGCTGAAAAGCATGGAAAGGCTGGTCGAGCTTCACATGCGCAAAACTGCTTTGCGATTGCACCCACTATCTCAGATGCAACATGCCTATCAACGCGGAAAATCCTGCGAGACTGTGCTCCAAAATCTAGTTGGTAGAATTGAGGGCGCGCTTGACAGAAAAGAATACGCGATGGGCATTTTCATCGATATTGAGGGTGCTTTTGACAATGCGACTTTTGATAGCATGTGCAGCTCCGCCAGACAACACGGCGTAGACGAACCATTGGTGTTGTGGATTAAAGCAATGCTAATGAATAGAACGTTGGTTGCGGATGCGGATTGTGGCCGCTATGTTACGGCGGGGGTAAACAGAGGCTGCTCGCAAGGCGGCGTTCTGTCTCCACTGCTGTTTTGTATGCTGGTCGACTCTCTGTTGAACGTACTCAACAGTTCTTATGCATACGCTCAGGCGTACGCAGATGATGTTGCCGTGCTTTCTGTTGGATCATGCTTAGCGACTGTATGCGCCAAGGCGCAGGCGGCCCTTGACTTGATCGACGAATGGTGCACTAGGAATGGGCTCTCGGTCTCCTCTTAAAACTGAGGTTGTTCTCTTTACGAGAAGGAGGAAGCTGGTCGGGTTGACTCAGCCGGTGATAAAAGGCGTCACAATCCAACTCTCCAATGAAGCAAAGTATCTGGGAGTCATCCTGGATAGCAAACTTCTTTGGTCCAAACATGTTGAGCTGTAGACTGCCAAGGCGCTGTCTGTTTTCTGGCAGCGCAAAGGCATTTTCGGCAAGACATGGGGCTTATCACCGAAAAGAGTCCTATGGATTTATACGGCTATGATAAGATCATTTATAGCATACGCATAGCATATGCACTATTGAACCTCCCGCCCCTTGATGTTTACATTATAGGTTGCACAATCAAAGCTATCCCACGTTTAAAACGAGGTGGCTTTTGGTATAACTCCCACTGGAGTTTTGATGAACTTGCGCAACGGCTGTCGTTCGACTCCTATCTTATATATATGCCGTCTGATGCAATGACACCGGAACTTCGGCTGAAGCGCAACTATGAAGTCGACTTTCCTCGTGTTCAGGACTGGCTCTGGCCAGACTCTGAGCCTGTAAAGGAATGCAGTCGAATCTTCACGGATGGCTCCAAAACCGATCAAGGATCTGGTGCTGGTGTTTTCATGGAAAGCGACAGCATTAGACTTTTCTTCTCCTTAGGCAAACATGCGTCAGTCATCCAAACGGAGACATACACCCCTATTCTGCTATTCATCGGGGGGGGGGGGGGGGGGGGGGGATTTTTCTTCAATTTTCACTGAACACTATTCTACTATTCATTCGAATAGAATCGGATTCACCTCGTTAATGTCGGTAACATCGATAATACTGCGCGGTATTCTCTTATTCACGTGAATGCATTCGTTCTATACAATTCAAATCCGCATATAAAATGTTGCGGGTTTTTCATTTAATGGATCGTCTGTGTGGTTGGCGGTCAATAAAATGTAAGATTATTTGTATAAATAAAGATTATTAACATTTTTAGAAGCAGAACAATAACCCGAGACCAATTTTAAACAATCCACTGTTTGGAAGTGGAAAAAAAGTCCAATACTGTTCATACCTGTTTGTTTATATTCTTAATTTTATTGAAAATAATTAATCGAAACAACATATCCAACTTTCCAAAGATTTTCGTAAACAGAGATAAAATCGATTACATTAATTTCAATTTGCAAACAACGAACCTCGTATTATTTTCACATGAAAAGCTGTTAACTTGAATGTCAAATTGGGTTGGATAATGTAGTTCACCCGATGGATAGCAGAATCGAAAGCCGGAGTGAAAGGGAATCGAATGGGTGAATCGAATCTACGATTCACGTGAATAGCAGAATAGGCCTGTTATGCTATCCTAATGGCCATGAACTATGTTGCGAGGAACAGTTGGAGGGGGCGAAGTATCTGCGTCTGTAGCGACAGTCAGGCTTCGCTTAAGGCCTTGCTCAACCCCTTAACCACCTCCAAAATAGTCCGTGAATGCAAGATCTCCCTGAATTCGGTCGGAAGGCTGAATTCACTTAGACTTGTCTGGGTCCCGGGTCATAACGGGATCACGGGAAATGAGATCTACGATAAACTTGTTAGACAGCGCTCAGATGGGGGACTTCTCAGGACCTGAACCAGCGATTTGTCTGCCTGCGTCCTCGGTCAAGGCTTTCATTGACGGTTGGGTTTCCTATGAACACAATCGCCGTTGGCATGACTCTCCAGGGTGCAGACAGACTAAGCTAATTCTCCCCGACGTCTGTGGGAAATCCGCGGCATTCTTGTTGTCTCTCAACAGAAAAGACTGCAGACAGACCACTGGCGTTCTTACGGGACACTACGTTTTTGCCAAGCACCTTAAGGTGCTAGGCCTAAGCGATACCACCAACTGCGAAGCCTGTGGAGAAAGCGACGACACTGCGGAATATTTCCTCTGTGATTGTCCTGCTTTTGCTCGTTTCAGGTGGCAGGTATTTGGTGGGGATATGGTGAGTGCTGTAAACCTGAGCTCCTTATCATTGAAGCGCCTTCTCGTTTTTCTTAGAAAAACGAGTAAATTCCCACAGTAAAATGTGGTGTGTCTGCCTGGTAGTAAAATGGACTAGTATTGAGTCTGAGTGCTCCAGTGCAGAAAGTCTCACACACCCCGAAAAAAAAGAAGATGTTTCCTGAAAAAAAAAATAGGTGGGGGGTTGTATTTATTTATTATTATTTCATAAGGGGGTACACCTACTGTTCTCTTTAGATTACTCAGTTAACCCGAATCATCCTGGCGTGTCCATATGGCAACGCAAGACTTATATGCACTTTGGCGACTCTCAATCGGTAACAAATACACACAGGTGTGCATGCTTACATTTTTTTTTTCATCGCAAGACATCTTCGTTGCATATTGGGGAGTCAGTTTTATTTTGTGCTTTGTTGTTCATGGTGAGAGTGTGCCAAATTTGATAGTAACAAAAAAAAATTGTTCACGAATTAGTGTAATGGCTTACAACAAAAAGTAAGTATATCAATATTATTTTTAGTGTACATTATTTGTAAGTGGAGTGTTGCAGTATTGATAGTATTTTGGATGTACAAAATGTATAAAAACTAAAAACAAAAAGAAAATGTTTGCTTTTGTCCTTTTTTTCCAAATTATTGACAATGTGTCCATATGGCAACGCCAGGAGCAACAGGGTACAGTATTTTTTTCTAAAAATCTGACACTGAAAGAAGTCCTAGATTACTTAGAGGAGCTTAGTTCGGATGGTGAAACTTGTCTTTCAAACAACCTCAACCACCGGAAAATGAAGGTGATTTGAGTGGAGAAGACTAGATTACTTAGATGAGCTTAGTTCGGATTATAAAACTGGTCTTTCAAACAACCTCCATGCCTTGTATATTCAACCACCGAAAAATGAAGGTGATTTGAGTGGAGAAGACGAAGCTGATGAAGAAGAAGAAGGCGGTATCCCAGACAATGTTTGCCCAGCGCAATTGCGATCGGGTTGTGAAATCGTTTTTGAAAATGACCAAAGTTTTGAAGAATTTGACGATCCCGGAGATATTTTGGGTGAAATTTTCAATGATACTGTTTTAGCGAGTGTTCTGGATAACTCATCTCCGAATTCACATATAAACTTATCAGATGCAACATATTTAACAAACGAAATTTATAAGCCAATCCGGTTGCGTTGTATTCAGCAATCTACCTCCAGCTGCCCTTTGCCAACATCCAATAAGAATACAACTTTCACTTGGTCAAAAGATGAGTCTTGCGCAATGATATGAAAGTATGATCGCCTATTTCGGGAAGCACGGTTACATGATCAATTTCGAAGTGTATTAAGGTAAGAATCCGAGATCAAACTCATTGTATGAGGAGCGATTCGGCAAATGCACCGCTCCTGAAGTAAACATGATCGACGATTTTTCCGAAAATGTTCAGCAAATTCCGTTTTCATTCTACTTTGGCAATTTATTTACGAGTCGTGGCAAGATGTGGTGGAGCTGCATTTTTACTTGGCTTATTGATGCATGCGCGCAAAATGCATGGCAGCATCATCGGCATGTCGATTTGAGTACGCCACAAAAACAATTCAAGCGAGAAATTGCAATTTATTATTGCAAACATTTCGGTGATCCACCAAAGTCATATAGCAGTGTTAAAAGGCAAAAATGGCGGTTGGAAGCTGGGTCATTAGCTATTACTCTTTGCTATGACCAAAAGACTCATCTAGAAAATAAGAGACGCTATGATGGACATCTTTGCCGTTCAATTTTTCGAACTGCTTGTGCAAAGTGCGAATATGGCCTTTGCCTGAAATGTTTTAAGCCCTATCACACAGCAGATTTATAATTTTAAAAGAAATAAATATAAATATAATAAGAAAATGACGTTTTATTCAGTTTTTGGTTATTTTATATGTGAGTACAGACGTGTACCCTTTAGCTCCTGGCGTTGCCATATGGCAACAGGATATTTTCGGAGAACAAGGACCTCTATTAAAAATTTATTGACACAGATTTTCTATTTTTGCTCTTAACAAAGCGCACCAAATTTTTTTTTTTAAATTTCGAAAAAATAACGTTCAGGATTGTTCGGGTTAAAATACAATATGTATATATATATACTTGAAACTACTTAAATGTTTACCACCAGTTAACATATTCTGAAGTGAGATGAAAATCTAAAATATTTCAATATCTATTTGATTCTCAAAGGCATTTAGAAATTGGTTTATTATAACCACAGTTAGCCCTATGATAAGGCACATAAAATAAAACTATATTTCTTAAAACTCTCAAAGGAGTATAAAATCCAATAAATGAGAGGAAAAAAGGCAATTGATATGGCTGTTAATCAAATCACGAATAAACAAAATAGAAAAATACTGCCTTCTAATGAAAAGACGAAAACCTCCAACTAATTAGTGATAAGAAGGCATTTCAATATTCTAGAGTAGTCTACGCATGTGAACCCTAGTTTTGTGCGGAGTTAATCGTTTTTGGATCCTTTCAATTCTAATAGAATGAATATTCTATAATGTTTCTCAGACTATGGAGGACTCAAGATTTTACCTGATATATACAAAAACAGAAGACATGAGATTGATATCTTGGAAGTCAAATGCGTAAAAATAATCCCAGCATTGAATTACCTTTGGCAACTCAGAACCCAATAAGTTTAACAAAGCCTAGTTTGCTATCGAAAATAACCCCAAGACCTTTTTGGGAGGAGGTTATGGACAGTGGGACATTGTCGATCACGTTTGTGAAAGGAATTCGGGAAATATTTAGACATTTTTAAGATATTACATTACTGTGATCATCGTTATGGCACCAAATCGAAAGTCTCCCCAGATCTTCTTGTAAAACATCACATTGATGCTCCGAGCTGATAGTCCCAAAGATCGCCAAACATGAGATATCGGGAATTTAAAAAATAGTCAGGAATGCCATTTATGAATAAAAGGAAAAGCAACCGAGATGACTACCTTGTGGTACTTCAGACTAAAGGTTACATATACAAGTGCCGCGACTATGTCGTTCATGCGAATATACTGAATACGCTAATTTAGATAGGAGCTGATCCGTTTTAGGAAGGTACAGTAAAATCTGAATTCAATTAGCTTGCAAATTAAAAGATCATGATTAACGCGTTCAAATGCTTTCGAGAAGGCAGTATAGATGACATCGTGTAGCAAGTCTTTCGCAAAGCAATTCAAAACATAATGATAAAAAAATTGTGAGATTGGTAGAGTGGCGTCAGTCTATCCCAGATTTGTTTTTCAATCAGCTTAGGTATGGCTAAGATTTTACAAATAGGAAGTTAATTAATAACATCATGTCTTGATCCGGACTTATACACTGGTGTTAAAAAGAATTCTTCCAAGACTTCAGGAAATGTCCACTTTGCATTGATGAATTAAACAGAGACGGAATGCCATCGATACCAGGATTTTTATCTTATTTCAATAAAAATAGGGCACTTCAAGTTACCAATATTAAAATGGTTACAAAACGGGTTCTCACTGGTAACAAGTATAGGCAGGCTGAAAACGACTAGCGAACATGTAACATATGGTAAAAAGATTGGAAGAAGATACATTGTACAGGCGCATACAGTTTGGAATATCATTGCATGCATGAATGCCTTTTGCTGCTGATAAAGCTAAAAAACATTTGCTTTAGACCTTAGCTTAGATTCGAGAGACCGAACATTGTCTGTAAAGAAACTTATTTAAGACATCGAATTGTATTTTAAGTCTCCGATATTGCTTTAGCAGCTCCGGATTATAATTAAACGCTTTTGCGGAACTAATTATAAATCTTATTTTTCTTATTATTTAGGTTATTGATTACATTATTGAACTAAATAGGTTAAGTCCCGGATACAAACTATACTTTAAGTGTAAACATATTGATTGCCACTTTAACAGTTTCAATAAATCATCGAAATTGCTATCAATAAAAACAGCTCCCCAAGATATTGAAACACGAAAACGAGGCAGGCCCAAAAGTTGTGGATTCTGGCAGCAAAAGGTAATTTTCGGCAAAATAGGGCCATATCATCGAAAAGAGTCCTATGGATTTACACGGCTATGATAAGACCATTTCTATCATATGCATAGATTATTTGGTGGAATAAGCTTTCACGTAAGAAAGTTACTCCTGCTTTAGCCAAACTCCAAAGGAAGGTATGTCTCGTCTGCACGGAAGCCTTCCCAAGCTCGCCAGACTACGGCCTGGATGTATTAATGAACCTCCCGCCCCTTGATGCTTACGTCATGGGTTGCACAATTAAATCTATCTCACGTTTAAGGAGAGGTGGCTTTTGGTATAATTCGCACTGGAGTTTTGATGAACTTGCGCGACGGTTGCCCTTACTCGTCTTATGGATATGCCATCCGATGCAATGACACCGGAACTTCGGCTCATGACTTTCTTCGTGTTCAGGACAGACTCTGAGCCTGAAAAGGAATGCAGTCCAGTCTTCACGGATTGCTCCAAAACCGACCAAGGATCTGGTTCTGGTGATTTCATGGAGAGCGACAACATTCGACTTTACTTCTCGTTAGGCAAACATTGTCAGTCTTCCAAACGGAGACTTTTGCTATTGTAATAGCCATGAACCATGAAATGAGATCTCAGATGAACTTGCTAGGCAGGGCTCAGGGGAAGACTTCTCAGGACCTGAATCACTGTTATGTCTGCCTGCGTCCTCGGTCAGGGGTTCCGTTGACGGTTGGGTTTCATATGACAGACAGACATACCAAACGAATTCTGCACGACTTCTGTACCAAATTTGCGGCATTCTTTTTGTCTCTCAACAGAAAAGTCTGCATACAAATTACTGGCGTTGTAACGGTTGTTCCTAGCACCCCTCATTCAAATAACATTGAACTCATATATACCGTGCCGTTTCTAAAGACATTTTTGGAAAATATCCTTTTTCGGGTTTAATTATTGTGGCTCCAAGGACCTCTTTGTAAAATAACCTGATGTAAAATAAAAGGGACATTCAATCAATTTTTATTTTAAACGCAATATGCATAGTAAATCCCAATAAATTATCACCATTATAGCAAAATAAAAAAATTTGATTTAGTTATTAGTTCTTGCCTAGGCAGCTAAAAAGCTACAGCTAAAAACTAACCAACTTTTAGATGTCATCCGCAACTAACTTTGGCAACCTAACGAGCTTACTTACACAACCTGCAAGATAACAAATTAGGTAGCTAACGCGCAACTGTGCCTACATGTTTACACATCAACTATACCGTGAGTGCAGCGTGGCTCACACCTTTTTTTTTCTAATTTCTAATAATTCTTTGTTTTGATTTTTACAGCAAAAGTAAACAAATTCATTGTATAATATTATACATTTTCATTTCAACATTATTACAAAAATTCAATTTAGGAAAAACGAGAAATTATTGAAGTAAAACTTTTTTACGCACGCTTGGCTTGGGGAGTAAGCTGGTGAATGCGACACGGAAGTGTATACCAATGTAGACTTCCGGCGCAAACGTAGACTTCCGGCAATACCAAAGTGTAGACAAACGTACACTCTTTTGTTACAACCTTTCGGCGGAAAGGTTCGTGGAATGGGTAAACAAGCTTGAATCTCCTCAATAGAGGGCAATACTAAGCTCATCATCTATCCAAACCGGTTCAAAGGAGAACAGTTGCCGACAGATGGAATTTACCGGAAGTGAGTAAAGTCATTGTGCCCATGAATCGCAGTTCATTAGTTGGAAATATAGAGCGTCACCGTCATCGTCAGATTTTGTGTAAATAGTTTTAAAAATTCGCCCACTGACACGCCCAAAATTTACAAAAAAAAAAAACAAAGTTTGAGCTAGGGAGCTGAAATTTATAATATAAACTCTCCAGGCGCCCTTGATGCTCATGTGATAATATTTTCAAAATTCGCCCCCTGACATGCCCACAATTTAAATTAAATGGAGCGAGAGAAGTTTTAATTCAGTCGTGTGACTCATTTTTTGTATTCTCCTTTGTGTTTTGTGTATTCCCAATCTACGTGTAATGTGCTTCTATTTGTGATGTGTATTGTGTAAAGTAAACTACGTGTTCAATTTAATTCTTAAATTTATTATAATTGTAACGACTCTTTTTTTGTGTAAATATGTATGTATGAAAAAGCTGCTTCCAGAAAATGCCAATTAAGCAAAGGTCAACCGATCTCGTTGGCAATGTACACCCGAATGAATTCAAGTGCCAGCCCGTACAGGCAGCGAGTGCCGTGCATTGCACCAATCGTTTGTATTGGTAACAGTATATTAACAATTAACTACTAAATTCTAATTTGTTAAGAGAGCAAAAAGTAATCATATTTGTAAGCTAATCATTGCTGAATAAATTGAGAGCATGCTACAACCGTAGTGTGTAAGTTATTAAAATTACGTTATTTAACTAATATATTTGTAAACAAGATATTAAGAGAACATGATAAAGAAAGGGTAAGACTACTGTTGTTTGGTACATTAATTAGATTTTTGATTTATCATTCTTAAACAGGAGTATTGTTTTGAAAGACATTTTGAGTTTTAAATATTGGTTCACCGACGGATCAAACATGTAATCTGTGGTTGAAGCTGGTGTCCTTGGACCCAGCGCCAAAGTCTTGGTACCTTAATATTGTGTCCCACTGTGTTCCAGGCCGAATAATCCTTGAAAAGGATACACGTTATCTCAGATATTCAAGCTGCACTTCAGTCACTGTTTTCCAACTCAATGGACTATATGACAGTTATATCTACGATGCGTTGCAACCCCGGTGGCCAGGCACCTGCTTGCTTGGGGGTAGTTGATAGTTTGCTTATTGCCGATAATCAGAAACATCCTGTTTGGATCCAGATTTATAAATTGGGATAATATCACAAATTTTCAAATCATTAAGGAACAGACATTTTCAAAAGCATCATTAAACAAAATTGTTAGGTAATGGTCCCAAGAGACCAACTACACAGTTTTCCAATACATTTGGTCGAATGCCATCGGCCCAAGTTACTTATTATCCTATTCAAACGGTATCCTCATTGAAAACGTTTGAAGCTCACTCAATATCTTCGTTTCTTAAGTTAAAGTGACCAATTATAATTGAATTACGACAACGATCTAGAGGAAAGAAAATATTGAGCAGAATGAAGAGATTGGATAAATTGACAAAGATGCTGCAAATGGTGCCAAGGTTGCTAGACGATTTCCCTCGGTACTGTATACCATTTGGTATTCCATTTGAACATTTTATGCTATTTGTAAAAGACCGAAAATATTTACTTCTTCGTTTAATCAGATACAAATTAAGTAATCCTTATATACAAATTTGTTTAAAATTTGAAATTCTTTTTGAAGACATATATACTTACTCTGGAGAGTTGCATTTTCAATCGATTTATGAAATAATTTAAAAGGATTTTTTTTTTCTGATTAAGTAATGTAACGTCTCTCGTAGCTGATTATTTCAAGAGATACTATCTATCTACGTTCTAAATTATTCGTTATTTCCGGTAGTATCCTGTATGAAAGGTTTGCAGATACAACAGTCATTTGAATGAATTCCAATGTGATTTTCGCGTTGGATTTTATAGGATTGATCACATAATTTGCAATTACTAAAACCCATATGCATACAGTGAAATGCCATAATAATGTACAAGTCTTCAACAATGGGATAATCTAAGAATTTCTTATTGACTTACGCTAATCTACTCGCCTCAACTAGTGCAGTGATGTATGATGGAGTGAATGTGTCCAACTGGTTGGATTTATCCTCAGGTGTACCAGAGGGTGCATCTTAAGTCCGATCCTGTTTGCACTTAACATCGACGACATCTGTATTTGTTTGCCTAGAGGTATGCAGCTTGCTGGTACCGGGGTAAAGGACTTACTTTGTGCTGACGATCTCGTCATGGCGTATGATAATCCTCGTACATTGCAGATGCAAATAAATAGGATCCAAGACTAGCACATCGTCGCCGTAGACTGGCAGAAGAGAATTGATTTCATCAAGGTGAACGTATCAAAGTGGTCAAGGAATTTAAATATTTAAGAGTGCTGATAACCAGTAATTTAAATTCTGCGAAGCCCGCAAAAGTAAAATGCATTGAAGCTAAGATAGCTTTGAGTCTAATTGGGACAGTTTTTCGGAAATCCAGTTTTTGAACCATTAATGCTCCTCCAACATTTTTTACCATTTCCTGGATTTTTGCTCTCATTTGCAAGAAATCCGTAAGATATAATTTCAGCTTCAGCTCGTTTTCTATGAGTCTATGTTATGACATCTTGAATGGTTCTTTTGGCTGACATATTTCTTTTCAGAACTGCAAGCATGCTCTCTCTTAGTTTCGAAAATGTTTAAATGAATAAAATATTGTTAATAGATGTAGATAATTTTCTTTTTGTTATGTTCTTCCACCTTCTTCGAATTAATTAAGGTATCCATTAAACAACTTAGCTTTTTTAACTTTATATTTTTAATTTTTTTAAATGTCTCACCCGACAGACAGGAAAGTTGGATAAACAATCTAATATATATTTCAATAAAGAATTTTTGTAATGAATGAGTTATTGTGTTCAAAATTATCTTTTTGTAATCATGCTTAATTATTCTTCATATTACAGGTTTCAAATAGCCACAATATTTACTAAATGAACACTTTACCGGTTGACACCAAACTTGGTGTCTGTGGGCATAAACAAATTGATTGAATGAAAATAACAATAGTTGGTCTAAACGGAATAAACATCTGTAGTACTGTTTCACTATACGATGCGGATTAAATAACGACACGTCCGATTTGTTTTAATGCGATCATGAAACTGACGCTCTCTTTATTCTTTTTCTTAATCTAACATATGTATGACTGTATGTGTATATATAAATATAATATAATAATTTAAGTAGATATCTTATATGTGTATGACTGTATGTGTATATATATAATCACAGCTTATGAATGTAGGTACATGAATATAAATATGGTCTGACAGTGTGAGTTGCATGCTTAACTCTTACAATAATTACTACAATTCGGCCATCCTGACCATTAAGATCACCTGATCTTGCAAATCTACAATCAATCATTCGCTTTACTCTTGTTCAACCATGGTTTCATATTGCCGACCGCCCATACTCCTTGGTAAGGTAGTCGCGACTGTTGAAAACCGTCAACATCTTTAATTTTTATTAACTTCCCAGTGGATGTTCTTGTAATAGGGCCGATTTTGTGAATCGCGGATTTTGACATATCTCCACGTTTCAAGGTCACCAGAATCCAAATTCAACGTTTTTATAGAGATGTCTGGCTGTGTGTATGTACGTGTGTGCGTATGTACGTATGTGCGTTCGAAATTATCTATCACCACGATTATCTCGAGAACCAAAGATGATATTGACATGGGATTGGGTTTTTTCAAAGCGTAATTACATAACTCAGAACTGATTAAATTTCCAGCGAATTCGGTCCAGCCGTTTTTTGTTAGTAAATAAATAACTAAAATAATTTGCCTTTATTTGTACTATTTATTGTCATTTGTTATTGAGCAACAGGTCTCCGTGTTCATAACAATGCATAAATGTATATCACACTTCGCTGTTATTCACAACATTTAATTTCCATGAACAATATTAAAGAACATTTTTTAATATTAAATAATTCTTAACCATATCTTATGGCTAACCACATTCCAAAATTTCCCACTAATCGCATAAATCATATTGATCCCACTGGGAAGTTAGTCGTGTGAACCTTGCGGGTCGCACCCAGACCACTTTTTTATTTCTATATAGTTTCTTTTATATCATTGGTAGAAACTTCAAACCAAGCCCAAAACGTGACGCTTGGCACAAATTATAAGGACATGTAAAAAAGTGATTTTCTGAAAAATTGTCGGTTAGTACATTCTTACGGGAAGGTGTTGATATATTTAATATTATTGGTAATTCACTTATTTTATTTTCCCTTGAGTATTGTTCTGAGTCAAGTTCATTAGAGTCGTGCCATACGAATAAAGATCCCGGTAATTGCATTTTTACCAATATATATCCAACAAATTGTAGCAATTCATATAATTCTCTATTGGAAAATATAAAAGAATAATTTTACTAAGTTATAGTGTGCTAATTTAAAAAGTTGATAAATAAATCAATATTTCGTGTGAAGTTGACTTTTTTGGACATTGTTGAAATGTGCACATATGAGAACTTCAGTTGCATGACTCTTGTTTTTGGCTTACAACAAGTACCACTTTTGCAGGTTTTGCATGCATGTTAAAGGGTTGATGTATCTGGTTTTCCTAGGATCATCAGTATGATCTAAAACGAGTACTTCAAACGAGCGGATTGCTGCATTACTAAAATTCAAATCAATTTGAGGGTAGGAAATTGTTTCCTCACAGTCCGCAATGCAGATTCCGTTGACATGTTTGTATAAAATATGAAGCCAGCTTATTGGAAGCATTTTTTTCTTTTAATATCATTATGAATAAAGCCTCAAAGCTGGGGAGTAAAGTATTCACGTTCACAAAAATAAAATCCACTTCATCAACGAGGATAAGGTTACCCAGTTCCACACAAAAACAACTATCCTTCCAGAAAGCGGAAGGCATAAAGGGAATTCATAAAAGCGTCGTCTACACCTCCAAGCTAGGGGTGAATTTGAAGGATGCAGTTTTCAACAGTGCCAAAGACGTGAATCTGGTGTACGTATAATAGAACTTTATTCCTCCATCTTAAGTCAAGTCCCATTAAATATAAGCTACACGATTGACTGCTTAGTCTTTATGTAGTGTGGGGGTGACCTGTGCTTTATTGCGGCAACGAAACTGCACGTGTGTTCTCACACAAAAACCACTTGAAATGTAATTAATTCACGACCCTTGTAATTGTTGACTAATGAATACTATGGGGAAATATAGAGAAACCGAATATACGACAGTATACATGTAGGCGCTTAGAAAAATGCTGGTCTGTTTATTAAAATAGATAAACAATCCAACCCCATTTCAGGTAGTGTGGTTGCCTGAAAAAAAGCTGTTATAGGTTCAACTTTTATTCGGCGAAAATGTTTTTTGAGAATCAGGAACACAATATACCTGGTCCACAAGCCGTGAAATGGCGCTTTCCATCCAGGCCAGACTTCACGTGGAAGCAATCACAAGCTGTTTATTTAACCTTTCAAACAAGTCTGGAGTCGGACAGAATCCCGAAAAACGTAATCCCGAAAGGCCAAAATCCCGAAAATCCAAAATCCCGAAAAGCCACAATCCCGAAAAACTAAAATCCCGAAAACCCACAATCCCGAAAAGCCACAATCCCGAAAATCCAAAATTCCGAACGACCAAAATCCCGAAGATGAAACTAAAAATTTTATTGTAGCAACAAAAAAATTTGGCAAATTTATTTAACAAAATAAAAAACTTCAAATAAATAAAACATAACAAAAACATAGGGACGGGCTACAGTCCGCTTGGGCGAACTGTTGGATACCCTATTCTTATTCATATCCCTTATAAGTGGGCGTGACAAAAGTCTAAGTATGGTTGAATTGTTAAGAACGCTCTACATATTTTTTTGTTATATAACATTTAAAGGATTTTATCGAAAAAAACGCTCCCTAGCTCAAACTTGGGTGTTTCAATAAAATTGTTTTATTTAATTGTGGGCGAGTCAGTAGGCGGATTTAAAAAAAATTAAGACATGAGCATAAAGGGCCCCTAGAGAGTATATATTATAAATTTCAGCTCCCTAGCTCAAACTTTGGATTTTTAAAAAAGTTTTTCTTAAATTGTGGGCGTGTCAGTAGGCGGATTTTAAAAATATTTACATATGAGCTTAAAGGGCCCCTAGAGAGTATATATTATAAATTTCAGCTCCCTAGCTCAAATTTTGGTTTTTCAATAAAATTGCCTACACGCCTACAATTAAATAAAACAATTTTATTGAAAAACCAAAATTTGAGCTAGGGAGCTGAAATTTATAATATATACTCTCTAGGGGCCCTTTAAGCTCATATGTAAATATTTTTAAAATCCGCCTACTGACACGCCCACAATTTAAGAAAAACTTTTTTAAAAATCCAAAGTTTGAGCTAGGGAACTGAAATTTATAATATATACTCTCTAGGGGCCCTTTATGCTCATGTCTTAATTTTTTTTAAATCCGCCTACTGACTCGCCCACAATTAAATAAAACAATTTTATTGAAACACCCAAGTTTGAGCTAGGGAGCGTTTTTTTCGATAAAATCCTTTAAATGTTATATAACAAAAAAATATGTAGAGCGTTCTTAACAATTCAACCATACTTAGACTTTTGTCACGCCCACTTATAAGGGATATGAATAAGAATAGGGTATCCAACAGTTCGCCCAAGCGGACTGTAGCCCGTCCCTATGTTTTTGTTATGTTTTATTTATTTGAAGTTTTTTATTTTGTTAAATAAATTTGCCAAATTTTTTTTGTTGCGGTGGGCGGATTTTGAAAATATTTACACATGAGCTTAAAGGGCCCCTAGAGAGTATGTATATATTATAAATTTCAGCTCCCTAGCTCTAATTTTGGTTTTTCAATAAAATTGTTTTATTTATTTGTGGGCGTGTCAGTGGGCGGATTTTGAAAAGTTTATATCCCGAGCAGTTTTAGGAGTCATAGTTTATATAATCTTAATAATCAGCTTTCTAGCTCAAAATTCGATTTTTTCCAAAATTTTGTTTTTTTTTTGAGTTTGTTTGCGTGTCTGTGGGCGGATTTCAAAAATTCGTAAACTTGATTATTTCGGGACCCTAGTTATGGTTAAAATTTCAGCTCTCTAGGCCCAGTTTAAAGGCATAATTTTTGCCGTCGGACGGACGGACGGATAGATGGACGGACATGGCTAGATCGACATTACTATCGATGCTGATCATAAATATAGTAACTTTTAGGGGTCTACGGGCAATATTAATGTATGTTACAAACTATGCGTCAAGATTAATATACCCTTAGAATAGGGTATAAATAGTTCAAGTCTTACAAAAACATATCAAAAACGATCCATGACAAAACAATATTTAATACAGGTTCATATTGTACGCAATTAATCTGAGATAATTTATTTCAGAACGCTTTCGCTGCTCACACTCCCAGTAAAATGTATCCTTGTATTTTTTGTAGCCGTCAATAAGCTGTTTGTTGGTTTTCACGATGGACATGACACGTTCATTTCTACTTAAGACTTAAAACACAAAATGTCACTGATAATATAAAGTTTTTAATTATAAAGGCATGCATGATAGGTACTCACTTTGTATTACGATGTTCACTGTCTAACAAAAATCTAGTCGGTCAGCTATCACTATTCAGCTATCACTATTCAGCTATCACTATTCAGCTATCACTATTCAGCTATCATTATTACGAAATCTCGAAAAATTATATTTATACTCGTACATATATATTTTTCGGGATTTTGGATTTTCTGGATTTTGGGTTTTCGGGATTTTGGTTTTCGGGATTGTGTCCCCAACCCAAACAAGTCTTATATCAAAAAATATTCAATCATCGGTCAGAAATAAGAACGAGGAACGCAGAAAGATGCCACTTTACAGTCATATCATTGTTACTGGTCGCCAGTTAGATATTGGCAAAGTCGAAATCGTACAAATCGAAAAGCATTATGTCAAAGAGATACACACTGAAAACCCTACATACGAAAATTATGAAATTCAAGTCATGAATATGAAGCAGGACACCCAAACATCTAGGCAATATGCGTTTACCCAACTTATTCGTTGCTGCGAACAAATTTTAGATTCTGCCTTTTTTTGTATTTTTCTTTTCTTTTACACGTTCTTAATTCATTTTTCATTATGTGAGTTCGGTTCAGGGAGTGAAGTTTGTTTAACCACTTCTACGTTTTTTTTTTTTTTTTTACTATTTTCACATTTAACAAAGATCCCCTAAAGAAAATAGTAACGCCTGTCGAAACGTCCAGAAAGTTTTTGAAATAATTTGGTTTAAATAACAAACTGTTGGTTGGTCATATAAATCATCTTTTTGTTTACAACTTCCATAAAAAGAAATTCAACGTCGGATGCCCTAAGCATACCAGAGCCTACAGAGAAAGCTTGATGAGTCTAATGAGAGCAAATCCAAATCGTTTATCAAACGTAATTTCACTGTCGTAAAGTGCTACTTACGAGCGTTGCTGGTCCATCTATGGGACTCTTTTTTCGAGACCCATCGGTAGGGCAAGCCCTGATTTATCATCATTATCTTCGTCGAAAATAAGACGTCCTTAAATAGTTATTCCCCCAGGTAATTGAATATTTTTTCGAATTAACAGTCCTAAAAACATAGGGACAGGCTACAGTCCGTTGGATACCCTATTCCTATCCGTCATTAAGTGAGCGTGACAAAAATCTAAGTATGAGAAAATTGTTAAGAAGGATGTACATATTTTGTTATACAACATTTAAAGAATTTTATTGAAAAAAAACAAAGTTTTTTATAAACAAATGCTTAAAAGTGAGCATGGAAGAAAAATGTACGAGTATATAAAGGAAACGACATTAACTACATACTTTACAAATAATTTCATTAATGAAAAGGTTTTCTTTTTAATTAGTGGACGTGTCAGTAGACGGGTTTCAAAAACATTTACACATGAGTATTAAGAGCCCTATGGAGTATTAATACACTTAGTTCCAAGTGTTTACGAACAGGTAGTTTCTTGATTTAATTTTACGAGTTTTTTTAAATCATTCAATAATATGGGAAAAATCAAAAGCAATATAAAAGTTTATATTTATGTTGTAAACAAAAATTGGCATTAGGCAGATAAATTCAATTTTTATGGTGCTTTTCCAAATAGGGTCATAGAATTAGTCCTTTTCTTCGTTCCACCTGATAACGACCAGTAACTAAATCTAGCTGTTATCATTATTTTAAATCAAATATAAAGGCATTTAGAGTATCAAGTTCACAACATACGAGTAATTTAATAGAAAGAACAACTATGGGTAAATGAAATTCATTAACCAAGGGGGAAATAGGCCAAATAGAACCTTACAAGGAGCAAGGCAAATTTATCCGTTTTATAGCCGGTAATATTGAAAGAGGACCAACTGTTGTTCACAGCTATCTTAAGGACCCTGAGAACTATGGAAACAACCGGAAAGGAGGTATAATCAGAGCAGACAAGAAGTCAGGATCGACGGGCGGTACTTAGAGCTGCTTTAAATTCAAGACTTTCCATAAGTAAAATCAAGGCAGCAACTGGGGTTAAAGTTAGTAGATCAACTGTTTATCGTATGATACAGCAGATAAGTCATATTAGACACAAATTAAAAAGAAACTACCAATGAACGCGGCACGCAAAAGTCAGCGACTTGATTTTGCAATAAGTCACATCAGGTTCAGGTGCAGTCGAGAGCGGCCTCTTCTTTGCAGATGGAAAAAAGATTAATTTGGACGGACTCGATGGATACAAATATAATTTCCCTAATTTGAGGAAGGATGAAATAACATTGGATAGAAGACACAGCAAAGGAGATGGAGTAATGGTAGGGGAAGCATTAAGCCATTACGGAACTGCAAATCTTGATATTTAAAGCTCAAGAATGAAAGCGAATACCTACAAATCTATACTGTAAGGAGCTTTCTCTAACTATACCCTCTTCTAAGGGTATATTAATTTTGACGCATAGTTTGTAACATAGGTTAATATTGCCCGTAGACCCCTAAAAGTTACTGTATTCATGATCAGCATCGATAGTAATGTCGACTTAGCCATGACCGTCTGTCCGTCCGTCCGTCGTCAAAAATTAGGCCTTTAAACTGGGCCTAGAGAGCTGAAATTTTAACCATATACTCTCTAGGGTCCCGAAATAATCAAGTTTACGAATTTTCGAAATCCGCCCACAGACACGCCCACAAACTCAAAAAACAAATTTTTCGAAAAAATCGAATTTTGAGCTAGCAAGCTGAAATTTTTTATATATGATCTATGACTCCTAAAACTGCTCGGGAGAAAAAATTTCAAAATCCGCCCACTGACACGCCCACAAATAAATAAAACAATTTTATTGAAAAACCAAAATTTGAGCTAGGGAGCTGAAATTTATAATATATACTCTCTAGGGGGCCCTTAATGCTCATGTGTAAATATTTTCAAAATCCGCCTACTGACACGCCCACAATTAAATAAAAAAGATTTATTGAAAAACCAAAGTTTGAGCTAGGAAGCGTTTTTTTTACAAAAGCTTCGTTTTTTTTATAAAATCCTTTAAATGTTATATAACAAAATATGTAGAGCGTTCTTAACAATTCAACCATACTTAGACTTTTGTCACGCCCACTTATGAGGGATAGGAATAAGAATAGGGTATATTAATTTTTCTTTTTAATACGAATGTCCATATTATTTATTTTATTTTTAGTTTTACTTAAAATGTTCCCATATTTGTCTTTATTATTATTATTATTATTATTTTTTTTTTTTTTCTATAAACGTAAAATATGTCGCCTTGTATATCCATATGTTAAGTGTGCACTCTTAAAGAATGTTGTTCTTATTGCACAGCAAATTATTGATATAAATAAATACAAATACAAATACAAATCCAACAGTTCGCCCAAGCGGACTGTAGCCCGTCCCTATGTTTTTTTGAATTGTTTGGTGGACAACGATGGATTTTCCAACAGGACAATGCACCGATATATACAGCAAGAATAACCAAAACTTGAATTGAGAGTCAAAATGTAGACCTACTAACACGGCCGCCATATTCACCGGACTTGAACGTCATGGAAAACGTGAAGGAATGGCTTTCAAAAAAGGTCTACGAAGGAGGAAAGCAATACTTGAACCAGGAAGAAATAATTGAAGCCATAAAACAAGCCTGGTCCGAAATTTCATTAAATTACTTGGAAGAACTGTATAAATCTCTTCAAAGGAGGCTTCTTGAATTGATAAAGCCATCGGGAGGTAGCACACATTATTAAAAACTATCGTTATAATCTTAAGAAAACCCAAATTAATTTATTCTGAAAAAAATTGTGTTGTTTTATTACCTTTTAAGCATCTATTAGGTAGATTTAGTTACTGTTCGTAAACAGGTGTAACGAAAACAAGGACTAATTTGATGACCTTGTTAGGAAAAACATTTAAAAAATTGAATTTATCTACCTAGCCCCATTTTTTTTCTAAAACATAAACATAATAATAGCCTTCTTTCATAATGCATTTGCTTTTTCCCATATTATGCAAGGATTTAAGAAATTTCTTCAAATTAAATCAGGAAACTATCTGGTCATTAACACGTGGAACAGAGTGTATTCCAAATTTCAGCTTCCTAGCTCAATCTTTGATTTTTCGAAGAAACGTTTTTTTTTAAATTGTGGGCGTGTCATCAGGCGGATTTTCAGTTTGACAATGCGGATTCAATATATAAAAAAAACCGTCTTAATGCTGTCCATTCCTTTGAACACACTCTTGCAATCTTGCAATTTAAAATAAAGTTTTCCGCTGGACACCCTTTACATCCGATCAAACGAAGCACTACCTCGGATTAAACACACATGCAGCTCATATTTACGAATGGATTTCGTTGATATCTAAATGACACTTTGAGAGGGTGTTGAACAAACCAAAGTTTTGTATATTGAGGTTACTGCTCCATGTAACATATTATAACTTAATCTTAACGATTCAAAAAAGATGTCAAACATTTACGACACTTTTTCACTACCATAATTTTGTCCCCACTTCTAGAAGCATAGAAATTCAATAAAGTTAAGATTTTCAATTACATAATTAATCCAAGTTTATTTCAACCATCCAACTGCAAGTAGAAATTCGAACAGATCCTTTTATGAGAAATTTAATTTCAACCAAGGTTAAATCCAGCGTTTGGGCAAGTCCTATTGTGTGTGTCCCGAAGCAAAATTAGGAATTACGTATTTGTATGGATTGCCGGAAGACAATTAATTAGTTTATAGACACAGACCAGTACCCTCTACCGGTTATTTATGAGATATTCGCCAGTTAAGCAATGTGTTATAATTATGCAATTTTACGACGCAGAATCCAGGAGTATATTAACCTTTAACACTTATTGTTAGTGAAGTTTCGTACCACGATAAACACAAAAGGGATCACAATGAACCACAGCAAATGCAAATGCTTCAAACCTAACCTAAACCTAACCTTCAATACCCATTACGGTCTGTTGAAATACACAGAGTTGCCATTCGGTAACAGTACGGATCCACCACTTTTGCGTCGCAAAGTGTCATCGGCCGGCTGATGCTTTGTGTCGGCTGTTTCAATGCATGTGCCAAACACTTATCCACCATAAAAAAAATTGAAATTAACTCAGAATTATAATGACAACCAGATTGGAAGTTTCAGTTAAAGCTTCTTTTCTTTTTCTCTAATACCTCTTCCATTCAGGGAATATAAATTTAAACTTCGATTAAGTTGTTCAGATTCAGACTTACCAGAAGGTTTTTTTTTTGATTTAAACACGTTGATGTGGGGTGTGCTTGAGAGTACGTAGTTCGTCTTTTTTTACCGTGGCAACTTTTAAATTCAGCGCAACAAAAATCTCATTGTGCTGATTTTGATTTTTGTAGTGTTTGAATGTGTGAATGCTTCTGGTTTTGATTCTGAATTCAAATCAAGAAGCAAATTCCGTTTTTTCTCTCTCTTTTTTAGGAAACGAAGTCTTATTCGAGTGCAAATGGATTCTCAGATTTTAATTGGTTTTTTATGTGATACACACAATTTTTCATGGTTTTAATTTTTGTTTTCCGTCAATTTCCTTTATGTTGTTTTGACTGAATAACCTTACATTCGTTACCACGTGAAGTGGACGGCTGGAGTTACGGCGCTGTTTCGCCACAACCGATCATCAGACTCCTTCTGTGGTGCTGGTCTGTCTTTTTCCTTCATTTTATCCCGAAAATCCATTTCTTCCACTGGGATTTGAACCTAGACCAGCGAGCAATGGTCGGGCGCAGTGGCTCAATGGTTGGTGTGTCTGCCTACTAATCGGAAGGCCCCGGTTCAATTCCTTGCCATTCGGATTCGGCTTAAAATTGTAGGTCCCTTCTACTTCGCAAAGAAAGTGGTTGGAGAAGCTAGGTTTTAGGCCCTCTATGGGCCGTTAATGCCTAATATTTATTTATTTTTTTTACCAGCGAGCAAGTCTGTCCAAGAAAATCAAAAATAGAAATTGGATGAACTGAAACTCGTGGCTTCAATGGCACAGTGCATGAGTGCTTACCTGAGAAGACGCTATTCTAGGTTCAAATCCCAGTGAAGGAAATGGATTTTCGGGATAAATTGAAGGAAAAGACAGAACAGCACCACAGAAGGAGTCTGATGATATGTTGTGGCGAACCGTTGTGGCGCTGTAACTCCAGCCGTCCACTTCACGTGGTAACGAATGTAAGGTTATTCATTCAAAAGAACATAAAGGATTCTCAGCACTTACTCACTCTTTTAAATTACCAATGAAAAACGACAAAATATTCAAAATCGAAGCATTGCCTTAGAGTGGTAATGGGCGCACATCGAAGACATGCATACAAGACAAACACATGAACAATTTTTGTTCGTGGAAAGGAAAGTACAAAATATGTATACTACGACGACGATAACGATTGACGATTACGATGACACTTGTTTTCAAAACCGGCCTATAATTTGTTTTGTCATAAATAGCGTGTAGTATACATATAATTTGCGTCTCAGAGAAAACTGTGTAACTTCAGCATTAGTTGGAATCAAAACTTTGAACAAAAAAGCATCCATCAGTTTGTTTCCGACTTTGCAGGATGTGTTTTTTACGGACTGTGCTTACAAAACAGAAGTAGCAACCGTATCCTAGGGTAATTCCAAGGCCAACCAATTTCGCATGTTCTCTACTCGCCATGAGAGACTCTACCACGGCATGGTGAGATCGGCCGATGATGTCGATTTTAACTATTTTAGCATTTATAAATAATATATGTACAAATGCTTCTTATATTGATTAATCCTAATGGAAACTACAGAAAAGTCCAACAAGTAGCTGTCGGAGGATTCACCAGAATAAATTATGATAAAACTGTAATACATATTTTTGTTTTTACTTAACTTTGTGAGTAAAAACACTTGCTTATTTTCTGTGTAAAAAAGATTAACAGTATTTTGTGGTATAAAAACCTTGATGTCTTTCAGTTTTAAACGAGCGCTTTATTTTGTTTTTCAGTTGCAAAACGGGCAAAATAAAATGAGTTCTTCCAAAAAACCAAGGAGGTCCTTAAATTAGTTTTTTTGCCCATATTCTAGAAAATTGATCAACAAATCGTTTAAATTTATTTTATTTAGATTTATTTATTCTGTGAAGATATATCTTACAGTTTGGAAATGATATGGTTTTTGTCACCATCAGTGGGCATTAAGTTCACAAAAAAAAAGTGAACCTATTGCCCACTCGAGGTAAAGTTATTGCCCAGGTGAAGTTATTGCCCGTGAAGTTATTTCCCTGCACCGTTTATATGTCCACCACGGGAACGTTTGCAGCGGTTGATACGTTAAACCCCATTTTCGATGACTCGGCCCCACATTTCGACCGATATGATAGCTATTTCTCGTTTAATATTGGCTCTGAGCTCCTCTAAGGTAGACCAATGATTTAATGTACTCGTACTAGCGAAACCGCAAGTAGATTCCATAAACAGTTCAATATCTAAGGGGGGGCATGCTGCCCCCCTGCAACCCCCATGCTTGGGGTGACTGTTTGATTTGGAGTAGGTGCGAGGTAAGATATTGCTCACCTATGGTGGGCAATAAGTTCACAAAAAAAAAGTGAAATTATTGCCTACTTGAGGCGAAGTTATTGCCCATGTGAAGTTATTGCCCGTGAAGTTATTTCCCTGCACCAGAAAAAAAGTCTAGAGGCGTTAAATAACACGACCTGGGCGGCCAATAGACTTGTCCATTTCTCCAGATAACACGTTCACCGAACTGAGACTTCCATAACTCGATTGTTGCACCCGCTGCTGTATGGCTTGTGACACGGTCTTGTTGAAACCACATATCACTGATGTACAATTCATGCAATTGCTCAAAGCAATAACGTTCCAACATGTCTCTGTAGCGAATACCATTTACCGTAACGTGACTTTCATTTTCATCGAAATAAAACGACCCAATGACGCCAACGGCATGAAAACCGCACCAAACAGTGACTTTTTGCGGATGAAGAGCGGATTCATGAAGCACATGAGGGTTCTCACCTGTCCAGTAACGCATATTTTGCTTATTGACGAAGCCGTTGAACCAAAAATGCGCTTCATCGCTGAAGATGATTTTGCGATTAAATTCTTAAGTTTCTTCCAACACGTCCAGAGCCCAATTCGAGAACGTACGTAGCTTCATTATGATAAAGTGGCTTTAGTTCTTGAGTCAGCTTGATCTTGTAAGGGTTTAGGCGAAGGTCCTTAAGCAAAATTCGGCATCGAACGCCGTGAAATTGACTGATTTGACTGGTTTGCGACGGACGCCTCTACGGCAGCAATATTCTCCACACCTCGGACAAAAAGTAGTCTCTCTAGCGCGGCAAAATCAAGCAGCGAATATTCTGACTCAAATTTTTTCACTACACTATGAACGAGAATTACGGCCGAAAATTGGCGTTAACGCTCTTAAAGTTCGGAATTTTGGTATTTGTAAACTTTGTTCCTTCGTGTATTTCACCATGATGAAAATGTTGATTTTACTGAATATTTGGACTTTGACAGTTTGGTAATCGGTTTAAAGGTGCGTTCACACTGAAAGTTTGAAGTTGTCAAGTTGCTAATGAAAGACCCTTTACATGGATTGAATATGCAGTGAAATGTCACTTTGATACAATCTCTGGAGTACTTTGTGTGTAAACATAAATACCCAACTATAATAGACAGAAAATTGAATCTAGTGTCATATTTGACCGAACCGTTCTCTCTCGATTTTATTAATTGCTTAAGTAAAAAAATAAAAATAAATATTATACAGTTCCTAAAACATAGCATCTCTCTTGGACCTATTTTAAGCCAAATCCGAATGGCAAATTTGAGGAGAGTCTCATGACAATTAATACCCTTGGGTGTTTGTCAGACGTTGGCAAGAGGGAGAAGGGGTTTGAAGCGGGGACTTTTCGATTAAAAGTCCGACACCCGATACACTAACCACTGAGTCACTGCGCCCGGCAAAACAACAATATCGTTGCGCTTGATACTTCAAAATTGGACAGAGCTTGGCACCAAGCTCTCTTGTAGAAAATGCGTGCATTGGGAATCGATAAATGTTCGGGTACATCGGCCGTTGTAATTATTATATTGAATTCATTTGTTAGAGTTTCTAAGAATTACGGAGATCAATTTTTGTAGAATTCTGATTTATTATTCTTTGAGCTCAGAAAATACATTTTTGCTTCCTCAACAGAAAATGGCGAGTCCAGGAATTCATACATAATCATAGAGGCTGCATATGCAGGGGACGTCAAAGTTTGTGGTGCGTTGAGAAGAGTTTAAACTATTTGCTCCACTTTTAGCGCAAAAGAGATTGAGTTGGTTTTCACATTGATAAGCTTAACTGCTTTCCAAAACTCTGCTGATGACTTTGATCCATTTATCAAAGCTCATCAAAATTTAACTTTTTAATGTAGGGTGAGGTGGTTATAAATGCACCAGTGGTGCAAAATGCACCACAGCTACTATATCCAGCAAACTGGTAGCTGTATTGGTGTCTACCTCATTTATATGTGCCCGTTACATTAAGCAACTGCGTTAGGATTCAGTCTGGTCGTGTCCGTGCTTGTTGGCGCAAGTGTGCAAAGTGGTTTGTGAAATTCAAGTGAAAACCAAAAAAATCGAGGTGAGTTTACTTTTTTAATATTTGCTTGTAAATCGAATTTTTCTTCACTTAAATTATTAAATCGCTTAATTGGGACATTTCGTTTATATTTTAACCCTTAAATGCATGAGGTCGGCCCCCAGTATGGAGACCAAGCTAACTTAATGTAAAACCACTCAATAAACACGAATTGGGCATTATTTTTTCTGGAAAATGCACCATTTTCCTGGAAAAGAGGAAAAAGGACGATTTGTGATGTTTACCAAATATGGTACACTATGCATGCACGCATATTTAGAAAAACACAAAACCAAAATTATGTGTTAAAATTATGTTTTATTTTTAATTAATTAATTAAGAAAATATTTATAAAAACGAATGAATGAATGAAAAATTAACTAAAATAATAATATGCGACGTTTTTAGTGTAATTATAATTATTACTATTCAGTCTTTTTTTTTTTTTTTTTTTTTTTTTTTTTAAAAAGAAAGGAAATCAAAATCCCAGAGCACTCAGACTCGGTAACGGTCCATTGTACTACCAGGCAGAAATCCTCCTTTTGGTGTAGAGGCATGTGATTGGGTGGCGTATGTTGTTGTTCCCCATGGGGATTGAACCTGCACCGCACGGGTCACAAGCCAACACACTAACCTCTACACCGTCGCCACCCACTATTATTCAGTCTTAGTGTGATAATTGATAATTGCGTTTATCGTTCAACCATAGATAAACTTTACACTTTGCGCATAAATGAAACGGTTGTTCACTTGCTTGCCTTCACCACCACATTTCGAATTTTTGCACCGAGCTCGTCCGTCATTAATTGGCAGGTTACTATCATGTCGCAATGATTAGGCGGCTGATGTTGGGTTTGGCCTCGCGGGACTGACAAAGGTAAGTCTCGCCGACTACCTTTCTTTCTCTTTTCTGTCATATTTCTCAGCACGTAGGATACCTCCAAATGGAACTTCTTTTCGGTTATCAAAATGGAAGGGTTTGCTCTTTTGAAAAGAAACCATACATTAACCATGCAAATGTCGAGTAAATGTAAGAACATTCTGATGTACCATTTTCGGCTTTTTAACCCAATCTTTAGGCGACCCAAAGAAGAATCCATAAGGTCTACACCGCCCATGTGCAGATTGTATCCTTCTATTATTTGAGGACAGGGAATCCTGATTACTTTGTGGTGCTTCTTATTCCATCGTTCAAAAGTAGAGACGTCGACAGCAACACTATGTTCCGCTAGCAATGGTTTCATGCCAACGAAAGTAGACACAAGGTTAACGACCTTTTTTATCTTTCCAAGATATTGTTGTCAACTCCACAATTTCATCATGATCTTTGGGTCAGGAAGTTTACAATTTGTTATTCGATTACGATTTATCGTTCCAATGCTGTGAATGCCTACGGTCCGCTGATAAATCAGTAATGCTATGGTTATCCATATATACTATATAATTTTAAAAACGGGGAACTTCACGTTTCATACATACTACAATATTAGCAGACGCCTTCAAATCAGGTTCTCCTGGCCATAAATGATGGGCTTCTCTAGTGTAAATTTCAAATTTGTACATGAAACCGTTTTTATCGCTAATGGCGAAGAATTTGAATCCTCATTTCTTTGGTTTATTTGCGCAGTTGCGTACGCATCTGCTATATCTGGTTCCAATTTCGAGCTCCCAAGAAAAGTGATTTGCTCTTCATACAACTGTATGTTTCCTTTTTTTTTAACGAGCTCTCTCAAAATCATTGGAAGTTATGTCAATAACAATGCCCTTATACCTACAGCATTCTTCGCGTACGTGGCCCAACTTGTCATTCTGATCACTGAGAACATTTCCGGTGGCAGCTTCTCATTGTTGAGAAATACGCCAAAAATTGTCCCATCATCCAATATGGCGTAACTGGTTTCGGCCCGATTTCTTACGCGTTGCGATATTTGATTTTCATCAAATCATCCAATCCGTCATCTTCCCATTCCTTTTCATCATCAGACAAATCACCATTGTTAGGTATGCCTATCATTTCAAAATCGCCAGCATCACAAATCATATCCGCCACCTCATCAGCGTTGTACCCCTTTTCGACAATAATAACTATATCCATGTCTATAAACTACAAACACATTACAAAAATAATAGTCAAATGCATGGTGTACCATATATGGTACCTCCAAAAACAGAAAAAAAAACTATTCGAAAATATTAAATTTGATCGAGATTCTTTTTATTTAGCTAAAACAAAGCGCAATGTACTCATCAATACTTATTTCCACAGGAATAATAAATGCGATAATTTGTATACCCTATTCTAAGGGTATATTAATTTTGACGCATGGTTTGTAACATACCTTAATATTGCCCGTAGACCCCTAAAAGTTACTATATTTATGATCAGCATCGATAGTAATGTCGATCTAGCCATGTCCGTCCGTCCGTCCGTCCGTCCGTCTGTAGCCAAAAATTAGGCCTTTAAACTGGACCTAGAGAGCTGAAATTTTAACCATATACTCTCTAGGGTCCCGAAATAATCAAGTTTACGAATTTTTGAAATCCGCCCACAGACACGCCCACAAAATCAAAAAAACCAAATTTTGGAAAAAATCGAATTTTGAGCTAGAAAGCTGAAATTTTTTATATATGATCTATGACTCCTAAAACTGCTCGGGATAAAAAAATTTCAAAATCCGCCCACTGACACGCCCACAAATAAATAAAATAATTTTTTTATACCCTATTCTAAGGGTATATTAATTTTTGAAAATCCAAAGTTTCAGCTAGGGAGCTGAAATTTATAGTATATACTCTCTATGGGCCCTTTATGCTCATGTGTAAATATTTTCAAAATCCGCCCACTGACACGCCCACAATTTTTTTTTTTTTTTTTTGAAAGTTCAAAGTTTGAGCTAAGGAGCTGAAATTTATAATATATACTCTCTAGGGGCCCTTTATTCTCATGTGTTAATTTTTTTTAAATCCGCCTACTGACACGCCCACAATTAAATAAAACAATTTTATTGAAACACCCAAGTTTGAGCTAGGGAGCTTTTTTTTTTTTTGATAAAATCCTTTAAATGTTATATAACAAAATATGTAGAGCGTTCTTAACAATTCAACCATACTTAGACTTTTGTCACGCCCACTTATGAGGGACAGGAATAAGAATAGGGTATACAACAGTTCGCCCAAGCGGACTGTAGCCCGTCCCTATGTTTTTTTTCACTATTGAAACTTACTTAAGAAATTACGTGTAAGAAGTGCATTCGACCACTTCGGCAGCTTACTGACAAGTGAAACAAATCCTAAGTGATCTAAAACGGTATTTATATGAAAGATAATTTTGTCTGTTACGATTTAAAGCGTACAATCGCACGCTTCAGCTTAATTTACTAGATTACCGTATGATTAAAGATATGTACCATATATGGTACGGTATGCATTTAAGGGTTAAATAAGAAGTTATTAGTTTTGTTGTGTTTTTTCTCAATATTCAAATTTTTATCCAAAAATACATGTTGGTGCACAATGCTCCACATAAGCATAGTGCTAAATGCACCATGGTGCATTGTGCACCTTAGCGATTTTGCGAAGAATAACTTTTTTTAAGAGCAAACTTTTTTTAGGATGCCGCGAAAACCAGTGTTACTACTCAAAAAAGGCATTCATACGAAAGACCAGATGAGAGGAGCACTCACAAAAATCGATGGCGGAATGTCTCTCCGAGGAGCTGCAAAAGACGTTGGTCTGTCGTACCATACTGTTCGACGATATTACAAAAAATGTAAGAGTTGTCCAGCTTCAAAAATATCATTGACTGCAAAATATACGAAAGTTTTTTTCTGACCGGCAAGAGGAATCTCTAAAATCCTATATTACTTATTGCGCCAAAATTTTTTATGGAATAACAGCAACCGAAAAAAAAAACTAGCATCCATTAATCAGATGCAAAATATAGGTACCAGCCAGCTGGAAAACTAATTCAATTGCTGGACTAGATTGGCTTCGGGGCTTCCGGGGAATTAACCCAGAATTGTCGTTAAAAAAACCTGAAGCATGCAGCTTAGCAAGAGCGACATCATTCAACAAATATTCAGTTGAAATGTTTTTTGACAACCTATTTAAAATCCTTCAAGAACAGCTGTAATGAATGGTTCATTTCATTTTTGCGGCTCAAATCACAAAGAAGTGGTTAAAGAGGATGATATAAGATACGTCTTGAAAGATCCTGATGTGTTGGCGCTAACTAAACGGCAGCAATCATCGTACAAATTTGCCGAATATTTCGGCAATTTAAATATTCGTTAATTCTATTTATTTTAAAGCATTTCTATGTTCGAACAACTTGTTTTTGTTATTTTTTTCTATATGATATGTATTTTTTTTTAGGTAATAATTTATTTTTGTTAATTTTCTGTTAATTTTCTTAATGTTAATTAAACTTCAATTTTTCTATTTATTGTGTTTAAGTATCCTATATGATATCTTTGTTCCAATAAAACTCGATATATTAATTGAAATTATGTGTTTTTAATTATTAAAATCAATCCGTGGTGCAATAAGCACCCTCCTGGTGCATTCTGCACACGCGGTTGGTGCATTCAGTACATACCATAGTGCACCATGCACCATTCCACATTTTCCAAAAAATGTATGCTAACTTTCAGAAGACAGACGCTATCAAAAATTTAAGTTTGTACGTTTCTACTTAAATAACCCATCGAATGAATATAAAAAAAACCGAGCACCAAGAGTTTATTTTAAAAGACTTATGATCGTTTGAAAAAGGGGTGGTGCATCTATGTCACCCTATCTAACAACCTTTTTTGAATTTCTTATTTGTTTCGGTATATAGAAAATAGTTTCAATTTTGTATCCTCAATAATTTTCGAAACGCAAATGTACTCGTAGTTTCCCTGGCTTGCATGCACTCTCTATCAAACCACTTCTGCTTACTTATTTTATGCTTCGGGTTCAATGGCCGGTTTAGTGGAGCAGCTTTTTTTTAAATATTCCCATCAGGTAATCAATACTAGGTGTAGTAGTTCCATGTTAAGGATATGGGCATTGATAAGCATCTCTCCATATTAACTTTGTCAGTAGTCCTAACTGTGAAACACTTTCTTCATTAACCGACAATTTTGAATGTAACTTCTAAGGCTAATGGTCGGATAACGTTCTAATTCGAACTCGGATTTTGGTAAGCTGTGATATCTTATTTTCTGATAAAAAGCAGTAATCAATTACTCAATTTGCTGTTCTACGTAAAAAGTGTATTACGCTTGTTATCTTCATCACAGCAAGCACTTAAGACTTTTCAGTCCTATCTATCAACCATCTTGAGAATTTGTTCGCCTTTTGAATTGCTGAGTACATCCATTGAATTTGTTGCTATTGATGTGTCCTGTATTCATTCCGTTTACAAAGTAATTTGCTGCTAAGTCAATTCTTCCACTTTTTTTATAAATATAAATGCCCCTGCCCACATGACTGATACTACGATCTGAAAGATCTATTGAATCTTAAGGGTTAGCTATTCCAAGAGACGCACCGTTTACCTTATTAAGGTCAGCACGTGCTTGGGAGCAGAGTTTTTAAGCTCTTTATTATGCGATTGCTGCTCCGTTAACCCTAGAACACTAAACATGAGTCAAATCGACTCACAAGGTACACATAACTGAGCATACGAAGTTCGCGTGATGCACCAGCGCACTGCCGCGCCACCTAAGGTTCCACTGTTTAGTGCCTGTTGAAACGCCGTGTAAGTTGTGTCGCTGCTGTCAGCCTGGATCCTGTGACATCATCAACAGCAAAGGTAAGTGAGTCGAAATGACTCAAGAAAAATTTGAATTTTTTAAGTTTTTGAATATACACTAAACTATAAGTAAAGTTCATTTATGACAAAAATATGCCATTCATATAGGTATACGACTGGTGACTGAAATATCATTCTAATTTTATGATTGAAAAACATTTTTTTTTAATGTTTTTGATTACTTACACTAAGTAAAGTATTGATGTTTTATAAAAACGAAAGTTGCTGAAATTATTTTGTAATGATTGAAAATGATTAAAGTTTTTTTTACTGTTTTACTTTGTTTAAGTAAAAAAATTAATATTGAACAGAAATGCCTTTGATTTACGCAATTACACTTGTTTTAGTTATGGGTGAGTCGATTCGACTCATTGTTAGTAATAACGTACCTACAATTGGGGTTAGTGTTCTAGGGTTAAGCTTCTTCCTATAACCAAAAAGTTGGCCTCCACTAACCCTGAAAAAATACTTTTATACCAATTTTCATCATAATCTACTCGTACAATATGTGATTCCAATAATAAAAGATATCGAATTCATTTAAGTAATTAAAAAAAATAACAAACAGGTTTTTATTATTAAGGCCTGAAATATTTTAACTTAAATTTTTTTAATAAGCTTATGAAGCGTTTATCGGGTAGACTGGCAATCCTCAATTAGAGTTCTAGTTTGAAGACGCACTTGAGAGTGCATCCTTTTTATAGCTAACAGCGGCTTCTCTCCTTTTGCATCTACCTTGTGTTTGATTTTGATAGCGGGTGGCAGGTAACATTGACATCTCATGCGGAATAATGTTTTTGTTTCCCAAAGCGATTGACGTATTATCATGCGGATTTTTATCCAATTATAATTCCTTGATTATATTTGTTCCATTTTCGATGCCACATTTCAATCCTTCAGATACATCCAATTCAAAAACTCTCTCGCTGATGTGTAGTTTATCATTTCTTAGAGTACTATTTTTACTTCACTTCCCTTCCAACCTAAGCTAACCATCTCTTAGAGTAATATTTTTAATTTCCGTTTGTTTGCCGCGCAAGAACTTGAATAATGGTACCAACTTGGCTCTTCTCTGACGAATATTATGCGAGATTTTTACTTACGCTGATTTCTGTGCCTTGAGCATTCTTGCATTCTTTTGACCGTTGATAGCAGAGCAATGCAATTTCATTTTGACTACAATTGTCGGTGTGCTCTGGTTGCGGATATATTTTATAAGGTTTTCCAAAGTAGTATCGGATGCAAGTCTGAAGATGAAGATTGACTTTACGGAGTGTAAGCAATCACAACCGAGTCAGGACAGACGTCAACACCACTTGAACTTCTACTTAGTCTCTTTTAGTAACGAAGAGTGGTGGTGGAATAGTTGTGGGCAATATTACAATTATAAAACAATGAAATCATCGGAGGTAAAGCAGTTGGTGAATTGTCGCCTGGAACGACGTTAGTTCGAATTGGATTGTCGTACGTCCCAAAGACAATTAAATGTTTCAAAATTAATTATGTCGTGTTCTGTCAGAATAATGATCAAAATACTCACAGTCCACTAAAAAAAATGTAATGGTTGCAAACATTTCGTTTACTATTCTTGTGTATCATCACAGAATACGATATTATTCTTCCTTTACGACGAGGTTATAGTCAGGATTAAGGGGAACACCCTCCCACTTAACTGCATCCCTATTGTCCCGCCTGTGGGGTTCGCCGATTTGGATTCCTGGTTTTGGATCATTTCATCACTGAGGCCATTCAAATGCTGGTGTTATTGCATTTGTGTGATCCAAGGGTGACCTGCTTCTTTTTTTACGATTTCGACATGTGCATGCTTCCATTAATGATGATTATTGTTCGATCGACATTTTACGACACCGGTGATCTCCAGTCGTGTCAACTGACGGATTTACATGCACACTTACGGGACAGCTTAAAGATGTTAAATGTGTCGCTCGGTTCACCTGGATGTTAGAATCGCCAAGATGCGATTTTTCCCCATTATTCGCTTTTTTTTAGGAGCCCGTCCCTGCACAAAAGATCACAGAACACGATGTGGATGATATAAATTCATTCGAATCCGTTTCGCTTCGATAAGTGCGGAGTGTTAAGACGCCGGCCGTTCTCTCCACTTGACTCCAACGACCGTACCCATGCAAAACCAAAATACAAAATACGTTTTGTTGGAAAAGCTGTCCGTAGTGAGGTAGGATTTACACGTATTACAAACAAAAGATCCCACTGTGGACCACTGCCAATAAAAGCAGAAGTGAAATCCTGATGTGGATAGGTTGAATGAACAATTAATGAACTTGACTGAACGTTTGGTTGCTTCGTTCTTATAATGTTAGTACGGTGGATATATTGTATGCTTCGTTCGTAGAGTAGCGTTGAAGTCTCGACCCAGGCTGTCGACTCATAAGTGAAGATCGATTTGGAGTTGAGTTGATAATTAGTAGAAATGATAGAAAAAAGAATGGCATTCCTCTTTTTATTCCACAACATTATACCTACAACTCATTCTTATCAAAAATATAAATATATTTGTAAACACACACTTAAATAATAGTCCCATTTACCTAACCGTATGAAACCAATTTCAACTCTACGCACCTTCAATACCTATATGGTCGACTATACGACGAGTGTCTTTGGGACTTGGGACTAACAATTGAGCACCTATGACACAAGTTTGTAAATAAATAATTAAAAAGGATCAAAAGAAGAACTTAATGTAGATATGGCTACTCCCTAAAATAAAATCAAAATATTTTGATTATAACCCTTGTTTTGCTTTTCGTTTTTCCAAAACGAAACAACGAATCTATGAATCCACAGCCAATCCCACAGACATACCCACACCAGCAGCTCATTTTAGAGATTTCATTTGGAAATATAAAGCAAAGGAAAATCCACTTTCGCCTGAATAATTTTACATATTCATGACATCTTTTAATCAATTTCGTTTTGCTCATACATTTTGAACGATTTTTTTTAGAAACTAGAATTTAAATCATGTACCTATGCCCATGGCCACGTCCATTCTGCTGCATTCACCAAAGGTGAACTCCATCTCCAGTGGCGCCTTATTGTTTACCTTTGTCTGCACAGCAAAACCGGCTACGTGAATTGAAACATCAGATAGTGGGAATGTTCCTTTCCCATGTCCTTTCATTTGTCGGAATTAACAAAATAAATGGACGCAATTCTGTTGGTCACGATACCAATCCACACCCTTAACAGTTCACAACAGCTGTTTCGTTTTTCAACCAAAGATAAATGTACTTTTTGTATTCGTGTTAATCAAAGCATGAGAGGCATTTCTTTTTGTTGTCATTTCCCAGGTGAGCCATTCTTTGGGGGGAAATGTAGTGATATATTGGTCGCAACCATGGCGTGCTACCGAAGATAAGATAACAAATCATTTTTCATGTTGCTTTTACAGTACGGTACCCCACCATCGATACTAAATCATAAATCATTCCTCAGTTGTGCTGCCACTAAACTTGGGAAATAGTTGATATGCAGCCCGTCATCTATTTGTCCGCAAAATTTAAATGAACAACACTATCTTGTACTACCCTTTGTTTGATTAAAATTAATCACTACGCTACTAATTATCAATGGGCTTTGTTACGGTTCTACATTTGAGGGAAATGAATTACCATTTTTACGAATCTATATTCGACTTACGGATAATCTCTATTCCGTGGCCCATTATACCTCATTCAATTATACATGTGCTCTTCCGTTTGCACCCACAAGCCCTTCGCCCTCAAATCAACCCTTTCCACCTAAAGACATTAATCAAAGAAAATACCAATCCATATCCTTTTTGCCTACGGTTTATAGGTCAAGTAAGTATTTCATTAATATCATTCACCTGCCAGGCAACTGGCATATCCACCCGTATTTCGTCACTGAACACACATGGCGACATAATCGCACGGATACACAGGGGTGACATATTTTGGGGGCGACGCTGGGTTGCAACGTTTATTCATGTCAAGTTGTCACCATGTTGATTATAACTCAAGCTTATCACATCACTAAAATATACTCACTCACACTTACATCACACTCGAAGCTCGTCGCTGGAGCACTCTTAGGGCACCGATATCCTTATTAGGTGGAGCACGATTCGGTGGAGCGCACAAACTTTGGCTCCGGTCACGTACAGACTCATCACGATACGATCGAAAAATTGTGGCCAGTTTAAGATTAAAGCACAGCATCTCTGCCACTACCGACAACAACGAACAATTACAAGAGCAATCAAAATCATTAAAAGTGACGCTCTGCAGTTAAAAATGGAAAATAGAAAAATTCTCACGGAAAATACGGAAAAAGAAGGCCAAGAGGCGAGGATAGCGTCACATTTGAATGGGAGCCAAAATCGAAACTACGAAAATGTGTATAAAACCGGAGCAAAAACTACTCGTCGTCGTTGTGTTGTGACCCATTTTCGTTGTGCGTTTTAAGGCAAAGCATGGCGGCCAAATGCATCCGCCTGGAGGTGCGAATATCCTTTCGCTTCGGAGGGTGGCCAAATGGTTCAGCTACTGCAACATTTTGCATTCAAATTGCAGGTAGTGCTATAGCTTTTTTTGGGTTAGCACTAGCACGCAATCCTAACAAACCACAGACGACAAGCCCATTTTAGCTAGATCAACACACGCGTACGATTTCAAGGAGGTCCGCAGCGTTGTACCACGCACAATTTGCATTAGTTGCAGTAGTCGGTGCTACTTTTGTAGAACTAAGACAGCGATTTCATTATCTCGATTCTAATTAGTATTGCTGCAATAAAATGGGGGACGTTTATAAGCAACACCACACGGAAGGAAATTGATTATTTTTATTTTTATTTTGTTTTCTATTTTGTTAAACACACGGAATATGTGTTCCAACCGGACAAATTTTAATATATGTATTTCGTTTCGTTTTATTCAAAAAACGTTAAAGGCATCCAAGAGAACGGAATACAACACCACAGAAACACTACCGATGAAGTCTCGTATCCAACTGAACCGATTTACTATTGCAAAATTTTACATAACCAGTTTGTACATAGGTACTATAGATATTTACTTTTTTCGATAGTATTTTTATTTTTTAGGCACTAGTTGCAGTCCACACTCCACAGATGTGTCAGCACTGCCTTTAAGGCTTGTTTCTACGAATCGTCTGCATTGTTTTGGTATACTTGTGGTGATATTATTAGTCCTGACAAGGACGCATGGTGGATTGCTTAAAACAGCGCATGTTGACTACATTCAAAAAAATAATATAATTGTGACGTAAATTATGACGGATAGTTGAGCGTTCGGTTGGTGTTAATACGGTAGTAGAAAAAAGCGTTAATGGTTCATACACTGGCTTTGCGAAAAAGTTTTCGAAGTTGCCGACAGAGGGTTGTGTATCGAATAAAAAATGCTTTTCTGATATAATTATTTCATGCGATTAAAAAATTATAGCTAGTTGATGCCTAATGTGCCGTTCGGGGTATGTAAGTGTTGACTTGGGGTAGCCAGTGGAAGCGAAATGCTCTCACTGGGGTGCGCTCTCTTACAACCAGAAGGCTGCGAAGGTTTCCAAAACTTTGAGAGTATGATGGTGTTTTGCTGGACAAATACGTATTTCAAATGACAAGAAATCAATTAATTGCTTCGAGTTACAACTTTTATCTTAAGAGGGAATGCTTATATGCTGCATACACTAATCAGGACTGCCACTTGTACCACAGCTTTCGATTCTGATCACAAATATAGTAGTTAGTTCGGCAAATATGATCCATGTGGGTAATATGGCCTAACGTTATAAAAAATTGGTCAATATAACATCGTTCAGACAATATATCATATTCATACGACGACTATTGTTGAAATTGTCTCCTCAGCCGATAACTGACTTACGGAATGAATCCCCCTGGGTATCATTGAATCAATATAATTGTTATTTCCACAGCAAAACAGGGAAGAAGAAAATGACATTTCGATACAAAGCATCCTTATACAGGCACCAATCAACCTCCAAACGCGTTTAGCTTATGCAGCCTCTATACAACGTTGCCTAAGTTTTATGAATACGTTTTTTTGCGTTCAGAGACATTTTAGAGCCTGCTTAACTTTATGCACTCATTATAATACGTTTATGTATAAGGGTTTTAGACTTTATGATTTCCGATCCCCAGAGAGTATATGTTCCAAATTTCAGATTTCTAGCTTAAATTTTAAAGCCTCAAAATTGGGTGATAGACAGATATGGCTTGATCGTCCGAATTAATATACCCTACGGAAGCTAAACATTTTTTGTTTTTGCTAATATTGTTGAAAGGCGCACTTAATTAAATATCTAGCTGCTTTTTTCATAGAGAACTAGACACTACAGTGCTAAAAAAAAGGTGTACTTATCACAATGCCTATACATCGTCCCGTAGGAAAATTATTTTATAGTTCAGGGGGAAAAAAAACAGCAAAAACGTTCTGATGAAAAGGAATTGCGGGCATTCAAAATCAGCTCCGCTAACTTTAAACATCTTGAAAGTGAAACAGAAAATTTGGGTACGATATCTACTTTTCGAAAATATTTTACAATCTTCATGTAGCACAGTTTTGTTTGCCTTTCTTTTAATTAAACAATGCTGAGAAAAGGTTAAATCCATTTCACCCTCGAAGCGCACCATCCAAATACTGTGTAGTTTCATGGTGAAAAGAATATAAGTAAACAAATGTTCGATGTTTTTTTTTTATTATTTTTTACGTCTTCTTCATTCGACGGTGGTAATAAAACACCAAATCCAAAAAATCCAAAATTTGAGATTTTCCCCCGTGGGGACTTTTGTTTCAGTGTCTTTTGGAGTAAGGGATTAAAACACGGGATTATTGAACACACACTCCGTTCCACGTGCTTACGAACAGGTAGTTTCTTCATTTAATTTGACGAAATTTTTTAAATGCTTTGATAATATGGGAAACGCCAAATGCAATATGAAAGAAGGCTAGCTTATGTTTATGTACATAGTATTTAAAAAAAAATTGATTAGGCAGATAAATTCAATTTTTATAATGCTTTTCCCACTAAGGTCATTAAATTAGTCCTTTTTTCGTTCCACCTGTTTACGAACATTAACTAAATCTACCTGCTATTATATTTAAATCGGATATAAATGCACTAAGAGTACCAGGGACCTTATTTCAAAACAGAAGTATGGGTACAACTATGGGTAAAAAAAATTCATTAACCAAGGAGGAAATATGCCAATTTCGAGCTTACAAGGAGCAAGGCAAATCTATCCATTACTATTACTATTACTTTGAAGTTTTGTAAAAATTGTTTTCAAAAACATCTTTTATCAGTCTAACAAAGCGAATTTCGGACATTTTTTTACGTAGCTAGCTACTCGTATATCTCAAAAAAAAAATTGCTTCAAATTTAATTTAAAACGCAGTTTTTGTTAAAGAGAACCCACACTTCAAAGTCTATTTATTTCGATACCTAGTTTCTAGGCTGGGCAAGAGTACGATAACTCAGGCGACAAGAAAAAGTAACGGTTTTTTGTAGAACAGTTAGATTCAAGTATTTTTTACTGTCTGATGGGGGGTCTATCTCGCCCCATTTGGGCGGGAGGAGCGATTTAAAAAAAAACACTTCAAATGAGAACGAAAATATTTAAAAATAACGGTAATACTTAAAATTAAGTATTGCACATTTTGTTAAAGCTAAAAGTCGGTTCTATCATACTGTTTTTAAATCAAGTGATTTTCATTAATAGTTTTTGAAAAAACTAAAAAAAACTAAATTCAGTGCAATACTTAATTGTACGAGTATGTAACTGTTCTACACAAATCTGTCGTTAAACTTTGTCGCCTGAGTTATCGTACTCTCCCCCAAGTCTGAATAAAATAACCAAAGTAGATTGTTTTGTTCAATTTTGCACAAAGCACAACAAGTGCATTTTTGTTATTTTCAGAGTTTTCCAAACTCAATGTTGAAAAAAACCATTTATAAGATGTTTTCAATATACCACCCGGCAACGCCGGCCGAGTTCCATTCGCTAGCTGAGTATAAAGTCGTATTTAAGGCAATTTCCGTTATATTTACGACTATAATTATTAAAATAAAAAGCAATTTTACATAGAAATACTGTAAAGTTTTTAATTAAGAATGTCTGCAATTACTACTCAGTCTTGATAATAAGGTGTTTACTTTTATTTTTTGTTCAGCTAGTTAATTTTTAGGTACTGAAACTTAAATTTAGTTTGCCACCAAAGGATTAACACAACTGAATGCACCATACCAATTGTATAGCATAAGAATCACTCAGTAAAGTCAACGGGCATGGGGCGTGTCTGTTTTACAATAAAAATAAAAATAATCCCGAAAAATTATATAAAATGAAAAAAATTGCGCACATTTTTTGCGAATTGGATTTTCGATATCTTAGATTTTCGGAATTTTTCTTCTCGGAATTTTGGCCCGACCCCGCTAAAACAACTTGATTCTTGCTGTTTTCAGTAAGCAAATGATTGATTGGGAACCCCTGTGAAGTCGAATCGTGAACGTTATTTTTCAAATATTCTATTACTCGTATACTAAATCAACTCATATCAACTCCTGTTAAATACAAGTAAATATATGTTCAGTTCATTCTTGGTAATTCGCAGAGGTAACAAACAATAGGTTTATTAATTTTTGTAGGTAGTCCTTGTATCGGCTGTTCTCTGACTGTATGACCATAAAGGTATTTCTGCCTCTAACAATGCTTCGTTTATGGTGAGACAACTTCCACATAGTTGGCGACTTATCTAGCAAGTTAAATGGATCATAGTTTCTTAAGTATAATTTGATTGCATCAGATATTTGTATATTTTGATTTACTGTTGATCCAACGTTTTAAGAGCCCATAATGCATCACACAATATCTTCACAAAATCTCCTCTTCAGCCTTCAACACTTACCTCTCATCGCTCTTTTCAGCATTATCGATTGGAAATTTCCAAGAATTAAAGCCAAATCGACGTCGTTTTTGGAAAACATTTTCCCGTCGTCGTTGCAGCCGTGGTGATGTTCCAGGAATATGATTGATGGCCGGTTCCAGAGAGACCACTTCACTGTAACTATTTTGGTAGCGGCGTGACACAAAGTCGAAACTCTTCGATTTTGTTTGTTCTCCGAGGTATTGTCTGCTCTGAAATGACTTCTCGGCTTTTTCTGACCATTTTAGCCTACTTTTAGGTGACGACTCTGCGCTACGATGTTGATGGGACCCGTCTCCACGTATTTTGAGTGGAATGAATTCGCTACGCAAAAACGACCACTTCGACATGACAGGCACTTAATTAAAGCGATCGTCAAAACACATGCTATTCAAACCGAACAAATTGTTATCAAAATACCTAAATTGGTATTCCGCACTTGCTATTAAAACCAACTATCACGAGAGGATATCACAGTCCAACTGAATTGGTTTAAAACCACAGGGCTTATGACAAGGAACCACGACTGAGACATACTATTGAGAAGCCACAATTGGTTGACTCGCCAGTAGCGCGGTAAGTGCCAGGAGTATTGTTTTTGTTTCTTCTTTTTATTCCTTCCAACAATTTTCTTTGGTGAAATGGCCAACATGAATCAATTCAAGAAGAATTGATTGAGGTTGGCTACCTATCTAGTGACACTAACATCACTGTGGCTCTGGCTTTGTCGCAGAGGGTGCACCATTATTTTTAGCCATCGCAAATTGGAACAAACGAGCTGCAAACTTTAAGTCTGAGATGACTGATGGGGTAGAATAAAACTAATTTTCATCATTTCCTATAGGATAAGAGTGACGGCAAACGTCGAGGTGCATGTGCCGGTGTGCGGTGGGAGCAATTAACACCACTCAAGGGGACGAGCAATGAATGCACGAAGGATAAATGAGTGTCGAGGTAAATGACAGTAAGCGATAGAAATGGGGTACTTAAATGAATTTTAAAATGTGAGGAAACGCCATGTGTATGTAAAGGACATAGGTTTGCGTTTTTGCATTGTCCGAATTGAAATAGCCACATAGTGGATACGTCCGGGTGTAGTGGCGTACAAACTAGCATTTGACAATGAATTCCATGTAGAAAGGATCTATGTTATTTTAAAAGCAGAGCCAAGGACTTGCTCAATGTACATGAGTGGAGTATATAAGGTACTTATTAACCTTTCAAAGTCCGTTTTCATTTATAAATGAAAGTAGGTTAGGTTAGATTAGGTTTGAAGGGAAGTGCACAGCATTTGCTGTGCTTGCACGGGGCCTATTGGTCCATTGTGATCCCTTTTTGTGTTTATCGTGGTACAAAACTTCACTAACAATAAGAACACTTACCATACTCCGTTTAAAATTATTCTTGCTGGTTGGCCTATTGGAACCAACCTGTCTTCTTGACAAACCTGATTGTGTCCGTCAGTGGTACCTGTGCTACGTCCTCTAAGTCTTCGAAAAATCTGTTGCCCAGATAGCGAAGTCGAGATGTCTGGAGGTTTGGACACTCGCAGAGCAGGAGTTTGATGGTCTCGGTTTCTTCTGTATCCTGACAGCTCCTGCAGTAGTCTGGTGAGCTAATGCCCAGCCTATTTGCCATTACACCTATGGTGCAGTGGCCTGTCAGTACGCCGGTTAGGATGCGTATTTCTTGTTTGTTCATTCCCAGAATTTGTTTCGTTCTTTTCTGGTCGATTCTTGGCCATAGGCTGCGAGATATCACACAGTCGTTCCTTTGGGACCAGGTAGTGTTGATTTGTTCCCTCACTTTTTGGTCAATGTTTCTTTTTGCTGCACTGATTGGGATGTCTATTGACGTAATGGCGTCCATTGCGTCAAGTTCTGACCCTGTTCTTGCTAGCTCGTCTGCCTTTCCATTCCCCACGATGTCGCTGTGACCGAGGACCCAGCAGAGGGTGATCCTGTGTCGTTCGCCTATTTCGTTAAGGGATTTTTGGCAGTTCCTGACTGTTTTTGACTTTATGGTTTTGCTGTCTAGTGCTTTGATAGCCGCCTGACTGTCTACGAAGATTGAAATCTTGGAAGGATCCAGATTCTTCGCGGTGATTGTTTTTGCTGCCTTGTCTATGGCGACTATTTGGGCTTGAAAGACGCTGCATTCATTGGGGAGTCTGTACGAGTCCTTTATGTCTAGGGTCTCGCAGAAAACTCCTGCTCCTGTACCTACATCCATTTTGACCCGTCCGTATTCTTGTGCGCTGGCGTGCGTGTTCCAGTTCTCTCTTTGGGGTATGTATGTACAGTAGTTTTTATCGAAGTTTCGATTGGGGATTATGTAGTCCGTTTTCGTGGATAGATCGATACCCAAGTAATTGTGAATTATGGAGCCGTGCCCATAGGAGCTGTGTCTCCACATATTTGCCTCCTTGAGGCGGAGGGCTCCTTTGGCTGCCATGCTACGAATGTATTCACCAAGGGGGGGTAGGTTTAAAATGACTTCTAGCCCGGCTAGGGGTGTTGATCTCATTGCTCCTGTTGTGCCGATACATGCCAATCTCTGTACCTTAGAGTGGTTATGGAGATAGGTAGTCCTTTCTGTTGCCTTTCACCAAACAATTGACCCGTATGTAAGTATGGGTCGTATGATCGCTGTATACATCCAATGGGTTATGTAAGTGCGCATACCCCAACGTTTGCCAAAGGTCTTTTTGCATGAAGGCAAATAGTGCTTTTTTTGATCGTTCCTCTGTGTTACGTTTCCAAGTAAGCTGAGAGTCTAAGATGATGCCCAGATACTTTGCTTCCGGGGAAAGTTTCAGACGAATTCCGTTTAACTTCGGCATATCGAAATTCTCGATTTTTCTTTTCCTAGTGAACAGAACACATTCGGTTTTGATTGGATTAACTCCAAGGCCGTTCGGTCTTGCCCACGAGGATAATTCTTTTAGGGCAGATTCCATGAGTTCGCTAATAGTGGGAAGATACTTTCCACTTATTAGAATTACAATATCGTCTGCATATGCTACTATTTTCGTCTTTTTGACCTTTAGAGTCGTAAGGATTTTGTTGACCACTAGAGGCCACAGGAGGGGGATATGACGCCTCCCTGTGGGGTGACCCTGGTCACTCTCCGATCTCTGAGTTAATTACTCTGCTGTTAAGCATTTCGTAAACCCAGTTCGTTATTTCTATTTTCACTCGTAAGTCTATGAGCGCTATTTTTATGGCCGCTGTTTTGACATTGTTGAAAGCTCCCTCAATGTCCAAAAATGCTGCCATGGTGAATTCTTTATGTAATCCTTTTTCTATAATTGACACAACTTCGTGCAGGGCTGTTTCAATCGACTTGCCTTTGAGGTAGGCATGTTGAGTGCTGCAAAAGGTCTCTTGTATATAAGTGGATTATTCTCTCGAGTGTCTTTAAGAGAAAAGAGGAGAGACTTATCGGCCTATAATCTTTTGCTGTGCAGTGTATATGTCTTCCTGCTTTGGGAATGAATATCACTTTTACTTCTTTCCAGCTTTGCGGTATATAGCAGAGCCTTATACAGCTTTTGAATATAGCTTTTAGCCAAGGCAGTATTACGTTAAGAGCCTGTTGTATCATTGCTGGTATGACATTATCTTGTCCCGCCGATTTGTAGGGCTGCAAAGATTGGAGTGCCCAAGCAATTTTGTGCTCTGTTATGATACTTTCAGTTGCCATGTCCGGTTGTGTGTCTTGCGGAACCGGGGTGTGGTTGACCTCACATCCAGTGTTCTTACTAGACTCCGGAAAGTGAGTATCCATTAAAATTTGTAGAGTTTCTTGGCTAGACTCTGTCCAAGAGTCATCAGAACGTTTAATATACCCTGGGACCGTGGGGTCTTTGGATAGTACTTTACGTAGTCTGGCAGCCTCGTTTGTACTCTCTATGGATTCGCAGAACGTGCTCCAGGATTCGAGTTTTGTTCTCCTTATTTCTTTAGTATATAGATTAAGTTCGGACCTATGCTTAGTCCAGTCTTCATCTGTCTTACTCTGTCTTGCTTTGTTAAAAAGTTGTCTTACCAATGTTCGCCGCTTTTGAAGCTCGCTGGTCTACTAAGTTGCCTTTTTGGGTTTGCGATTGCGAGAGATGGGACAGTGTTTAACAAAGGCTTTGTGCATAGTTTTGGTAGTACACTCGACTGCGATGTCGATTGAGTGAGTGTCGACAAACGTGTCCTCTTTTGGATGTTGTGTGTACTCACTAACCGTTTTCGCATAGTCTGCCCAATTTGTTTTCCTAGGGTTCCTAAAGATTCGTTGTGCCATATATTGTAGATTGACTGTAAAGAGTATTCTATTATGGTCTGAGAAAGAGTTCTCTCGACAAACTCTCCAGTCTTCTACCCTGATATGATCATTGTTGCTTTTGAGAGTTATGTCTAACATTTCTGACCTGTTTCTGTTTTGGAAAGTGGGCTGGTTTCCCCTGTTACACAAAACCAGATTTGTGGAAATAATATATTCAAACAACGACTCACCTCTTTTATTAATTCCTGCGCTGCCCCACAGCGTGTGGTGTGCATTCGCGTCGCACCCTACCACCAATGATGTGTTCCGTGTGTTAGCGTGCTCCACTAATTCACGTACTGTATCGGATGGTGGGTTTTCCTCGTCGTGTGCCATGTAAACTGAAGCGAGGATAAGGTTCCTTACCGGAGCTTCAATTTTTACGGCCACTGTGTCTCCATTGCTGTACCTGTGAAGAAGAGTATGTTACCAACAGTTTTTTTTGACTAGAATACAGCTTCTTACTTTACCTTCTTCTTTAGTGTAGAACAGATGGTAATATGGCGATTTCAGTCCTTGGATTTTATTTTTAAAAATCCAGGGTTCTTGAATTAATGCCACGTCCACGCTTCCCTCAGACATGAACAGCAGTAGGTCGTGTGTTGCTGCTTTACAGTGATGCAAATTAATTTGCACCACTAGCAGCTTTTGCAACCTTTGGCTCTTCATCTTCATTCAGTCGTGCCCTTATGGCACCTAGCCCGAACTTCAGTCTGTTGCCTGCGGTCTGTCTTATACTGGCTGCAGAAGATTGGTTTATTGTAAAGCAGAGCTCCTTGCTGTCACCACTTCTTCTGGAGTATACATTGACCCAATCCAAGATCGGGATATTTTTGTTCTGCCTAGCGAGGAGGACCACGATGTTCTTGTCCTCTTCTTTATCGTAGGGGGTGGTATCCAGACTTTGACTTTCTGTCTAAGTGGCAGTGCTGATCTGATTATGACCTTCAGTTTGGATACCTCCCACAGTTCGCCAATGCTGGCGATGGTTTTGGAGAGAAACTCAAGGGTCTGCCCGTCTCCGCACCCCACTATCTTCACACCTTTGTGCCATCCGGCTCCGTCAAACTCATAATCTGGTCCCCCATTACGGATGTTGACCATCGTGGCCTTGAGGATGACGTTTTCTGTCAGCAGCCAGTGCTCAGCTGTGATCTTTCCATTGGGATCTTGCTCGTCAATGACTGCTGCTATTAGGCTTGTCGGAGTGCTGTCTAGGCTTGTTGAAGCCTTGGGTCTTTTCGGTCGGCTTTCTTTGTTCTCTTCCTCTGACCGTTGCCTCTTGGAAGAGGTGCCAGAAGTTCCGGCCTTAGTACCTGTAGAGACCCTGCTTGAAGCCTGTACCTTGTTCTTTGTTTCTGAGGGTCTGGTGGTTTTAGACTGTTCCTTGTTAGTCTTATTAGGACAACCTTTGGATTTGTCTACCACCACCACTGTTGTTCCTTTTTGCAGTTCAGGAGCTGATGGTTCATTGGGTTTGTGAGCCCTCTGATTTTCGAAGCTCTTTATTGCCCTCTTAAGCTTCCTGATCAAGGCCCTGTCTCTATCATTGATAGAGGTTGGGTCTTTCTCAGTCATTTTTTTAAGGAATCGTTTTGAGGCCGTGTAGTTGCTCCGCTTTCTTGTCTCTTTGGAGACCACGTGTGGTTTCAGGGTGTTTTCCTCAGATTCCTTGTCGTCCAGCAATTCGTCTTCGGTCTCAGATCCAATATTGGCGGTGTTGAACGAGGATTGGGAGCCCTCCTCAGCGCTTTCAATGTTTAAGCTTTTGAAAATGGAGAGGGTTGTCGTGAGTAGGTCCGAATTGCTGGTGCAGAGTTGGTTGTCGTCGCGTTTGTCCTGGGTTAGTTGGCTGGGTTCGTCTTGTCTGGTCAGTCTTGGTCGGTTAGGTCGGTTTTCGTTGCTATTGTCTTCGTTGTTTGGCATGTTATTGAAATTAAATTTTGTTCCCACGAGTAGGTCAGAAATATAGGTCCATCCCGGCAGAGCCGATATACCGGGATAAGGCAACAGGGGTACGACAGACCTTGCCTGGGCGTCTGAAGGAGCTCGCTAACGACTGATTTGGCCCTCAGCTTTATATTCTTCGGCACGGATTTATGTACTATGTATGTACGCTCGCACGACCACTGAAATTAGGTACCTTCCGTCCTATGGTAAAGGAGCATCACTGGGTATTGAACTATTGATGAGTAAAGGAATACCACAGTGATGCCCCCTAACCTTAGCTAATCAGCGCCTTGACATCGCACAAGACAATTGTAGTGTAGTGAAATGAAAGTAAGTACAAGTACATACTGAAGACTGAATAACTACCAGATGAGAGTTATTTATCATAACTTTCAATTACTGATTTAAACGTCAAGGAATTCGCTGTTCTTCATATTTTGTGCTTTTATACATAGTTAAGGAGTAACTTATGTTAGGCAATTTTTTTTTCAAATAGCCATGGAAGAGAGCTGGATAAAAAACTTAATACATATATACAATGTAGAGTTGGAGGTATATAGATGCGGTAAGCTACTTCTTTCGGCGAAAGTTGATCGTGAAAAGAGCGATATAAATTCTTCATTTTGAGAGCTTCTTTTGTACTAGTACTCCGCTCCAACCGTTCCATTGAAAACCTTGTGTCTTGTATGAAGAGTAAAATCCACAATGACAGAGGTCGAAATTCTTAAAAGTATTTATGACAGCAATCGAGTGAGTGCTAGATACTAATCCAAGAGAACCAACGTCCAATTAATGAAGAAGTGGTTTCACCACCCATTATAGAGAAAAAGTTTGCTTATCTGTATAACAGCTAAGGAAGAACAAGACCGCGGTCGCTAATGAAGTTGTTTAGAAAATAGGTATCTAGATCTATGTATGCACCAAATAATTAAAGATATGGTTGTAAGAAAGCATGCCCGATTACGAAGCAGAAAACACTCGGTGCAATGTGCGATGCAGAAAATAGCTCGGAAGGCTATTTTAAACATACGTCGAGTTTTGGCAAGAAGATATGCTATTATGCCACTTCTTAAATCTTGTTCTGTTGAAGATATTGCAAGCTGTTCTTCAAAGCACGAAAGGAACTGTCTCCACAGCCCCGATCAGTTGCGAGAGTACGCCAGTTATATCGACGATGGAAGAACAGGCAAAAGTGGTCGTCTTGAATTGGCCGAAGACAAAACCATGTACATGTACATGCTGTCAAAAATAAATAAAAATATATCTAAATTGACAACGACAAAACGCTACATTTGATGGCAGATATAGTGAGGTGTAAATTTAGGGAGCTCACCTTCCAAAAACTTACCCTGTCAATTCTGCTTAATGGCGTCGAGTGCTTGACGATAAGTAGAAAATGAGAGCTGATACTGGGTATTCTGCGAAGGGGGCAAATGTAGGCGAAAATTTAGTCGCGAATTTAATGAACTGTTCTAAGATGTGGATGTAGTTCACGAAGTTAAAACACTTCGACTACATTCATTCGGAAATATAGACCAAATGGGCAATGCTCCAGTGTAAAGGAAACTGGCAGTTTGCGTCTTCCCTGTCGCAACGTTAGCTTCAACCCAAAGGATTCGCCGGCTGGACCTCAAAAATCGTCAGTAGGCCTTTCGATTTCGCATCACTTTATTGCTGCGGCCAATGCCATGTTGATGTAGTTGCACTTGTGTGATTCCGTTTTCAGGTCTGTCTTTCGCGATTGTACGTTCATTGATAGAAAAGGTGTTTTTTCTGCAAATCAGTAGAGTAAGTTCGGGTATTGTGGTATAGGAGGGTAATGTGGTACGGGCAGTTTTTTCGAAAACTAAGCAGGCTACCGAAATGTTTGTTACACACAAAACTGGCGATTTAGAAAAAACGACCAACACGTGTTCTGGCAACTTCAAAGCTATTCACGTTTTTGGTAATTTGTGTGGAATATATAATTGGTTGTAGAACTCGAGTTTTTTTTTATGCTTCAGAAACTGTTTTTTTTTGTGTTTTATTGTTTTGTGCATTACTTATACCTAAATTCCCTCGCAATAAACAATTTGTTAAACCTTATTAAATAATTATTAGTTATTCTGTAAGTATTTTTTGTAATTTTTTATAAATATTTTCTTAAATGCATACATCGTCAGCTAATGTGGTACAGCTGCCATCGGCCAATGTGGTGTACTATACCACATTACCCACTTCAAAATTCCTTCGAATAATTACTGTTTTCTTTTGATTTGTGTCGTTAGAAAACATGGCAAAAACATGGCTAACAAACGAAAATGGGACACAGTCAAAGCAGACGAAAGTACTTGCCCAAAAGGGAAAAAAAAACAAATCGGATCCATGACATCTGCAGAGCGTGGATCCGTCATAACAGTAATTTCCTGCATGAGCGCAGGCGGGCCTTTCGTTCCACCATTCTCCATCTTTCCTGGCTCCGATTCTTCTTGCCATCTGTCTGGATGCGTTCAATTCCCTATATTTACTAAATGGTTTCAACATTTCATAACAGCTACAAAACCATCAAAAGACGATCCGATTTTGTTGATTTTGGACGGCCATTATAAGCCGTGATTCTTTGCACGCGGATATAGGGATGGCATCAGAAAACGACTATCGCCGCTAAAGAATTCATCAAAAAAAAACTTGGCAGCACACATGCACCCATGACATGCACCGTGACACAGCTGTAAGTTGTAGTTAAGAAATTTGTATTGAAAATCCTGAAATTGAAAAATATTTACTTCCGCCAATTGAAATTGATGCTAAGCATATTCTAAAATTATGAAAAACAATTTCACATTAACAGATTTGCTAAATTAAATTACCTTTATAATGAAGTTTGAAAAATAATAATAATAAAATCACGAACAAAATATTCGGCGGGATGTGTTAGTGGTCGGAGGGATGTTAAACTTTGACAATTCCTGAAAAATTCATCGCATCGGTTCATCAGAAACGAAGTAAATGGGTTTTGGAAGCACTGTTTATCCCCGCTAACTGACTTAGCGGCGATAGCTATCCCCGCTAAAGTTAGCGTATATAGGATAAGTTGTTGTTGTATTTTACATGCAAATTTCAAATTATTCCTTTATCCGCGTGCAAAGAAACACGGCTATAGTCACACTAGAAACATAAACCTGCTAAACATGGCACGGGAAAATGGTGTTGTTATAATTTCTCATATTCTACCCATAAGATGCAGGGACTTGGCAAAACATTCATGGGTCCTTTAAAGGCCTATTATTAATGAAGAGATAAGATGCTTTAGCCGTGAGAATCATCGAAAAGTAACGGTTTATGATCTTGTTGGAATGTTCACTAAGGGTGAAAACACACCGGATAAAGCAAAACGTTTTTTTTTGTTTCGTGAAACAAGAGAACATTGTTTCTTATGAGAGCGCACACACCAAAAACGTTTTCTTTGGTGTGTGCGCTCTCATAAGAAACAATTTTCTCTTGTTTTTGCTTTATCCGGTGTGTTTTCACCCTAAGGCCTATTAGAAAGTTCAGACCTACCAAATCAATAATCTTAAAACGACTGGAATATATCCTTTCGATAAATACATTTATTTGGGTGCTGAATTCATAGCTGGGGAAATGGAAAACTATTTTGAAAAGTCTATTTCAACGGAAAAAACAGTGCACTCTGCTACCGCATTGACCCAACTTATCAACTGCAAGTAAGGGGGTACCATCTTGCCATCCTAACGCACAAATGCAGCCATTGCGCATTTTACCACCATTAATAGATGAATGGGTTGCAAGTACAAGCAAAGGGCTATCACCCTCTATTCCCCACTGTCGAGTTCAAGGTTTGTCAGTCTTTTCGCCATTTAAAAACAATTCTAGCGCAGATGCAAGCATAGGGTTTATAACAGCCGGGGAGATATCGCCAGCGCCTAAAATGAAAAGACCTGCTGCCAGAAACAGAGGAAGAAAATCAAAAGCAACAATATTAACCACTTCGCCATACAAACAAGATTGAAAGCATTTAAAGAATTAATAAAAAAAATGAGCCAAATGCAAAGCTTAAACAAGTTAAAAAAACAGCTTAAGACGAGCCGCGCTTCTAAAAAGGAAGAAATATTTTCATCAAGCGAAACCGAACAAAGTCTGTTGTTTAAGACCTCTTTATAAGAATTGCTGCATAATATTGTAATATATAAAATTGTAAGTAGTAAAATAGAAATTGAAATGGAATCAAAATTCACAAATTCACAAATAAAATGATTCTGATGACAATGAAGAGTTCGGGGATATTCCTCCATCGAGAGAAGCTATGTGCGTCTTCTGTAAACAAATTTGGAATGAGTATAAAGCGATGACCAAATGGATTTCGTACCTGCAATGTGAAATGGTTTGGGCTCACGAAAAATGTGTTCCAAAGAAAAGTGCCATATTTCTCGGCCAATCTTGCGAATAAGTTCTATCTCATTTTAAAAGTTCTTAATTTTTGTTAATTTTTAGCTAAGGAGGCGTTTCCTTACCATCTTTTCCCTTATTTTTTTTATGTTTTTTACGTTGTTTTGTAATAACCGCGTGTTGTTGGCCAGTCTAGAGAGTTGAGGTAGATAATATACGTGGTATCACAATGGACCTAAATTGGTCTAAGTGTGTCGGCTTCTGCCGACAGCCACATAAACCTAACCTAACCTAACCTAACCATGTTTGTTTTGTAATAAAAATAAAAACAAAAGTATTTATATAAATCATTTCAAAAGTGTTCTGGTGGCAAGAAATTGTAAAGCGGGTAATGTGGTATAGTGTACCACATTAAAAATACATAGTATACCACTATACCCGCCAATTTTCCAATCACCACTTTTTGGGTTAGGGATCACCTTCAGGTCGCACTAGTGGATGATCTCTCGACAAACGGGAAATCCATAGCCAATGCGTGGGGAAGCATTGAGGCCAAGCTCTCCGATATGGTGATAGACCACATCGTTAACAACCAAGGGGAACCTCTTCCCGATTTTGATTCCGCCAAGGTGGTGAAGGGATATCAGGTAATCAAGTGCGCCGACCAATTCTCCAAGGACTTCCTTAGTGGATGCGTTGCCAAGGTTAGCGACGCCTGGGATGGTTTGAAGCTCAAGCTTATCCCAGCTAAGGACATCCCGAGGAGACCTAGGGCCCGCATTTGGTTGCTCAATATGAAGATAGAAGGGGAAAGGCTCCTCCAATGTCTCAAACTCCACAACCCGACGGTTCCAATGGATGACTGGTCAGTCATCAAGGCGGAGGAACCCTACAAAAACACGATGCCTTTCCTCCGACTCATAAACAACGAGTGCCTGGGTGCTCTCGAGAAAACTGACAATAAACTTAGGTTTGGCATAAGGCATGCCAGGCCCAAAGTCTTCCATTCCTCGGGTCCTGAGGACGATGTGGACATCGGCGATACCGACAAGTTGTTGGAGGACATGATGATCGCCGACGAAACCCCTTCAACCACATAATGCTGAAAGGCACCTGAGGCACTCAAGGTGTGCCTCCGATAATCTAATGGTTTTTCTAAGGGAGAAGAACATTGACATTGGCATTATCCAGGAGCCATGGGTGAGAGACTCATCCGTAAAGGGGCTTCGAGACACACAATACGACCTGTTTTACAAACACCAGGCCACAGGTAAGCCTCGAACATGCATACCAGCTAAGAAACATCTAAAAGGTTTTTTATGTCCCAATATTAGCTCATATGATTTGACAGTGATTAAGCTGGAGTGTGCGAACCAAGAAACATACCTGGCTTCAGCATACATTGCTCATGGGAGACCTGTACCGCCAGAGGAGGTGGAGCTGCTCATAGCCTCAACAACAGTGAAGGACAACCTACTGATGGGCTGCGACGCCAACGCCAGACATTCCATATGGGGCAGCTCAGAAGCTAATGAAAGAGGTGAGTCACTTTTTAATTTTTTGTTAACCACTAACCTATCAGTCTGTAACAAGGGTACGACCCCAACTTTTGTCCTTCCGAGTACGGAAACATACAGGAGATGGGAAGTGGTACTAGATGTTACATTAAAAACAAACAATAATAACTTTAAGGTCGACAACTGGAGAGTTTCCAATCTGGAGTCACTCTCAGACCACAGATGGATCCTCTACGACATGAGTCTCGAGGTCGAGACCACAAAATCTTATAGAAACCCCAAAAGAGTTAATTGGACCAAGTTTGGCCAAGTCTTTCGGACAACACTCAAAAATATACCTGAAACAAATACAGCTGCAATTAAAGAACTGGAGGTACAGGTAAAGACTTTTGAGAAGGCTATGGATGTAGCATACAAAGTCTCGTGCCCAGTTAAACGCTGTAAAAAAACGCTTCCCCCATGGGTCATGTATACTGAACCATACCGTACAGCCTGCATGGAAACAACGAGAGTATACATTTTCTTTCTCACAAGTTCCGTTGACCTTGGGCAAATCTCCAAAGATGATCAAAATCATAACACATATGAGTACATGACCGGATATTAACGGGTCGCTATTTACTATACACTGTATAGGTCTTTCATCGCTCTTGCTGTGATTACTGTTATCTATTCTATTGTTAAGCTTATATTAAGTAGACATTGTATAAATGATTTCATTTCTGATCTTAGCGTTCATACAATAAAGAACCATAAAATAGAAAGCGACGTTTTTATTTCATTTGTGTACATAGCTCAGTGTTCGGCTACTGACGGGATTTCATTAAATCCATAACTGGCGCAGTCGGAAAAAAATATAAAATAAATATATTACATACATAAATGCCGCGAACTAAGTTAAAATATATTTGAAATATGAAAAATAGTTTCAGTGAACAATGTTACCTTAAGATTTAACTATTTAAAGACAAGAACAACAAACAAATATATAAAAAAAAAACAGTTATAAAAAAGTGAAAATTAAAAACAGAACTCTAACTTGTGGGCTTGCAGTGTGAGCAGTCGACGAAAAACTGTTTGGAAAAAATAAAATAAAGAAAAAGCAGTTTCCGAGAACAACAGTGTGAGCAGTCGACGAAAAACCGTCTGGAAAAAATAAAATGTTAAGAAAAAGCAGTTGCCGAGAACAACAGGTATGGCCAATGTAGATCTTATCGCATTAGTGGCTGGAGTCACACCGGGCTACCGGAACATTTAGATTTATTTATTAAGCATATTGATTATATATATATATGTATTTGCAAATAATATAAATGAACATTTGAAACCAATTTTGGATTTGCGCATAAGGCAAAAAATATTAGGTGATGCAAATTTAATGTTAATTAATAATAATAATACGTCGCAATGGCCGGAGATAAAAGCTGTATTAAAAGCAAATTGTAACATAAAGGAAACCATTGAAAATATAATTAATGAAATAAAAATGATAAAATTTAACAACTCTGTCGAAAAGCTGTATAACCAAGTACAACATCTTTTGACAAAATTAAACATAAAAACAAATCTTAGTGAAGATATTCCAGCTTGGTACAATAGTAGGCTCAATGAAGAAACGGCATTAAAATTATTTGTTGGCAAGCTACCTAGTGAGGCTAAGATTATTTTAAACGCAAGAAACCGATCTACTTTTTTGGAAGCAAAATCAATTTTAGTTGATACTGATAACTTTTATGGTACATTTACAAATACAAGTTATAATTTAAGAGAATTTGGCCCTAGCAATTTTCCAAATCACGGACACGTAAAAACTTATACAGGACAACAAAATTCAAGGAGCGCTAGGTATGATAATCCAAGACAGTTTCAAATTAATTCAGAGCGTTTTCAACCAAATAACTCTTTCTTTCTTTCAAATTCTAATACACGCGATTCAGGACATTTTCAGCAAAATAGTCCAAGTAATTTTCAAAATGTACGTACAAGAACAGGCTATTTTCCAAATTTGAATGCACAAAATTCAGGACATTTTCAACACAATAACTCAGGTAATTTTCAAAATGTAAATACTAGATCAGGCAACTTTCGAAATTTGAACCCGCGTAATTCAGGACAAATCCAGCAAAATAACTCACGAAATTTTAGACAGCATAATTCAGGATTAAGAAATAGTTATGATGAAATAATGGAAGTGGAACACATACAGGATGGAAATTCACCATCCAGTGCAGAAATGCAAAATGCAAATACATATCAGTCACTAAATTTTCAATCGACCAGTCCCGAGCTCTTCCCTGCATAATAGTAAAAACAAGTTCAATTCCTATTAAACTGTTGATAGATTCTGGATCAGGTACTTCGCTCATTCAAAAAGGATTGTTTCATAATTCTTTCAAAACAGAACTTAGTAAACCATTGTTACTCAAATCAATTAACTCAGACATAGTTGTTGGCTCCAAAATAACAATCAAACTTTTTAAGGAATTTAGTAGACAAGTAACAAACATTGAAATGCTTGAAGTAGAAATGAACGGCGACTTTGATGGTATAATTGGCTGTAACATTTTAAAACCCTTGCAAGAAAAAATTGACCTTGATAGTTTACAATTAATAACCAAAGAAACCTCTTTACCTTTAATATCTTCCAGTTCTCAATCCCAATTAACTGAAGCAGAAATTCATAGCTTAAGTAAACATACAGAAGATATTTCTTTTCAAAAACAAAATATAGACTCAATTTTATATAGATTGCAGTTAGATCATTTGAATAAGGAAGAAATAAAATCATTAATCGCTACAATTCATACGTTTGAGAAAGTGTTTTATTTTGAGGGTGATAAACTAACATCAGTGGTAAAATACACCCACAAAATACCGACCAAAAATGATATCCCAATATTTTCAAAAACATATAGATATCCTGAGGCACACAAAAATGAGGTTGATATACAAATTTCAAGAATGCTCAGTTCAGGAATTATCGTTAATTCCACTAGTCCGTACAATGCTCCTATATGGATTGTACCGAAGAAGGTTGATAATTCCGGTCAGGAAAAATGGCGCGTTGTAGTGGACTATCGGAAACTTAACGATGCAACCATGGAAGATAAGTTTCCAATCCCTAATATAGAGGATATATTTTCAAAATTGGGAAATGCGCAATATTTTTCATCACTGGACTTAGCAAAAGGATTCCATCAAATCCCTATTAATAAAGAAGATATGCATAAAACAGCTTTTTCAACTACAAATGGACACTACGAGTTCAAACGTATGCCATTTGGGTTGAAAAATGCGCCGGCATCTTTCCAAAGAATGATGAATGAAGTCCTGGTTGGTTATCTAAATAAAATTTGCGTAGTATACCTAGACGACATACTTATCTTTTCCACGTCGCTGCAAGAGCATATCGATTCACTTAATAAAATTTTAAAAAGACTTGCTGACTACAACCTAAAACTGCAAATTGACAAATGCAATTTTATGAAACGAGAAACTGAGTATTTAGGACATATTATATCAGATGAAGGTATTAGGCTCAATCCAAATAAAATAAAAATTATCAAGGAAATCAAATTACCTCACTCAGTACAGCAAATTAAATCGTTTTTAGGCATTACAGGGTTTTACAGAAAGTTTATCAAGGACTATTCTAGAGTAAGCCTCCCAATGACAAAGTGTCTCAAAAAGGGTAATAAAATTAGCATCAAAGACAGACAATACATTGAGCCCTTTAATAAACTTAAAGAACTTATATGTACTTGTCCAGTCCTAGCATACCCTGACTTTGGAAAGCCCTTCATTTTAACTACCGACGCTAGCAATGCTGCATTGGGGGCAGTATTGTCACAAAATCATCACCCAATAGCTTATGCATCCAGAACTTTAAACAGCCATGAAATAAATTATAGTACGGTAGGAAAAGAACTGTTATCTATAGTATGGGCAACTAAATATTTTAGGCCATATTTATTTGGCCGTAAGTTCAAAGTCCAGACAGACCACCGACCTCTAGTGTGGTTAAATTCTCTAAAAGAACCCAACTCAAAGCTTCAGAGATGGAAAATAAAACTCAACGAGTTCGACTTCGATATTGAGTATATCAAAGGAAAAGAAAATTTTGTTGCTGATTTTTTTAGTCGCCTAGAAATTAATTGTGTGGTTGAAAACGACATTAAATCGGACGCAGCTACAATACACAGCGGCGAAGAAAATTTAAACGATCATATTTATATGACCGAAACACCATTAAACATTTATAAAAATCAATTAGTATTAGAAAATAGTATAAATAATTCATACACAACCAAGTTTTTGTTCAAGAAAAAGAGAATATCTCTTATTAGCCTTAATGAGTACGATGAGGCATATGTTTTAAAATTCCTTAATGAACTATTACCTATTAAGGGGACTATAGGAATCTTTTGCAAAGACGATAACATATTCAAAGAGTTTCAAAAAACCATAATAAAATATTTTTCAAATTTACCAACTATGAAAATGCTAAGGTGCACAAAGTTTGTAAAGGACATAACATGCAAAGAAAAACTACTAGATCTAATAGAAAAGACCCATTTAGACAGAAATCATAGGGGATTGAGGAAACGTATTTAGTTCTAAGAGAGTTATGTTACTTTCCAAATCTTAGATTAGAGATATATAAATATATCAATGATTGCATAGCATGTAGCATGTATAAATACGACAGACATCCAATAAAGCCAAAATTAATGATAACTGAGACACCTGATAAACCCAATGAAATAGTCCACATCGATATATGGTTTTTAAATAAGAATAATATGTTCCTAACATGCATTGACAAATTGACTAAACACGTGTCCATTCACCCTTTACCAGATAGGAATTCAATAACAATAGTTGATGTATTAAAACAAAGGTTCGCAATATTAGGAAAGCCAGTTAAAATAGGGGCTGATAATGAATTCAATACCGCGTATATTAAACAATTCCTAAATCAAGAAAATATATTCTATCACTTCAAATCTCACAATACACATACCGGTAATTCTGTTATGGAGCGTTTTCTTTTAACACTTAATGAACACATACGATTGTTAAAGCTCAATAAGGATAATATAGATACTGACGACAGGATGTTGGTTTTCAAAGCAGTTGAACTTTATAACGATACTATTCATTCCACCACAAAATATAAACCCAATGACTTCTTACATGCTACATTTAACAAATTAGAATGGGAAAGCCTTAAGCAAAGAATCCACAAAAATAAAGAAAAACGTATAAATAAAGTAAATGAAACACGAGCAGAACCTTCTAAGTACAGAGAGAGAGAACTTGTTAAAAACTTACGTTTCCATAATATTAAACATTTGCCAAGATATATAATTAAAGACGTAAAGGGAAAAGGCAAAACTTATTTTACGGATAAAGCGGGATTAAAACGTGATAGGCAAATAATCAAAAGAAAGTATAGGTACCAAAATCCAATAAAAGAAATTGAATTTGATATAAAATATAGAGGTAGGGACTACTCAAAAAAAAAAAAAAAAAGAAGTACCAAGCAATGAAATAATCAAAAAAAGAGTAACTTTTCTATAACGTCAAAAACAAAAAAAAATATTAAAAAAACAAAAAGATTTATAATTGAATGAATGTATTTGGTTATATTCTAAACTTTTTCTATTAAGTATTTTCTATTAAGCGAACAAATGACATATACCTACTCGTATATTATATACATGTTATAAAAATAAAAATAAATAAAAATAAATAAAAATAAATTTAAATGACGTAGTATTTAAGTATGATAGTATTGTTACTTCTCCATTTTGAATAAACACAAAATATTATGTGATTGAAAACATGATCATAAGAAATTGAATTAAATAAAATACTGTTGTTATATAATATTAGATTAATCAACAAGCTTAGATTTAGTTGTACAATAATGAAATTCTTAATAATTTGTTCCATTATAATTTACTCATATATATATATGTAAAGAAAAAAGGAAAAAATAATAATAAATAAATTAACAAATGTAAAAAGCAGCCCGTAGAACCTGATGTACAGCAACATAGTTCACTTCCAGCTGCAACACTATTTATATATCAACGTTCACGATTTATCAATATGTTAAGTTCATACAACGGCGGGAGGAGTCATGTATACTGAACCATACCGTACAGCCTGCATGGAAACAACGAGAGTATACATTTTCTTTCTCACAAGTTCCGTTGACCTTGGGAAAATCTCCAAAGATGATCAAAATCATAACACATATGAGTACATGACCGGCTATTAACGGGTCGCTATTTACTAGACACTGTACAGGTCTTTCATCGCTCTTGCTGTGATTACTGTATCTATTCTATTGTTAAGCTTATATTAAGTAGACATTGTATAATTGATTTCATTTCTGATCTTAGCGTTCATACAATAAAGAACCATAAAATAGAAAGCGACGTTTTTATTTCATTTGTGTACATAGCTCAGTGTTCGGCTACTGACGGGATTTCATTAAATCCATAACTCATGGTGGAACGACGATCTCTCCAGTCTCAGACAGATGACTAGAGCGATTTTCAACATCTGCCACAAACACAATTTTTGGCGGCCTTATAAGGACTGTCTAAGTCTGTATAAGAAAGCCATAAAGGCATCCAAAAAGAAGGCCTGGATGGACTACTGTCAGTCGATAGAAACCCTTAAGGACTCCGCTAGGCTAAGCAAAATTTTGTCCAAGGAACACTCCAACCCTTCTTTTCTGAAAGACCAGACGGAGGATGGACAGAATCCCCAGCGGAGACCCTGGAACTCCTTATAAACACTCACTTTCCCGGATGCAGTAATATTAGTACGCAAGCCGAGAGGTCTCGGCAAGTACAACCTGCTCCCAACAACAACATCACCTCAATAATTTCCGAGAAAAAGATTTCCTGGGCTATTAACAGCTTCTCCCCATATAAGTTTCCGGGGCCTGACGGCATTATGCCTGTCATGTTAGAGAAAACGCAAAACCTATCAATACCTTGGTTAGCGTCGATCTTCCGAAGCTGTTTATTGCTAAACCACGTACCACACTCCTGGAGACGCGCCAGGGTGGTGTTTATACCGAAGGTGGGTAAACGCGGGCACGTATCCGCAAAGGACTTCAGACCTATCAGTCTAACCTCCTTTATACTCAAAACCCTGGAGCGTGTCCTAGACATCCATATGCAAAGTTCTCTGCCAGAAACATCGGTTTCCAAATCACAGCACGCCTATGAGGTAGTGCGAACTATCGAAAAATCCATACACTACAAAGAATACACCCTAGTCTCCTTCTTGGATATAGAGGGAGCCTTCAACAACGTACAAACGGAAGCTATTCTTGAATCTCTGGTCGAACTGGGCATAGAGGAATCTATTAGGAAATGGATAGCATCTTTGCTCGGAACAGGAGTTATTCAGGCAACACTAGACAAGAGTCACTTAACCAAATTTGCTAATAAAGGAACGCCACAGGGTGGCGTCATTTCTCCGCTACTATGGCTAATGGTTATGAACAAAATTCTAGTAAAACTAGACGGGGAAAGGGTCAAAGCTGTCGCGTATGAGGACGACGTGTTATGTGTCGTGTGTGACCTGTGTCCTAACGAGGATTTTGTCGTACAGAATGTTGCCTTTAAATGGGCGCCATTTTGTACGTGTCGCTGCCCTGGTTTATGGCAGGATGTTAGGGACCATGGTCGAGATGCACACGATATTTATTCTCCAGCTGCTTCAGTCCGGGGGGGTTCTTTAGCATCTTGACACACACAAACTTTATCGTGCAAAAACAAAGAAGAGATAAGAGAGAGAAACATAGAAAGAAAGCGGAAAGGAAAACCAACCACACACACTTGCTGGGGATTCAGATGGTCGAATCCCTTGCCCTCCCAACCTTTGACGACCACATTCCATACTTATATGGGTCGTCCCACCAACCAATAAGAACACCACACCATTTATGTTTAAGTTACCATTATAAAACTTTAATTATTAATCATAATCAATACTATAACAGATACAGAGATATTTAAACCTATGTGGGTCATAATTTACAATTTTCCGATAATATAATTACTCTTTTCGAAGAACCGATCTGTATACTGAGTCGTTGTTTGTCCCATATGGGCTCTGTTCACTGATATATATATATATAGATAAAAGCACAATTGGGGTCATAAATAGAACTATATTTAACATTCATGTACCGTTTCTTACCGTGCAGCATTCCATCGATGATAGATCTATCTTCGCTGGTGCGGTGCTGAAAAGAGAACAGATATTTCCTATACCTAGGCGACTATCACCTGGCCGCAGGGATGGTTTCACCAAACAATCTAAACCCGAAAATCAAAGATAATATATCTATATATATGCACGTGGAGCAAGGACTCTTTTAGATGTATATATCAAGCTTTAATTTACACTTTTATTGGTCGGTTGTCCCCTAAAATAATATTTGGTAACCGAAGATTCAAGTTATAATGCAATTCATTTACACGACATAATATAAAGGTAAGTACTCTTTAGGTAACTTAATATAAGGGTACGTTATGTTTATTCAAAAGGTATGTAAATTGTAAGTATCAAACTAAGTTTCAAGTTAAGTAATTTTAAAAGTAAGGAATTGTAAGTAAACTAAATTTAGAGGTAAGTTAATAAGTTATTTTAATGTAAGAATTTTGAATTAAGTATAAGATAACATGTGAATTTTTACTAAATTTAATTCGTATGGGAAATATAATACGAGATAGGTACTTAATTCTAGGGTAGGTATTTGTATTTAGAATTTATCGGTAAGGTAATTTTAATGTATATTAATTTTAAAGGTAAGAAAAGTAATTTAAAGTATATTATTTTTAGGTAAGTCAAGGTATTTTAATTCTATTAAATTTAAAGGTAAGTAAAAGTAATTATAAGGTATCTTAAGTTAAAGGTAAGAAAATTATTTTAATGTATATTAATTAAAATAGGTATTTTATTTCATGTTGAACTAATTTTAAGGGTAGGTATATCTAACTAGCTTAATTTAAATATGTGTATATATATAATTTTTAGGTTAATGTAAGTATAAGGTAAATGCATGGTTTAAATATAGTATTACGAGAAAAAAAAAACTTAATCTAGGGTACTCGGGAACTGCCTCTGCTACTGCTGCTGCTGGTTCGGCTGGTTGTGGAGGCGGCGTCCGTGTATGTACGAACATGGCCAAATATGACCTTATTAAATATATAGGTATTATGTATATATATATTTATAAGTGCGTATAGATGTCTATCTTCTTATTTTCAGCACCAGGCAAGTGAAGTTTTAGTCGTAACTGTAGCTTAGTCACTAATTTATTAGACACTAGTTTTAATTAAGTGTGATTTTTATTCTAGTCACTATTTATACGTTTTCTTATAGGCACTAGTTTTACTTAATTTTAAGTTTCTCTAGTCACTAGTTATTTTTGTTTTATTTTATTTTCCTAAGCACTAAGTAAACTATATGGCACTTAATAAAATTTTTACGGCACTCGCCAACTTATTTTTAAATTTGTGGCACACGCCATCTTAACTTTAACCCTGGATAACTAAACATTCGTCTTACAGACTACCATACCCATGCACATTCGCTAGTTCGATACGATGGGGTTGCAACAGCGTGTTCTCTCTCTTAGTACCTTCCTTATTGGTTGCGTCAGTAACTCGTATGCGGTCTTCGTGGTAGTGCGGTCGGTAGTTGTGGAGATGTTACGCGAACGTAGTCAAATAGTCGAGTGTTTAGTACTTAGCTACTTATTTTTGTCAAGCTTTGTATTAATTCATTTTATTCTTATTTATCTTTTTCAGTTATTTGATTTATTATTTATTTATTAAGTAATTAAATATCTTATAAATATGAATAACAAATAACAGTATTTATAATATATTACATTTTTTGTATGTATTCTTGCATATTTTCGGGTTTTAGCATCATTTAATTTTTGTAAACAGATGGATTTGAGGGGAGAGTTCTATGGCATTCTAAATATACCTATATATATGTATATATGTATTTAATATGATAAAGATGCGGCAAACACCAATGAACCGGAGGGATTTCGCATTTGCAGTAGCGGATGGTCTGGTGGAGCCTTTTTTTACAGGAGCATTATCATACAACAACTTTGAGGCGTGATATCAAATCAAGTATACAAGATATTTTAAACATTGAAGAGGTTCAACAAAGTTGGTCTCAAGTAGAGAGAAATAAACGAAAAATTTGCTCTTTTGTCCCCTCCCCCTCCATACCATCAAGTTAATCTCATAAACCAGATGGCGAGTGCATTCAAGCTGTGCTTGGTACATGCGCACTTCATTCGCTTGGTGAACATTTAGAGACAACTTTCCTGGTGTGGAGGCGTGACTTCGCCTCTCTTGCTATTAATTTTTCTTACTCGCTCTCTGGAGTGGTGAGTTCAGATTCAGAGGTCTCCGACATGAATTGTTTTGGCTAATTAGATTGGGTCTCGTTTCTCCACCATTGAGCGGCCAATGAAATTCGGCTTTAAAAAAAATAAATTAGTTTCCAGGCACTTGGGTTGGTGGATAGGTGACTCTTCCCAACTTTGCTAGTGTGAGTGCCATTGTCACTCTGGGTACTTACATATAGTGGCAAAATTGAATTTATTGTGAAATACTGGGAAACGAATTTCTGCCCATTACAGACGTAGTGATACTAGTGTCAGTGAAGTTTCCCTCCGTGATAAGTGATATCATGGGGAATGCTCTAAACAAGGTAAGCACCTGGGCTACAAGTTGTGGCCTCGGCGTTAACCCGAGCAAAACCGAACTGATGCTGTTCACCACCAAAACCAAAATACCCGATTTTACCCTACCCAACCTAAACAGTCAACCACTTACACTATCCTCCAGCGCTAAGTATCTGGGTATCGCGCTCGATCCTAAACTTAACTGGAAACATAACATTGAACACAGAGTGAGGAAGGCGTGTATTGCCTTCTATGATTGTAGCAGAACCTTTGGAAAGAAGTGGGGACTTCAACCAAAGATGACCTTGTGGATGTACACAGCAGTAGTACGTAAAATCCTCACCTATGGATCACTAGTATGGTGGCCCACGTTGAGTAAAGGTTACAACCTCACAAAACGGAAAAGATTGCAAAGGACAGCCTGTATAGGCACCACGGGTGCACTGAGGTCGGCCCCAACGGACGCCCTCACTGTGCTCTTGCACCTTTTGCCTCTTGACCTACACACAAAAGATACCGCACTATGTAGTGCGGTAAGACTCAGGGAATCGGGGTGTTGGACTGCAAAGCCATACGGCCACAGCAGCATTCTGGACTCGCTACCAGAAGGCATGGTCACGTTTCCAACCGACTACATCACACCCAAACTAAATTCAAAAAAGTTTCCAAGTAAGCTTCCCTTCCAGAGCTTGTTGGAAGAGGGACGAAGTAGTGACAGATTTCGAAACGGTCATATAAACCGACGGTTCTAAGATGAACTGTGGTGTGGGGCCGGTGTCTACTCGGAATCACTAAAAATATCAATATCCCTTCGACTGCCGGATTTTGCCAGCGTTTTCCAGGCGGAACTACTGGCTATCCGAGAGGCCTGCACGCAACTAGGGCGTGACACAGCCTACGAACAAAACATTGCTATCCTCATAGATAGCCAAGCCGCAATCAAAGCTATTGACTCGGCTGCCATATCCTCCAAACTAGTGCAGGAGTGCCGGAACGAGCTTGCGCGACTGGGCGAACGTTTCAGAGTTACACTACTCTGGGTTCCAGGGCATAGTAACATAACAGGAAACGAGCGTGCAGATGAGCTGGCCAGGCAGGGCTCAGCTCTGGACGGCTCACTCGCGCAAGGGTTCACATTCCGCTAGGTGCGGTCAAGACACAAATACACTCACACTTCCTGCAGAAAGCCAATCTTCAATGGAGAAGGTTAACTAACTGCATCATATCGAGGAAGATATGGCCTACTTATGACAAAGGAAGAACAGGGGATCTTCTAAACAGAACCCGCCCGAAGTCTCCAGAATTACGGCGATAATCACCGGGCACTGGCCAATTGGAGACCATGCGGCCAAACTGGGTATCCCATTTAACACCCACTGCCGAAGCTGCGGGAATGTAAATGAAAGAGAAACTCTCTTCCATTTCCTCTGCGAATCTCCGGCACTAGCAAGAGCTAGACTGCGGGCACTGAATCAACCATTCTTCGACGACCTTAGCGCTATATCGAGCAAAGGGATACAAGATCTTATCCGTTTTCTCAACTCCACAGGTTAGATATAGCCACACATCTAATCTTCTACAACCACTACAACATACGTCACACGAGTCGTGGTAACAAAAAGGCACAATAACTGATAATTGCGTTCAAGCCGAACCGCCACTTCTACCTACCTACCTACCTACCTACCTACCCCGCGGGTATCGCCTTTGTTGCGACTGTCCTTGCTAAAATTGAAGTATAATTTAGAAAGTTCATAATAAAATATCAGTAGTTACAGTATAATTGGGCACATAAATTGGCTTGATATACTTAAGCTTTCATAAGATTGTAAGGCAAGTGGGCAAATTGTTGGACATATTTGACAAAAACGTGTCCAATATGTGTATGTGGCATGCCATACAATCTAATCAGCATATCTCGTATGACTAGTTGATGAATATGACGACAAATGAACAGACAGATTTTGATAGATAAGCATGGCGTTTGGCCATATAATTTAATGAGAAGTCACAAAAAGACCATTACAACCATATTCTATTTAATGCATTTTTAAATTGGCATATTAAAGTTAATGCTGTCAAAATGTGAAGAACCACAAGCCCTTACTTTGGTAAGCTTTGATTTTTGAACTTCCCATTCGATAAAGCCAATTTACTGCTGCTATCATGCGGCGCATTTCCATCTCAGCTAGCGCTTATTTGCCAACATACTTACAGCATACATACGTAGGTGGCAATGGTGCGATGGTAGTGTATTCACTAAGTGATTGACAGGTCGTGCGTTCGAATCCCGACCAGGGCCATGATTTTTATAAATTGAATACACACAACAAAAACAGATCTTCCTAAAGCAATTTAGGCGCCACCTGTGAAGAAAAAAATCCCATCGCACCAAACTTCTTTCCTAGTAGCACCCAAAAATAGGCAATAAATCATTTGCTGGGACCTGGGAGCTACTTACAGCAACAAACAAAAATGCCTGCGCTGTGGTTTCCACTATAAGGGTACTGTGCCACTACAGAAAAAAAAATCCCTTTAGCGCACGCAAATTATAAAAAAAAAAATAAAAAAAAATACTGTTCGCTCCTTTCAGAAACTGTTCCAACTTAATTTCTTTCAGGTAAGCGGACTCTTTTTGAACTGAGAAGATGACTGGGCCCCGATTACGAATAACGATTGTCGTTGCCTGAATTTAAAAATATCAAAAACAAAATGTTTATTGATATTGCACTGTTTTGTTATTATTTACTCGTATACCGCATTTGAAGGGCTTATTAAGGCAGACGCATGTCTAATTTGCCTTCACCGAACACGATTATCAATTTCTTCTTCACTATTTAAATAAAAATCGTTGGTATTGCATTTTAAAACAAATTTGCAAAAAATCTTCGATAATTTCAACCTGTTTAAGTCTTACATGTGACATTTGTCATTGAAAGTGGTTCAAAATGATGAAAAATTGTGCCATCTTTGCATTTAGAATGGCAACTTCTTCATATCGCTGTTCTCGTCATTTGTAATACGCATAGTTTATAGGACCCTGAGTTAATCCACCTTACGCTTACGTGATTGATTTCATCATCACAGTTTGCCCCGTCGAATCTCCATAAACAAAATAAATAGCAGTATCCAAACAAGGATGAGACGACTACCATGGTTAGGTTAGGCTAGGTTTAGGTGACTGTCGGCAGAAGCTGACATTCTTAGACCAATTTACGTCCATTGCGATACCACGTATGTATTATCTACCTCAACTCTGTATATGGGACTGGCCAACGACACGCTGTTGTTCTCAAACGATCCTCCATCTACGTACTAACCGCGCCCAATGTCGTTTAATTGCGGTGATCTGACGAGAACCGATAACTCGACGTGCTATAGTCGTTGGTTTCTACTACGACTACCATCCTTCAAACGAATAACGATTGGCAAGAATAGTAAAAATACATCTCGGTCTTGCGTAACTAATCAGATCAATGCACATGGCTTTTTAGCGCTAACCTGATTAAATTTTATTTTTAAAATCCCAAAATTATTAAGGATTAAAAGATATAAAAGCTCAAAATTATTATAAGACCTATAAATATTTATTTTTCTAAAAATACAATTATGTTAAATCAGGTGAAAAAAATACATTTTAAACACTTTTAAGAGAATATAGTTGTGCTATTTGCCAGAATTTGTCTTCAAATTGGGCCTAGAATTGGATTGTTGTTCTTTATATAGTTCTCCGACAGCTTTGTAAAACAATTTAAATACAATTAGAGATTACATAACGCCAAGAACTGGTGCTTCATCTGCATTTAAATATTGATGTTCACAAGAATCTTCTTCTTCATCTTTCTGGTCTAATTTCGCAGCTTTTTCTGTAAACTATTGTTGTGTTTCGTTGATAGCTTGGTTGAGAAAATCGTTGATCGAAATTATTTGTTTTCTTAGTTTTCCCAAGGCTATTCCAATTTGAGCTTCTTTGTCTTTAAATTTATTTTTTGGAGGTTCAAAGATGTCATATGTGCCATCTATCGCTATTATGAATTCTCTCGATTTAACTCGATCCTCGTCCAACAAAATATCAAGAAACTTAAAGATATTTCCGTGTTTGGAAAGCCTCCCAGTGAAACGGGTATTAAAGTATTTAAGTGCACCTATAATTTTCATCGGTGCACTAAACACGGAGAAGACTGAAGGAGTTTCCTGAAGTCAATATCTAAAATGTATGTATTAGTATATAAAATATTTCCTTAGGAAAAGCAAGAAAATGTGGTTACCTTCTCCATCCATTGTCTATTAAAATAAATCAGAAAGTCATTTAAAATGCTGTCCCCATTTTTTTAAATGGGGCGCCATTCGCTTCTCTATTCAAAAACTCAAAAGCTGACTGTATGTGTATATCTTCAGGTCTTATGAGCGGAAGAACTAAAAACTTGCAAAACAGTCTATTCGCTTCTTTGTTTTAATGCAAAGAAGTCACAAATGCTGGTAACTTTGACGCTTTTTTCTCCAAGCAGCTTGACAAAAGTGAAACCAACATGTTGTAGCATGTTGTATACTTTATCCTTTTCAAAATGTTTTGTAAGCTGTTTGTCATTGCCTTTTCATAATGCGGTACAAATGAATTAGGTTAAAATTTTAATAAATTTGCTCCAATGTATTGAAATACAAAACGATAAGCGGCCTCCGACTAATGACTCATGAGTACATATATAAAAGTGAACACCTGCAAGTCAAATATCATACCATACCGTTCACTCGAATTTCTGACTACTACTATTTAACTATTGCTCAAAAGTAATAGTGATCAAATTCGCGCCAAATTTCTTACTATTACTTTATCTATCTAATGCTCAAAAACTGAAATAAACATTCACAAGACAAATTAATATTGTTTACTTACATGATTAATAGGTGAAAAATGAACTATCAGTGGTTGCTTGTAACCGCAAGAAGGTCCAACACTAAAAGTGCCATCCAAAAGATATTTTCGGTAGGATTCTTAAGGCAAATTTCGAGTGGCGGCTGCGGTTGTTGGCGATAAAAACACTGTATAGCAATAACCTTTTTCAATTACAGTGTTCTTATATAAAGGTTCCGCATTTTGATATCGTGACATACCAAAGCTAACCATTACAGTTTCGGTTAAGTCCGATACCTCTTTCGCATTAACGGGAGCTTTTGGAAACGATTCATTCCGTATCGGGATGAGCTGCTTCCGTGGAATGGAACCTAATTATAAATGAGGAGAATTTCAGAAACAGGTTTTAAGAGAAGTTACACTTAAAAATATTTATATCTAACATGACTTCCTATTGTAACGCCACATTAGGTATCTTACCTGTGGAGGATTTTCATTATCCTTTGCACAAACTTTATTAAATACTTTGCAAATACCACTACTTTTAGCGACATTTGCGTACTCTTTTTTTAATTTCAGAAATGTGTTTATTTTTTTTTTTTTTAAATTTTCGTTGGTTGTATGGTTATGCGCGGCACTAATCAACATTCTACAACTGCACTGGCAATACAGCTTTTATTATTAAATTTTATGTAAATGTTTATTATCCGAAATGTAGAATAGATTACTGAATCTCCAACGGTCAAAACTGTTTTTGTTATTGGAAAAAATAAAAAAAAAACATATGGTCTTATGTCTCAAATTCGTATGGTCTTAAGACTTTTTTCGAAAGCAATATAAGGCCATACCTCGAAATATGGCCTTATAACAATTGGTGAAAGCGTCATAAGGCCATATTTTGAAATATGGCCTTATGTCTCATGGCCATATGTCACGGACCTTTATGAGTTTGTAAATTCCCTCAGGGAGTTTTTTTTAACCCAATACTAACTTCCCACATTAATTTCTGTCAAACCAAGCGATCTTGATGCAGTGAAGTGGGAGGGTTAGGTTCGATTGATCAATCTAAGCGAGATTATAACCTAACCACTAAAGCAAGAAGAAAGAAAGGCCATTAAAATATTTTTCTAGCTCTGTGTGTGCATGTTTTTATTTTACATAAAAATTATACACTCGGCGTCGGCACAGACTTAATCCTCAATGAAGTCAGGTGGACGTGATAAATAAAACTTTATATCATCTGCATAAAGAAAAAAGAAAAGAAACACTTATACACACTTCTGGAAGATCATTAAATACACAAAGAAAATAATAGTCAATTCTATAAAAAGCTTTAGAGAAGTCTAACAAACAAAGCATAGTAAATTCATCTTGGGCAAAATTTAGCCAAGTTAGTATCGTCCAGTATCTTTACCATAGCCGTAGAGCAGCTATGATTTGCTCTAAAGCCGGACTGAAAGAGGCCGACAAACTGTTCTACCATGAATTTTTCAAAGACCATCAAGAAAATAAGGTAAGATACTTATCGGACAAAAGTCAACAGGTAAGACAACTCAAGACTTTCTACCCACTTGTGTAATTTTTTCTACTTTTCAGTTGTCGACGAAAGAGGAAGTGGTAATGCAATAAAATATGGATTAATAATTTTCAGAAAGCGAAATGGAAAACCGCCCACACCAATATCATTTGCCGTTAGAGTATAAATAAGTTTCGCTATTTCTGTCTCATTAAATGCTTCAAAGGCGAATTCAAAAATTTTGAAAAGTGATTAGAAACAAAACCTACGTTAAACATATTTTCCGAAATTAATTTGTCATTGAGAAATTCACCTTCAGGATCTAGCGTTTGGTCTTCTTTATCTCAAAGCTGCGTTAATTATTCTATTATTAAAACAATAAATAGCCCTTCTTCTCTTCTCGCTGCCCATTGGTAGGATGAGAATTGGTTACAAAAAGTCAAGACAAAGATACACAATTAAGCAAATGTTCTGACCTTAAGTTGGCTGGATTAAAATACCTGTATCTCCACAAAGGATTTTATGCCAATAGCTAGAACTCAATTGAGCAATATTAGAAAAAAACAAACATTGTCGAATGCAGCAAATGTTCTCAAATGTGTTTCGTATCTGGATGATTATTTTGGTGCGACGCGACATTTGAAGTCAGAGATGTATTAATCTTTACTTATTTTCTTGTACGAAACAGGTTTCATTCAACCTTGTTTAAGAGTTCGTTAAGGCTTCGGTAAGGTTTTGCAGAGCTGTATAATATGAGCTGGAGTCTATATAAAAATTACAACAAAAACATTTCAGAAACTTCAGACAAGCGAAGAAATCTGAGTAATTGTGAAAACACTCGATTGTCTGAAAATAATGTTAAGCTTTTTTTTAAATTAATTAAGATTTATGAAAGTACATATTTAATATTTTCGAGGTTTGCGATGTTCTAAGAATGACGTGCCTTGAAGATTAAAATCTCCGAAAAAGCTTTGTTCGGGATAGAATCAATATATCATTAAGTACCCCCTAAAAAGAGCTGGTTAGAATTTACAAATAAAAGCGGAAATAACTATCTTATGCTACCAAAATAAAAAGTTTGAAATGAATACGACTAACGTGACGAGAGTCCCTTCATAATGCACCACTACAATATAAGAAACAAAAAATAGTATACAAAAGATCAGCTTGCAAGGCCTAGTAGTTCTTGCGACAGAGCTATGGGCGAGTTAGTGAGTGGTATTATTCTTTTATACAAAAGAATTTCATTCGAAAATGTGCTGCGCTCAACTGCGATAATCTCCTTTGACTCTGTCATCCACATTTTACTTTGTCAAATATCAATTACACCCCTTTCGTTTTCTCAAATTGTTTTGTCTCTCCAGTATCTACAAAATAAACAACAATGATAAATATTCGTGCATGTTTGGGTACAAGTGAAAGCAAAACTGATTCCTGTGCCAAACAATCTGAATTTCAAAAGGTCAATATCCCAGGACCTTTCTAATAGCAAATGCGAAAATGCATTTTGTTTTGTTTTATTTAAGGGATGCACCACACATATACTCCTACTTATTTGGAATGCACATTCTTCTTGATTTCATTCATGAAAATTTCAAATAATCATGACAAAAATATAAATACCATCAGATATACTCGACAGATGTCGTTAGGTTGCGGATTAGGCGGATTGTTTGTGACAGGTGTAACTTTGCTGATTAAAAGGTATCGTTAAGCGGCGCTCATTAACAAAACTGCTTTCCAAAAATAAAATGTATTTGCATAAATAGGAATATATCGAAGAACATGAAATAAATATCAATCTAAGGCCCAAAAATTCAGTAGTAGGGGAACATGTATCATATCTCTGTATTCGAACATCTTCTTGTTCTTCTTCCTTTTTCTTCTTCTTCCTTAACGGCCGGCGATACTATGACTATGAGTAGAGGTATCACAACCGTTTCCTGCATCCCTAGGGCGAAAGGATCTTAAAACGAACTCGACTATTTGACAAAATTTATGAACGTATAGGCAATCTGTTCCACAGCTGCCAAGAACATAAATTCTCCGCCCTATTTTTTAATCAAATCAAAATCAAAAGGAACGAGATGAAGACCTATTTCAATTCTCTCATGTGGTTGACAAAGCTCTTGAGGAAGTTGTCAAAAGAAGGCTCTGCAGTTGTCTGGTAAGGTATAATCTTTTTTGAAGAAATCCGGAAAAATAAAAGCATAATCAGGTTAATTGGAGACTTCGCAAATGGAACAAATACAAGCCTTCACTACGGAAACACAATGTTAGTCGTGTAGCCAGTGGCCTTTCATCGTGTTAGTGGTGGTTGTAAAACTGTTGTCATCTTGGATTTGGCAGTTGAAAAACTCCGAACATTTCAAACATCTTCTGAACCCATAATCAGCCAAAGGTTTGAGTATGCTGTGCCTCTTGTGCGAATCCGTGAACCTGATGAGCCAATTTCAATGAAAGAATTGCAAGATACTTTGAAATCTATGAAAAATGATAAGTCAGCGGGGATTTACGGTACTCCTGTGGAATTCTTAAGAATAAAAACATCCCGAAATCGTTTAATCTTTAAAATAGGTGATCCCCAGCTCCCAAGCAATTACAGGGGCATATCGATTTTACTCGTACCTTGCTTTCGGAAAATATTCACCCATCTTCTATACCATAGGTTGGAGAAATGGGTTGACGAGAATCAACTCCTAAGTATTTTTTAAGCTGGTTTTCGCTCAGGGCTATCCACAGTTGATCATATATTTGCACTTACGACTAAAGTAAAAAAGGTTTTTGTTTATTTCAAAGCGCCCTTTGATACCGTAAACAGAAGTTCTTTAATCTATAAGATTTCTACCCTAGGCATATCGACAAAATTGCTCAACTTATATAAGCTTCTTATAACTGATACCTCTGCTGCTATATGGAAAATGTCTGATTTTTTTGATAAAAGTGCTGGTGTTCCACAAGGCTGTGTATTAAGTCCATTAATGTTCGCATAATTATAGTCATGATGTATCCAAAGATTTCCCTGGCGGTATTATGATTCGGGAAACATTAATAAATGAGCTTCTCTATACGCGGACGACATTGTGTTACTAGCTGATAATCCCATAGCCTTTCAGCTACAAATAAACAAGCTGGACCGATTTTGCGATTTATGGTAAAATTTATACATTTATACGTTTAATGTCGCAAAGTCGAAAATCATGGTTTTTGAAAATATGTAGGTACTAATAGAAAAATGATTTTTTGATCGTGAACCAATAGAAATTGTAAATCAAAATATATACTTAGGTTTCTTGATAACTTGCAACCTTGATCTCCGCCCACATGAAAAGAAAAATATACTGCAGCCAAAACGGCAATAAATCTTATGTGGAGTAACATGCTAGACAGCAGGCTGATCCAAGCGGAGCTTGGTAGCTGTCTGACCAGGAGGTCAGTGTACAGGGGCACACCACAAGGAGGAGTGCTCTCACCACTACTATGGATCTTAGTAGTCAACGAGGTCATCTCCAACCTAGAGGAGAATGGATGCAAAGTGACGGCCTACGCGGACGACATTGCCATTGCCATAACGGGGAAATTCCCCCACACGATCAGAGACCTAATGGAATCGGCTCTCAGGAAACTCTCCTCCTGGCCCATTAAGGTCGGGCTCAATGTTAACCCATCCAAAACCGAACAGGTTTTATTTACAAGGAAAATTAAGGTTCAGGAGATAACGCCACCTACGCTCAACAACGAACCACTAAAATTTTCCAGCCAAGCTAAATACCTGGGAACGATCCTAGATAGCAAACTCAGTTGGAAACCAAACATCCAAGACCGCATAAGGAAGGCTACGATTGCCATTTACACCTGTAAAAAGGCCTTAGGCTCCAGATGGGGTCTACAGCCTAAGATAACACACTGGCTGTACACGGCGGTCGTCAGGCCTATCCTTACTTACGGTATCATAGCATGGTGGCCTGCAATATCGAAGCAATGCCACGCAAGCGCCCTGGAACGTATCCAGAGCGTAGCCTGCATATGCATCACAGGAGCCTTAAGATCCACACCAACGGCAGCCTTAACGACTTTTCTAAACCTCCTCCCCATTGATATCTATGGGAAGATGGCGGCAGAAGTCACGACTATCCGCGAAGCAGCACGCAAACTCTCTTTGAGCCCGATAGATGGAAAAGCTATCGTGATCTACATAGACAGTCAGGCACCGATTAAAGCCTTAGAATCATCAACAATAAGATCCAAGTTGGTAAAACAATGCCGCGAATCTCTTAACGAGATCGCGGTCAGATGTAACACCTCACTGTGTTGGGTACCTGGTCACAGTGATATTCCAGGCAACTGCAAGGCGGACGAGTTAGCCAGACGGGGTTCCGCACAAGAACTCTCTGACAACAGAGAGACACCGGCGGCACCCATTCAGACACTGAAACTCAAACTTCTAGATAACGCGTTAATAGAAGCAAATAACAGGTGGAATAGCATCAGTACATGTGTGTCCTCAAAGCAAATTTGAACCAAATGCGATGCAAAGAGATCATCCAAACTTCTCTCCATCAGCAGGAAAAACATCAGCTCTGTAATCGGAGCAATTACCGGCCACTGCCTTTTAGGCAGACATGCCACCAGAATGGGAGCTCCCTCAAACGACTTCTGCAGAAGCTGCAGAGACGTCGAAGAGGAAGAAACCACCACACATCTCCTGTGCAACTGCCCCGCACAAGCCAACTCAAGGAAACAAATTCTTGGCAATTATTTCCTCGATGATCTAAGCGATCTCAGTGGGACAGATATTGACTGTATCAGCAAATTCGTCACCAAGTCCAAATGGTTAAACTAAACTAGAGGAAGGTTTGGACGATGACTTGAGCCCCTTCCGCTCCCCTTCCGCAGATCTCCTCAAACCGACTCCCCTGCAAAGGAAAAGAGATCTCACTGAAGCTAGATTGTATCAGTCACTTCAGTCAGAACTCCACTCCGAGGGCGAGACAGTAACCCAGCGGATCGACTGAAACGGTCTCCCCGGTCTTGCTGCCTTCCCGCTATGCAGACAAAATGGAAACAGAGTTGAGGTAAGATTGTAACAGTCACCACACTCTGCTTCTCTCCCATGCCTCAAAACCTGCACCACTAAACCCCCGAACTCAGTCATCATAATTCCAAATCGACTATCAAGGCCGCCCTTCCCTGCTCCCTTTCCGCGGAATGGTGTTACTTGAGGCTCGTACTGCAACAGTCGCCACAAACCGCACCCCCCCGCGATGCATGCAGCAGGGTCAGACCACCTTCAGTCACGCCCTCTAGCACAGTTTTGTAACCAACTACTTGACTGTGCAGCCGGCACGCCCCGACCCCCCCTCCAAGAAATGTAATAGCTTGCTCGGGATTGACTGTATCGGTCTCCCTGGCATGAGATTGCCTGCAAAGAGAATGAAGAGTAGTTTGAGATTCGATTGTAACAGTCATCTCAAAAGACTTTTCCCTCCCCCGGTGATCAGGAGGCAATAGCTTCCCTCCGCGGCGCAGAAATTGAGATCGACCTGTGGTTTGATTGCATCAATCACCTCATCTCGATCACAATCCTTGGTTCGGATGTCGGGCGAAAGCCCCTGCACTAGTCACTCTAACACATCGCAACCCATGCGAAAAACAGCCAGGCTGCACACCCTGACCCCTTCAGGAGTATCTTCCCCCAATAAAACCATAAAACCACTACCTCACAGGATGCAATTACAGGGAACCCAGTAGGCCGAGCGACGACCGGCAGAACACCCCCCCCCCCCCCCCCCCTTTGTCTCTATATGAATCATGTACTAGGTTACCGTAGCAGTTTCATAGATTGAATGTTAGATTGAAATAAAATGACTGAACAAAATGAAATTTTCCTTTTTCAAAATTTTTCTTTTTGAATTTATATTTTATTAATTTAAAATTTATTAAATTTGACAAAAATTATTGTATTATTTTAATGTTTGCGTGTATTATTATAAACTTCTGAAAAAATAAATCGGAAGTGTGGATCCTTATTTCATCATGATATAACTTCCCACTTTGAGGTTTGACATAAGTCCATAAAATTCCATGAAATAAAGCCCAAATTCTAGCGGTTTATTTCAATTCAATTCAATTCAATTCAATTTATTATTATTATTATACAAAATTAAGGTACATTAAGATAAATATCTTTTATAGTACTTAGAGTTAAGACAATAAGAAAGTAATTTCAATAATACAATAAGTTAATCTTATAATTACAATTAAGTTTACAATATAATAAGATAAGAGATAAGATAAAGAAGAAAGGAGAGAATAGGAAAATAGACTAAATATAAGCAAATAGAATAGATTAGATGACAGTTCAAGTTAGAACGAAAGTTAGAAAGAAAACATTAGGAGGATTTTACAGCACAAATAAAGAATAAACGAGACGAATTAAGATAGTTGTAATGTGGTGGAATTAAACAAAGCGTTCTAAGGGAACGAGCAAAATTAAGTTTTTCATAAAGATACATAGGAGTCTTAGTTGTTATTAAATTATATAGGAATATACAGTTTCTGGCGTCAATATAGTGCTTAAGGGTTGTACCCAATAGGCTTTTTGCCTGTAGTGAAATATGGTCATATCTTCGTAGCCCATGAATATATCTTACCGTATCGTTGAAAGCAACTTGAAGCTTGCGCTGGGATAAGGGATCGACATTACAGTATACAACCTCAGAATACGTAATTAAGGGTAGAATGAGACTTATTACAAGTTTCCTTTTAGTGGCAATAGGAGTAAAACCTGCACTTAGCCACAGTTTCCTAAGGCATCCATAAATCCTTTTTATTACATAATTTATATGGTCGTATCCTGATAAGTTAGAGTCGATAACAAATCCCAGGCTAGTAACAGTATGAACAACCTTTAATTTGAAAACAGAAAGCACGACATCAGGTAAAGTTTGGATGGGTAGTTTTTTTTTAGATATGGGTATAACTTGAGACTTGTCTGGATTTAGAAGTAATCCATTATTTACAGATCACAGATGAATGCTGGAGAGATCCTCATTAAGGTTGCGTACAAGTTCAGCTGTATTATTAAATGGCTTGGCATGTAGAGCTGAACATCATCAGCATAGAGATGGACCGAAGTATGTTTACAGACAGATGGCAGGTCATTTATGAACATACAACAGATAATGGGACCAAGTATAGATCCTTGTGGAACACCCTGCTTTACTGGCAAAAGAGCGGAATAAGAATCGGAAGTTATAACTTTCTGAAATCTATTTGAAAGAAAGTTCTCAAATAGTTTTACTGCACTGCTACCAAAACCAAAGAGATGTTGCAATTTCCAGCAAAGAATTTTATGGTTAACCTTGTCAAAAGCCTTAGAGAAATCAAGCAGACAAAGAAGCGTTACACATCCGTTATCAAACTCTTTTCTTATGTCTCCTAAAATATTAACCATCGCAGAAGAACAACTGTGATTAGACCTAAAACCCGATTGCCCACCATACAGAAGGCTATTAAGAGATAAATGTTCAATAACCTGTCTTGCTATGAGTTTCTCAAAGACTTTCGACAAGCACGGTAAAATACTGATTGGTCTAAAATCACCAACAGATGTCGGGGTGTTCTTTTTTGCAACAGGTACAACTCGAGCTATTTTCCAAGATTTTGGAAAAGTTGACGTGGTGATGCAGTGGTTGATAATATGGGTCAAGTGCGAGATAATATAGGGTAAAATGAGTTTTACAAATCGTATTGTTATTCCATCTTCTCCGATAGCATTTGATTTAATAGCTGCAACACATTTTATGACATCATTTTCGTTAACAGATTCGATTTCAAAACCTCGTTCTAACTGCAAGAGCGAAATATGATTTGAGAGATTGAAATTGACTTTCTCAGTGTTGTTATCGAGAAAGAAGTTATTTAACACATCGGGGTCAATTTCACATTTTAAATTACTTTTTGCACTGGAAACACCAATTTGTCGCAGATTACTCCAGAGCTTTTTAGGGTGAAGATGAGTATTCAGTTTAGAGGAGTAGTAATGTCTCTTGAAGTTTCGTAACACAAATGTGGAATGGTTTCGCATCGCTTTATAAGCGAGCCAATTGGAATTACATGGACTATGTTTCCATTTGCTGTAAAGCTTATTACGAGCTTTGATGGTCGCGACAACTTCAGTTGTAAACCAGGGACAGTTGCTGTTACGGACTGTTACTGTTTTGACTGGGACAAATTGGTTACATAACTCATTAACTACATCTTGAAAATAGCTTATCTTGTCATCAGGATTAGGAAATTTATTGACTTATAATCCTTAAATGAAAAAGTCAAAGGAGCAGGAAAGTGATTGAAGTTAATGTTGTATGTACAAAACAGAAGATCATGATCCGATATAAGATCAATTGAAAGCTGGTCAAAGAGGATAACTGACAATGGGTCAGATACAATTGTCAGATCATATGGAAAAAATCCCCAGCTCCATACAAATTGTCGGTGGTTATTTCATTTTAAGGGGGGGGGGGATTATTTCCTGGAGGCGATTGAAAGTTCTCGGCTACTGAATAAATTTAAATTTTTCAGAAAAATATGTAGTGTCCTGAACCATAGCATTAAATTTTCCAAAAAATAAGAAATGAACACCCTGGGATATGCTTATGGTAATGAGATATATGATCTCTTACTCCAAAGGCATAGCTATCGAGCCATATCGTTAGAAGCGACAAGTTATTTGTGCTGAGAGAGCTAATTAACAAGATATTACTATAGCAGAATCAAATTTCGGTAAAAGACGGGACTTTATCATCCTCAGTTTGGTGTAAGCGGGTGTAAAACTAGATAACATAGAGAGCTTTCGTAATCCTGCATAAATAAACGCTAAAATATACTGTCCACGATCCGTGAAGGAAAGGAAAAAAAAGACTTACCACGGTGTCAGAAGAGAAAGCCTTGTGGAATTGAGAAAAATAGTCACCAGCTCTTTAGTATTATAAAGTTTCTTTGAAATCAGAATTAGCTGACTCTTTTTTGGATTTAAAATTAGACCATTATCTAAAGACCATTTTGCAATAAAAGACAAGTCGGCATACAGATGTACAAAAATGTATTTCGAAACACTTGTGGTAAATCGGTAATAAAAAGACATAACAGGATTGGGCCCAGAACTGAACCTTGAGGAACTCCAGAAAGTATTTTTTTAGTTGAATGTATTTAAGATAAGCAATAACCTACCCGTTGAACACGATTAGTAAGATAACTCTTTTCCAGACACTCTGAGGAATCACTCAAACCAAAGTAAAGTTTTAGTTTTGCGTAAAGAACCTAATGACTGACCATGTAGAAAGCCTTCGTGAAGTCTAGTAGGCACAGCAGTGAAAGATATTCCTTGCCACATTGGATTCTAGTATCATCAAGCACTTGGATCAGAGCTGTAGAACAGATATGGCTATGGCTAGGTCGGAAATCTGATTGCACTGACGATAATAGATTAAGACGGTTGAGATGGTTGGAAATCTGTTTCGCAAGAGTCTTTTCAAATTTTTTATATAAACATGGCAAGATACAAGGTGGCGCACGAATCGTGCTACAAAAACAAAAATTAATTATTCTTTTACTGTGTGTAGAGTAGTTGGACCATTATGAGGCTGGTAAAAATGTTAGCGAATCTAGAAGCATCACACAAAGAGCGTACCATCGATATCCCTATGTTCGGGTTCAAGACACAATCAAGGCAAATCTAAGTCGAAACTTATCAGCGCAAATTGGAGTTAGCAGACGGTCATTACAACGGATAATTCATGATGACTCATACTTTCCGTACAAAGTCCAAATTGCAAGCCAGTTACACCCTCTGGATTCGCCTATTCGCCTGGAATTTTGCCACACATTGATTGAAATGACCGAATAAGACAACAGCTTGATAAATTGCTTGTTTATGTCTGATGAGGCCCATTTTGATCGAAATGGCGATGTAAATAAGCAAAAGCTGTATATGGAGCGAATCTAACGCAGAAATACTCCATAAGACGGTGTTGCACCCAGAACGAGTCATTGTGTGGTGTGCAGTTTCATCGAGGTGCATTGTGGTAAGTGGCAACAGGTACCGTTATTTAAAGATGTTGAAGGAGTTTTTTTTTACCCAGAACTGCCCGAAGAAGTATCCGTTTCAACAGCATTTGGTTTCAGCAAGATGGAGCAACTGCACACATACCTAGACCGGTTATGGCGGAGCTCCAACGAAAATTCCCAAAACAAATTAATATCCAGAAACTCCCATTTTCGCTGGCCCCCAAGGTCATCTGACCTGACTCCAAAAGACCTTTTTCTTTATGTTAAGCAATAGGTGTACAAAACCAAACCAAGGAATTTGACTGAATTGAAGCAGTCCATTAAAACAATAATTGCGGCGATCCCGAGTTCAACTCTTCAGGCCGCAATGAATAAGTTTCTGATCAGGTGTCGCATATGAGTGGATGAGCATGGAGGTCATTTACGGTCTATCATCTTCAAAAGCAATTAGTTACATAAAATAAAATTGAATTTCAAGAAAATATAAATGAAATACATGGTTTAAAAAAAAAGTTGTTTGAATTTTTTATTGTAGCACAATTGGTACGCGACCCTGTGTACGAAATTCGGTGATAATTGGGACTATTAACTTTCGAGTTACTGGGTAAGTTATTGTATTTCGTCCGAAAATGAAAATCGTGATATTTTTAAATTTGAAGGTTCACAATATATTTTTCACATATCGATATCGTTATTTAAAGTAAACTGAATTCGGTCCAGCCGTTTTTTTGTTATAACAAAAAGACTGTTTAACTTCCCAGCATTGTGTACGTTATCTTAATTGGTCCAAAAATAAAAATCGTAATTTACAACATATATTATAATTTGATTGTAACAATAATTTTTTCAAATATTTTTTAGGAGATGTATGAGTTTGTTTGTGTGTGTGTATGTGTATGCAGGCAAGTACGTTGGTGAACAATGTTTTCGTTCATAGTACCTATATCCCGTATAAAATATAATATCGACCTCGTTATTGTCCCAATCTCCGCGCATTGATTTAAATGAAGAAAATTGCACTAAATTCAGTCAATCTAAATATATAAAAATCAATCCATATTTGTGTTTGTTGCCGGTGTTTGGCCAAACGCGTTAACCGATTCCAATGAATTTTCTTTACATTAAAGGTGACGTCTGTACGACGTGCGATGTGCGATGTCTGTATCTGCATCGGTGTGTGAATTATGGACATTTGAGTGAGTTCACATGTATATGTGCGTATGCGTGTTCAATGTTTTATTCAAATAACTGTTATTGAATTTTTTTTAATTTTTTTTGTGAATCGGACATCGGAAGTCGCTTTTCCCACATTGATAACAATCGGGGTGAAAGTGAATGAAAACTGATTCTATCAAAGTTTTTTACCTTTGCTTTGTTGTTTGATTCGCACAAGTAAGCTGACATAGGCGCCTGCCAGACAACAAGCACCTACCCTAAGCGGGACGACGAAGTTGCGTGAGCGGCCTAACCCATGCGGAGAAAAACGTGCAGTCCCTTTCATCGGTCAAATCAGACAATCTTCGGTATTGGCCTGAGAGTGTTTCTGTGAAGTTTGGTCAAAATCGATCGCTTTTTTTTTAGGCACAGCAACATACGCCGGATACCCGCTACAGACAATGATGAGGAAGTCTACTCGAACATATTGGCCAATAGAATTATCGGGTACGGGCAAAGCCGGGCGGGTGCAGCTAGTAAATTATAAATGAAAAGAGGAATCCAAAATTTTTGACTTTATTTAGTTTTCGCGTACTCTCCTTTATTTGTATTTATATTGTTAATAGCTGATCCTCTACAAAAATGCATGCATATTTTTTTCCAAACCTATTCATCGTTTTACTCTTAATTTATTTAATGGATATCCTATTCACATACCACGCTAAAAAGTTGATCGTGTATACCTCCTGGGTCGCAGTCACCCACGTTTTTTTTAGGCACAGGCAGGACCTTTTCTTTTTCCCAACAATCCGGAAAAGTTGAAGAGCTAATGCAGAAATTAAACAAATGTGCTAATAAGCTTATCAAATGGGGAATTATTATTTTTATTAAACGCTAATCCGTCCTCACCAATCAAACGAATCACTAGGATTACATCCGATTCAAATACTACTTCAATTTCCCTAAAGGGTGATCCAGTAAAGAATAGTTTGTTTTTTTACGAAAACGAAGAATTACAACTAGGGTTGGTGGAAAAAGCATGAAATAACTCATCTGCATCTGGGATTTTAGTTAGTATTTAACTTTTTCCTATCCAGATATATGAAAATTAAAAAGATCATTAATTCATTTACATCCGATACAAAGTAGCAGGAATGACATGGAAGAAAGCTCGGTTGATGGTGAAGAATATTAAGCATATAAAAGCAAAATCGCAAAATGAAAAGGAGCCCTGCAGGAAATTGGATAAGAAATCAATGTCATTTGTACACAACAGGAGATCTGTGACTAATTAACAAGGAAGGGGCATTCAAAGCTTGGGCAAAGAGCTCCACTAATAATGGAGATGAAAAGGAAATTGGAATACAGACTTTTGCTCGCGAAGAGAAAGAAAGTGAAGTGAAAGTGCGCTCAAATTCAAGCAAAGTAAGAGAAGGCGAAATGTAGTATAATCCTTTAAGAGGAGATTCCTGAAGTTCCGCTGAACAAAAAGTTATAAGGCAGGAGGGGTCTATTTTCACCCCATTTCAAGTTATAGCCCATCACAGTGGGTGAGCTCTAATTTAGAGGTGTAACCACTTTAAAGGCTATAACTTCTAAACTATTATAGGAACAATAGTAATTTTGTACATTTTGGAAAGACAATTTATTATTTTAATGCACTTTATGAGCATATTATTATTTGTGGTGATCTGAATGCTTCCGAGTTCTCTATAGTTGACCCGTATGCCAACCGTTTTGCTCCAAATGTTCCTCCCAATCTTCTTAATGTCAAATGGTTTCAAATCGGTCAAATGTGTTATTTCTTGATCAGCTGTATTAAGTGGGTGTGTCTTATAGTGATCTATTATTCTGTAAGTGTAGATAGTATTGACGTGTCTCGTTCACTCTCGCCATCATTTTTTCAATTCAGAGACTTTGCTTTGGTCGACAACAATGCCTTGTGAATCTACTACCATGGTTCAGATCTGAGGTACGCAATGCAAAGAAAATCCGTAATAAAGCATACCAAAGATGGACGTCTACAGCAAGGAGTCTCAATTGGGTGCTATTTTGCAGTGCTCGTAATTATTCAACCTTTATAACCCGAAGGGCAAAGGAACGATATTCCTTTCATTATTATCTAAATTGAGCACTGATCTAACCTCAAAAAAAACTATGGAGCAACTTGCGTTCATCCTGCATTGGGAAGAAAAATGTTTTTGATAATATTCATGATTTCGTTTTGTAAAAACTATTTTGCCGCATCTTAAAAGCTATCTTACATTATGTCATCAATTTCTGTATCGCGTCACCAACTTTTCCTGATACTTGGAAGTTAGCAAAATTCATTCCTGTTCGGAAAAAAATCTATCCTTTTAGGCAACCGATTTTTGACCAAATAATAATTTACCATGCCTGTCAAAAGCCTTGGAGAAAATTCTTTCAAACCAACTCTCAAATTACCTTAATCAACATTGTTTGTTGTTATCCTCGATACATTCTGGTTTTCGAGAACTTCATAGCTTTTCTATAGCTATGATTAAAATTCTCGAAGTCATAAGAGTTGAATTTGATACGGATTACTTAACTGTACTTTGCTTGCTTGACTTCACCAAGGCTTTTGCTTTGCCAGAAACTCTGGTTGTAGTTTGGTTTCAGTGACAGATCGGTGTGACTGATTAATAATTATTTGAGAAATCGCGAGGATCCATTTTGGAACCAATATTATTTTGCCTCTTCATTAATGATAATGACCTACCCAAAGTATGCTCCAGCATATCTATTCATCTATATGCTTATGATGCTCAGATAAATTTATCTCGAACAATTGGACTTATTGAGGATCTCATTACCAAAGTTAACTCAAATTTGTTATAATATATATAACTGGTCCGTTTGTAATGAACTCAGTCTAAGTCCAGCCAAATCCCAATAATTTTAATTCCAAAGAGGTTTTTCAATGCCCATGAATTACCACCAGTTTTTTTAAATAACATACAACTCCAATTTGTGAATGTTGTATCCAATATTGATCTTAAGCTTAATCGCTCATTGTTAGCAACCGATCACATAAATCACAACATCCTGCGATGGATGTACACTGCAATTGTGAGACCAATGATCACAGACGTAGCGGTAGCATAGGCGAAACGAACCAGTCTAGCCACAACAAGAGAGACACTCAGCAAAGTGCAAAGACTGGCATGCATGTGCATTACCGGAGCAATGCGTAGTTGCCCAACTGCAGCCATGGAGGAAAATTTTTAATATTTTTATAATTAAAATAACTTTAATTAGTATTTCTTATTGGAGTTAACCCCTCTACACATCATGGTGATGAACGCGGCAGACAAAACAATCCTAAGGATGGCAAAGGAGGGAATTGGAAGAGGAAAATGCATCGGTTCGAAAGAACACAATGACCTACTCAAAAAACTCCCACTTCTTGCCATACATAGGGACGATAGCATCAGGAAATTCAACTTCGAGAAGAATTTCCAGATAAAGCTCAGCAATAAGGAGAACTGGAGCAATGAATCCACAACTTATGGACTGAGCAAGCACACAACAAAGTGGTACACGGACGGCTCGAGGACTGAGGAGGGAACTGGTGCAGGAGTATTTGGGCCAGGAACTAAGCACTACGAATCCATGGCAAATGTACCAGCGGCTTCCAGGCAGAAATATGTGCCATAGACAGGTGCGTTCAAATTAACCTCGAGAAAAACTAGAGGAATTGCAACATAGCAATAATGTCCAACAGCCAAGCAGCCATAAAGGCTCTTGACGCCTACGTCATCAAGTCAAAACTCGTGTGGAAATGCCTGCACGGACTGAATAGACTAGGCAAGAATAACAGAATTATTTCCATCTGCTGGGTACCTGGCCATGTCGGCATTAAAGGCAATGAGGCAGCGGACTCTCTGGCAAGAAAAGGGGCAGAGGAACCCTTCATAGGACCTGAAACGTTCTGCGGGATAGGAGAACACACTATACGCGAAGAGTTCAGGAGACTGGAAGAAGAAACAAGGGCCAACACCTTTCTAAACCTCCAAGGTCTGAGGCAAGTAAAGAAACTCTTAGGAAACTACATCCAAAACAGATCCAAAGCTTGTATCAGCTTTAACAAAAACAACCTAAGAATCCTAACAGGCCTCCTCACCGGGCACTGTAGACTCAAGGAGCACCTGAGGAAAATGGGTATATCAGAGGACGGGCTCTGCAGATTCTGCAGTGAAACCGCCGAAACTCCAGACCACATACTGGAATCCTGTGGGGCACTAGCCCACAAAAGGATAAGATATTTGGGCAGGCACCAAATAACAGACAAGGACATACAAACCATGGACCCATAGCTCATTCTCAGATTCATCAAAGAAATTGGACTGGACGCTGTGCTCTTAGGAGTGTGACCTGCCAAGGAAAATCAGAGCAATTCCTCGATACGCTTCACAAAAGCAGTATATAGAGAGGGCTCTGAAAGAGGGCACGAACCTCTCCGAGGTACTAGCAGGGGACACAATAGACCAATAGGTCGCAGTGTAACATACCCTAACCAATATTATTAATTATTATAACCCTCCCACTTTTCTGCCTTATCACTGGTTCGACTATGGGCTTCGCTAGTTTGAGCTAAATAAATAACAGTTTGCTGAAGGAGTGTGGGTGGTGGGGGGGTGGTGCAGTCCCCCTGGAGTGTTATTCCTATCCCGTCCCTGTACGTCCTGCAAAGTTTTCACTCATAAGACACCTGTTGGAAGTTAATTAGTTTCTATGCTTCTAATTGAGTAAATAACAGTTTACAGACGGATGCCTGCGCCATGCAGTCACAAACTCGTTCTTTTAATTAAAAGTATTAACAACACAGATCCAGGAAAACTTGTCCCGTAATTACGCCTATATCTATCATCCATTTTAATCAAAGTTGATACATTTACAACCTTCTCTTGTGTAACCGCTTGGATTTTACAAGCACACTCGCACATCCTTTTATTTCTTTTTACCTTGCATGGTGTTGAAGACCATTAATTTCATCCTATCAAATCGATATTTTAAATAGATACACCTCCTTCGCAAATTACCTACTGTCTGCAGAAGGACAACACTGAATCGTTTCATTTCAAATGTTGTTCATTATCATGGTTGGGTAGGTAGTTCAATATTTGCGAGCCTTGAGGGATCAATATATTCTCCCTCTCCATGGGGTATTTTTCATTTATCACCGTTTAAGTTGCATATGCGGTAAATACTGACAAAACTATTTGTTTATTAGCTCGTAGAAATATTGATGGCCGTAAAAGTATAGATACGCTAGTTACATCCCCATACTAGTTCGTTAGAGGCAGAATAATTAGATTTGCTGAAAAAGATAATAATTTGAATTAATCGGAAGCGCTGATCCAGTTCGTAAAAAAAAAACGAGGAGGTTTATGTTAAACGCTACAGGACAAGTCGATGCCCCATGATATATGTAAGTGTTTGTATCTGGTGAAGCTTAAGATTATATTCCAATTCAACACGGCTGGAAGGTTTAATGAAGAAAATATGCATGCCCAGCTAAAATGTAGAGAAGAGAGTCTAGGTGGCTGCTTGTGGAACACCAGACTGGGCCTAGAACGGATCCTAGAAGACGGACCTAAAAAGAACATAATATGAATACTTGGGTGCAACGAAATAACTTCACGGGCAATAACTTCACATTGGAAATAACTTCACCTCGAGTGGGAAATAACTTCAGTTTTTTTTGTGAAGTTATTGCCCAGTGAAGGTGAGCAATTACTCCACCGTAAATTTTGTGAAGTTATTTCCCATATATAATCTGAGAATTTGTCTATAATAACTGAAGAGCAAATATAAAATGGGGTTTTTTAGCGTAACGACTACAATTATTGGCACCCCTAATGAAATTTCAACTTTGATCAACTATAACATTTTTATTTCTGAAGTTATTGGAATCTGTTGTATACCAGAGTATAAAATATTAAATTTCGCATTGATTGAGTATTATAAATAAGGATTTAATAATTGAAAATATATTTAAAATGCCAATTTAAAAAAAGCTTACTAAAAACTACAATTATTGGCACCCTGATATAATTATTGGCACCCAAAAAACTACAATTATTGGCACTCTTTAAAACAGAAAAAACATCAAGGGTTATTATTTTATTTATGTTTTCAATACGTTTTATTTTAAATTATAAAATAATAGATAAATACAGTATCTATAAATGAATAAATAAATATATTTATTTTTAGGGAACTGTTGTTTACTTCACTGTTTAAAGGAACATAGCTATTTATTTAATTAAAAGTAAATAGCTATATAGTTTTGTAAACAAACAGCTACATAGCTAAATGCACATATTTTTTATAGGAAAATAAAAAAATATATTATTTAATTCATTACAAAATAAATTAATTAAAATAGTTTAATAAATAGATATTTATATCATATTTTCAAATAAAGGAACAAAAATTAGTTTTTAATTCATTCCAAAATTAATTAACTAAAATAATTAAATAAATACTTTTTATATTATTTTTAAAGGAAACGAACAAAATTCAGTTTCTAATTCAAGTTTTTTTTCGACAATTTGTTCAATAAATTAATAACTGTTGAAAGATACAACTATTGGCACTAATAAAAGTACAACTATTGGCAGTGCCAATAATTGTAGCTACCTAGGATTTTATTATTGGCACCCCCCTGCCAATAATTGAACCCTCATTTTTTCAGGAACCAATAATTATTGGCACCCCTTTTATTAACAAAATATATTTAAAAGTGACTTCTTTAATGTATTATTATAGTAAATAAAAAAAGTTTTCATTAAAAAATATAAAAGGAATTAGTGATAAGAAACTTACAATATTATAGGTCCTTAACCAAAACAAAGGAAATTTCGAAGGCTTTTTTTTGTCGCACGTGTTCTCACTTTCAATTATAAAACAGAACTAAAAAGGACTATCTCCAAACTAAAGAAGCAGAAATGTAAAGAAAATGTGCAAATTCAAAACAAAATAATAAATTGACTATTCGAACCAAGGGTTACTGAGAAAATCACTTTTGAATGATGGGGTGCCAATAGTTGGGTCAAAAATTTGGGGTGCCAATAATTTATACTGGTGCCGTGCAATAAGGCCTTACGCAATAAGGCCATATTTCGAAATATGGCCCTATTTCGCTTTGCAAAAGTAGCCGCATTTCACTTTCCATTGGTGCTGTTTTCAACAATTTGCCCTTGCACTAAATTAAACAGCGACCCCAAGCAGGGGGGTTGCAGGGGGGCAGCATGACTGTTTATGAGATTAGTTGCCAACCCTGCTTGAGGTCACTATTTGATTTGGAGTAGGTGCGAGGTTTTATATTGGCACTTGGCCTTATTGCACTTTGGGTAAATGAATTCGGATGGCCTTATTTCACTTTCAGAAAGCGAAAAAAGGCCATATATTGAAATATGGCTTTATTTCACAACTACAAAGTGAAATAATGACATTATTTTCAAATATGGCCTTATTTCGTCAAGAACCGCTCACAAACTGAGTCAAATTTACCAACGAAATTGTCAAGCACCCATTAGTACGGTTTTCGAATTATCATAAAATGTAAAGAGAAATTATTTCCCACAAAAAAGTAAAGATATTGCTCACCTATGGTGGGAAATAACTTCACTTGTTCTAAGTGAAGTTATTTCCCACTCGAGGTGAAGTTATTTCTCATGTGAAGTTATTGCCAGTGAAGATATTTCCCTGCACCGAATACTTGTGGAAATGAAGTCCTCAAATTTATTCACAGTCACTTCAGTTACAAAAAATGCAGTCAGAATGCAAGAGATGTCGTCTTCTGGCTGAACATGAATCCTGACGTTGCAAATTGTCAAGTTCACCAACGGAAAAACAACAAAATTGAGATTGGAGCAAAGGACATTTCAAGCCACCATCTTAAAACCGTTGCCGTTTATTTATTAATTAAATTGGGGATGACTTTAAAGTAGCAACAGCTAGTCAGGTTAAACTAAATTTCGAATACTGCCAGATGCTACGGCTGAAAATATAATTTAACTTTTTAAATCTTTTTTTCCCATTGGAAAACAATATGCATACCAAAACTTAAAAAAAAAATCAATGAATTTGAAATTCAGTCTTTGAACAATCACCCACAAGATAACAGCCTCGCCGAAAGGACAGCGAAAAGAATAAAAAAAATCACTTAGGTATACTGAACTTCATAACTATCCTAAGAGGTAAGCTAGAAAGCACTACAGAACGCCTTTACCGGCGAGATATCAACCATTTCATCGCTTTTTACAAAATCAAAAACACTCCAAATTCCACAATTACTAAGAGGAGAACGACAACAACAAATTTACTACGGAATCAAGGAGGCTAAGGTAGACACAGCACTGAGTCGAAGCCTAAACGTTTTGACCAGAGTCCGCGGGAAAAAGAAAGAAAGCCTGCAGGGTTTGTTATTGAACTGTATACTTAATATACCATGGTCCGCTATGAGCGTAGAAAACTTTTTTGTCGCATGTCGTATAATGTCAAACCAACTGAAGCTGAAATACACATTTCGCTGGCCAACATTCCAGACTTTTAGGAAGGGATACGTCAAAATCAACCGATAACTTTAATGCCGTTACCCAGGTACAGAGTGGGGCACGAATCGGGCTACAAAAACAAAACGCTATACCTTTTTTTCTGTGTGAGTTATTGGCTTATTTTCTTTTTTTATTTGGCGGGTTACTATTTAGATTTATTATAATGAATGCTTGGGATACCGAAAAGAGGATTTGGATAGTGCAGCGGTACCATGCTTTGTAGTCCTTCATTTCCGTCCAGAGGGAATTCAGGCGGGAGTTTGGCGGCACTTCCTTGAGTAGATTGACCATTATGACGCTGGTAAACATGTTTGCCGAATTTGGAAGCATCGCACGAAGACAGTAGGTACCTTCGCGATCCATATGTTCGGGTTCAAGGCAAATCCAAGCGCTTCGACTCAAAACTTATCGGCGCAAATTGGAGTTAGCAGACGGTCATTACAACGGATAATTCAGGATGACTTAAACTTGTTTCCGAACAAATCCAAATTGCAAGTAAATTAAGCCCTCTGGATTTGCCTATTCGCCTGGAATTTTGCCAAAAAATTATTGAAATTACATTGAGGACAACAGCTTGATAAATTGCTTTTTTATGTCTCATGAGGCCCATTTTGATCTAAACGGCAATGTAAATAAGCAAAACTGAAGTGAAGTGAATCTAATCCAGAAATACTCCATGAGATGTTATTACACCCAGAACGAGTCACTGTGTGGTGCGCAATTTCATTTAGGGGCCCTCGTGGGGCCATACTTCTTTGAAGAAAACGGTGTAACAGTAACTGTCAATGGGGACCGTTATTTAAAGATGTTGAAGGAAGAGAGAACAGCATTTGGTTCCAGCAAGATGGAGCAACTGCACACATAGCCAGACCGGTTATGGTGGCCGGCGCTCCAACTAAAATTCCAAACAAATTAATAATCCAGAAACTCCACTTTTCGCTGGCCCCCAAGGTCACCTGACCTGACTGCACCAGACTTTTTTTTATGGGGTTATGTCAAGCAAGAGGTGTGCAAAACGAAACCATGGAATTTGACTAAATTGAATCGGCCAATTAAAACAATAATTGAGGCGATCCCGACTTCAAACCTTCAGGCCACAATGAATAATTTTCTGATCAGGTGTCTCATATGAGTGGATGAGCATGGAGGTCTTTTACGGTCTATCATCTTCAAAAACAATTACTTATATAAAATAAAACTAAATTTTCTATTAATATTTTATTAAAAAAAGTTATTTGCATTGGTTTCTATAGCACAATTGGTTCGCCACCCTTTACAACCTGTCCGCATCGCTACCAGTTTTAAAGGTAAGAGGATATCAATTTTAACAATATAGCTTTGAAAGGAACGACAGTTTGAAAAAGATCAATTGATGATGTATTCTGTTTAGGGACGGGCTAAAAATATCACTGCAACTGCATCTCACGGCTGCCGTACAAAGAGAATCAAACAAAAATCAATAAGATGATCAATAAGAAGGATGGAAATAGTAGGTGGTGGTCTTATCTCAGACATGCTAAATCTTAGCCTCTCCTTCCGTGTTCCCAATCACTGTGACCCAGGCTGAAATTAAGGCGATTAAAGAAGTCTTGTCTTGGCTAAAGCAACCTTATGTCAGGTAAAGATATCCGCTTTTTCTTCGACAGTCAAGCTGCCAGCAAGCACTCGGAATCAGTCTCATTGAACTCTACCGATCATTTCCAAAATTCACTCCTGTTGGGTGGGGGTGCATACGCATAGTTCCAGGGAAGTGCATACAGAAATATGAGAATTAACCAAGAGGGATTTTTGCTCGGCTAAAAAAAATCGGTTAAAAACAATCGAGACTTGGTAAAAAATAATCAAGTAATTTTTGTTAACAACTCCCAAGTTAAAGGGTTTAATGCTTTCTGTTAAAAAGCACACTCTATAATTGATATAAACTAATTTGCCAGGTTTATATTAACCAAACAGCTCAAAATTTGATCTCTGTTAAATTTTAATGAGTATCTTGGTTGAACGGTTAGTACGTAGATGGGGGCCGTTTTAGAACAACCGCGTGTCGTTGGCCAGTCCCATCTACAGAGTTGAGGTGGATAATACATACGTGGTATCACAATGGACCTAAATTGGTCTAAGTGTGCCGGCTTCTGCCGACAGCCACATAAACCTTACCTAACCTTGGTTGAAGAAAACCTACTAAATGTGGGTTTTAACAGTAAAAGGAACAAATTGTTGATAAAATCTTATAACGACAACTAAGGTTGCTATAATGTACCCAATGCGTTGGTTGTTTTTTACCCATTTTTCATGACTTATGAACACTGTCGCAGACTGCTGTTTACTACCGAGTCATGCACACACGATTTACTCGGTTGCATGACTCGGTTTGCTATTGCTCGGATAATAGGAATTAAGTCATTCAGTGGAGAACCTTCGTATGAACGGGATGTGGTTGTTTTGTGCTTTGAACAAAAAGTGTTAAAGCAATACAAAAGTGAAATGTTAAAAAAGTTACGGAACTATTAACAAAAATAAAAGTATAACAGAATAAAAAGCGAAAGTGAAGCTTATTTTTTATTATGAAGCAATATGTAAGAATGATCCTTACGGTAGCATATTGTATATCGACATGTTCAATTTGTTTTTATTATCAATTTTATTACTTCTGTTTTTTTCGCGTTTTTCACGCATTTTTTCCATTTTTGTGACTTTAAATGAACAAAAACAATCTCAGAATATTCGGTTATTATTCAGAATTTTAACCCAGTCTTCTCGGTTATTATCAACCCTTACAGTACCGTATCGTCTTTGGACATGTTTTTTCTTCGTTTATTTTGTTTTATTAGCAATTGGATTAGTTGTGTTATTTTTTCACGTTTTTTATATGATTAAAAGTCAATTTTTGTGATTTTATATTAAAAAATACAATGTCAAAATTAGATCATTCGGATATTAGCTAGTCAGAATTTTAACTAAGTTGTCACGGTTAATAATTACCGAGTTGAAACAAACTCGGTTATTGTTCAGATTTAAACCGAGTCGGCTCGGTTATTAATCGCCATCTTCTCGGTTCAAAAATACCGAGTTTAAAGACCCCTCAGCTGAATCTTTCCTTTGAAATTTCTCCTAGTATTTGGGATGAGAGATGAGGGTTATACTACGCATTCATTAGGACAAATTCTTAAATTGATTTTTCTTATGTCGATTTCTATTGGCCCAGTCGTAAGGTCGGAGTATACTCCAACTTCTGTCAGAGCTATCTTAACTGCTGTCAAGTCTTGCTTCTCTGACAGCAGTTGGAGTATACTCTAACATTAAGACGTGTTGAAAGTATCATTTATAAAAGAAAATGCTATAACATTGATTTCATTGGGGCTTCTAGGTGCTCAGAGATCCAAGAGATGCTGCCAACTTGTGCGAAAGAAAAAAAGCGAACACTATTTCATTGATGTTTTCGTTTATTGCCTCGTGTAACTTGAAAAACGAATGAATTTTTCGCCCACGCGAAACAAAACAAGCGAAAGCTATTTCCTTGACGTTTATCATTTTTTTAGTGTTGCTTGGCAATTTTTGCAAACTATCAATAATGGCGAATGTGAAGAATTGATAGCGTTTCTCTCTATTTAATGAAGACTAAGATACAAAAAAGTCGCCAAGTGTCGGCGAGATGTGAACCAACGACCCATTGCTTAGTAGTCAGATGCACTTTTTTATAAAATAAGCTACAAAATACATAAACTACAACTTACTTAAGGTATGTGACTTATTCTAACTATAATTATGATTATTTGCACTTTTTGCTTTACGCAACAAGTAGTAGTTAAAGTCCCAATTACTTTTCGAGGACCTGGCAGTCGTCAACGTGCACCCGCGCCGCCGGAGTCGACAGAAGCTTTACAGTGTCAGTCACCTCCAGGAAGCACCACTACAAGTTGGCGAGGTTGGCCTCTCCAAAAAACGCCATATGTACGCTAAAGTTCACCTTTTCCCCCTCAACAAGCCACCAAAATTCGGTGAATTGCTTTTCCGTATCGAATTTATCCCTCTCCGCTATTGCAGTACTAAAACGGAGGAGGCCATAAGCATGATCAACGTCCCCGCCGTAGATAAGTCAGTTGTCTATCGCGCTGCGGAAGCGGTGGTATGGGATACCATCCCTCGTCTCGTGCAGGCCTTTTGCATCAATATGGAAAACTGCCTCCAGCGGAATAAACCCAGTCCGGGGCGTACTTTCTATGTAGGGGAAAGGTGGCATGAAAGAGCCAGTTTCAGGAATAAATTTCTAAGAAATAGTAGGCACTTACTTCGTTAAATTCAAAACCTTATTAGGATTTAGTTCATTTATTATTTAATAAGGAAGTAAAAAAAAGGAGTTAATAACACAAGTAAAATCCAAAAATTTTCCATTTTAAAAAAAAATAAAAAACAGCTTATTCAAAACCATGAGGCAATGAAAGAGCCAACCCTCGTTATGAAAGAGCCGAGTAAAATTTTTCGGTTAAATAGAACATTAGAAACATTTATTGCAATAATAATTCCGAATTGCCTTGGTTCCGCATGATTCATGAGCCCATCCATCACATACCTTGCATTTGTACCAATTCTGCTTGCTTTTGTTGTAGCTACAATTGCATACTACACAGTTGTTACCATTTTTTTCTGCATTTGCGTCAACTTGTCTTGGGTTATCCCTTAGTTCCGATAATAGCGCTTCACTATCTGAATCTGATGAAGAGTATATTTTGTTGTTGCTTCTATCTTTTTCAGCTGTTTCTGTGATCACATCAGCACAAGACCTTTTACGACTGTTGGGCTTTGTTTTCCTTCTGGGATCTGCCTTCGCGAAAGGACGTAAAAGTTCAGGTGTTATTGTGTTATGTTGGGAAGTGCTTGGTTGTGGTGACAGTATATTTTGCGGTGAAGTGCTTGGTTGTGGTAATGTTTCTCTTAACAGTTGCTGACTTGGAGTGCCATCTGGAGTAGGATCTAGTCTATCAGCGACATATGAGGAGAGAAATTCGTCATCGGAAAATATATTTGAGTTTAATGGATAAACTCCTGTTTTGGTAAAACCTTGAGTAATATTGTACGTCGACCCATGAACCCCCTTAACCAATCTATATTGGCTTCTTTGTTTACTTTCCATTTTTCTGGACAAACGGAATTAGCTTGTGCATATTAAAAAGCTAATTTTCGAGTCTGTTGTCGTGTTAGTCCATGACACATTTTAGATGCTGTTTTTAAGTAGTCTGCCAACAGCTTTTCTTGGCATGTAGTGAAAACACGCTTATTGCCTATATTAGGAGTATGAGAATAGGTTTGTTCACCAGACATCTTAAATTTTTTACTATTTTCGCCAAATATGCTCTTGAAATATTTAAGGAAAACGCTGTTTTGTTTATGCTCTGTCCTTTTTCCACAACTTCTTGCACAGCTTCTTCTACAAGTTTCCTTGCCGGCCTTTCACGTATTTTCTTATTCACACCTTTATTTGAATCCATTCTGAAAATGCAAATTAAACTATAGGGGAGGGTGGGTATGTATGGGACACAGGAGGAATGGGACACAAGCATTTTCCTCAACGTCGTATACTTTTTCTCGTTCCTGTTGATCACAAATTTGCTCTTTAGTTTTTATCCTCCGGTCAACGAAGCAGGTCTTGTGCGCAGTTGAAATTACGCAGTGGAGAGCAAAAAAGGTAATTTGTGCATAAAAAGTAAAATTAACGGGTAAAACTTGAGTGAAAAAAAATAATTAATGAGTGAACTTATTGTACAAAAAGTGAATTAAATAGATATTAACATATATTATAAAGGGAATTAATTCTAATTTTGTTTAGTCTGTGCCGTATTTTAAGTGATATTATGTTTTATCTCTTTGAAGTGCCCCACAGGATGATTGGGACACTTCTTTTTTGTTAATGAAGGTTTGTACTTTTATATTATCTTAATTTTTTAGTTCAATATGCCAAGGGTTTGGAAGCTGAAGACTGCCAGGGAAAGAACCACTGAAACTCAAATTCAAGCGGCCATAAAGGAAGTCACAAATGGTGCATCTATACGGTCAGTGGCTCTAGCCTTTAAGATTTCGAAATCCGCTTTAGCTCGGCACTTGAGTGCCGCTAAATCAAACGGCAATGCAGATTATACTCAGCAAACACCAAGGCACGCCAAATATTTTCGGATGAGCAAGAGGTACTTATGGCGAAATATTTCGTGACTTGCTCAAAAATGCATTACGGCCTCACAACTGCACAAGCACGGGTTCTAGCGTTCAAATATGCTAAGGCTTGCAAAATTAATGTACCAGAACAATGGAACCAGAATGAAGCTGCGGGAAGAGAGTGGTTATTTGGTTTTTTTCGCAGGCACCCAGACCTCTCTTTAAGAACACCTGAATCGACAAGCTTATCGCGATGCACAAGCTTTAACAAAACGAATGTCGATAAATTTTTTAGCAACCTGTTGGACGTCTATTCCAGACATCCATTTGGTCCAGACAGGGTTTGGAATTGTGACGAAACAGGACTGACAACTGTGCATAATCCTCCGAAAGTAATTTCATCGAAGGGAGTGAAGCAAATCGGGCAGGCTACTTCTGGAGAACGTGATCAGCTTGTCACCATGTGTGGTTTCGTCAGTGCTTCTGGAAATACGGTTCCACCTCTATTTATTTTCCCCAGAAATTTTTTTAAAGATGCTATGATGAGCAATGCACCAGCAGGCAGCTTAGGACTTGCACAACCCACAGGATGGATGAACAGTGAATGCTTTTTGAAGGTTATTAATATAAATTTGTTTTTATATTGAGGTAAATTTTTTTTTTATTTTAACAGGTTTTCCAACACTTTGTTATGCATGTTAGATGTTCACGCGAAGATCCGGTGATCCTCATTTTTGACAACCATGAAAGCCATATTCAAGTTGAATTGATTAACGAAGCAAAAAAGAAGGGAGTGTTTGTAATAACCTTCCCACCGCACTCGAGCCATAGGCTTCAACCTTTAGATGTCTCAGTTTATGGGCCATTCAAGTGTCGGTACAATCAGGCTTGTTCTGATTGGATGGTTACAAACCCAGGAAAGCCGTTGACAATATATGATGTCGCTGGCCTCGCAACCAGGCATTTCCAACATCATCAGCGGCTTTCTCAAAAGTGGAATATGCAACTTTACAGAAGAAGATTATTTAATGTCCAGTGTGACAGATCGGCCCGACCCAAACGTAGACGGTAACACCCAACTGCCATGTTTGACTGATGCTGCAGTGTTATGTGAAATGCCCTCAACATCCACATCTTTCCCGAGCGCTAACATCTTGGACGTTAACGCACAACCACCGAGTTCTTCTGTTGTACTATGTGCGATTTCCTCAAACTCCACATCATCCCTGAGGCCTGAGGACATCTATCCATATCCTAAAGCAAAACCGCGTTCTGTATTAAGAAAGGGAAGGAAACCGGGAAAGACTCGAATTTTAACAGATACGCCCGAAAAAGTTGAGCTAGAAAATTAAAAAAAAAAATAAGACATTGGCAGTAAAACGGGTAAAAAAAAATCTTGGAACTAGCTCTTCCACATCAAAGTCTAAACAAAGAGCACTTAGAAAAGTTCGTACGCAAAGTACATCAGATGAATCCGAAGAACCTCCTTTAAAGGATTCATCTGATGACGAGAACTTCGCTCCATTCGCGGACGAGCAAGATGAATTTGATTCATCAATACTTGCAGTTGGAGACTTCGTCGTGGTAAAATTTGTTATCTCGAGGATGGTAACACACTTCGTCGGAAAAATTGTCCAAGGCGAAGAAGGAGGGCTTTTCCAAGTCAAATTTTTGCGGAAGAAGGGATCTGAGTCCATTTATTTCGTGTATCCCGAAATTGAGGATCAAAGTGCAGTATTAAGGGAAGACGTAGTTCTGAAGCTACCGCAACCTCAGCGACTTGCACCAAATAAGAGGAATCCAAGGGATATTTATTCCTTTCGAGTGGATTTAAAATCCAAATTTGTTTCATTGTCCTGAAATACCTGCTTTTCTGAATTGTTCCTTTTATTCTTTTTAAGCCTTTTTGCTGTGTTTCTTTTTTATATTTTTTGTACAAGTGAAGTCATTTTTTTAAAGTCCTTTTTGTTATAACTGAATAATATATTTTTTTGTTTTGTTAAATAAAGATAAAATAAATGTTATTTTATCGTTTTTTTGTTTTGGAAACAAAGATTTTAAGATAAAAAAAAATATTTCATAAGCTGAATACAAGTGTCCCATTTTACCACATTGCTGTCCCATTCCACCAGTTTGTTGGTGCATGGAATGAATTTTAACTTTCATTCTGGTATACTTTTGGTTACTTTTGTGTTTTGGATAGCTTGCCACAATGTTTTCTTATCTTAAGAAAACTGTTTTGTGCATATATGATTTATAAGTTGCCAGCAGTTGAAATTTTACTGAAAAGTGTCCCATACATACCCACTCTCCCCTAATTCTAAAAACTAGCTTATAAGACCAAGCCCACAAAAAGATGTTTTCAAAGAGCCAGTTCAAAAAGTGATTAAAGAGCCGGCTTTTACATCACACCTCAGGCTGGCTCTTTCAAAACACATCCTGTTTCAATAAAAACTTCAAATTATTTTATTCCACGAAGAGGTTTAAAGCAAATTGTTTTCGTGGACACGAGGTTAAAAATATGGGAAAGCAATAGAAACTTACGCCTTGCATACACAGTTTACACAGAAAAATACAAACAAATTTTGAACTTCCACAAAAAAAAATTTTCTTGCACAAAAACAAATAAAGATGCTCTGCTTCTTCGTGCATTTGACAATAAATGACAAACTTCGGTAAATGACAGCTACTAAGCGTTGCTATGAAACAAAAATTATTTTAAAAAATTGACTGCTTTGATTTTGGAAATACAAGAGGTGGCTCTTTCAAAACCTGGCTCTTTCATGCCACTTCTCCCCTACATGGGGTAGTGAGCCCCAAAGATCCGACTATTATATTGCCTTTGATTCAACTTACCTACTACACTACAATGGAGCGATGATCGGCCTTATTACTTATGACCTTAACTCTGGAGTCAAGTTTACTACTATGAAAAAGTGTCAAAGCATAAGCCTCCTTGGCCCAGCAAAACAAGCATCTATATGTCTATTGAAATATAGATACTGGTCGAACCAGATACCCAGATATCTAACTACGCTTTTCACTGCCAATGTCAGTTTTTTTTTGGTATCCCTAGAGGCCCCAGTAAATGTTGCTCTGAACAAGATTGTGTCCGTCTTCTGAAAGTTGAACTTAAAGTAGTCGCAATATCCCTTAATTTAATCGAATTTACGCTGCAACAGATGCAGATGACCTCGATTTTGGAACATGGTCTGTATGCCACCAATGGTGCGATGCTAGTGTATTCGCAAAGTGATTGTCAGGTCGTGTGCTCGAATACCGACCAGAGCTATGCTTTGTAAAATTGAATACACACAACAATTCAAAATATCCCTTTTGCAATTGTGGAGAAAAAAACCCTATCGCACCAAAAACTTAATTCCTATCCTCCTATTCTTTCAGTAGTAAGCAGCACCCAAAAACAGGCAGTGAATCACTCGCTGGGTGCTGCTTGCAGCAACGAAAATGCCTGCGCTGTGGTAACATTATAAGGGTACTGTATAAATTACAGAAAAATATAAAAAAAATCCTTTAGCGCACGCTAATTATAAAAAAATACTCGGATATGCTATAGCATGCCTCAGTAAACCTAACAGATCACTCGTGCAAGTGTTAAGCCGGATCAGAGAATTCACCACACTCTGCTGTAAACCGTTTTTAGTATCAAAGACTCTAATCAAAGCCACGTAGTCCAACACACTAACCACTGAGCCACATCGCCCGATGTTAGTTTAGTGGCAAGTTTTAATAGATATCAGTCGAGCGTCGAAAACCTAATTGTTAATTCAAGGAATACTTTATTATTTTTGAATATAATTTTCCGTCAGCCAAAATTTGCACTGTCTGTTTTGAGCTCTCCAAAAAATGCAAGATAGCTGTATAAGCTCGGAAAGTAAGACATAATCTGCTTACACAAATTGATTAAAATCGTTTCCGCCGTTTGCGAGAAACCTTTTTTAACAAGATTAGCTCATTCATAGTAATAAGATTCTTCTAGTCACAAAAACGTGCTTTCTTCATCTGAAAAAGGCCGCTACGTACATGCTTTCAATACAATCCAGACGAACAACGCAATAAAATAATATATTGGTTTATGCAAACAAGTGAACCAGGGCCTAAACTAATTTAAAACGTACTGAAAAAGCTTTATGGTAGAAGTGCCACCTAAATTAAAGTTACAGAAACATATCCTCTGTAATGAAATATGTATGAAGCAAATAAAAAACACTCACCTTGTGGGCACAGCTTTTACTCGATCATCCACCAACTCCCATGATGTAATTTTTACTGGCCATGCTACCTGCCCAAAACTCTCCTTCACCAATGACTCCCAAGCTGAAGACGGTGTAACCGAAACATTATCGGCTGGCAATCGATGCGAACGTTGTAGTCGCCCTTTCTTCCTCTGCAGTGGATTGATTGAAGATGTTGTCGCTGAGTAGGTCTCGACGTTATTGCCACCATTGAACGTTGCTGTTGCCGATGCCGGTGACACTGACTTTGCACAATCTTCGCATGACTCTACCGCCTCCGTAGACTCATTTTTCGGGAAAAGATTGCTTGCGGTTGATTGGTCCATCGTGCAGAATTGTTATTACAAAGCGTGCGTTCTGAATATGAAACAATATTAGACACGTGAGATTACATTGAAATACTGAGTCAACACCCCAGAGGGTTACTTTCGATTTTATTGGTGTAATAACCCTTGGAATTTGTATTCCTTCTTTGCATTTTTTCCCTACAAATATAAATATCAACCCTACAATTTTAACAGAATATTTAAATTGCTAACTTAAGTTATTCTCTTATGCGGGCTATATTTTTGGGATAGTCCCAGAAATACCTTTGTCAGGTATTTCTAAATTCGGGGCCATGACTTTTATGAGTAAATAAGTTGATATCATTTGAACATTATTTGGAAATATTTCTCTTTTTTATTAAGAAGGGGAATTTATTGATTCTTATTGGGATAAAGTTGTGCCTTCCTAGCGTATGGGATAGGATTGGCTTGGCACGTACAATAATGCTAATGAAGATGAAGTACAAGGTTCTAGGTGTATGTAATGAAATTCTTTCTTACCTAACATAAGGTAGGTATCCAATTTTGCCAGAACAATTAACTGTATGATTAATTAAGTCAGCAGTTCCATTGCCGAAAATTATCTCTAGATAAAGGGTTTACTTACTTATCGTGCGATGGCGGCGAGTGTATTAGGTTGTATTATTTTATTTAGGTTAGGTTAGGTTAAGGTGTCTGTCATGTAATAGTCAGCACACTTAGACCACTGCGAGGCCCGTTGTGATGCGACGCGATTTTTTTGAAGTGTGAGAAGATATTAGCCGCGTTTCTTTGAGAAATGTATCCACGGTTGCTCATAAGAACAATTACAAGAATAATGGTTAGCAGCCATACATTTTTGTTTGTGGATAAATTTCTAAAAGAAACGCACCTATGAAAGATTTATTACAGTGATAACATGAATAAATTATATGAATTTTGTACGTCGATATATGGCAGGATGATCTATTATTATTTTGTTCGTCTAATTACTAGGGTGCTTTAGACAAATTCGGATAATCGAAAAAGTAAGTAAAGATAAATAATAAAATGTCAGAGCTCTTCTGACATTTGTCACAACTGTCACATTTAAAAAAAAAAAATCTGCATATATTACGTCTAATACGTAGTTAATATAGTTTAATGTAGTTAGTGAAGTAATTGAAACAAATTGCAGCAGACGAATTTGAGACTGTCAATAATGATCTGTCAGTTGTAAATTTGAGGTTTGATGTTTGAATTTTTGTCTTGTGTTTAGCTAAATTCGTGTAAGCAAAAAGTAATAACAAATTATTAAATAACTAAAATAATGACTGATCAAAAGCTGTATTTAAAATGGACAACTAAATGATTGTACTATCCTTCTTTAAAATTCAATTGCGAGGCTTCAGTCAGAATGGGTTGAGGAGTCCGCACCCGATATTCTTAGGTCAATGTAGACCTATTGTGATTTCCTAGAAAGTAAATAAAAATCGACCCCGATATTTTAATCCAACATGACATTGCAATGATAATAAAGACGGAAAAAAGTCACAGGCAGTCTAAGCTGATGGTCTGATTTTCTTTAAATTATGTTCCTAGAGCTAGTAAAGTCAGGATTCAAGTCGCAATTGGATTTTAAATCTGATCTGGACTTTAGGTATTTGTTGACATTCTTGAACCTTGCTTATTGAAATTATATTTTTACTATCATACGTAGTAGCAGACGTAACAAGTTGTAGTAGGCGTGTAGCTTATCCAATAACTACCCGTAATTAATGATGTTGTAAAGTTGCCTGCAAATAGGTGGAATCCTAAATCCGTCGCTTGGCTGTTCCGCCTATAGCTCGGACTCTATAGCACTTGTGCTCACAGAGTGGGATTTGTTTGCAGAGAATGTTTGCGACGAACTGAAATAACCGTGTTGACTCTCGTGTGGAAAGTGTTTCTTTATTTAAAAATGCATGTTATTTATACTAAAATTCGTCTTAATTCTATACCTATTTCGATTCTTGAACCCTACTGCTTCATCGATAATTATTGCATATGATGCACAATTGCACTTGCAGCAGGTACCCAAACACTTGAGTATTTTTTTTTTGTCTAATCAGCATATTGCTGTGACATGCACGTCGGCTACGGCCGGCGTACCCAGTGTATGTAATTCGAGTATGCTCTGCATATCTTTTGTGTGGATTATTATTGTACATTGGTTCAATGATTTATGGCTTGTGCCGAAGTAGTATTCTTGAATTACTACGGTCAATGATTTATGGCTTGTGAAGGGTTCAAGTATCCAAATAATATTCTTACATTATTACTTGGGTGGTCGCTGGTGCGATCCCCTCACACCACCCTTCTAGGGGAAAAAGGAGAAATCTTATACCGTCAAGATTTCTTCTTTCACGCGCCACTTTTACAATGATTGGATTTCTTAAATTAATTATAACAAAATCTTACAGTTTCTAGTCCTCGCTTTATTATACAATGATGGGATTTCTTATCTTATTAATATTTTCGTATTTCTATTAACAAATTATATCTACTAATTATACAGGAATAAGTGTTCTGTTACGCTTAATTAATTATTTCATAATTTATAGTATGCTTAATTAATTATTTTATAATTTATAGTATGCTTAATTAATTATTTTATATGTATATCGCCATTTATAATTATAATATGCTTAACCAATTATTTGATTTAATATCCACTATTCAACTTTTATACTTACACGGGTATTTACAATTATAATATGCTTAACCAATTATTTGATATTTATAATTACATAGGGCATAAACTTATATTTATTTATATGAATTATAATCACTTAATTTTCTTTACATTTCATCCTTACACTATATTGAATTTATGTTAAGTTTTTATATCCTATCTAATCCTAAACTCGAGTACTATTTTAAATTTTAAGTCGGCCTGTTTCTCCCTACAATTTATAAAAAAAAATGTTTTATTATAATTTTTTTTTTTATTATATTAATGCTATATACATGTAAAACGGCTTAAGTCTATTCTTATGAACAATACATTTTTTGTTTTCCTGTTTTATTTCGCAGTTTACACCTTTCTGCGATATTACTTCATATGGCCCTACGTAAATTGGATCTAATTTCTTCCTGTTCTCATTTCGTAACAATACTAAGCTTCCTGATTCAAAATTAGCATTCTTAGTTCGACCACTTGCATCATATTGCTCCTTTCTTGCCTTTTTCTTCTCTATTAAAGTTTCCCTAGCGTCTCTATGTGCCACTTGTAATTTATGTTTCAGCTCGATGACGTAATCCTCATAGTTATACACGGGTTCTATCTGCTTCGTCAAATTTGTAGGCAGACTACACTGTCTTCCAAACATCAGTTCGAAAGGTGTGTACCCGGTTTCTGAGTGGACGGAAGTATTGTAGCAGAAAACGTAATAGGGAAGCCATGTGCTCCAATCCGAATGCTTCTCTGTTACATAACTTCTGAGGTATGGTCCCAAAACCTTATGAGAATTTTCCAGAGCTCCGATGCTTTCGTGGTGGTATGCGGTGGACTGGATTTGCTCCACTTTCAATAGTGTACAGATATTCCTGAACAGCTGATTTAGAAACTATGTTCTCTGATCTGATGCTATTGTTTTTGGAACACCATATCTTAGAATAAGACATTCTATTAGTCCCTTCGCTACAGTGCTTGCTTCTTTGTTCGGAAGTGGTATTGCTTCGATAAACTTGGTTAGCTCATCTTGTATAGTCAGGATGTACTTTGATCCATCTTCGGCTTCATCTAAGGGACCTACTAAGTATAAGAAAAGTTTGTCGAAACTCGATTCTGCTGTTGTTGTTATTGTCATTGGTTGTTTTCGAGGTTGTATGTTTTTATTCTTTTCACATATAGGGCAATGCTTAACGTATGTCGTCACATCGTTTTGCATGCCTGTCCAAAAATATTTCTTCTTTATATTTCTTATCATGCGGTTTATACATGCATGTCCACTGGTTGGTAACATGTGGTAGTCGTTGAGTATTAGTTTCTTTTTATATGGGTCGGTTATCTTCGTTGTACAAGGTGGCGCAAAAATAACCTTCCGATGTTTTTTGGTCACCGACCGATTATTGCTCAAATAAATAGTCACCAATATTCCGCGTTCTGGAGCAGTGTACCGTAACATTGTTTATTAACGTGTATTTCGCATGTGTTTACTACACAATTGTCAAAACAGAACTGACATTAGGGGCCAATCGCAAAATGTATAGCATTTTCTGATAGGAGGACTACTTTTGCGCCACCTTGTATTATTTATTAAGTGCACTTTTATATTACTTGATTTAAACATATCTCCTAATATTTTCTTTATATCATTCATTGTATATGTATGACGGCCGTCTGGAATTTTATTTAATTCCTCTTAAGTAATAAAAATTCTTTTAATTAATAGGGGTCCGCAGATTGTTCGCACGTCCCTAAACAACATTCTGTCGAATGATGTCGATCGGGCTATAGTGCAATCCTTGTCCCTTTTTAGGAGTATACAATTTTCTTTTGGTATGTAGGCCAATATTTTACTTGGACCTATTATTATTTCCAAACCCTTATTTGGTATGTCATCGAAACTATCTACTATCTTTAGCTCAACTAATTTTAAACCTGTCTTTGGAGGTTTCAGCAGTTCGGTAATTATGTTTCTCGTGTCCTTGTCACTTAAACTGTCCTTGGTGACAAGCGTATTATCTGCAGGTTTTGTTTTTGACCTGGGCCTATATCACAACACACAAGTCTTGTTAAACAAGTGAAATTCAACTCAATTCAATATTGAAATCAACTTGTTTAACAAAACTTGTTGTTTTGTGTTACAGGCCCATGGTGGTCACGCACAATAAAGCTTCTTTAGATCTTCACCATCTGCTGTATTCGACTGAGAGCGTCCGCGGTACAGTTATCTTTCCCCGGTGAATACTCTACATAGAAATTATACTTTTCCAGCAATAATCTGAATTTTGTCAATCCACTCGATGGTTCTTTGAGTGAAAATAAGTATACGAGGGGTCTATGGTCGCTAAGTATTTTAAAACGTCTTCCAAAAAGATACGGCCGATAGTGTTTGATAGCCCAGACTATAGCTAGTAGTTCCTTCTCTATTATACTGTAGTTTCTTTCGGCGTTGTTTAAGGTTTTACTGGCATAAGCTATGGGTTTATCATCGTAGTTTGATAAGACGGCTCCTACGGCGAACCCTGAGGCGTCCGTTCTTAGGACAAATTCTTCCTCAAAGTTGGGAAATTGCAGAACTTGTGGACTTGTAAGAATTTCTTTAATCAAGTTAAATGATTCTATGCAATCTTGGTTGAATTTGAATTCTGTATCTTTTTTCAGTAGTTTATTTAGTGGAATGGCTATTGTGGCGAAATTAGGAATAAATTTACGATAATAATTGGCGAATGCAACGAATCTTCTCACTTCGTCTGTATTGGTGGGGACGGGGAAATTTCGGATGGGAGGTACTCTTTAGATCGTTTTCTATTAAGGCCATCTTTTTCTTATGTTTTTTTTAAGGATAGTGTAAAGTTCGTCTATAAGTGTATTTAATTCGTCCATAGAGAGGTCATAAGATTAGACTGAAACCGTTCTACTTAAGATATTGTTCCTAATTACTTGTTTCTTTACTGCTTTGTTGAATTTATTTTTCAGCAGTTTAGCGGCATATTGCAGTGCAACTTTTATTCCTATTACTGTTAAAATTAAAATAAAATCAAAACTATACTCAGTACTAATTTTTGAGTTGTTTTGTTGAGGACCGTTATTATTGATAACGACCTCATCCATTTTAGATTGTGTTTTACCCATCTTTAACTAACTCTAGAGTATATCTTTGCCTATTGTTTTTGCTAGGTATTGGAAAACCATTCTAGTCTCATTACGTTTTTTTTTCTAGGTATAATAATTATTTTATTTATTCTCTTACCATTATATTTTTTTTTTAAATAGGTACTAATCTTTGTAAATATTAATTAAAATAAGCTATAACAGGGCTGGTCGCTTCTCCTCGATGATCATCACTGGTATCAGGCGTTGAACTTGGCTCACTCCATAATCTGAGCCAAACTGGAATCATACATTTCCAGCCTCGAATGTATGTCATTTTGAAATGTATGGGTAGTACGCTGGGAATTGGGTGTGGATGGTGGGTTTTTTTTTTCTCTAATGAAGCACCTTAAAGTACATTCTGAACTGGTAGATAACCAATATTGGGATGTTCTTTACAGTATGTTCTCTTAAAAGTTTATGCTTTGGTGAAATTTCGTACATCTTCTGGTGATAGTCGGCATACAATACTCATGCCTTAGATGACTTAGCTTATGATTTTTCTGTTTTTTTTTTTTAACATTCCGACCGCAGTAACGGAAACCAAAATAATTTTTCTACTTGTAATTATTGGCTTAATGTTTACTCGGTTCTGCATCAATCTGTGCAACACTGAAAATCAAACCAAGCTTTGATGTTCGTGCGGGAGTCAACCAAGAATATGCTATGCTTATGGTGACATCTTGATTGCTATCTTCAGAATTTTTAGATATCCCAGTCGGAGGGAATTATTGCACTCCTCCTGGCAGGATCGCCTTGTAAAGTTGCCGGCAAATAGGTGGAATCCTAAATCCCTCGCTTGGCTGTTCCGCCTATAGCTCGGACTCTATAGCACTTGTGCTCACAGAGTGGGATTTGGTTGCAGAGAATGTTTGCGACGAACTGAAACAACCGTGTTGACTATCGTGTGGAAAGTGTTTCTTTATTAAAAAATGCATGTTATTTATACTAAAATTCGTTTTAATTCTATACCTATTTCGATTCTTGAACCCTACTGCTTCATCGATAATTATTGCATATGATGCACAATTCCACTTGCAGCAGATACCCAAACACTTGAGTATTTTTTTTTGTCTAATCAGCATATTGCTGTGACATGCACGTCGGCTACGGCCGGCGTACCCAGTGTATGTAATTCGAGTATGCTCTGCATATCTTTTGTGTGGATTATTATTGTACATTATGGTTCAATGATTTATGGCTTGTGAAGAAGTAGTATTCTTGAATTACTACGGTCAATGATTTATGGCTTGTGCCGGGTTCAAGTATCCAAATACTATTCTTACATTATTACTTGGATGGTCGCTGGTGCGATCGAAAATCTACTGTAGTTAATTCAGCCAACAATGAGAAAAATGAGGCTGATATAGCCGCCTGCCAGACAACTAGCACCTACCCTTAGCGGAGCAACGAGGTTGCGTAACCGGGTTAAGCCATGCGGAAAAAAGGGTACAGGCCATTTCACGATCGAACCCATTCACCTTAAACCAGGCATCTTTTTTATAATGTACTCGCACTAAACGTATTTTTTAAGAGCCTTATCATGTAAAGCAATACAGCGCGGGCGTTAAGGAAATAACTATTAGAAGAAAAGGAGGGATGCCGATGCACGTTGATTTTGAATGTTTGTAGGTCATAATGTGAGGGACAAATAGAGCGTGGAAGAGTGTTCCACATTCTTGTTGTCCGACTGACGAAAGTTTCTTTGAACTCCACTGTACGTCCGACTACAGGCTTGAGGGTGAACACTGAACACTCCTTGCTTGGGTATTGCGGATGAAATGTTCTACGGCTGGAATGCAACTGGCTATTTCGATTGGGCATTTATGGTGGAAATAACGATGAAATAACAAGAGACAGGAAACATTGCGACGATGACTAAGAGAGTCAATCGATCTCGCGATGTCTCGGTCCCCAATGATTTTTATCGCGTGTTAATGTCTTTAGTATTTTGCTGATTCTGTGAATCGGTCTCTTTTTGGTTAGGAGCAGCAACTAACGCCTGGTACCAGCTGTTGACAAAAATTATGTAGCCTACTCGAATATATTGGCCAATTCAATTTTTGGGTATGGACAAAGCCGGGCGGCCGCACCTAGTTAATTGTAATTATTGTGAATCTAAACACAAAGACTACGCATGCAATGATCATTTTTTTATTAAGACTTTTTTTTACTTCTGGCAGAATAACAATGTTTATGTTTTTTAATTTTTATTTATTTATTTATTCATCTACCAGGTAGAACACCTTAACAGATTTCGCATACAAAGAATAAAGGTTAAAACTAAAAAATTGGCATTAATTAAGAAATTTTGAAGTTAGAGCAGTAAGAGCGTTGCATTTAAAAAAATCTTGATATGAGGTTAAATCGAGGTTATTACTGACCGAATTAAACAAAATGATAAATCGAGTTATCGGTTCAGACAAATCACAGTTTGTTCTATGTGCCGGAGCCCGGAGGTAAAATCAAATGTCTGTCCCTTAGTACTCTGCTTGGTGCATAGAATGGTAGACTTAGAAGAAGTTCACTACAATTAATTCTGATAGAGATAATATCTTTCAGGAACACCAAAGACTGCATCTTTCCCCTAACTACGAGAGTATTAAGACCTATTAATAAGCACCGACTTTTGGTGGGAGCCCAAAGTCCCTATTAAACCTCTTCAGAGCAAGGCGAGTGAAGCGTTCTGGAACCTTTTTTACAAACTTTACATTTAGACAAACTAAGCTCCAAATTGTTTTCGGAACACCATTGTAAAAATAGGTTTATCTCAAGCTGGAATGCTAAACAATCCGAGAAGTTGGAGACTTTGCAAAACATTTTGAAATCATCTGCAAACAACTGACACTCGCACCTTGTGAAAAGCCGAGGAATTTCATTTACAGAGAGTACAAATAGCAACGGCCCTAAATGACACGAGAAGTTGCAGTGACCACGTTCAAGAAAAAACCATCAACTTCGACGATACATTTCCTATTGAAAAGATAAGAAGAAAGCCACTTCAAGATGTTAGAATGAAACCCAAGCTTGGCTAACTTTCCTATCAATATTGAGTGATTGATTCTGTAGAAGGCTTTAACGAAATCGGTATACAACACATCAACATGCACATCGCCTTTGATCGAATTAAGACAGAATTTAGAAAATAGGGCTAAGTTTGTCGAGGTAGAGCGACCGGAAACAAAACTATGTTGCATAGGAGATAAATGTTCCTTTACATTGCAATATAATTTTTCAGTAACGATTTTTTCGAAGAGCTTTGGGTTATCTGAAAGCTTGTTTATAGGCCTATAGTTTTCACCTAAATGAGCAATCTTCAGAAAGACACCGGTAGAAAGTGAAAGGTTGAAAATCAATTTTAACCTCAGAAATAGTGAAGATGAACAGTTCTTCAAGAGAAGGGGATAAAGCATGTCAGGACCAGCACCTTTGTTAGTATCAACACCATTAAGGTAGAAGTAGAAGATCGTCATCAGAGAGCTCTAAGTTGCCAATATCAATGATGGTACTAATATGGCTAAAACAATAATTCCCTGCATTATTTCCAGGTCAAAAGTTAGAAGGAAAGTATCTAGCAAAAAGTTCGCTCGTAGATTCGTATCCTCACCCTGAAAAATCATTTCTTTTGGAAAACCAGACGATTTTCTTTTCAAATTATAATGGATCCAAAAACACCTACTATGCGCTCTGATTCGACATTCAACAGGCGAAATATAGCTTCGATAAAGAAATCTAGTCAAAAAAACAAATTCCCTTCTTAGGCGAAGGAAATTGTCCCTATCAGCCAAAGAGCCAGATGTTTTCATCTTTTTAACAAATTTGGTTTTTAAATAAGTAATATTAGCTGACGGTTAATAAGGTACCTACTGCAGTTAGGCTTTTAAAACATTTAATTTCAAATATGAATCACTAAAAAAATATATATTTTTGAGCAAACTAATAAATAAATATTAAACAATATATATTTAAGGTAAATAAACAACAATTAATATTAAAATATTAAATTCATTATAAATAACTTATTGTAAATAGTTAAATATTTTTCCTAACTAAAATTTATAACGGTATAGTAATACATACACACATTGGCAGTCTAAAAAGTATAAACATTGGAATTGCCAATAGTTGTAACTACATTGGATTTAATTATTGGCACCACCTGCCAATAATTATTGACGATGGTACAATTATAATAATTAATAATAGGGTGCCAGTCCCTGTAATAAAACAAAATAAATAATAATTTTTCAACCAAATAAATTTAAAAACGTCTCATGTCAAGCATTTTTATAAGAAATTAATTAAATGTTCCTTTCTAAAAAAAAAGATAAAAACAATGGAAAGACGCAAACCAAATAATATGCCCTTAACCAAAACAGTTGAAATTTTCGCATTTTTCCATTTTTGGCTACACTTTCACTCCTTTCAAAAGTATTTTTGGCCTACAATGGCAGCACCTAGCTTTGTCATAGGCAGGAATATAGGTATATTGGCAGCACTTAGCTTTGCCATCGAGCTTCCAACATTCTGACGGCTCCTCGCGCGGTCTGTCAATCTCCTGCCAACCACATGTGCTAAGTGTTGCCAATATACAACAGATACGTTCATGATCTTTTTTATACCCTATTAAAAGGGTTCATTAATTTTGACTAATAGTTCGTAACATACCTTAATATTGCCATAGACCCCTACAAGTTACTTTATTGTGATTAGCGTCGATAGTAAGGTCATTCCAGCCATGCAAGCAGGAATGCAATTTGAACCATATGCTCATAAATACTCATATGGCCCAAAATAATCAAATGTAAGAATTTTTAAGATCCGCCCACAAACATTTTTAATAAATTGTCTTTATGCATGCTCCTGTGTTAATATTTTTTAAAATCCGCTCACTGACTTTGAGTTATCCAGCTAAAATTTATACTATGCAGGGGGTCCCAGTTAAGCAGTATAATCCTTAAAGGTGAGATTACTGAAGTTCCGCCGACCAAAAAATTGGATGGCAGCTGGGGGAAGGGGAGCCTATTCTCACCCCATTTCAAGTTATAGCCCATCAAAGTGGGTAACCTATAAATCGGGGGTGTAACCACTTTAAACGCTATAACTTCTAAACTATTATAAGTACAATAGGTTTATTGTTTATTTAGGAAAGACAATTTAGTAGTGCATACAAATCTTAAACTATCTGTGCAGATACAAAAAAATCAAGCCCACTTTTGAGGTGCGTTATAGAAACTAAGATTTTTCGATAAAATCCCTTAAATGTTGTATACCAAAATATGTAGGTTATTCTTAACAATTCACCCATACTTTGATTTTTGCCACATACACTTTATGAGTGATAGGAATAGGAATAGGTTATCGAAAAGTTCACCCAACTGGGCTGGAACCTTTCCTTATGTTATTGATTGTCGTTTGATCATTTATTTCTAACGACATTGTTGATATCTAGTCATATCATCCCATTGACTTGCATGCACACTTGCGAATCGGATCTAAAATATTAAATGTGCCGCCAGGCAATGCCAATTCTAAAAAAAATCTATAACCTTCAAAACAAACTAAATAAATTTAAAAAATCTTAACCCTGGATGGTTATCCTTCGTTGTATCGACGAACACCTCTTTTATTTTTTTATGATTTCTCTTTACCTATACGTCCTATTCTCTTCTTCTTCCTTACAACATCAGTTGGCTGTGGTTTCTACCAGTGAGCGGACGTAAACTCTCCTGCTATCATCAGAAATATTTTTTTTTTTGTTTTTTGCAGGTAGGTATGTTCGTCGAAACGACGAAGGATAACTTTTGTGTGATATTTTTTTTTGTGCGGATTTGTTACTTTTTGTTATTTGGGTTTTTTTGGTTATAGAATTTTAAAATGAATTCCCGTCTACAACTTGATGAAATAGAAAAATTGCTCCTGACTATGTGCGAAGACTATGGGTCCGAATCAGAAGATGACGATGATTGTGGAAGTAACCTAAATGAGGAAAATATTGACATGGAGGTTGAGGATGCCGAAGAAGATGACTGCGAAGACTCCTCCGAAGATTCCGATGATGAAGACAATATTCCCTTAAATTTAATAAGAGCACAAACTGGTAAAGTAGAATGTACAAAAACTATTCTTCGTGGAAAAAAAATAATTACAAGTGGTCTTCAAAAAAAGGTAAAAGTCATAGATATGGTATGAATGTAGTACACCAGGCTCGGGGCCCAACACGTGAATGTAAAAACATTACTGAACCTCTGAAAGGTTTTCAATTATTTATAACAGAAGAAATTTTTAGTGAAGTAGTGCAATGGACAAATGCTGAAATTAATGTCCAAAAAAGGATTGGTCAGTAGCACATCACAAACGCGCGAAACCGATTTACATGAAATAAAAGCCTTAGTTGGTATTTTATACTTGACAGCAGTTTCTAAGAGTAACCACCTAGTTTCCGACGAACTATTTGACTCCAGCTATAGTGGATTCCGCTACATTTCGACAATGACTAAAGCCAGATTCAAGTTCCTTTTGGCCTGCTTACGTTTCGATGACAAAGCTGTCCGTCTTCGAATTTGCAACGATAAATTTGCCCCTATCAGGAAAATATGGGATATGTTTATTGTGAAGTGTCGACAAAATTACACTCCTGGCTTGTATTTGACGATTGATGGACAACTTTTAGCTTTTCGTCGGAAATGTGCTTTCAGGATGTATATTCCTAATAAGCCTGCGAAATACAGATTGAAAACGATAATGATGTGTGACAGTGGCATAAAATATATGGTGGATGCAATGCCTTACTTGGGAAAGGGTTCGAACTCTAGCAATCTGCCTCTTGGAGAGTTTTATGTCAAGGAACTAACGAAAGAAGTTCATGGCTCTAACAGAAATATAGCAATGGACAATTGGTTTACCTCTGTGAACTTGGCAAAATCCCTTTCATTAGAGCAATATAATTTGACAATAGTTGGAACCTTGCGGAGTAACAAACGTGAAATTCCATGTTTTGTTACGACAATGAGTTGACGCTGCTTTCGTACAAACCAAAACCATCTAAAATTATCTTTTTGCTGTAATCTTGCAATTAAGAAGGAACTACTCGTATAAACCCAACTTCAAAAAAGCCTCATATAGTGGAGTTTTATAACCAAACGAAGGGAGGTGTTGACACATTTGATCAGATGTGCAGTGTAATGAGTTGCTCTCGAAAGACTAACCGATGGCCTATGTGTCAGTTTTATGGTATGTTAAACATGGCTTTCAGTAACAGCTATGTAATTTATAGCCATAATATGTTTGACATGAAACAAAAACCCTTAAACCGCCGACTTTTTATGAAAAAAACTAAATTCTGATCTTGTTGAGCAGTATATGTTACGGAGGCTTAAGGTGCCTACCCTAAAATCTAACATAAGAACGCAAATTAAAAACGTTTTGGATGAAAGTCAGAAACACTATTGAAGACACTATTGAAGAACAAACAATTCAGAAGAAAAGAAAATTTTGCGCATTTTGTCCCTATTCAAAAAAGCGAATGACAAAGTCGTCGTGCTATAAATGCAAAAAAAAAACATCTGTGGTGAGCATAAAGTTGAAGCCTGTGCCTCTTGTATATAAAACTGTTTTTTTTATTTTTTTATTATTGGTTTTAGTTGATATGAATTTAAACTTTTTATTTATGTATTTATTTTAGAGGTGCTATTATTTTATTGTCATTAATTTTTTTTTTTTAAATCAATGGCTGTTAATATAACAAAATGAAGTAATATATTTAATTTACATTTAAAATGAGAAAAAATGTGGATACTTAAAATAAATCTAGTTTAAATATACCTAAGAGTCTTATTGAACAGGTAAGGCAAAGTTCGGAGTAAAGCTCGGAGTATGCAGGTTTTAAGGTGGACTTCGTCGATTCGACGAAGCATAACCTGAGTGTGTGTAAAATGAGGGTAACCATCCAGGGTTAAGGAAAACAACATAAGATAAATGTAATATAAAGTAATTATCCACAGACGCGTCTCACAACAGCAATATGAGCATTGCGTTATTAGATCTTCCAAACATAAACGACCAATTAATGCCGCGTACTGATACACTCGATTTCGCAATATGGAAAAAATACATTGTTGTTGTTTCTTTTACATAATGAACTACATAATTGAAAGCAAATGAACTTCTCAAGTTGTTGGTGCTAATGTCATCTGAATGGCTACTAACGACGTTTTCGATTTGACAAAAACATGTCCCTTTTATTTATATAGACAAAAATTGTGAATAGTTACATGCATACAGCGCAAAAAGGTAACTCCATCGCCTTTGTAAGCATCGCCAAATTACTGTGACAATCAAATTCACTTTGAAATTTATTCTGCATAAATTTACAAAAACCAAATCTTCAAAATTCATCGTAATGGAAAATTCCGAATACTATTCTCAAACGGAGAATCCGAAACACACAAACTATCAAACACATAATCTCTTCCGTTCTTCAGTCAATTAGAAACAGTATCTCAAAGCCTATTATAAAATAGACATTTTACGGCACCACGAAAAGCCGTCTTGTGCCATTTCATTAAATAATAATTTGGCTCATTAATATAACAGGAAGCAAGGCTTACCATTTTGTTTCAAATGGTTAAGCTTCATGGCAAATTAAAAACATTTTCTTCAAACTATCTCTGTCATTTCGGTCGGAAATCAGCTTCTATTTTCAATTGAAGTAAAAGTTATGGGCTTTGCAAAAATCGCTTTAAAAAGGAAAAAGTTTTGTTTTTATAATGAAGACTACAGGAAACCGGAAAATTATAAGAAGCCGTTAATAGATTTAAAATGATAATATTTCTTTGATGCAACGAAAATGGCAAGTATAGACTTCTGCATCTTGCATGAACTCTTATCAGTCATGGGTTAATTATCATCAACGAAATACCTTCTCTTTTGAAATGGTTTTCAGTATACGGTATAATATTAATTCGAAATCCGCTCGCCTGGTTGCAAATATTATTATACCTAGGCCACGGCCAAGCCTCGCCGCGCCGTAATATAAAAGTAATTGACCTAGACACAGTGAACTCTACAAACCTGTAGGAGGATGCGCTTACGTTTCCTGTAAAATACCCTTGAAAATTATATTTACCCTTGTTACAATACCCAAGCTATATGGCGATGAAGTCGAGGTGAAACTCTATGTGCAGACACAGCCGAAGCAGATACATTCAAAAAGCTCTTCCAAACTGTTGATATATTTAAGAGAGAAAAGCTATCGACAGAATGTGTGCTCTTAAGGGATGTTATTTTATTTACATAATGATTGGGCTTCATACGTGCATGTACTAAGTTATCCAGAAAATTGTATTCATATAGAGGGATTTAGAGGGAAAGTGTTTTATACGAGTGTGTGGTAGATTCATTTATTGAGGTACATGAAGGAACTAATTTGCATGACTTGAAAGAAGTTTGAACTTTGACAAAGGAACGGAAATACTGGAGTTGGTTACTAGTTCAGTGGTTTACATTTTAAACGGATTGGGAACGTTTTCATTAACAAAATCGCTGTGAATGTTGGTAAATTAATTTCACAACTATTTTATGCTAATGAGGACGTGGTAAAAGTAAGAAACCATTCCACGAAGGTTAAATATTTGTAAGACGAGTGTTTAAACTTTAACCTCGAGAACAAGAAAATAAGGTTTGCCGCATTTGTGCAAATAAGGCAATCGCTTGAGCTGGTAAATATGTATTTAACAGTGGGCCAGCCTTATGTCGCCTCTTATGGATACAGGTGAGGGGACAAATTTGTCCCTGATAAATACTCCAAAAAAATCAATAGAAATACTATTTAATTTTAAATACAGTGTAATGTATCTCAATTGGCCGTAATTGATGGATACAATAACTTTGATTACCCATTCCGCCTGTTTTCAGCATAATATACTTTTTTTTTAAGCAGTACCTACTCACTTTGATTTTGAACAAAACACATAAAATTTCATTGAATAGTCAAATATTGGAACAAATTTCTAAAATTTGGTAACGTTGTTGAAACGTGTATGTTAGAACAAAAATTGCAAAGGCTATTGAATAAAAATGATACTGATAGTTTGCAATATGACAAATACAATTGTATGAAGTTAGTACTGGGTTAAAAAAAACACACTATATTTTGTTTGTTTGTTTGGGTGGCAAAAACTATGAGCGGCCTTGTTTTTAGCAAGAAGATTGTATACGTGTTTTCTGAAGAACACAACCTTAATTTCCATAAACTTTTCGTTTTATTTGAACATTTGGAACATTTGAACATTTTGGGCTTTTTAGAGAATAGGTTCCAAATTTCAGTTTCCTAGCTAGAACTTAAACGGCTCCAAAATGGCGGCGAGCAGACATTTCTTGTTCAGCATGACTTTCAATGTCGATCAGAAAACTAAATACTTACGATCAATATTAATATATGTTACAAACATTAATATAGCCTTAAAAATATCCTATTCGAAGGTATGATATTTTAATCGAATACTATGGTGATAACTTATTTGGTGTTGGGCACTCAAATCACATATCCGATTCGCTTATAGAAAACAAAACGATGCAAAAATGCGTTTTTATTAAGTTTTGTACAAACGCGTCTTTTTTGTTATATGACACCATACAGCACTCTTGCCATAATACCCTTATGGATTTTTTTTTGCTTTAGATAGAGAGATAGATTTAAATCATCCATATTAATATTATAAATGCGAAAGTAACATAGGCTACTTTTTACCGCGGGAAAATGCTCCATCCGCTGTCCAGAAGCGGATATCTAAGCTGATATCTAAGAAAAGTTGTAACTCTCGAATGCTTTCTGTCTCCTAGCTTTGGAATGACTCATCCAAATGAAATAGGATTTTATTAATATAAAATTCAATTATGTACAAAGATTTTAAGATATAAATCATCTTTGTAGGTTATCATGAAGTTGAACAATTAGCATTAAACTTAAAATTGTATACAATTCAAAAAAGTAAAATGTTCGATTGAAGGTAGATCGTTGGATTTTCCGAGCATTCATTGGAGGAAAATTTGTGTGTGTGTGTGCGGCACAAATCTGTTTCTCTACCTGTACCTTTTGTGCAATGTGCTTTTTCTTTCTTTTTTTTATGCACCTTTTGCAGTTTGTGTTGTTTTTTTATGGCGCATGGCCACGGGATTGAGAAAGATAGGGTATGAAATGTAAATGAGATTTAGATGGAGTCACACTCAGAGTATAACCATATAATGAGTAGGGACACTCTCGACGTTATCTTTATCAGTTCTTATCAGCAAGTATTTTGTTTTAAATTTGAGAAGTGGCAGACTGGCGAAGCAAGGCGAGCACGGGACAGCTAGTATTTCATATAAATACCAAAACAATAAAAGAAACATTTAGTTTCAACAATACTTATTTGAATACACAATTAAAAGTGAAACGATGCCCATTTTGCCTATATTAAATGTCGATAACTGTTTCTGATTATCAACGAAAAGCCGAACGTTAAAGTGGACGAATCGAAACCAAAAAATAAGAAGAAACGCAATCATAACTCTTCCATCTAGGATGATGAGAAAATCGAAGTCTAGTTAGCTGACGAAACTGACGGGATTGAAAATTTTAGAGAAAACATATTGGCCGGCTGTGGTGAGTACTACTGAATACGGAGGATACACTGTATCATGTCTCGCAATGTCTCTCACCTTGACAAGTCATTAACATTAAGCCTTCATGCCCAAGAAATCATCAGAAAAGTTAATCGAATTAAAAAAATAAATAATAGGCATAAACGGCCCATTAAGCGCCTACAACATATCTTCTCCAACCATTCGCTTATGCGAAGAGGAAGGGACCTCCAATTTTAATCCGAATCCCAAAATCAAATTTTAGAAGCTTCTCATGATAATTGATACTTTTGGATGTTTCTCCGACGTTCGTAAGAGGTGGAGCAGTGTAAAATAAAGTTAAGATTAGTAGTGCAACACACTAATGAGTGAAATAACGCAACCGAAATAAGTCCAAATTTGTGCATTTGGCCTTATTTTACGTTCTCAAAGCGAAGGCACGTTGCAAGGGCGATGGCCAGCGACAATAGTCTAATCTTTGTGGCATACGACCCCAATGAAATGTACATAGAGACTACGCTCCGATCTGGCTTTACTCCCCCGAAGCCAATTATGCATATTGATGCAAAGGGCTGATTCAGATGAGTTATTATAACATCGGTACCGCAGCGTGAGAGATCAACGATTCATCCACGGCGGGAACATCGCCAATGCTCATGAACTCCTGACTAAACAAAATTTGGAAAGTCTACTGAAGATTTTAAACTGATCATAAATAAATATCATAGAAAGGGATTCTGTAAGTTCATCAAAGTCTACCACCTATTATGGCTATGTGTCTCATCACAGTTGGATCTATCTAAATATCTATCTATATTTATTTGAAATGAATAAACAATAATAATGAACAATCAATCTTGAATTAAAAATCTGCAAATGTTTCCTTGAGCCTAGAATTTCTTGAAAAAAGTGAATCCTAATCACTAATAGCAAGGCACACCTTTCTGTCAATCAAGCAAGTTAGCACAATAAAAAAAACTTTTGAAGTTGACTTATTTTACTTCTTCTCCTGTATTTCTGCGTATCGAAATAGTGCAGAACTCGTATATATATTTGTGTAACCAACGTGATTTATTGAAAAAGTAATTTGAACTAACCTTGTTCACTTTGTGATACTGAATGTTTTCAATTTCCTTAATTGTCCTCCTATCATATTCTTTATAAAAAGGCATCCCTTAGGCACGACGACTTAAGTGTCAATCGATTAATCTTACTCAGTAAAACAAAAAGAAATCGTTAAAACCACTGGAGACATTGTGCCACTTCAATTGAAATTAACGTCTTTAAGCTAGTAAGAATTATTATACAGGCTTTTGTTCAGCAATATGTTAATAAAGGAAGCCCTTTACACAATAAATTCACTTATAAAATGATGGAAATTATTTTTCAGCGCAATGAAACTCGAAAAAAGTATTGACTATTATCAATTCCAGCTGATGATTTTAAGTCTCTTTTTGACGTTAAATTACATTTCCTACGCTCCACACAACAAACCACTGCAATCCTCAGTTATCTAATTTAATGAGAATCTATTGAACGACATAATCTACCAAAGACATTCAAATAAAATGCTGTCACATGAAATTCCAATTGGATTTATCATAACCAATTTATCGCGGAACTATATCGGCTTTCTTTGAGTTATTTCCCATCCATCTTTGGTTGTTTCTTCCTCACCTTTGAGTCTCTGGCACGAACAACAAGATAGATTCGAGATGATTATCATTGAACAGTTTGTTCCACACATTCTACCAATGTATTCATAAGGGTGGACTGAAATATACATTGCTTTTCGTTTGATGGAAATGAAAGTTACCATGATGGGGATGATGTGAATGTTTGTTGATACTTTACGGAGTATCAATCTTGTAATGGTACAACAACTAAACTTAAACCTTGAAAAGGCAGAGGTGTTGAGATTCAACCATCTTAATTTACGAAATGTATTTGATGAATTACTTCCACTGATTTATGAAATCAATCAAACTTTGTCATAATTTTACCCACGAGTTGAACATTTAATTGGACATAAGGAAAACAATTACTGAAGTAATTCTTCTTTTTACTCACGAAATTAATTGAAAATGCCTAGATCGTTGTTGGATCTACGATAATAGGCACTGGTTGACGTCTAACTGGCGATTGCTCACTGTTTTAACAAGGGCTATCGTTTGCAATTTCAAAATAAAAACAAAATTATAATACAAGGTTGCGCAAAAGTTGTCAGGTGGCGCAAAAGTTGTCACCCGATGTTCTTTCGCTGTAATTTTTTTTATGAATGAAAAACTTTGGTTCTGCTTTTGGATTATGTTAATTGGTGTCTTAAGTTTTTTCTGTATAGTTAACTTCACAAATGTCAAAGTAGAATTTACATTTGCCGCCATTTGCAAAAATTATAGCTTCTTAAGATAGGATGATGACTTTTGCGCCACCTTGTATAATAAACAATTAGCAGAACTTTATTAATACTGCTTATTTTACTGCCTGTGGATTTAAGTCGTATACGGATGGTTCTTAAATGGAATCGGGTGTGGAAGCTGGTATATTCGGGCCAAACATAAGCATCACAATTCCTACGGGAAAAAGCCCCAGCGTATTACCAGCTGAGCTCTACGCCATTCAAGAATGCGCCAACCACATTCACAAATCTGGTATAAAAGGCACCAACATATAATCACGGATAGTCAAGTTGCTATTAATGACCTTACCTCACATACCATTCTCTCGCTATCAGTTATGCACTGTTTCAACACACTTCAAACACTCAGTCTTTAAAACAAAATCAAACTCTGATGGGTTCCGGGCCATGATTGTTTTGGGGGATATGAGAAATCCGATGAAATGAAAAGAAAAGGTTCAAAAACTCTATTGAAAGTTCCCGAACCCTTCCCGAACCCTTCTGTTCTCCTAGATCGGAAGCAATCGCAACTGAAAAGAGCTAAGAAAACAATGAAAAGTACCTCTTATTGGGAGAACAACCCAGAGTCATTTATACTGAACCATACCGTACAGCCTACATGGAAACAACGAGAGTATACATGTTCTTTCTCACAAGTTCTGTTGACCTTGGGAAATCCAAAGATGATCAAAATCATAACACATATGAGTACATGACCGGCTATTAACAGGTTTGCTATTTACTAGACACTGTACAGGTCTTTCATCGTTCTTGCTGTGATTACTGTTATCTATTCTATTGTTAAGCTTATATTAAGTAGACATTGTATAATTGACTTTCAGTCTGATCTTAGCGTTCATACAATAAAGAACAATAAAATAGAAAGCGACGTTTTTATTTCATTTGTGTACATAGCTCAGTGTTCGGCTACTGACGGGATTAAATTAAATCCATAACTGGCGCAGTCGGAAAAAAAATATAAAATAAATATATTGCATACATAGATGCCGCGAACTAAGTTAAAATATATTTGAAATAGGAAAAATAGTTTCAGTGAACAATATTACCTTAATATTTAACTATTTAAAGACAAAAACAACAAACAAATATATTAAAAATTAAAAACAGAACTCTAACTTGTGGGCTTGCAGTGTGAGCAGTCGACGAAGCAAACTGTAATATTAATGAAACAATTGAAAATATAATTAATGAAATAAAAATGATAAAATTTAACAACTCTGTCGAAAAGCTTTATAACCAAGTACAACATCTTTTAACAAAATTGAACATAAAAACAAATCTAAGTGAAGATATTCCAGATTGGTACAAAAGTAGGCTCAATGAAGAAACAGCATTAAAATTATTTATTGGCAAGCTACCTAGTGAGCCTAAGATTATTTTAAAAGCAAGAAACCCATCCACTTTTTTGGAGGCCAAATCTATTTTAGTTGATACTGATAACTTTTATCGTACATTTGTAAATACAAGTTCAAATTTAAGAGAATTTGACAATAGCAATTTTCCAAATTACGGACACGGAAAAACTTATACAGGACAACAAAATTCAAGCAGGGCTAGGTATGATAAACCAAGACAGTTTCAAATTAATTCAGAGCGTTTTCAACCAAATAACTCGAATAATTTTCAAAATTTAAATACAAGATCAGGCAATTTTCCAAATTCTAATACACGCGATTCAGGACATTTTCAGCAAAATAGTCCAAGTAATTTTCAAAATTTACATACAAGAACAGGCAATTTTCCAAATTCGAATGCACAAAATTCAGGACATTTTCAACACAATAACTCAGGTAATTTTCAAAATGTAAATACTAGATCAGGCAACTTTCGAAATTTGAACCCGCGCAATTCAAGACAATTCCAACAAAATAACTCAGGAAATTTTAGACAGCATAATACAGGATTAAGAAATAGTTATGATGAAATAATGGAAGTGGAACACATACAGGCAGGTACTTCACCATCCAGTGCAGAAGTGCAAAATGCAGATACATATCAGTCACTAAATTTTCAATCGACCAGTCCCGAGCTCTTCCCTGCATAATAGTAAAAACAAGTTCAATTCCTATTAAACTGTTGATAGATTCTGGATCAGGTACTTCGCTCATTCAAAAAGGATTGTTTCATAGTTCTTTCAAAACAGAACTTAGTAAACCATTGTTACTCAAATCAATTAACTCAGACATAGTTGTTGGCTCCAAAATAACAATCCCACTTTTTAAGGAATTTAGTAGACAAGTAACAAACATTGAAATGCTTGAAGTAGAAATGAACGGCGACTTTGATGGTATAATTGGCTGTAACATTTTAAAACCGTTGCAAGCAAAAATTGACCTTGATAGTTTACAATTAATAACCAAAGAAACCTCTTTACCTTTAATATTTTCCAGTTCTCAATCCCAATTAACTGAAGCAGAAATTCATAGCTTAAGTAATCATACAGAAGATATTTTTTTTCAAGAACCAAATATAGACTCAATTTTAAATAGATTGAAGTTAGATCATTTGAATAAGGAAGAAATAAAATCATTAATCGCTACAATTCATACGTTTGAGAAAGTGTTTTATTTTGAGGGTGATAAACTAACATCAGTGGTAAAATACACCCACAAAATACCGACAAAAAATGATATCCCAATATTTTCAAAAACATAAAGATATCCTGAGGCACACAAAAATGAGGTTGATATACAAATTTCAAGAATGCTCACTTCAGGAACTATCGTTAATTCCACTAGTCCGTACAATGCTCCTATATGGATTGTACCGAAGAAGGTTGATAATTCCGGTCAGGAAAAATGGCGCGTTGTAGTGGACTATCGGAAACTTAACAATGCAACCATGGAAGATAAGTTTCCAATCCCTAATATAGAGGATATATTTTCAAAATTGGGAAATGCGCAATATTTTTCATCACTGGACTTAGCAAAAGGATTCCATCAAATCCCTATTAATAAAGAAGATATGCATAAAACAGCTTTTTCAACTACAAATGGACACTACGAGTTCAAACGTATGCCATTTGGGTTGAAAAATGCGCCGGCATCTTTCCAAAGAATGATGAATGAAGTCCTGGTTGGTTATCTAAATAAAATTTGCGTAGTATACCTAGACGACATACTTATCTTTTCCACGTCGCTGCAAGAGCATATCGATTCACTTAATAAAATTTTAAAAAGACTTGCTGACTACAACCTAAAACTGCAAATTGACAAATGCAATTTTATGAAACGAGAAACTGAGTATTTAGGACATATTATATCAGACGAAGGTATTAGGCTCAATCCAAATAAAATAAAAATTATCAAGGAAATCAAATTACCTCACTCAGTAAAGCAAATTTAATCGTTTTTAGGAATTACAGGGTTTTACAGAAAGTTTATCAAGGACTATTCTAGAGTAAGCCTCCCAATGACAAAGTGTCTCAAAAAGGGTAATAAAATTAACATCAAAGACAGACAATACATTGAGTCCTTTAATAAACTTAAAGAACTTATATGTACTTGTCCAGTCCTAGCATACCCTGACTTTGGAAAGCCCTTCATTTTAACTACCGACGCTAGCAATGCTGCATTGGGGGCAGTATTGTCACAAAATCATCACCCAATAGCTTATGCATCCAGAACTTTAAACACCCATGAAATAAATTATAGTACGGTAGAAAAAGAACTGTTATCTATAGTATGGGCAACTAAATATTTTAGGCCATATTTATTTGGCCGTAAGTTCAAAGTCCAGACAGACCACCGACCTCTAGTGTGGTTAAATTCTCTAAAAGAACCCAACTCAAAGCTTCAGAGATGGAAAATAAAACTCAACGAGTTCGACTTTGATATTGAGTATATCAAAGGAAAAGAAAATTTTGTTGCTGATTTTTTAAGTCGCCTAGAAATTAATTGTGTGGTTGAAAACGACATTAAATCGGACGCAGCTACAATACACAGCGGCGAAGAAAATTTAAACGATCATATTTATATGACCGAAACACCATTAAACATTTATAAAAATCAATTTGTTGGAGCAACCACTACTACCTCACATTAAGTTTATCATTATTAAGTTTATATATCAAGTTGAATTCCAAATCTATGAAGTAACACTGTGAAGTAAAAACTCTAACATTAAATAACTAATCATACGATTTCCTATTTACTTCAGTAAACAGTACTTAGCAGTTGAATGTACAGTACAACATACTTTTCGTTGAATATGCAAAATGTAATTTGGGAGAGTTCTTCTTGTGCGTTTGAGCAGTACACATTAAATCTGGCCAGTTGCACCAAAACGTTGTTGTGTTTTTAGTATTTCGGTTCGATTGGTCGTTGATCTCTTCGTCGTAGTTTCTCGTAGGATTTCGATTTATTGTAGCTGCTATTGTTTTGGCCTACGAGAATAAAAGGAAAAACTATTCCTTTAACATTTGGCGACCGTGACAGGACTTTCTCCTGAACTTATCGTGACATTATCGTGGAAATCATCGTCAGCTCGTGAGGATTTTGATCATCGTTGGACGTAGCGGACTTTCAACCCAACGGAGTACTGGGAACGGATCGGGTGTAAAGGATAACGGAGTTGGTGCTCACTTAAAACCGCAAGTATAATCGATATATTGTTGTTGCTGTAGTTTAGTTGCTGTCTGCTGAGTGCTGTTAAAGTTTAGAGTATAAGAAGGTTGGCATAATACATAATGACTAATACCGACGAGAGCCCCGACATCTTAAGAAAATTAAGTGAGCTTAAGGTACTCCGATCCACCACAAAGGCAAATATTACGCGAATTCGCCAATATGTAAATGAGAAGTCAAGTAGTCTCTCTCTTCCAGAATTAGAGTGTAGGCTTGGGATTTTAGAATCCTATTTTAAACAGCTGCTGTCAGTTCAGTCATCAATTGAGAACCTAACACCACAGGACGATAGCGTCGGTATTCGCGGTGAGCTGGAGAATTCGTATGTCGAAACGAAAGTGCTGATTATGGGTTGCATAGCCGACCACAAATCACGGATACCTGAGTCAGGCGCGCTGAACGCATCATTCGCATTTCCAAATACTGCACACACTTCTAATTTGCAAAAAAATTAAGTTGCCATCCTTTGGAGGGAAATATTCTGAGTACCCCAACTTCATTGGAATCTTCAATAAATTAGTTCATACAAACCCGAGCTACGATAGGATAGAGAAATTTAATTATTTAAAAGGCTGCTTGCATGATTCTGCTTTGTCGACAATTTGCGATTTAGAAGTCACTGAACTTAATTACGTCAAAGCGTTGACGAAATTAAAAGACCGCTTTAATAACAAGAATCTCATGTTTCAAGAACATATAACAAACATATTCGAGATGGCGAAGGTATCAAGGCCTTGTCCGATCCAGATTAGAGCGTTGATAGATAGCATGAGTGCACATTTGCGCGCAATGTTGTCCTTGGGTACTTATGAGAATATAGTCCATGCCATTATTATTCGAATAGTGACAGACAGGCTGGATCTGCACTCCCAGGAGAAGTGGAACGAGGCGGTTGACTTCACTAAATTATCGTCGTGGACGGACTTTTCGAATGTAGTCGTTCGTCGATGTCAGACATTAGAAGCTCGTAAGTCTAGTGAACTGACTACTTCTGTTGATCGACGCAATTCTGCTCGTGAGCCCAAAGAGGGTTCTCGGTTTAAACATAAGAAGGCAGTACAGAATTCTTTCACTGTTTCATCATCAGGCGCGGCTTGCATGTTTTGTAAGGAACATAACCACGGAATCGACACGTGCCCAGCGTTTTTAAAGCTTTCCTCTAGGGAGCGATTCAATCAAGCGAAAATTATTGGATTGTGTATCAAATGTCTTGGCAAAGGTCATATGGTTAGAAACTGTTCTCGAAAGGGCTGTGATGTATGTGCCCTTCCTCACCACACAAAGCTTCACCTTTTTAAAGTTTCACCTGGGGGAAGTCAATCAAATTCCACGGAGCAGAATGTAAGCGACGAGGTGAGCATACAGACGTCATTGGTTAGCAGTGAGACGGTCTCAAACGAAGGCTATGTATTCCTGGCAACTGCTATAATTAACGTTCGAGACAAAACAGGGACTCTTCAGCCGATTCGCGCATTACTGGATTCCGCTTCACAGCTCAATGTGATAACACAAAACGCGGCTCAACGACTGGGGCTGAAGAAAGAGGAGGTTTTTGCTGAAGCCAGTGGGTTAGGTCTGCGCACTTCAAATTATAAATATGAGACAAACGCAATCATTAGCTCGCGCCTAAATAATTTCTCGACGTTGCTTAAATTCGCGGTACTTCCACGAATTACAGGGCGTCAGCCACACGTGCGCATTGATATCGATGGATGGGATCTCCCTAAGAACATTGAGATGGCAGATCCAAGTTTTAATCAACCAAATGGCATCGACATGTTAATCGGGGCTGACACGTTTTTCCGAGTATTGTCTGTTGGGCAAATCCACCTGGGCAACAACTATCCATTATTGCAGAAGACGGTACTCGGTTGGATAATGGCCGGACGATTTCAGTACAATCCGGCTCAGGGACCAAATTGTTTTGTTGTATCAACCGAAGTTGAGGATACCGCGCCTGAGGACTGTCTGCGAAATATCGTGGAACGATTTTGGAAATTGGAGAACCTAGCACCGCAAGGTCCTATGATGAGTAAAGAGGAAAGAGCTTGTGAGGAGTACTTCATTGAATCAACTGTCAGATTGTCGAATGGTAGTTTTATGGTGAGGTTGCCGTTTAGGGCAAATGTAGATCTGTTAGGGGATTCTCTTCAAATTGCTTACAAAAGATTTTTGAGTTTAGAAAGAAAATTGGAGAGAAACCCATTAGTTAAAAAGCAATACACCGCATTCTTGCAAGAGTATGAAGATCTAGGACATATGGAAGTTGTACTTCCACACGAGATAGCTCGAGTCAAATATTATACTCCACATCAATGTGTACTACGTCCGGAATCCTCCACTACAAAACTGCGAGTCGTTTTTGATTGCAGCAGCAAGACGTCGTCGAATTACTATCTCAATGATACACTTATGGTCGGCCCTACGGTGCAGGAAGACTTGTTTTCGATAATTCTTCGGTTCCGATTTCACAAATATGCTCTTACCGCCGACATTTCAAAAATGTATCGGCAAGTCTTCGTCACCACCGAAGACTCATACTACCAATGCATCTTGTGGCGATCGAAACCCAGTGATCCACTTCGCACATATCGATTGAAAACTGTAACATATGGTACGGCCTCGGCACCGTATCTTGCAACGCGTTGTCTCCAGCAGATCGCAATTGATAGTGAACGGTCCCACCCTCAAGTGGCACAGATCATTCGAAATGATTTTTATGTAGATGATCTGATAACCGGCGCCGATACCCCAGGTGACATACACTCCATTCGAAAGCTTGTCGAACAACAGCTGGCATCGGCAAATTTCACGCTCCGAAAGTGGTATTCAAATGATTTATCGTTGCTGAGAGATCTCCCAAAGGATGATTTGGAAAAACCACTTCGCATCAATGATTCAGATGTCATCAAGGCATTAGGTTTAGTGTGGCACCCACACACGGACACATTTGGATTTGTGTCACCGCCACTGTGTCGGGGCGAACGAGTTACTAAGCGATTGGTTCTCTCTGATTTGTCACGCCTATTCGATCCACTAGGGCTAATAAACCCGGTCGTTGTACGAGCAAAGGTCTTTATGCAAGAGCTGTGGAGGGAGAATATAGACTGGGATGAAGTATTCGTCAGACCATTGGCCGTCTCAGGAGAGGCATGTTTCAACGTAAGCACTGGAGAAACGACAAAAAAGGACAATTCTTGTGACCGCTTTGAATAGTGAGTTTCTTGCATACGAACGATTTAGCAACTTCGAACAGGTCTGCCGAGTATTCGCCATCGTGTTTCGGTTTTACAATTGCTTAAAATATGGACCCAATGCGCCATTGGAAAAAACATTCAGTGTCAAGGAACTCGACTTGGCTTTTCTACGGATCGTTTGGAACATTCAGCAAAAGGAGTTCGCCAAGGAAATTCATCTGTTGGAAAGGCAACAAGAGATCCCAGTCAGAAGTCCTATCAAGGGACTGTGTCCCTTTCTAGATCTCGAGAGTGGTGTTCGGTTACTTCGGGTGCGGTCGCTTAAAGAACACAGATTTGCCTTACGACAGCAAACATCCTGTTCTTTTGTCTAAATGTTCAAATTTCATTAACGCTTACTTTACTTATTTGCACAGACGATTTTATCACGCAGGTCCGACGGCATTAGTCGCTATTAGCCGGCAACGAGTTCGGGTAGTAAACGCAAGGGCGTTGGCAAGAAAGGTAGTCAGCAGGTGCATCCATTGTTTCCGCTATAAGCCGAAGCTACAGCAACAGATCATGGGAAGTCTTCCGGAAAGAAGAGTGAAAGGCGAAAGGCCATTCTTGGTTTCTGGAGTCGATTTTTGCGGGCCGATACAAACAACCTACAAACTTCGAGGACGGCAGCCGTATAAATCCTACATCGCGGTGTTTGTGTGTTTCGCCACCAAAGCCGTCCACTTGGAAGTTGTGTCCGACTTGTCAGCAAATGCGTTTATTGCGGCATTTCGACGGTTTCTTGCCAGACGTGGGTTCTGTCAACATCTGTACTGTGACAACGGCACGAACTTTGCCGGGGCCCGAAACCTGATGAACGACTTTCGGAAGCAGTTTATTATATATTTTATATTTTATATATAAATAATTCATACACAACCAAATTTTTGTTCAAGAAAAAGAGAAGATCTCTTATTAGCCTTAATGAGTATGATGAGGCATATGTTTTAAAATTCCTTGATGAACTATTAAGGGGACTATAGGAATCTTTTGCAAAGACGATAACATATTCAAAGAGTTTCAAAAAACCATAATAAAATATTTTTCAAATTTACCAACTATGAAAATGCTAAGGTGCACAAAGTTTCTAAAGGACATAACATGCAAAGAAAAACTACTAAATCTAATAGAAAAGACCCATTTAGACAGAAATCATAGGGGGATTGAGGAAACGTATTTAGTTCTAAAAGAGTTATGTTACTTTCCAAATCTTAGATTAGAGATATATAAATATATCAATAATTGCATAGCATGTAGCATGTGTAAATACGACAGACATCCAATAAAGCCAAAATTAATGATAACTGAGACACCTGATAAACCCAATGAAATAGTCCACATCGATATATGGTTTTTAAATAAGAATAATATGTTCCTAACATGCATTGACAAATTGACTAAACACGTGTCCATTCACCCTTTAACAGATAGGAATTCAATAACAATAGTTGATGTACTAAAACAAAGGTTCGCAATATTAGGAAAGCCAGTTAAAATAGTGGCTGATAATGAATTCAATACCGCGTATATTAAACAATTCCTAAATCAAGAAAATATATTCTATCACTTCACATCTTCCAATATTCATACCGGTAATTCTGTTATAGAGCGTTTTCATTTAACACTTAATGAACACATACGATTGTTAAAGCTCAATAAGGATAATATAGATACTGACGACAGGATGTTGGTTTTCAAAGCAGTTGAACTTTATAACGATACTATTCATTCCACCACAAAATATAAACCCAATGACTTCTTACATGCTACATTTAACAAATTAGAATGGGAAAGCCTTAAGCAAAGAATCCACAAAAATAAAGAAAAACATATAAATAAAGTAAATGAAACACGAGCAGAACCTTCTAAGTACAGAGAGAGAGAACTTGTTAAAAACTTAGGTTTCCATAATATTAAACATTTGCCAAGATATATAATTAAAGACGTAAAGGGAAAAGGCAAAACTTATTTTACGGATAAAGCGGGATTAAAACGTGATAGGCAAATAATCAAAAGAAAGTATAGGTACCAAAATCCAATAAAAGAAATTGAATTTGATAGAAAATTTGCAGGTAGGGACTACTCTAAAAAAAAGGAAGTACCACGCAATGAAATAATCAAAACAAGAGTAACTTTTCTATAACGTAAAAAAAAACATAGGGGCGGGCTACAGTCCGCTTGGGCGAACTGTTGGATACCCTATTCTTATTCCTATATCTCATAAGTGGGGGTGACAAAAATTTAAAGGATTTTATCGAAAAAACTAAGCTTTTGTAAATAAAAACGCTCCCTAGCTCAAACTTTGGTTTTTCAATAAAATTGTTTTATTTAATTGTGGGCGTGTCAGTAGGCGGATTTAAAAAAAAATTAAGTATGAGCATAAAGGGCACCTAGAGAGTATATACTATAAATTTCAGCTCCCTAGCTCAAACTTTGGACTTTCAAAAATAAAAAATAAAAAATTGTGGGCGTGTCAGTGGGCGGATTTTGAAAATATTTACACATGAGCATAAAGGGCCCCTAGAGAGTATATATTAAAAATTTCAGCTCCCTAGCTCAAATTTTAGTTTTTCAAAAAAAAATATTTTATTTAATTGTGGGCGTGTCAGTGGGCGGATTTTGAAAATTTTATGTCCCAAGCAGTTTTATGGGCCAAAGATCATATATAAAAAATTTCAGCTTTCTAGCTCAAAATTCAATTTTTCCCAAAATTTGTTTTATTTAATTGTGGGCGTGTCAGTGGGCGGATTTTGAAAATTTTATGTCACAATCAGTTTTATGGGCCATAGATCATATATAAAAAATTTCAGCTCTCTAGCTCAAAATTCGATTTTTTCCAAAATTTTGTTTTTTTGAGTTTGTGGGCGTGTCTGTGGGCGGATTTCAAAAATTCTTAAACTTGATTATTTCGGGACCCTAGAGAGTATATGGTTAAAATTTCAGCTCTCTAGGTCCAGTTTAAAGGCCTAATTTTTGCCGACGGACGGACGGACGGACATGGCTAGATCGACATTACTATCGATGCTGATCATAAATATAGTAACTTTTAGGGGTCTACGGGCAATATTAAGGTATGTTACAAACTATGCGTCAAAATTAATATACCCCTAGAATAGGGTATAAAAAATTAACAAAACAAAAAGATTGATAATTGAATGAATATATGTACTTGGTTATATTCTAAACTTTTTCTATTAAATATTTTCTCTTAAGCGAACCAATGACATATACCTACTCGTATATATTATGTACATGTTATAAAAATAAAAATAAATGAAAAAAAATATAATGAAAAAAATTTAAATGACGTAGTATTTAAGTATTATAGTGTTATTACTTCTCCATTTGAAATAAACACAAAATATTAGGTGATTTAAAACATGATCATAAGAAATTGAATGAAATAAAATACTGTTGTTATACAATATTAGATTAATCAAAAAGCTTAGATTTAGTTGTACAATAATGAAATTCTTAAAAATTTGTACCATTATAATTTACTCATATATAAATATATATGTAAAGAAAAGAGGATACAAAAAAATAAAATAAAAAAGAAAGATAATAAACAAATGTAAAAAGCAGCCCGTAGAACCTGATGTACAGCAACATAGTTCACTTCCAGCTGATATATCAACATTCACGATTTATCAATACGTTAAGTTCATACAACGGCGGGAGGAGTCATGTATACTGAACCATACCGTACAGCCTACATGGAAACAACGAGAGTATACATGTTCTTTCTCACAAGTTCCGTTGACCTTGGGAAATCCAAAGATGATCAAAATCATAACACATATGAGTACATGACCGGCTATTAACGGGTTTGCTATTTACTAGACACTGTACAGGTCTTTCATCGTTCTTGCTGTGATTACTGTTATCTATTCTATTGTTAAGCTTATATTAAGTAGACATTGTATAATTGACTTTCAGTCTGATCTTAGCGTTCATACAATAAAGAACCATAAAATAGAAAGCGACGTTTTTATTTCATTTGTGTACATAGCTCAGTGTTCGGCTACTGACGGGATTACATTAAATCCATAACTCCAGGTCTTAGAACGGCCTCTTAATAGAAATGCCAATAGATGTCTAAATCTTGGCAGGCATAATACGGAAAACGTACTATGTTATCTGACTAGTCACCACGGCTGGGCACATTATGTATATTGTTATGTAAATGTCCATTCATCAATGGACCTAAAAGGAATATCTACTTCAGTTCGTCTCAGAAATCTCTGGAAAAAAATTATGACGATAACGAATATTCCCTTCACTTTTACAGGAACCCTAATTGTTACTATACCTACACATTAAATGTGTTTCTTTTATATACCAGTGGTAACTACCGGGCGCTGGTCATGCCGGCCTAGACATGACTTGCTAGACTTGTCAGCGTGATCGTTGAAAAGAAGAAAATAGCAATACTTTAAAGATCTGTCAGAAATGACTATTTGATATATTTTTTCTCCCCTTAGAAAGAGGGCGTACAGTGTATGAATTGACTGATTGGGCCAACCGTCAACAGCCAGTATGGCAGATAATTTATATATGAGCTTCTTCGACATATTTGGAGCTAAGGTCATTAAGCATATCGTAGATTAAGTTAGGGTGTTGAAATAGAGATGGTGCGGCGGATGAGCCCTTAAAAAGTTTACGGAAACACTCATATTCCCGAAGCGGATTAGTGACACAACGTCTTTTTTTAAAAATTGGATCTCCAGATATGGGGTTGTACGTCTGAGTAAATTCTCTACGACGTAGTTTATAACTAGAGCGCCACCAGTCTCGGAAATAGACCACCCTTATTTGAGGTCGTGACCCGGAATGTTAAAGTACTTGAATCTGTCAACGAGCGGTTTAAGGTAGTATGTGGGCTCTGTTTCATAGACATTAACAGGTGACAATTCTACAAATTTGTCGCACTTCTCTGACAAATATTCATTTCATAAAATATTGAGAGGTGACATAATTTGTAAGTCAAATACAACGTCAAATTTGACATGGCAAATTTTTCATTCTCAGATTATAACAAATTTGTCGTGACGTGCACAACATCAACTGTATTTTGTTATCCCCTGTGAATGATTCGGAATAGACGTCTAACAAAAAATATATGTACACATGTTTAACAATAACAGCACAAGAGCAAAATATAATATTCCGCTGCTATTTTCCCGACACAAAATTCTTCCTTAAAATTAAAATCGCGTGTCAAATTATCCTACGACCAAAAGATGACGCAAAAAATATTACAAAGTCCCACGGGTAGTAAAAACTTTTGGTAGTTTATAAACATCAAGAATTCGGACTCGTCATCTATCCCGACACTTACAATGACATTCCACATGTTAGCTTTCTAGATATAGCCAATCTGCTTGCTGCTTACTTTGCAGCAAGCTCAACGCTCCCAGATTCTGCTTTATCCCCACCTGTACTCGACCGCGTAAAATACTCCATGAGACCAATTCCCTTTCGAACTCGTACACTGGATAGGTCTTGACATTCACAAATCCGCTGCTCCAGGTGGTATTTCCCCTATCGTTCTCATGGGATGTTCTTCATCGCTGGTAAAACCATTGCGCAAGCTTTTCTATCTATCCTTTTCTTCAGGGCTCTTCCCGAGAAGATGGAAAACAGCATTTGTCCAGCCTGTCCCATAAAAATGCGAATCTTCATCTCCCTCCTCCTATCGACCAACTGCAATAACTTCCCTTATTTCCAAGGTCATATAAACGCTGATAAACCATCAGCTCATGAAATATCTTGAATCCCGAAAACTTCTTAATGACCGGCAGTACGATTTTCGCAGCAACAGGTCCCCCGGTGATTTGACGACTTATCTAACCGAAAAGTGGAACCAATCTCTTCACCAAATTGGTGAAAGTTACATCGATACCCTTGATATTTCAAAGGCATTTGACAGAGTTTGCCACCAAGCTCTCTTGTCGAAAATGCGTGCATTTTGAATCGATGATACCTTTCTTCTTCTGGATTAGAAATTACCTTTCGTATCATTCAATTCAAGTTGTTTTGGACGGTTCAAGTCCGCAACTCACCAAATAAATGCTGGTGTTCCTCAGGGATCTGTTTTGTCTCCGACTCTCTTTCTCGTTTTTATAAATGATCTCCCGTTTTATTAATACTAAACCAATCCATCCCTTGGCCGATGACAGTGCCCTCAGCTTCTCATATTCGTTTCTTGGTTCAGGCCCCTCATCCTCTTGTGTGGAATTGGAACAGAATCGTATGTTAAGCTCATTGAATTCCGATCTCGAAATAATAACACAGTAGGGTGTAAATAATACAAAGGAATTTAAAGCTTCCAAATCACAATGCTGTCTTCTATCATTAAAGCAAAACCCAAAAACCATGCCATGTCATATCCATGAATGGCACTTGCATCGTTGAAACCAAACGGCTTTCCATTTTCGGTATGTGTGTTAATGACAACTTTCATTGGAATGACTACATATTCGATGTCGCCAAGAACGCTGCGAAATGCATAGCATTCCTTAAGCGCTGCAAGAAATATGTCACTCGCTCTGATTTGCCTTCTATCCATAAGGCGTATCCGCCCAAAACTTGAGATAAAACTCTTTGGTTACTGTAACATCGCGTGATCGCTTGACTCTTGTAGTTATTGTCGCAATGTCTCTTGTCCTTCGTTATTTTATCGTTATTTCCACCATAAGTGCTCAAACGAAATAACTAGTTGCGTTCACCCCTTAACCGCAATACCCGCTGTGTAAGCAATGCGCATCAGTTTACCTTTAAGCCTGTATTCCGACGTACAAGGAATCTTTCCTTAGCCGTACAATACGAATGTGGAATGCTCTTAACCGCTCCATTTTTCCTACACATTGTAATCTACAAACATATAAAACCAACTTGCATTGGCATCTCTCCCTATCTCCTAACCCTAACTTTTCATCATAGAACTTTGGATTTTCAAAAAAAGTTTTTTTTTAAATTGTGTCAGTAGGCGGATTTTGAAAATTTTATAAAAAAAACATTTTAGTGATTTCTGATTCTTTTTATTACAAAAATAACTTAAATTTAAGGTAATTGGAGTATTTTATATTCAAAAAAAAAAATGTTCAATAGTGTATTGAGCCACCTTTCTGTTTCAAAACTTCACACATCCGGTTTGGAAGAGATGTATACAAATTAGCCAAATAATTCACTGAAATCGAGCTCCAAGCTAATTCGATGGCTTGGGTTAGTTCGGGTATACTCGAATAGTGTTGTCCTGATCCGTATACTTGACGTGTCAACCATTCCCAAACATTTTCAATTATATTTAAATCGGAGAATAGGGCGGCCAGCTTAATAGCTGCACATTTTGGCTCTGCATATACATAGGTTTGAACTACCCGAGCTGTATGTATTGGCACATTATCATGTTGATAAATCCACGGCAGAGGTCCAAAAAGGGTGTGGAAGTGTGGAAAGGCCTTTTTCAATATGCCATTGTAAGATATCGCAATCATTGTGGTTGACATTAATTGTTGTTGGCAGGTTCTGTAATAGGAAATGGCCCCTCACACCATCACACCTCCAACTCTGATATGCAGCCGGTCCAAATAATGTGTTCCTTTGCGGAGGTCAGGGAAATAGTAGATATAGCCATCGGGGCGGGGCCTTCCAAATTAAATTGTTTTTCATCGGAGAAGACTATTCTATGCCACTCCGAAGTCCAGGTCATATATGCGCGACAAAACTGATGCGTTACTGTTTTCGCACCGGGTTGAGAGCTTCTTCTTGATTTTCAGTCTTTTTAGATGTGTAGCTTTCGAAATAACACTACGTATAGTTGTAAGACTTGCCTTCACACCGCATTTATCCCTGATTTTTGCCAAAGAGTCGTGAGAATTTAACGCTTTTCTTAAAATAAGTCGCCTTTCCGCATTAGTAAGCACGCTGTGTGTCCGGCTCTCATATTTTTCCAATAATGACAATTGATACTCTTGGATGTTTGTCAGACGTTTGCAAGACGTTCCAATTATATGGATAATCATAATGCTGAAGAATTAAAAACGGGTTTACCACGGAATCTCGAAAGCAATAGTCTAGAAAACAAAAAACTCGAAAGTAAAAATCTCGAAAACAAATATCTAGAATTGAAAAAATCTCGAAAAAAAAATCTCGAATGCAAAAATCTCTAATTCGCGCGAATTGTAACCATTAGGGGGCATGCTGCCCCCTGCAACCCCCCTGCTTAGGGTCACTGTTTGATTTGAAGTAGGTGCGAGGTTTTCAGGGGTGCAAATCTGAAAACAGTTAGGAATCTATATCTGATTGTGTAAATAAATTTAAAGTGAACCAAGCCCTTTGGAAATTCGGTGTTATTTCGCTTTATTTCACGGCACCTTATTTACCTTATTTTCCATTTTTACCATTTTTTATAATGTTTTTTTTTTGTTAAATATTGATTTTTTTGTTGTTGATTTACCGAAAAAAAAAATTGCTGAATAAACTAAATATGTAATGCGTTTTCTTTAAGTTTAAACTCTTTAAACAGGTAAGAAAAAAATCTCGAATTTACTTTTTTTTCGAGATATCGTCTTTTCAGATTTCTGTCCATTCGAGATTTTTGTGCATTCGAGATTTTTGCATTCTAGATTAAAAATTTGTTTTTTCGAGATTTTTGGCATTCGAGATTTTTGTCATTCGAGATTATGTCATGATCCCATTAAAAACATTTAAATAGTTATTTTACCTACACGTTCACACCAACTAGAATAGCAGCACGAATTGTTGCTAGAAATAATACAGCTTTAGCAATCGAAAATATCAGTTTTATTTAGTACAAACAAATTATGTTTTCCTCTCTACCCTAGCACACCTCAATATTATCATATAATGTTAAGGTACATGAATCAATCTTGTGATCTAATTTTTGTTCGGTTTGATTTCATTGGACCTCCTTTAGGACGCAGATAATCATCAGAATCGGTGAACATGAAAAAGTAGACGAAGGGCGTAAAAAGAACAAATACAAAAGATAAAAATGATTAGTCTCATTGTATGTAATGACATACCTACGCACCTACATGAGGAAGATTTGACAGACATTAATTCGAATCCATCTTAATAGGATGTTTTATTCCAGTTTATGGGATTGATTTCGTGTTATCAGTTTCATTGGACTAATGACATAAACAAGTTAAGACAAATAATCAAATACCCAAATCCTCGTAGGAAGATCTCGTCTGCTTCCCAAATGACTTCCACTCAACTCAGCACATTATAGACGTAAGCCATGGCGGTAGGTTCTTTGGGTAATAGGCGAAAGTTGTGTAATGCATAATTTACTTTTGATAAGATTAGGATGTGGAAGGTTTAACCATTCTTAGCATATGCATTGAGTCAATGTACTACACTTGGAAATGATTGCCCGAACAATAGAAGCAAAAACCTCCCAAATGAGTATCCACAGTAATTCCATTTGTTTTGTGGATAACGATTGCTTTCAACATGTGACACCTTGTGAATGCGAGTGCTGAAAGGTGCAAAAAATATAATCCTCCATAACCGAGAATATTCTGCAAAAGGAAAGAGGCGACGATATTCAGAGTCACGTGTGTAGCAATAAATTTTCTTCACACAGCCATAAGCCTCAAGCCAAACAATTTTGATCCTATCACCAGGACTCAGAAGTCTTAAAATTGATTTGGTAAATATTCGTTAAAGCTGCATTATTAAACCTGTATTGTTTGGGTATTTTCTTGCTTTTACTTTTACTTTGCCTGTTATTTTGTTCGGCTTGTGCGTCATACATATGATTGTTTTCTTACTCGCAAATGTAGCCGACATACGTGAAATTCCTAAGGGGTATGATTGATTTTCCTTTTCATTTCACAGGCACACCAGCATAAAGGGATTTCGGGACGTTGGTACATCATACCTTATGCTGTGTGTTTGTTTAGGCGTATTTACCAATTCGCGCTCAGCTCATTATTTATTATAGCAAAAAGGAGAGAAAAACAAGGAAGAATAATTACTTTTATGTAGTTTACGTGCGTTGGGCAACCCTTATAAGAAGCTTTTAAATTATTAGCTGTGGGTATTTGATAAATATTACATTTTCCTTCAAATGTTTTTCTCAAAGCAGAAGCCCTTGAAATTCATAAAAGATGATGTAAGTGGTTGTTACAAATATCGAAACGAGAGCATTCTAATGAAACCCACTAAGAAGATATGGAACGATTGTATGTTTGTCTTCACATGGACAAGGTTAATTAAATGTGGGTAATATAGTAGGTCGTGAGAAATGCTGGCGTTGTGCTGTACTTGTTGGATGCTGGATGGGGATCGAAACAATTTGATAAAAAAAAACCGCCATCTATCGATTTTATTATAATCAAGCTTTTGATGAGGTTACTGATGTGGATACATATACATGAACGGATTGTTCTTTGATTGCACTATAGATGCTATAAACTACGCTTACCTAGGTATACTGAAACTTACACAATCCGCTGATTACAATAATGTAACAGAGTGTTCATTGATAGATATTTTTTAGTTTTGTTTACGAGAGCCAGTAATTGCATCTGTTTTCTATTGTGTAATGGGGAATAAACTTTAAGGGAATACGAATAAGCCCTATTGAAAACCGGATAGCTAGTCAATATATCTAAATATTTTAAATTTCAATTTTCAGTATCAATAGGAAGAAAGAAGTTATCAATTCTAAATTTCCAGTATTCAATTTGAATATTCGGGCTGACAATGCGATGATATAACATTTTTTTGTTAGCAATTGAAAATTTGTTCGTCATATTGAGAAAAATTAGTTTTCAATGTGATAATCGCGTTTTGAAGTCATCATGTTGACAATCACTTAATTCAAATAAACAATCATATTGACAATTGAATTGTATGCGATAGTCATCATACCAGACAAAAAATTAACTATACCTACATTGTGAAACAAAGTACAAAAGCTATGGAAATTTTAACTCTGAAAACTTCCGTAGGTATTCAAAGTGACAATTGCGGTTATCATATTTTTTATATATTGAAAACTTCGATATTAAAAGTGACAATTGCAGTTATCATATTGACAACTTTAGTTGACATTTATAAATTTTCATATTAAAATCGTTGATATTAAATTATGATGTAAATATGATGATCGTAACTAAGCATTAAAATCATTGCAAATGACGGTCAGCATATTGAAAATTTCAGTATACAAAATTTTCAGACCAAAAATCCACTGTTAATAATTGTAAAACAAATTACAATACAGTATACCCGCGGTAGAGTTAACATCGGTGGGTGAACAATCCAATTGAGTGCACCCACAACATTTTGTATAGACTACTCTACGGAGTGAACAAAAAAATCTCTTTGGAGTGAACTCATACTTTTAACACTAAAACACAAAAAATCCAGCTGCTGCACAATGAAGCAAATTTACCGTTCGTTCTGCGAGCTTTAGCCGTGTTTCTTTGCACGCGGATATAGGCATGGCATTAAAAAACGACCATCGCCACTTAAGAATTCATCAAAAAAAAACTTGGCAGCACACATGCACCTATTATTTTTTATTAGTGACACAGCTGGAAGTTGAGTTAAGAAATTTGTGTTGAAAATCGTGAAATTCAAAAATATTAATTTCCGACAGTTGAAATTAATGCCAAACATATTCTAAAATTATAAAAAACAGTTTCACATTGACAGATTTACTAAATTTTGAAAAATAATAATAATAAAATCCCGAACAAAATATTCGGCGGGATGTGCCAGTGGTCGGCGAAATGTCAAACTTTGCCATTTCCTGAAAAATTCATCGCAACGATTCATCAGAAACGAAGAAAATGGGTTTTGGAAGCACTGTTTATCGCCGCTAAAGGACTTAGTGGCGATAGCTATCCTTCCTAAAGTAAGCGTATATAGGATAAGTTGTTGTTGTATTTGACATGCAAATTTCAAATTATCCCATATCCGCGTGCAAAGAAACACGGCTTTTGTATCTGTTGTCGTTCTACGTTTTGCATTCTAGTCTGGGTAAATATTCAGTTAAAATTTCATTTGGTTAATTTGTTTTGATGCTTAAGAAAGTGATTTTTGTTCATAATGATTCGTTGCCATTTAACTTTGGTGGGAAAAACTAACATTTTATATGAGTTATCTGCAGGTACTCGTAAGATAAGAAAAAATAAAATTAAAATTTAAGATTTTTCGGATACAGTAGCTATTCTCAAAAAATATGGAATTGCCCATTCGTCTGTATGTGCTATTAATAAGAAGAAGAACGATATTATAGCAACAGTGACTAATACTTACTCTGGCCCTGGAAATAGGCTGACACTGAAAACATCCGAACTTCCGCAGATGGAAAGGGCACTATATAAATGTGCCTAAATTTTGTTATTAGTGGATTTATTCTAAAACAACAAGCCGTTGCCATAAATAAAAGCTTGTACGGCAACGAGTCCAAATTTTGTGGCAACTGACGCTTGGATGCAAAAATGTAAAAACAGGTTTGGTGTTCGGTACCTGAAAATATCTGGGGGAAAATTATTGTCGCAACCAGAACTTGTGTGTCCATCAGAAAAGCATATTAGATCTGAGTCTTAGACCATACCAAATTTATAATACTGATGAGTGGGGGCTATATTGGAAACTTTAACCAGGAAAAACTTAGGTGGGATCAGCTGATAAAACTGCTCCTGGGCGAAAAAGCAAAGCATTACTTTTTTGGCGTGCACTAATAGCACCGGTCGGCACAAGTTACAAATTTCCTTTAAAAAGAAGGTTTACCAGTCAAAGCTCTACTGATTTAAGATAATGCCCCACGTCACCTCCTAGAGAGTGAGCTACAAAATTCAGATACTTTTCTACAGAAAAAGCTTGCTGTTATCACTTGTTGCTGCGGAAAAAGGTCAGATTGATATTTTCCATATGAGTTGCATTTTCTAGGTTTCATTAAATTATTTTTGACAACTTATGTGAAGCTGCTCCCTCACCGCGCATCATGTGAACATCTTGCCAGATACGTGCTTTAAACTTAGGTTTTTCATATTTCAGGACGGAAATTTGGCAAGTGAGGATGACTGAAGATGCCGAATAGTAGGGGAAGGTAGTGTACCCCGGTCCGGATTTCAGTTTTTTGCCAATATTTTATGTGTCGTTTTTTCTTTAGTTTTTGTTTTTTTTTTTGTTACTAACTGAAGTCTTTTGTATGATATGCTGAAACTACCAAAAGGATATTGCTTACCATTCCTTAGAAAACTTAACTTTTATATGCCAACCTCAAACGGTCCAAGGTACAAGACGTGGTTGTACCTTGGTCCACGGAGTATTGTACCTTGGACCGAAAATATTATTAAAAGTTTTCCTATAGTTTAAAGGTGAAAACTTTAATTTATTTCAATAAAAAGTAAAAATGGTACCATTCTTTATTTATTTAAAAAAAAAACAGCAAAAAACAAACCATTATCTTAAAGTTTTTGAGCTTGATTAAAAAAAAAAATATTTTAAATAATAGTATTAAATAAAAAAAAATCTTTTACTAAAAAAAACTTAACAAAGGACTTCAATTTTATTTAAAAACTTACTTTAAGGGAACAACATAAAAGAAAAACAAATTTATTACTTCAATATTATTTAAAAATGTTCATTAAAGGACAAACCAATGGTCCAAGGTACACGCGCTATTATAGGTCCAAGGTACACTTACACCACTTTAGCCAAACAAATTAGATTTTAACGTAGTATTCAAACTACATACGAACGACAATGTGTTCCTACCAAAAGATTATTAATACACTTACCGAAATCGATTAAAGTAGCGAAAAAGGACAGAAAACTAAGCACTACATAACTTGAGAAAAGAGATTAAAAAAACACTTTTTTCATTGAAAACTATGTTTATTTTTTTTCTGCAGGCTCGTGCAGCTGTGCCTTCAAAAAGAAAGTGAGAAGAAAAATGAACAGAAGATCAACATTTCACAGAAGAACCGGTTTTTGCGTGCTTTGTATTTTTCTGGATATTGGCACTCGGACCAAGGTACAATCGGACCAAGGTACACAACCTTCCCCTACCTATATAAATTTTAACTTGGTTTACATTACATTTAATTGAAAACTAATTGTTAAACTGGAAGTTTCAATTGTCAGTATGAATGAATTATATGAATTGATACTAGATTTAATTGAATTTATTGAAAATATTCACTTATCGCTATTATCAATCTAATTATTTCATTTATTGTATTTGACAACTGAAACTTTCAATTTAACAACCTTAGTTATCATTTTGAAACTTGGAATAATCAGACAGGATTTTGAATACAACGATTCTAATATGCATTTAAAAAACCACGGTTTTCAATCTGATATCAGTTGTGGACTTAAAAATTGTGAAAAAAATTGGAACATGTAAAATAAAAACGATTAAATGTTCATGGCCTTCTTCGCTTATTATGCAAACATGTTTTAAGCTACTCGTATTTATTTTGAAACTTAATATCCGAGCGCATGAACATCGTAATTGACAATATTACACTGAAATTGCTGTGTTTTCATATTTCCGATTGATTCTGACGAAAACCGCATACTATAAAAACATAGTGAATCAATTTGTAGTAATTTTACCACCCACTCAGGGAATATTGACAAGATGTTATATCCAGAGAAATGTCTTATTTATGACGATACTTCCGCTAAAACATTGTGATTACTTATTGGATGCTCTTATTATTGTTTGTAATTGAATTTTTAAGGTTTGTATGGCCAATTTATGATGAATGTGCCTTCATTATATATTGTTGAAGTGGAATTCTTAAATGTCACCCATTCAATCATAAAGTGTTTCATTCAATCAGTTCAGATTCACATAAAAGCTAACAAAAAACAGTTCTCTATATATCACATACAGAAAGCGAATGCAAAACGCGCCATTGAAGAAACACACGTTCATTAAATTGCATTTAAAGAATAATTAAGTTATCTATCCATATTCAAATTAAAATAAATCAAATGTCTAATTTGTGTACAAATATTTCACTAGATAATTACGGCTGTTGAGGACTAGGTAAAATCTACAGATACTAATATTGAAGATAAGTTATGTATAATAAAAGGGAAAGTGGATTAGTTATCGTGCCAGTGTACCGATTTTCATTAACAATCCTTTTTGAGGATAACCGCCCTGAAGAAAAATTATTTTCATTATTCACAAGTAGCTTCTTGTTTTACTTAACAATCGGTTCAATGAACTTTTAATAGATGAAGTTGTAGATTCAACACATTCAACTTTGCCCATTCATCATTCCATCTCCTGTTAAGTAATAACGGTGTTATCTATTTTAATTAAATAAAGTTATCCTTCAGTTTTGGATTCTTCTATAAAATCAAGTTTTAATTAAGCAATACCTAGCTTCTATAAAATACGTCATCAATTAAACAATACCTAGTTAAATAAGCTGTCAAAAACGGCACTTCATTGAAAATAGTATAGCCCTATAAAAATGTGTCAACGATTTATCTCAAAGTTCAGTCACAGATTAATGGTTTGTAGTTACCTTAGAAACATAATCATATTTTTGCGTATGTTAAACATCTGTGGCAACAAGGAAAAACAGCATAACTCAATAAACGTCAAAATTGATTTTTTTACACTATATGTATAAGCGATTCTATTTGTCATATTTTTTTCGTATTTTTATCTCTTACAAGAGAAAAAAGACATAAATCAATGTCTACACAGCCTGCACAAGGACAAACAGCATAGGTAGGTACAATTCTCTAATTACTATTTTCTACTTATGCTCTTAAGCCATAACAGCAAACCAAATAAACACACAACATAAGTTCATCATACTCTTTTTCCAAGCTATACAATTTTATTTCGCGCTCATAAGTTTACTTGTGCCCTTTTTCCAAAATAAATTTGTGTGTTCTACGAAAATAAGTTAACTTGTGTAGTTTTTCCTTATTAATTTTTTGTGAAAAAAACCGAACACAAACCAACTTATGCTTTTATTCCAAAGACGTTACTAAATACCCTTGAAATTAAGTATACATGTGCCGTTATTCTGAGAGCAAAACGATACTCAGTTGTGACTTATGTTGCCTAACGCAACAAGTGGTCAAAATCCCAATTGCTTTCTGAGCGCCTGGCAGTCGTCAACATGCAAACGCGCCGCCGTGAGCCGACTGAAGCCTTACAACGTCAATCACCTCCCGAAAGCACCACCACAAGTGGCTCCTCCCAAAAACGCCTTTGCTAGCTTAATCTAACTTATAAACAAAGAAGATGTTACCCAGAGTAACGCACCGTCCTGGGAGGGCATTTTGACCCCTCACCCCTCAATAAGTCACCAAAATTCGGGGAATTGATTTTCCGTATCGAACCAAATGAAACCACGAATAATTAGATATGAACAAATAATAAAACCTAGATAATAGCTATACCAGTATTTTTTTTACTTTTGAATACCTATTTGATTCAGAAACATTCTGTGATCCAAAAAATAATCCAACAGAAAACATAGGTCTACAATCCGACGGACCTTCAGGATGTAAGTTCAAACTTCTTATCATTCTGTATTAGCTATTATGGTTATTTCAATTACTTAAGCTGGTATTACCAACGTAGACCATCCTTTGAATTTAAGTAGTTCAGAAAGTCCAATTTGGGAAGACTCATATGATACAATTAAAGATCCGGATTATGCAATAAGTTCAAGTGACGATGAAAGTATAGAACATTGGGGTGAGTTCCTTGGTCCTCAACTTCTGTTGAGAAAGTTTGTCAGGATTCAGCGGACTGCTGCTGGGAGCGAGCAAACAAGTTCAAATCGAAGAGCGACAAGACGCACATCGTTGCCGACATACGAACGACTGGCATTTCGGTATGAACCAACAGAAAACTACGGCGGTGATGCGATTTTCGGAATTGGAGCGATGACTATTGTGTGCCAAGATTGCAACGCGCTGAAATTCAAAGGCGAAACGCCCGGCATTTGCTGTGCGAGTGGCAAAGTGAAATTGGTTCCCTTAGAAGCACCTCCGGAGCCATTGAAATCGTTGTTTGAATCGGATGATTTTCTCAAGAACATTCGACAATACAACAACTGTTTTCGTATGACTTCGTTCGGAACAAAAATCATTCAAGAAACTGGTTTCATGACGACTTACAAGGTATTTTTTTCTTTTAAACATCATGCAAACACATCTGTTCTAAGAATGACAAGGTATTCTACACTGCACAATTCGGGTTCACAGATTCAAGGCCAAATTTACCATCGGATGGGTGCATTCTTGCCAGTAAACGAAGACGCACACCAATATCTGCAGGTTTACTTCATTTCGTCGGAGGATGATCAAGTCGATAGGCGGTACAGAGAGCAAACAGGAGTGACAAAAAACGTCATTCGACAATTGCAACAATTCTTTGATGCAAACAACGCTTTGATTACGGTGTTTAAAACGGCGATGGAGAAAATTAACATCTAAGATTTGTCTTCAAACCTGATAGCGCTTCAGCCGGAGAACATTAACGGCGATACAATACTCCCACTTCTGCAGACATTTGTGCATTGGTTGTTGACATTGTTCTTCAGCGAAGAACCGTTGGACCCATAATTCATTGGCAGGGACAATTTGGATACGACATTACGATGAAAATGCTCAATCTGATTACAGGTAAACGTTAATTAACACTTTATCCTTCAACTGTTCGATTTCGCATTTACAGGCCAACCGATAAATAACTATATGAACTACTACGCCTATCGAATGATGCAAATATCATTTTGAAGTGTCGCCGTTTATTTTAACGTTAACAATATGCAGTCGATATGTCTCTGCTGAAAAGGTTAAGTCGATTTAAGTGAATTTTTAACAGTTTAGTGCAAAAGATTCCGCTATTCAATACGCGTAGTTGTACCAAACCCTCGTCCTTGTATCTGAATTGTATCCCGAGTTATAGAAAATCAAAATCATCTTAAGTTGATAAAAATGCGTATTAACAATTAATAAATTATCTTAAATCCACATAAGATCATTATACTACTTGTAAAAAAAAACGTCTTATTTCAGTTAACATATTTTGGTAAAAAAATATAATTAGCATTTCCTGAAAAGCCAAAACATCTTAAGTCAATATAAAATTTTTTGCTCTATGTAAGTTACTAAAAATTGTGTACCTAACTCGATTTAAGATAAAAAGCATGTGAAATATATATCAAATGTGTGAAAAAGTAAACTATCTTAAGTCTACTTAGGATGATATTCAAATTTAAAAAAAGATATTTCTCAGATTTATGTCGACATAAGATATTTTGCCAGGTGCTAACAGAAACAGAAAATATAAAAAAAAAATAATAAAAAAAATACAAAAAAAACAAAAAAGGAAGAATCCCTCTTAGGGACCTCTTTCGAGGAGGAGCTACTAGCCTCCAGCCAGGAGACAGTAGTTGACCCCTCAAGCCTAAGGAGCACCAGCCATAGTATTCCTTCAGGCGATCAACCTACCACTTCCAACTCTACAGTTATGGCCGAGGATACCAGCCATAGTATCCAAAAGCCACTCAATATAACTGAAAAACCCACAACTGGGAGCACCAGCCATAGTGCACCCAAACCCAAGAAGTCCTCTGGCTCTCTCTTGAAGTCACGATACAACAGAGTTGTCTACATTCTTGCAAATATTGCGAAGAATGAAGAGACTGGCGCGACTCTAGAGAGGGATAAAGAGGACAAAGTTTAGTACCAAAAGGTGGTTGACGAGTACGTCAACTACTAAAACAACCCAAGGCAAAGTCAACAAAAGAAAGAGAGTGTGAAGAGAAACAGGTCCCAAGATGAGACCTCTCACACCTCTAAAAGATCCAAGATCGCCCCTAGATTAAAGAACTTCCAGGGGCCATCCAATTCACAGGCTACCAGAACCTTCACCGAGGTGGTGAGGGACCATCTTCAGGTCGCCATTATAGACGAGTTGTCAAAAAACGGCAAAACAGTGTTGGACCGTTGGTGTAGCATCGAAGCCAAACTATCAGAGATTGTTGTGCAACACGTGCTCTCCGGAGTTGACAACTAATTACCCAGTTTCGACAGCGCGGACGTGGTGCGAGGATATCGGGTGATCAAATGCGTGGACCAGTACTCTAAGGATTTTCTTGGCTCATGCATCGACAAGATCGCCGAAGCTTGGGAGGGCTTAAAGCTCAAGCTCATCCCTGCCAAGGATATCCCCACGAGACCTAGGGCCCGTATTTGGCTACCGGTTATGAAGATAGACTCTGAGAGTCTGCTTAAGTGCCTCAAGCTACAAAATCCGACCATTCCCATGGACGATTGGGCTGTCATAAAGGCAGAAGAATCCAAGAAAAACAGTTTATCCTATCTGCTGCTAATCAACGAGGAGTGCCTAGAGGCACTAGAAGCAGCTGATTACAAGCTGAGATTTGGCATACGGCTCGCCAAACTCAAGATCTTCCGATCGACAGTACCCGAGGATGACACAGACGATAAGGTGGTGGAGGAACTGGCGATCGCTTCCAACACCCAATCATAACATGCTGAAAGTCATCCAATCGAACCTCCAGCACTCGAAATGTGCATCAGAGAATCTTCTGGTCTTCCTCAGAGAGGAAGACATTGACATCGGCATCATTCAAGAGCCCTGGGTCAGGAAGACTACCATAATGGGCCTCTCAGACAGCAACTACAACCTTTTTTACAAAAAAGACGTCGGTAAGCCAAAAACATGCATTTTAGCTAAAAAATACATTAACGCTTTCTTATGTCCCAACTTCAGCTCGGGTGATCTAACCGTCGTTAAGCTTTAACAAATGAACACACCCAGGGTCAAACTGAAGAAGTGTAGCAACTCACAGCAGAGATACAAGCGAGGCAACGCAGTCTGCTCATAGGCTGTGACGCTAACGCTCGACATCATCTTTGGGGCAGCAAAGAAATAAATGAACGAGGTGAGTCTTTATTTGATTTTCTTTTAACTACAGATCTAGGTGTATGTAATATAGGTAACACCCCTACCTTTATATTTCCAAGTACGGAAACTCATAACGGCTGGGAAGAGGTGTTAGACATTACACTCAAAACAAACAATGACATCTTCAGGGTTGAGAATTGGAGAGTCTCCAACTTAAAGTCCTTCTCGGACCATGAGTGGATACTCTTCAATCTGAGTATCAAGGTAGATACTCCTACTCCGTACAGAAATCCAAAAAGAATTGACTGGAAGAAATTCGGTCAAGTATTGAATTCTAATCTTCCTAATCTACCACACCTGCAAATTGAATCAGGTGCAGAACTGGACACAATTACGTTTGCACTAGGTAAAGCTATGAATACAGCTTTTAAGGCATGGTGTCCCGTTAAATATAACAAAAAAACCTTACCGCCGTGGTCGAATGACGACCTTACCATCCTGAGAAGGGTGACTAGGGATATTTTCAACATCTGCTATAGGCATAAGTTTTGGCAACCCTACAGGGATTGCCTAAATATCTACAAAAAACCTATCAGATCAGCTAAGACACAAGCATGGTCTGAATACTGCCAATCCATCGATTCTCTTAAGGAATCTGCAAGACTCAGTAAGATTCTATCCAAAGGACACTCCAGTCCATCTTTTATCAAGAGAACGGACGGTGTAGCACGGATTTTAGTATTATCTGGCGGCCACTTTTGAATCTAACGAACAAGTCGGTAATGGCGTTCGAGCCTATTGATGCAAGCATTGAGGGGCAGATGTCAGTTTGATATCGTAAAACTTACGAGCTCCCTAAGCCCAAGTTTCGTAGATTCGGTTTCCGTCAAACAATTTCCTTCAAGACAAGTAATCCTGAAGAATCTTATAAGTTAAGAAACTGGTGTACTTTTATCTACAAACCTTAAGTTCATCTTCACCTAAGGTATACATTAATAGTTGTCTTGCGTTTGAAAATGTATTTAATCCTAACTATTTAGTTTATTTCGCGTGTAAGATAAACCCTATTTTTCGTTGGTGAGGAGCGAGAAAGCTCTGAAGTTTGAGACCTGATTGAGGGGCCGTTATTGGACAAAGTCAGCTGCAGGAGTGCGCTGATGATCTATTTCAAACGCGGAGATTTGTAACGTGCTGGAAGGGCTCTCCGGTCAATCACCAGGCCACGCGCTTGAGTTGATGAATGCTGAAGCCACCACATCGGCTCGCACATCGGTCCAACCGCGAGAGTCAGTCCAACATCACCAGGCCACGTACTTAAGCACTATGGTTGATGAATGCTGAAACCACCACATCGGCTCGCACATCAGTCCAACCGCGAGAGTCAGTGCAACATCACCAGTCCATGCCTTCGAGCACTACCGTTGGCATATGCTGAAAACACCACATCGGCTCGCACATCTCTCCAACCGCGAGTCAGTGCCGAACCACCAACCACACCAAAATCCACCAATAACCCGAGTTCATCTGCCCCGAAAAGTCTCTGCAGAAGAACTGCCATGCTCCTTGTCCCCTTAAGTGTTAAGGAATCTCCGCGAAAGTGTCTTATCCGCACCCACATGAAGTGATTGCATGAGTTAAATTTCCTTAATTTATTAAAAGAAAAAGTGCACATATTCATATATGTACCTACTCATTTATTTAATACTTAAAAATATTGCCTAAAATCCCTAAGCTAAATGTCAATAAAAAAAAAATAGAGAAAAAAAAAACACACATATATTGCCCGTCTAAGAGTGAAAAAAAAGTAAATTAAAATATTAAAGAAGTTGTGTTTTGAGTGTGGTGAAACTTGAATTACTTTATTAACAAATAAACGATTTTCCCGACAACACACAGTCATCAAGCATCCTGTTCCTGACATGTCACGACCAGCGGTAACAACAGGTAATTCTCAAGTACGAGTAAATTATAAAATATTTCATTAATTGTTTCACCTAACTTCCGAACATTAATATTAGAATATAGTAGCATACTTATTAAGATTTTTTTTTTATCCTAATGAAAGGAATGTCAAGTATTGATAACAGAACTTAAAATTTAATAAATCATGTTCTAAACCAATAAAAGGTCGAATTAATTTTCACGCATACCGAACCCGTCAGTCGTCATGACTCCAATTTGTAAACTTTATGATGAAAAAATAAAGAATCTATCTATCTAAAAAAAAAACAGCCAGACGGCAGTATTGCCATGTCCTTATTCTTAAGTATACCAATTTGTAAACTTTATGATGAAAAAATAAAGAATCTATCTATCTATCTCTATCGTCATGACTCAAGGTGCACGATCAGTTAGTTTGATAAAAATATCAATCTGATATCGTAATCCATTTCATTGGTCTTAAGGTGAGATGAGGAGTATGAATTGTTGACGTCAGTGACAAGTACCCTTTATCCCACCCGCCTAATCACCCACGCAGACTGAGCTAGACCATGGAAAAAGAGTAAGAGAGCAAAGGTGTCTGGGGTAAGGGATGTATTAATTTATAAAGCTCTCTTCATAATTGCAGTAGCGGTACGGAGTGATGGTAGTACTGCATCAATCAGAGTACGCTACAACGGAACCTGAACGGAATCCACTGACGAATCCTTGGAGCTTCTACTTCACACTTCACACTTTCCTGGTTGCACTGACTACTGCGTACTTCCGCCGCAATTGCGGGGGGAGCTCCCCTCTCACCAGGAGGAGATTGAGCGCATTATAACCAAGGAAAAGATTCTCTGGGCCATTCACAGCTTTGCTCCGCATAAATCACCAAGGCAGGATGGCATTCTCCCCATCATGCTTCAAAAACATGACGAGATAGTTGTGCCCCTAATAGTTGAAATTAACAGAAGCAGTATCCTACTCAATCACATACCTCAGTTTTGGAAGTATGTCCGAGTAGTTTTCATACCGAAAGTCGGTAAAAGAGGTCACGGATCCGCGAAGGACTTCCGTCCTATTAGCTTAACCTCTTTCATACTCAAAACTCTAGAACGTGTACTTGACCTTCACATAAGAACAGGCCTTGAAAGGTCTCCCTTATGCAATTCACAGCACGCATACCTCAAAGGCAGGTCGACGGAGACCGCTCTTCATGAAGTAGTGCGTACAGTCGAAAGGTCACTCTTCCATCACCAATATACCTTAGCAACCTTCTTAGATGTAGAGGGCGCGTTTAACAACGTCCACACTGAATCGATCCAGGAATCTCTCCTAGAACTAGGCGTAGAGGACTTCGTCACTTCTTGGATCATTTCCATGCTCAAAACGAGGATCATTCAAGCAAAACTAGGCAACACCCTTCTAACCAAATCAGTAAGCAGAGGAACACCTCAAGGTGGGGTGATCTCGCCTCTCTTATGTATTATAGTTCTTAACAAAATCCTTTCAAGTCTCGACAGGGAGGGCATCAAAGTCGTTGCGTATGCGGATGACGTGGTTGTTCTAGTATCAGTATTGTTTCCGACCGTGATAAATGAAATCATGGAAAGAGCACTGGGTAAGAATAGCGGGTGGGCTACAAGTTGTGGCCTATGCGTTAACCCTAGCAAAACTGAACTGATGCTTTTCACCACCAAAACCAAAATACCAACCTTCTCACTTCTCCGCTTAAATAACCAAAATCTTCCTTTATCCACCAGCGCAAAATACCTTGGAGTCATGCTTAACCCCAAACTCAACTGGAAGTCCAACATCGAACACCGATTGCTGAAGGCAAGCCTTGCCTTCTACGCCTGTAGCAAAACTTTCGGCAAGAAGTGGGGGCTTCAACCAAAGATGGTTCGTTGGATGTACACAGCGGTGGTACGTCCAATCCTCACCTACGGATCACTGGCATGGTGGCCCGCTTTAAGTAAAGCCTACAACGTCACTAAATTAAGCAGAATCCAAAGAACAGCTGGAATTGGAATCACTGGAGCCCTTCGATCAAGTCCGACCGAGGCGCTCAATGTGATTCTCAACTTTCTGCCAGTGGATCTGTATATCAAAAACATTGCAGCGTCTAGTGCTGTTAGATTGAAGGAATCTAAATGTTGGTCGGTAAGGCCATACGGCCATACCAGCATCCTTCTTTCACTTCCCGACGGCATAGGTCTAATAGGTACAGACTACATTACTCCCAAACTCAACTTCCATAAAAGCTTCTCTGTGAGATTCCCCTCTAGATCAGAATGGAAAGAAAATGCGGTCGTAAATGAATTCGACATACCTATCTTCACAGATGGTTCCAAGATGAACTGTGGAGTAGGAGCTGGCATTTTCTCTACAGAGCTAGATATCTCTAAGACCCTTCGCCTTCCCAACGCAGCCAGCGTCTTTCAAGCAGAAGTACTTGCAATTAAGGAGGCGTGTATACTGCTTCCCAACATATTGACACACAGAAAAAAAATAGGCATCTTCGTCGACAGTCAGGCCGCGATTAAGGCTGTTAGTTCAACTAAGTCTACGTCCAAGCTTGTGGTGGAATGCAGGGATACGCAGAATAAGGCTTGTCATCGGCTAGATATTACTCTCGTCTGGGTTCCCGGCCATAGGAACATTGATGGAAATGAGAGAGCCGATGATCTCGCCAGACGTGGCTCTGCTCTGTGCGTATCGCATGCAAAGAAAGTTTTCCCTCCGCTGGGATATGTAAAGAGAGAAATCCTTCTGCACTTCATCTCAGGGGCCGAGACTAGATGGACGAATCGTTCGAACTGTGTCATTTCAAGAAAGATTTGGCCAACCTACGATGATGCCAGAACAAACAACCTCTTAACCGGAACGCGTGTTGATGTCGCCAGACTAACGGCAATCAGTACGGGCCATTGGCCTTTAGGCACTCACGCAGCCAAGCTTGGCATCCCTCACAACACCCACTGCCGCAGCTGCTCTGACACAGAAAAGAGTGAAACGGTGTTCCATCTTCTCTGAGAGTGTCCGGTCCAAAACCAGACGCAGCGCACTAGGTCATCCGTTTTACAATGACCTCTCGGCCATTCATACCATCCACTTCAACAACATCATCAAATTCCTCAACTCCACAGGATGGTTTTGAGCCCCCTTAATAATATCCATCTCGCCCTTCAATTTTAGGTTCCGTTAGTTGTGGTATCAAAACGGCGCTCATTGCGCTATTTGTGTTTTCCCTCGTCAGATTACGGGAATTACAGCCACTTAAACCAACCAACCAACCAACCAACCATCATGAACAACCTCTCCATCCCGAAAAAGTGACTGTTTGGTGCGGCTTGTGGGCTGGTGGCATCGTTGGACCATTTTTTTTAAAGATGCCGAAGAAAAGGCGATTACTGTCAACGGGGAACGTTATTGCAGCATGATAACAGACTTTTTGCGACCAGGATTGGATCGTATTGATGCAAACGACCTTTGCTTTCAACAAGACGGAGCAACAGCTCACATATCTCGTCAAACAATCGCCTTATTGCACGAGAAATTTCAAGACCGCATAATTTCCAGGAATTCCGATGTAAATTGGCCCCCGATATCGTGCGATTTAACACCTCTTGACTATTTTCTTTGGGGATTTTTGAAAGGAAAAGTGTATGCGAATGCTTCCCGGACAATTCAAGAATTCAAGAGCAATATTCAGACTGAAATTGTGGCTATACCCCCAAGATTCTGGAAAAAGTCATTGAAAATTTTGGTGGTTGGATGTTGGATTGTAAACGAAGTCGCGGTGGTCACATGACCGATGTTATTTTTCATACATACGAGAATGGCATAAACCAACTTTCATTTATCAATAAAAAAATTTGATTTCATCTCATAAAAAGCGTGTTGTTTTTTCAAATGGAAAAGAAGGAACAAATGACGCACCCTTTACCTACTTCAACCAGAACCTTAATTGGAGTCCTACTAAAATGCACCTTCCTCTGATTGTAGAACTAAAGTTGATCAAGTCCTACGTGTTGCCTTTTATCATATATGGCTGTGAAATGTTCTCAAACTTAGATTATGAATCGTTCAGGAAATAAAATGTTGCGTTTAGTAATTGTGCAAGGTATGTTTTTAATCTAAATCGATAAGACCATGGGCCCATTCATAAATGCAATATTGAGCAAGATATGCTAAGCGGAGAATTCACAAATGCATAAATTTTCATCACTGCTAAGCAGAGAATTCATAAATGTAGTAGAGTTTTATTTATTGTGCAATTTTGAGTGCAATCGTGCAGGTTTCAGAATCGTATTGCATCATTGCGCTGTAATTTAATTTTTAATTTTGTTGAAAATGGGTGAAAATACAACAGATAAGTAAGTTTAGTTTAGTTTTGAGAACAATCTATCAGATTATCCGATGAACTCGCCAGACGTGGCTCTGCTCTGTGCGTATCACATGCGGAGGAATTTTTCCCTCCGCTGGGATATGTAAAGAGAGAAATCCTCCTGCACTTCATCTCAAGGGCTGAGACTAGATGGACGAATCGTTCGAACTGTATCATTTCAAGAAAGATCTGGCCAACCTACGATGATTCCAGAACAAACAACCTCTTAATTAGAACGCGTGTAAATGTCGCCAGACTAACGGCAATCAGTACGGGCCATTGGCCTTTAGGCACTCACGCAGCCAAGCTTGGCATTCCTCATAACACCCACAGCAGCTGCGGCTGCTCTGACACAGAAAAGAGTGAAACGGTGTTCCATCTTCTCTGTGAGTGTCCGGCTTTAACCAAAACCAGACGCAGCGCACTAGGTCATCCCTTTTACAATAACCTTTCGGCCATTCATACCATCCACTTCAATAACATCATCAAATTCCTCAACTCCACAGGATGGTTTTGAGCCCCCTTAATATCCATCTCGCCCTTTAATTTTAGGTTCCGTTAGTTGTGGTATCAAAACGGCACTCAATGCGCTATTTGCGTTTCCCTCGTCAGATGACGGGAATTACGGCCACTTAAACCGACCAACCAGCTACCAGATGCACCGTTACCAAATAATAACAGTTAACTTAAGATGTTATTTCAGTGCAGTGCAGATAGCAGTCAGAGTGGTTTATAGTTGTTTATAGTGTCTATAAAAAGTGATTGTAATAACAGAGCATCGAATTTAAAGCCAGTATTTATAACGGTAACTTTTGTTAGTAAATTATCATAAATAATAGAAAATAAAAGTAATTTTTATACATAGTTCCGAAAAGAGTGTTTGTGGTATACAAGAGTGTCAAATAATATAAATTTAAGGGTCATAATCTACATACCTACTCATTCATTAGAACGGTTATTTATTATTAATATTTACCATATATATTATAGTAGGTAATGTGCAGTGCATATACATTTTTAAAACATTTCAGGAATTATGTATAGCAAGCTGCAATTCTTATATTTACTCGTATTTATTTATTTATTTATTTATTCATGAAATGCTTATACACAGTAAGACATATTGTCATTGTATATAAACTCTATAGTAAAATCATCAGCACGATTTCAAAAAGCTCAACCTCCACGAATTTGGAGACCAAAAGGATGGAGTGATTGCTTCTCAATTTAAGCATAAAATATTTGTATGAGCTTTGAATTAAGAAAAGAGAATCAAATAAACTGTTGGTTAGGAAACAGAGCGAAGAGTTTATTTGATCCTCTTTTCTTCGATAAGGTATTTCGTAAGGATTTCTGACAAAAATAAGAATTCTATCATTGTATGGAATTTTGTTATCTTGTACCTATATGGATATCTCGCATTGCCTCTGGTCGCACCATATGATTTTCATTCGCATGGACGTGTAAGTATTTATTTTTCTGTGTAACAGCGTAACAGCCGAATAATTTTTGGTAAATGGAATGTATGATGAGAAGCAGATGGTGTAAGGGGAAAGGAAACATTTTTCTACAGGATATTGAATAAAAGCTGATTTCGGTATTTTGGTATTTTCCATCAAACAAGGAATTATGAGTTTATGATTTTTTAGGGTTTTGCTATTTTCGCTGTATCTCGTCCAAAAATGCACCGATTTTTATCATTTCTTCAGTATTTGATTCAGAAATATTTAATTTGTGTAGTTCCATTATTCAAAGAAATAGAGTTGGATAAGTATATTTATCTTTTAGGGAATCGATCATATTGTAGGTGGCCTATGTTGAGGCAGGTCACTTGTCATTTTACAGTTTTTTTTGTAAAATATTCGTGATCAGCATCGATAGTAACGTGTATCTACTATCTCAAACTCAAGCTAGAAAGCTGAAATTTTAACCATATACTCTCTACGTGCCCGAAATAATAAATGTTAAGAATTTTTAAAATCTGCCCACCACGGCCGTAGCCAGGACCTAATGTATGGGTGAGTTCCATTTTTTTGGGTGAGCTGACATTTTTTTTAAAAGCAAGTTAAAATGTATAGTCCAGAAAAATTTAATTTTTATTAAAACGGTAGGTATAAGCAATATCACATTCATGTTTTTAAACTACGAATTAAACGTATATGCTATAGATCAAGAAATGGGTAGGTATATAATGTAATATGTTTTTTATAACACACAAGTAGTACGAATATCTACTTAGAATTAAAAAAGGTTGTATTCCTCGGTCTTTTTCGGCGAATTTATGTAAAATATTATTTATTTGCAACGAATTCAAACGGTTTTTTATGCAAATGCTATAAAAGAAAGCCGTTGATCAGTCATTGATGAACGTCGTATTGCGTATATACAGACGGTATTTTTGCAGCCCTCATTCAAAATGGAATAGAAGTTTTATTACCATCCATGATTACCTTATTTGAGTTCAGCTTCAACTGGGGGTATATACCAGTTACCTGAAGGGAGGTAAACGTAGTATTCATACCTAAACCGGGAAACAAGCCGAGCGAATTACCTAAATCATATCGTCCGATAAGCTTGACATCGTTTTTTCTGAAAACAATGGAAAGGAGTTAAAACTAACAACAGAGATAAAAAACGCATACCTGTGTAAAGAGATCGCACTATGTGCCTTTCTTGGCATAGAGGGTACTTTTGATAACACTGGATATGAATCTATATCAAATGCTTTGTGCCATAGAAACATAGCAAAACCAACTATAAAATGGATCAAAGCGATGCTGGAAAGTCGCAAAATAACTGCCTCGTCAGGAACGACCTCAGTATCAGCAACAGCCGAAAGGGGCTGCCCACAAGGGGGAGTACTCTCACCCCTTCTGTGGTCATTGGTCATCGATGACCTGCTACACAAGATGAGCAATTTGGGCTACACCACAATTGGGTACGCCGATGATATTGTCATCATAGTCATGGGCAAAGACTCAATTGGAGTCACATCAAAAATGCAAAATGCTCTAAAGACAGCCATAAACTGGTGCATCAAGGAAAATCTTTCCATAAATCCCAGTAAAGCCGTCATCGTTCCTTTCACTAAACGGAGGAAATAAGACCTAGATCTGATCACAATAAACGACACGGTCGTAGAGTATTCCGACGAAGTTAAGTATCTTGGAGTAATTCTAGACAAGAGGCTCAACTGGAACTCTCACATTAACAACAAAATCACTAAAGCTACTATAGCTTTATAGGCCTGTCGCAGCACATATGGCAGAACCTGGGGAATCTCTCCAAAGATCGTCCACTGGATCTACACAGTGATGATAAGACCCATTATAACATATGCCTCCATAGTATAGTATGGCGCTATGCACTATGCTTCAACGTTTCTCCACGGAGATCCCAAAGAGAGAAGCATGGGTTAGCAATAACCCACCAAATAGCCACAACGGCAGAAAGTGGTATACGGATGGTTATAAAATGGAAACGGGGGTAGGAGCGGGAGTATACGGACCAAACAAACGGTTTACTATACAAATGGGAAAAAGTCCCGGCGTATTTCAAGCAGAGCTCCAGACCATTCAAGAATGCGCCAGCCAGATTTATTCATCTGGCATAAAAGGCGCAATCATCCATATATTCACGGATAGTCAAGCAGCTATAAACGCCCTTAGCTCGCATACCATTGACTCCAAATCAGTCACAGTACTGCTTCAATACCCTTCAAACACTGGGATTAAGAAACAAGGCCAAATTATGGTGGGTTAAGGGTCATGTCGGGGTAGAAGGTAACGAAAAGGCCGACGAACTGGACAGAAAAGGTGCAGAAATACCATTCATAGGTCCCGAACCTTTCTGTTGCACTCCTAGATCAGCAGCAACGGCAGCTATATAAAGCTCAGCTGAATACATTTTTTGTGAATGTCCAGCCCGAAGCCAGAAAGAAGATATTTGTCAGGGAACAAATGAGCACCGAGGACATAAAGAATTCTTCTACTGGTAAAATTGTCCGCTTTACACGGAAAGTGGAAATTCTACTACTTTAAATTTGTCTGGCCAATACGGTACAAAAGATCTTTTTAGGTCGAAGTGCCCCCCCCCCCCCCCCCTTAAATAAATAATATATAATCTCTAAAATAAATGTATATACATAGGTAGATAAAGGTATATATAAATATATTAAAATTTATAAAAACGTAACAAAATATATAAATATGAATATAATAAAATATATGAAAAAGAATGAAATAATAATATAATAATGATAAATAATTTGATACTTATCAGAATGAAAGTCTTAAAATCGGATAAAAACTCTTATTCACTTTGTTTCACTTTGTAAGTTAAAATTTGTGGCTTTGCAAAAGTACGAAGTTCAACCGACGGAAATTTGTCTTTTTCAAATACAGCTGCTTGCAATATGAGATAACCTACCCCAAAATAACTTGAAAACCAACACATAATACACGAACCATATCCCCCACCCCCTCTCAGGATCACATCATATTCATATCCTGAGAAGTAAAGAAAAATTAAAGTGACAAAACACACACTTATGGAAATCTTCTTATATCGAAGGAAAGAGTAGCTAATTAAAGAGAATGCATTGCAAATATTAACGATAATAGAAGCCAACAGAAATAACTACCAAAATGCATAATTAAATATGTATACCCCACACCTCTCACCAATTCCCATCATGAGAAGTAAAGAAAAATTAAAGTGACAAAACACACACTTTTGGAAATCTTCTTTATTATCAAAGGAAAGAGTACTAAAGAGTACGCACTGCAAATATAAATGAGAATGGAAGAAGACAACAGAAATAACTACAAAAATGCATAAAAGCTTTCTGAAGGTTCTTTTTTACGGCGTTTGGTGGCGTATCGTCGTATACACGAAGTGAGAATACTATAAAGTTCATATACAATGATATTGTCTTATTATTGAGTGATAAGCTACAATATAACAATATGAAAGCCTAGCTCAGACAATTTTGTGTTTAAAAATATTTTGAAGGAATTTATACAATATATAATATTAGAAAGAGGACAAATATAAAATTTATACAAAATTAGAAAGAAAGAAAGTAAAAATTAAAAGAAAACGAAAAAAATCCATTATTTTGGGTAGGTATACATGTTATTCCGAAAAATTAAGTCGAATTCTGTCCTTTATTATCGCAGCATCATTCACTTCTTTAATAAAGCGTGGTAGAGAATTCCACAGGCGGATTGAGTAGATAAAAAATTGTCGCTCGGATGTTAGGGAGGCATATCGCGGGAGAGTTAGCATTCGCGACCTTTGCGAGGATGCCACGTCAATAATTTCAAAGAGATATTGCGGTTGATGGTTTAAAAGGATTTTTGAGAGCAAAGTCAGGGCACGATACTTAAGGAAGTTGTCGAAGGTCATGATGAGGAGACGTTTTGAAAAATTAGATACATGGTCATATCTGCGTAAGCCGTAAATATAGCGTGTTAAACTATTAAATGGGACATTAAGTTTCCTTTTGCTCACAGAGTCACAATTGGAGTATATTTCGCAACCATAGATCAAGGTTGGTATGACCAGCGTTTTCGCCAGTAACATACGCACTCTTATGGGGGTGTAGGATTGTGTCGCCCACAAAGTTCGAAGAATGCCATATGTTTTACCCACAACTGTATTAATATGGTTGTTCCAGGTTAAGGTGCGGTTAAACACCACTCCAAGATTTTTAGCAGTTGTGCAAGATCACTGGGGGAAAATATGAAAGGTCAACAATTTTTTTTGATATCACGAGGGACATACTCTTCTTGGGGTTTAATAAAAGGCCATGTTGCTGAGACCAACATGCAATGTCTTCGAGATCTTCGTTAACACAGCTTACCCCATTTTCTATGAGCCAGAGTGGACAACTGAAATACATTTGATCGTCGTCTGCATACATATGAATTGAACAGTTTTTAGCTATAGACGGTAGCTCATTAACATAAAGGGAGAACAGAAGGGGGCCCAGGATTGAGCCTTGTGGGACGCCACGCGATGTTGGAAAGAGTTCCGACAAATAAATGTTTAACTGAACTGCCTGCATTCGATTTGAGAGGTAGGAGAACAGAAGTTTCACTGCACAGGACGAGAAATTAAAGTGTCGAAGAAGTTTTCCACATAGGACAGAGTGGTCAACCATATCGAACGCCTTGGAAAAATCTAAAAGGATTAGAAAATTGATGTGATCTTTGTCCAGGGCTTGTCGCAAATCCTCCGTAACTCTTAATAACGCTGTAATACAGCTATGACCTTTGCGAAAACCAGATTGCTTGGATGTTAATAGATTTGAAGAGCAGAGATGTGTGGTTATTTGATTTTGTAAGATTCTTTCGAACACTTTAGACAGAAACGGTAAGATTGCAATAGGCCTGAACTCATCGCCCTTTGAATTTTTAGCAATTGGTAATATCTTGGCTAATTTCCATTGCACAGGGTATACACCAGTTGTAAGAATGGAATTGAAAATATGATTTGCAAAGGGTAGAACGTAGGGTAATATTATCTTAAGAAAAGTGGGGTGAATCTCATCAAGTCCAACAGCGTTTGATTTAATCGAGAGTACACTTGCAACCACATCGGTCTGATCTACTGATCTAAAGGTAAACATTGAATTTTGAGTGTGATTTGTTGCAAAAACCTCTGTAGGGTTGCAGGAAGAGAAACGAATTTCCTATTGAGTTCATTACAGTCCATACCGTCAACAGTGCTATTTCTGCCTTGAGCAACTCCTATTTGACGAAGATTTTTCCACAGTTCTCGTCCGCTCAGTGATGGGTTTAGTCGATTGGAGTATAATTGACGTTTTACAGTGCGAATTGCCATTACAACTTGGTTCCGAAGTAAGCGGTACAGGGAGAGATGCTCGCTTAAGCGAAAACGTTTCCAGCGGTTATATGCTTGGTCCCGATCAAGCATGAGCGAGCGAATCTGATACGAGAACCATGGTTTTATCAGGGGTGTGCAATTTCTTATTTTCAAAGGCACATGGCTATCGAAAAGATTAAGAATACGATCATTTAAAAAATGAATTTGTTCATCAGGTGTGCGCAAATAGTAAATTGTCTCCCAGTTTATGCTTCTAGCATGTTCTTCCAACAGAGCATAGTCAATGTGTCTAAAGTCCCTGTATTGCATTGTTTGAACTACTGAGGTAATTTTATAGTCAAAAGTCATATATATTAAATCATGTTTTGAAAAGGCAGGAGCCGAAAGCTGATCATAAAGTGTGACCTTATTCAAATCGCTTACCCAGAATAAGTCCAGTAACGTTGGGAGGTGATTCGAGAAGTGAGTAGCGTGACTGGTATTAACTGGACGTAAATTAAAAGTACTCATTGCATCGATCAAGGATTGGTCTACTAAAATGTTACTATTGAAATCGCCACGCACTATTACCATAAATTTCTTGTTCCAGGCCACATTCACATGGAATGTGACGTAGATCACTCCATCATAGAGCGTAAAAAGAAACAAACACATAATCCAAATACACCATCCACGAGACTGGTATTTGTTTATATCTTCCGTGGGGTCGAAGCATGTTTTTGATGTGGTAGAAATGGACATAACTATGTTTTACAATTTTTCAGCTGCCCTTAAAGACAAATTTTGTTGGAGAAAGGTAAATGAAAATGGCGAAATATTCAAATGGAGCAGTGTTAAATGGCTCAGATATTCAAAAGAGTTTGGACGATTATACTACAAGACCAGCTTGAGTAATGACGAAGAGTTCAAAGTATTAAACGTTAAAAAAGGGGCATTAACCAGGTAGCAATAAGCGACTTGAAAGCAGCTTATAGCGGACCTATTAACATAACTTCAGCAAAGAAGGAAGATCTTGTGGACATGTTAGATTTAATAAATAATAATTACCATCATTTTTATTTAAACTTGCCAACCGCAGATGGACCAGATATCCACCCTGACTTAAACGAAGAAAGTGATGATGATTAGCTTCATTTGTTCTTAATTTCTTAAATCACATAAAAAAGTGTATTGTAATGAATTAGCTATATGCCATTTATTTTATTTTCTAAGTTTTTATTAATGTTTGCTTAAACGAAACATTTTTTATTTTGAGGTTTTAAATAAAAAAAGTACAAAACATCTTATGTTATGCTTATATTTCATTAAACAAAGTACTATAATGCGCACTTCATCTTAAGTCGATTTAAGAGCTGAAATCGATACTCCACAAAATCTGCTAAAGTATCTTATCTCAACTTAAGATTTCTTAATGAGCAAAGACGCGAAAGGTAAATCATCTTAAATTGCATTTTGTCTTATATCTCGCTGATTTTTTAAAATATTGTTTTGAAACGTGGCTAGGAAAAAAGAAGATAAAATTTCGCTTCTAAAAAGCCCTTGCCTTAGAGTTAAAAGTTGGATGCTATTTTTAAATTACGTTTTTTGATGTTTTTTTGCTCTCCTGAAAAACTATGAAAATTGACTTAAGATAGTTTACTTTTTCAGCAGAGATGTATGTCAAAGTTGAGAGTTAGCGACTACAGTTCATTTAATTGAACCAAGCAAAGCTACGATGCGACGACTACATCACTTGCGAGATGCTGTGAACACTGATTAAAATGCGCAGAATATTGGACAACTGGTGATTTTACCATCGACTCATGTTGGAAGTCCTCACGATACGCATGAGTATGAGTATGCACAAGACGCATTGACATATGTACGCAACTACGGAACACCGGACTTATTTATCACTTTTACGTGTAATCCGAAGTGGAACCAGATTAAAAGGAAGTTGTATCGATAACAAAAACTGGAAGACCGTCACAATAAAATCGCGGGAGTATTCAAACAGAAACAGAAGGTGACGATGGATGTGATCGTGAAGCATCGAGTGCTCGGCGCATTACAAGGTCTTGGATGTATTCGGTAGAGTTTCAGAAACGCGGTCTACGCGGTCTGATGAAGTAGACCACATTATATCAGCTGAAAACCCCGACCCAATGGTCGATTCAGAACTGCACGAGATTGTCAGAACGCAGATGGTACATGGACCGTGCATGGTTGATGGAAAATGCACCAAACGATGCACACGGCTATTAGTAGCTGAAACAGTAACGGGATCAGATGGATATCCAGTTTATCGACGACGCTTAAAGGGCAATAATGGCCGGACAATCGTTGTAAAAGTGGCAGTTCATAGTCGGAGTCGAGAGGTTGAGATCGGAAACGAGTTCTTTTTGCCGCATTGTCCACTTTTGTCCCGCATTTTTAATGCACACGTAAACGTTGAGAGTTGTCATTCGGCAAAATCCGTTAAATATTTGTGCAAATTTGCCGCTACATTGTTGTATGCTGATATGCCCAAATATTACACTTGGAAACAGTCAACGAAAAAATTTCAAAGCCCCAAACAAGGAGTTCCAGTTTCGAATTGGTCAGGTGTGTTCTCAACTGATGCCCTTGGACGCATTTACACTGTTCATCCATCGAATGTTGAATGTTTCTACTTGCGCTTACTGTTGATTAACGTACATGGCCCAAAATCATTCTCACGAACGGTGAATGGTGATCTTTGTCATACATATCGAGAGGCGTGTCAGCGTTTGAGCTTATTGGAGAATGATTCCCAATGGCACCAAACAATCGCTGATTCCGCTGCCACATCGAATGCACATCAAATAAGAACGCTATTCGCCATCATTGTGACAACATGCTATCCACTCAACCAATAGAGATGTGAAACAAATACAAGGACGACATGTGCGAAGACATATTGCATCGTGTACGAAATACATTACAAAATCCGGAAATGGCAATGTGTGACGAAACATACAACGAAGGACTGGTTGCCATTGAGGATTTGTGCATGACGACCGCGATACGCTGCAAGAAGCGGTACATTTTTTTTTTATTAATACACTATCAGCTCTGTGTCGTGGAGTGCTTAAAGCAAGCAACTATCACGAGCAGAAATTGCCGGCAAAAAAAGTGCTCTCACAGGCTCATCATTTAGTGCAGGTGTTAGTAAGGACAAAACAATTAAAAATACAATAATTATGTACGAGTACCTACAAAATACTAACACAGACACAAAATAATGCAAACAATTTAAGCCATTAAAGCATTATTACGCAAAATATTTTTTAGCTTAATTTTACTAACATGCAAGTCAATCACATGATCATTTAGATTATAGATTCTACTCATGCGACTAATAGGCTCATGCCTACCATAATTCGTTCTATGATGGGGGCTAAACAATAATTCAGCACTGCGCAAATTATGGGCACCACCACGAAAATTAAAGCCAATAGACGACAGCAAGTCAGGTGCATCTATTTGACCGGATATAAGCTGCTGTAAAAAAAATGATATCGCTATTAAGCCTTCGTTGAGAAAGGGGTAACATTTGAAGAAGCTTAATACGCTGACTGTAAGGAGGAAGGTTAAAAGGATCATCCCATGGAAGTCCTCTAAGTGCAAATCGAATAAATTTACGTTGAATGGCCTCTATTCGATTTGAATGAATGTTGTAGAACGGCGTCCAAACTTGTGAAGCATACTCTAGAATTGGACGGACAAAACAATTGTACAATGACATAGTAACGTATGGGTCATTAAATTCTTTCGCCCACCTTTTTACGAAGCCCAGCATAGAATTAGATTTATTAACAATAAAATTGATATGCTTGGCAAAAACCAGTTTGGGATCGAAATAAACCCCAAGATCCTTAAAATTATCAACATTACAAAGAATATGTTGAGACAAAGAATATTGAAAGGTGGAAGGTACGAGTATATTCTTTCTAGAGAATATCATATGTTGACATTTGGTAGGGTTCAGGGATAAACCGTTTTTATCACACCAATTGGCGAAGCTATTAATGTCAGATTGATGAAAAATTCTATCTTGCTGACTAGTGATAGATTTAAATATTTTCATATCATCAGCGTAGATCAGGATATTACTGTGATTTATACATGCTTTAACATCATTAATGGCTAGTATAAATAGAATTGGTCCGAGGTGACTACCTTGGGGAACTCCAGACTCAGCTGTAAAAGATACAGATAGCGATCCTCTAAATTTGACTTGATAAACCCTTGATCTAAGGTATGAATTAACCCATTTTATGAAACTTCGTGGGAAACCAAAAGCCCTGAGCTTAAACTCGATTATTTCATGGGACAGCTGGTCGAAAGCTTTAGAGAAGTCAGTGTATATGCAATCCATTTCGTACTTATTCTCTAAGGCATTAGAACAATCATGCAAGAAACTTAACAGATTAGTGACAGTGGATATGTTTCTTACAAATCCATGCTGTTCATTGCAAATTAAATTGCGACAAAGAAATATTAACTTTTCGCAAACAATTTGTTCAAAAAGCTTAGGGATACACGAAATCTTTGAAATAGGCCTATAATTAGTGATATCACCACGTTTGCCTTTTTTAAATACAGGTGTGATAAAAGCACTTTTCCATACATAAGGGAATTTACCAGTACTAATGGACAATTCAAACAGATATTTAAGATATGGAGCAATTGCATGACTACATTTTTTAAGAACAATCGGTGCAATGCCATCAGGACATGATGAATAATCATTCTTCAGAGAAGAAATAAATTTTAAAATTGTTTCCAAGTCAAATGGGAAGCTATTAAAACTTATTTGGGAACAGCTAGTTAGATAACTAAAATATTGATCATCTATGTGAAGAGGGGTCACCCTAAACGACTTACTGAAATAATCTGCAAACATATTGCTTGCATCTAGCGAATCAGCAGTTGTAGAGCTATTGTAAGTAAGTTTCGATGGATAACCATCGGTGTTTTTCTTAGAATTAACAAACCCCCAAAAAAGTTTGGGGTCCAATTTTAGAGAGCATTCCATTTTACTTATATAGTCAATATATAAGTTGCAGGATAAAGATTTGAATTCGTTGAATAGTGTAAGATAGAGCTCAAGATCTAAATGGCGGAGACTTTTTAAATAGTTCTTTCAAGCCCTATTACGTCTGTTTCGTATTGATTTGAGCTCTTTAGTGTACCAAGGATGGGACGTTTTCAGATTCCTAGAGGATTTGACAGGAATCACTTTTTCCATGCAGTTATCCATCAAAGAATAAAAGGAAACTACTGCATCTTCAATATTAGAAAACGCAGTAAGATTAAAATTAAAGCTGGAAATTTCATCAGAAAGCCTTTGAAAATTTGCTTTCCGAAAGTCAAAAGATTGCGAACGATCATACGAATTACTATTTTCGTACAAATGTGCGCCTAATTCAATAAATACATCCAATGGTGGATGATTATTATCTATGTTAGTTATACTGAAGTGGGATTCCAGAACCACAGTACTAACAGAGTCAGAACAAAAAACAAGATCGAGAGTTCGATTTTTGAAATTTTTTATACAGCTAGTTTGCTGTAAGTCAAAAGACAAGATGTTGTCCAGTAAAGCGAGCTCTTGTTGGGCAGAGTCAAAGGATGAGATGAGATGAGAATCATCCTCAGAAGGTACCCATCCAATATGTGGCAGATTGAAGTCGCCTATAAGTAAGACAGTGCTGTCATAACAAGATATGTCAAAAATATGGTCTAGTGCCATAGAAAGTTCCGAATACAAGGAACACAGACGATACGATGGAATGTACGCATTAACAACATATAAATGCTTGTTCTTAAGTGTAATTTTTACACAGATAATTTCGACGGTTAGTGGAAATGGAAAGTCAATCTTTCGTGACTCAAGGTTGGAACGAACAGCAATCAGGACACCTCCTCCAAGCGCTTTCAGGTCATTTTGATGACGATCGTTTCTGAATACGGAGAACTCATGATTGAAGAGTTCCGTGTCAAAGATGCCGGCATTAAGCCATGTTTCCGTCAAGGAGAAGATATCATGAGAGAGGGCTTGGGAGTTTAAATATACTTCAGCGGTTTTTGTGCGGAGTCCCCTTACATTTTGATAGTAGAGGGACAGCCTACTGGGTTTTTTAACACTGACGGACAAACTTTCCTGCGACTTTTTGTCGACCGGGGAGTAAATTCCATGTAGTACTATTGCATAGTATTTCGAAATACATTGGAGGGGCGACAATTTTGAAAGACGCAACAAACCCATCAGCCTTACTGATTTTGGTGCATTTGATTGAGGCATCTTTAGGAATCAAATTTCTCGAGACCAAATGGTTCAAGACATCGTCTGAAGAAGTGTTTGGTTTTAGTCGAGAAATGAAAATGGATTTTGGTCTGGGAATCGATTCAATAGATGCAGATTCCGTACCTATGGAATGATTGATGCATGTGGGACTAACATTAGGAATGGGGGCATCGTTACAGTTTTTTCGCTGACTCCTAAGATTAAACCTTTTTGCCTTTGGGTTTAGCGCAGAGGAAGGCACATCACGTTTCCTTTTTCCTGCGAGTAGAGTTGATAAAGACGATGCCAAATTAAGAATGGGCTCAGTGGTCGCTTCAACAGTAAGGGAACGTATTGTGTCAAATAGAGTCAAATTATCCATGGCACGTTGGGTACACTGATTTTCTTCATTAGTCGGCAGCTCAAGGTCAGTAGGCGATGAGGCGTCTGCCGAATTATGAGGATCAGAGAACGTTGATACATTGAAGACAGCAGTATTGAAGTTGTCGAGTAAGTCCTTAAACCCTTTAGACAATTTTTGCATGTCAGCCTTGAATACTGACATTTTAAAAGCAAGGGTAGACAGTGATAATTTTCGACACGGGGAGCAATACCATAAGGCGATCTCCGAACTTTTTATTTTATCCATAAAATGCGTTGGTTGAACCAACACATTTAGCATGGAACATCATGCCACAAGGGCCATAACAGGCAAAAAGGGGATTGGAGGAATTTTTAGATTCCAACCATTTTTCAGCGCTGCAATCCATTTTAAAACTGGGATTACAAGAAAAGAGAGAAAAAAGAAAGAAAAAAAAGATATAGGTATATATGGAATCGGTATTGACTCGCGCACCATAAATTACAAGCACGACCCTTTAGCCAGCTGCACCAAGGATGTCAGTGTTAGATGAGGACAAATTATACAAATAAGACAGTACTGAATTATTTTATGAAAATATTGTAGAAAAACAAGAGAATGAAATACTGAAATAAGCTACACATATAATTAAAAAGAGAAAAGAAATATTCTCTTAAAGTCAGATGAAATTACACCAAAGAAAAAAAAAAAAAAACAAACAACCGCTTACCAAGCGAAAAAGAAATTTGGGTAGGTACAACTTTTGTTAAACAAATAACTGGTCACTAGAAACATTAAATCAAACTAAATGTTCAAATAGTAAGATTGTATAGTAGTTAGTCACAGAACACTACACTAAACAATTATTGTTGCAAAGTAAAACAAGCAAAATAATAAAATAAAGCACGCACAGAACAAAACACGTCTAGCTATGACACTCTTGAATAATCAACAAAAAATGCTTACGAAACATTGATGCGATCGGTGGACAACAGCACTGCTGGGATCTTTTTTCTGGATGCGCCTGGTGGAACAGGAAAGACATTCGTTATTTCGTTGATTCTCGCAACGATTCGATCGCGAGGTGACGTTGCGCTTGCTCTCCTATCATCCAGAATAGCAGCGACGCTATTAGACGGAGGACGTACTGCACATTCCGCCCTCAAATTTCCATTAAATTTGAATACAACAGAAATTCCAACGTGCAACATCACTCGCAACAGTGCAGTAGGAAAACTGTTGATTGAATGCAAACTGATTGTGTAGGACGAATCTACAATGGCGCACATGAAATTAATTGAAGCACTGAATATCTCACTGCAAAATATTCGACGCAACAATAATATATTTGGCGGTGTAATGATTCTGCTGGCAGGAGACTACAGACAAACGTTGCCAGTGATTCCCCGTGGGACTGCTGCAGATGAGCTCAATGCTTGCAATCAAGGCATCATCGTTGTGGAAACACGTGAAAATATTGTCGTTGAAAACGAATATTAGAGTTCAGCTTCAAAATGATCAAAAATGATTTTCACCGCATAATTTGCAAATCAAAAACGGTTCGGTCATCATATTGCTACGAAATTTGAATCAACCACGACTGTGCAATGGTACCAGACTTGCTGTCAAAAATTTGAAGCCGAATCTGATAGAAGCAACAATTCTAAAAGGAAAATATTTGGGGGAAATAAAGGGTCCGCCATCTAACGTTTTTTTTCAACTAGTGCTTGTTTCGTGAATGGTAACACTTAGTTCATGTCTGATTTGACAGATAATTAGTTTTATCCTTCCGCTAAACGAATATGGTTGTGTATACGCTTGAACAACGCTGGGAAATATTGCGACATTACTTTGAAAATCATGGTAATGTTGCAGAATGTGTGCGAAAATTGCGTACGGATTTTGGAAGAAGAGAAGCACCGTCAGCTCCGTATGTTCGTTATCTTGTGAAAAAAGTGAAAGAAACTGGCATCCTCATCGATAAACCAAAGCGTGAAAAGCCAAAAACAGTGCGTACACCCGAGAATATTGCTGCTGTGTCACTGGCAGAAAGTGTGAAGCGCCATCAACATCAATTCACCGCCGCGTCGTTCTCAACAATTGAACATTTCGGAGACATCATTGAGACGAATTTTGCATTAAGACCTTGGTATGACGATCGTGTAGGTTACTGCATGGCCAGCCGAGGCAGCCATTTGAATGAAATTATTTTCCATTATTAACCGGAAGGATTGCACTTTCAAATAAAAAAAGAAATTTGAGAAAATATTCAGTATTTTTTTTTATAGCATTTTCAAAAAAAAAAAGTTATTTGGCGGACCCTTTAGTATTCATTCCTTTCATTCCATTGATTGCGACCGATATTCCTTTGGATTTCAAAAGATTGCAATTTCCAGTCCGATTGGCATTCGCAATGACAATTAACAAATCTCAGGGACAATCCTTTAATATTTGTGGGCTGAATTTGGAGAATAAATGTTTTTCGCATGGCCAATTGTATGTAGCTTGCTCACGTGTCGGCAAACCATCTGCTTTGTTTGTTTTTTCTCCAGACAAAAACAACGAAAAATGTCGTTTATCATAAAGCACTGGAGTAAAGCCGATGAATTATAGACATGTGAATGGCTACGATTTAAAAGAAACAGCGAATTTGTTTCAATTAATGTTTAGGTATTAAATTTCAAAGTTTGAATGTTCAGTGAAGCTTACATTACATTATATTCAACTACATTTGCAAAACGTAATAAAACATAATGCATCAGTTGTATAATTGAATGCCTTTTATACCAAAGAAAACTTGGCCATCGTGTAAAATGTCATAAAAACTGTTAACAACTAAACGTCAACTCACACGACATAATTGCAACTGTTGCGGGCCGGGTCCAGCTATTGTTGTGATAAAAATTTGATCAAATTCATAACATTCATTCATTTTAAGTAACTTTTTTTTTCAGTCTAACTAAGCAAACTTTCAAAATTCATTTAATTTTTCTTTCAATTTCATCAAATAATAAAATTGCGTGAAATTCAATTAAAGACGCAGTTCAATTCAATTCAAGTCAAACTCAGTTTCAAGACTGAAGAAATAAACCAAAGTAGGTGTTGCAAAAAAACTTTGTAAAGTACAAAAAGAGCAGAGTCTTTTGTAAACTCATTGGTGATGCATTAAACCAGTTAAAAAGTGTTTTCAATATAAGACCCGGGCAACGCCATTCGCTAGTTCTTAATAAATATAAGCAATAAAGCAACAACAAGTTTTTTTTGTCGGCGTAATTAATTTGTGGGTCTACCTAAGCGCATAAAATCCGAACCTACTTTCAGAGCTCTGTAAATCAAAAATGTGTCTAAATTAATATGTAAGTAATTGTAGTCGTTATGAATCTCATACAATAAATAACAATAAGCTTTCCTTGTGACCGTAGCTAATTAATTTTTTTCGAGTGACATTTTATTGTTCACATATACAAATTCCCACACTATGCGCTGGTTTTGAGATAAATGATTGCCATTCTATTTGATCCAGTTCTGTTTCTTCATTCATTCCAATCTGGATATTCCGGATACCTACACAATTCAAAAATTAAGTCCTTTCTATTCCTTATCCGGAAAAAATAAAGACCCACACTCAGACCCTGTGTTTCTTTATTCATTCTGAATATTCGGAATATTCCGAGTGAGCCATTTACGTTTCTTTATTCAATGGAATATTCCGGATAATCCATTTCGGTGTTTCTTTATTCATTCTGGAATAAATCGAATGCATTCTTTTTATTCCTAGAGAAAGGTGGAATAAAAAGAATATTCCCTCGTTTGACAGATGCACCAGATTAACAAAAAAAATAGAAGCAACAGCAAACAATCAAATGGGTGAGCATTTATTGCAAATTTATTGTCTTTTTTTTATATTTTTATTTGTGTTGTTTTAAGTTAATTATTTTTTTATTATATATTTTTAATTTCCTTCCAGAATCAAATATACATTTTTAAAATGGTCTTCTGTGGGCATAAAATGCCGCATAGATGTTGGTAGTTGGTGACAAGATGATTTCATGAGCAGTGTTGCCACTTATGCTACATAAAAAGGTGCATGTTTTTTTGAACTTGTACTAAATCCTTACTCGAAAGGACAACATATTTAATGTTTTACTTTTTTCCTTCGATTCAACATATTTAACATAATAACAACACGAGAATATAATGTTATTCATACAAATAATAACAATATCTTAGTAATAAATAATATATTATGCTTTATCTGAGCGAAAGTTGAATATTACTGTATTGGGTACTTCGTTAAGAAACGCAGCTGTGGAGACTTCAATAGGGACAAGTCATTTTCCGCTATATATTGTTTTGGTTGTCGAAAATATTGATAGCTTTAAAATGTTCAGTCAATCACAAATTCGTCACTGACAAATAAATTTAGAGAATTCATTCGCTGTTTTTGTTTGTAAAACAACATTTTTAAAACGAAATGTGAGTAGAATTGCTTTTTTGGAAAATAAAATAATATGTATTGAATAGATACAATCACTGGAACTTCACTTCCATAAATCTTATGAACAAAAAGCAGTCACAAAAGCATGAGCTTAAACAAAACAACAAAATAAAATTAAATTTTAATACGTTTTCCCAATAGTAGTACTCAGCTGATTAATTGAATAATCAAATTATTTGCGCTATAAAATTAAGAAGGAGTACCTAAACACTATTTTTGAACAGGAAAACGTAAAAAATATTGTAGAATTGTGTACGAGAAATAAAAATGAACTTTTGGCAAAAATGGTTTTTTTTTTGGAAACAAATTAGGTTGAACGAATTTGCTATATACATATTTTTAATACTACTAAGTATAAACGAACAAAAACAATTAATTAATAACAAAATTGTACAAAAAAATAAAAATGCCTTTAAATTACTGCATCAGGAGCTGCACAAGTCATTTTGGTCAACATGTTCACTGTTTTTATATATTTTGTTTGCCCTGACATACTTTCTCAGGGTTTTCCTCAATAAGGAGAAAATTTCCCTTTGATTTCACCTAAATATACACTTTATTAACAATCGCAATAATTTTTCATACAATTTCTGCAAATTACTGAAATTGTATGTTTCAATTTTTTCTTGACGTTTAAGAAAGAAATGTGGCGCTTCAGAAAGAGATAGCTTTACACACGTGATCTATCGCAATTTGCTTGTCAGTGTTCACAATGTATGAATAATTTGTTGATTGACATTCATAGTACCAAAATATCGATCAATTAATAAATTTTGTCGTTTATCAATAATTGATTTTTGACAACGATAATAAGGGTGTTTAATTAATTTAATGTAATTTGTATTACTGAGATATCGTTATTATTATTGTTTTTGTGAACTTAAATTGTATTTTCTTAAGGTTTCTCTTCTCATATTTGTTTTATTATATATGTTTTTATTTTAGTGCTGTAGTGGAGTATTACCTCACATGTGAGTTCAGTAATAGAAAAAAAATATTAATTGTAAGTAGTAAATGTTGTACTTGTTCTTGAACTAAGTGACAGCGCTGGTCAATAGGCAAATGGCTGTCATTCTATTCGCTCCATTATTGTTTCTTTATTCATTCCATTCTGGATATTCCGGATAAAAAAATCGAATATTCTGTCTTTTCTATTCCTTATCCGGAAAAAATAAAGAAACACACGGACAGTTGTGGACGTGGTGTGAACATAACGCATTAAAATTTTTAAAATTCTAAAATGGCTCTTAAAAACCCCCCAAAAAGGTCCATCCGGGATATATACCTACTCGTATTAATCTGTATAATATTCTGTAGCTGTTCATTTGTTGTATGTACATTGTTATGCTAAGTGGATTGTCCCTAAAAAAAGTTTTCTTATTTGATTGTCCATAAAGAGCCTAGGGAGGTAATTTTGGCAAATGCCAAGGCACCTTACCATATTCACCTATTATTGAAATGCCAAGTGTTGAGAAACGAATAATTACAAGTAGATAATTATGAGTTGTCCTCAGATTTCTTTCTTTAATTATTGTAGTTGCCAAACATTTTTTATATGACCATATGTTCGATTAAAATCAAATTTATGTCTTTTGCTTACACACGCGGCACTTAGGTGTGAGAGCATTACCGTTTACCCGTCTGGCTTAACCACGTGTATTGGCGATTTGTGCATTGTTATCTTTTCTTTTGTTAGCAACCACCAAACGCGAAACATCTTGTTGTAGTAGTTCGTTTTCCGGCCACTTAATCCACCCTACGCTAACCTGATGCTTAATGTAGTCATCACAACTTGTTTTGCTTATGCCCATAGATCTCACTTTTCGCACTGGGGAATCACTTTCTATTCATATAAATATCTGGAATAGGTCGGAGTGGATCAGGGAACGGGCAACACAATACACATTCAACTGCAAAACTTCCACCCATGCATCAAGTGCTCGTTGCGGGGACGTTTGATCCTCACTAATGATGGCTGCATCCTCAAAGAATAACTGGTGTACTACGGAACCTGTCGCTTTTCCTTCAAGTAGATTATCAACGACTGTACACTGTAATAATTATCAAGGGATATAAAACGCTTCCCTGGTGTCACTGACTTTAAGTGCGAACTCCTCGGTGATGCCAACGTTCATCTCACTCTTGTCTTTACCCATGGTCATCTGTACGTAGGTTTCGAGAATTCTTCGTTGTCTTAGCGCCACCTATAACATATCCTTGGTTGTCTGTCAAATGTTTATTTTAGTGAAAAAGTCTGGGAGAGCTCCAAGAAAAAGTAGAGCCATTTCAGAAGAGATGAGAAGCAGTTTTCTGCTCGTTAATCTGACATTCGCAATACTTAAACGCGCCCGAAGATGTATTCAAATGGAAGGAAGGCAATTCGAACAATGGCTATAAACATTCCATGAACTGTTCGAAAAAGGCCCTTTTCAAGACTACAAAAAAATATCTAAGAAATTTTCAGAGTTGTTCAGTTGGTAGGTAAATTCCTTTTGACCATTTTTGTCTGATAAACAATGGCTTTTACTATAGCTTTTGTTGATCGTACGTTAAAAAGTTGGTTGACATAATTTTAACGAAATTTCTCAAGGACAAACATTTCATAAAAATAATTTTAATGAAGTAAACATTTTGAGAACAATGCATTTTAAGTAAGAAAATGAAACAAACAATATTCATAATTTTGAGTTTAAGCAACAATAACTATTTTGGAGCTGTAAAAATGTAACCAAAATGTTCAAGACTTGTATGCGCTATTAACAGGTGACAGGTGACAGGTGACTGGTGACAGGTGACAGGTGACAGGTGAGACAGGTGACAGGTGACAGGTGACAGGTGACAGGTGACTCTTTGCAAAATGTATAAAAACATTTTGGTACCTATAATAGTTTAGAAAGTCAAAGTGGTTACACCTCTAGACTATAAATAAGTAAGAATACCCCCCCCCCCCTCTCTCCACACCATACCTCTCACCGATACAATTTTTTGTTTGGCAGAACTTCAGGAATCTCCCATTAAAGCATAATACTGCTTAACTGGGATACCCTCTATATTATAATATATTATATATTATAAATACATATTACGTATTGTAATATATCAGTAACATCCAAAATTGGTTTCCACTGCCCCACCTCTTGCGACCGTCTGACAAACATAGAAGAGTATCAATTGGTCTCAAATTTGCCGTTCGGACTCACCTTAATTGTAGGTCCCTTCCACTTCGCACAAGCATATGGTTGGAGAAACTTGGTTTTAGTCTCTGTATGGGACGATCCGATCTAATTGGAAGTAAATCAACATCTTATAAATGCAAACACATGCAGTGTGTGTCAAGCTTTGTATTTTCCTTATGAAATAAATGTTAAAAGCTAAGTAACCTGAAATCCATTTGTGTGATTGTATTTGTTTGTGTCTATACTGGGAGTCCCAACTCCCACCGAGCAACACCTCAAAGATGTGCCACTTATCCACCACTTGGAAAAGTCGGACAATCATCCCAAAATATAACAGTGACTAGTATCAGTATCACAAAAACACAGATTTTTAAAATAATTTAATCTTCGATCCCTTACTAAAAGCAATAATTAATAGTATAGGATGTATTTTTGCAACCAGCAATACCTTCTAAGAAGATCTTCTCTTTTCCATGTACATCTAGTGTTTTTATTCCTTAATTCATCTTTTACTAACTCAAAACAGTGTGTATGCCATTTTGAACGTAAATGATTTACATAAAATATGAAAAGAAAAACAATCAGTTGAGCCGCAACCGAGATATGTTGTTATATAATGACACCTCGTTACCATGAGAGGTTTCTCAGAAATTTGCAGTCTTTAATGTACACAAAAAAAAATTGCTTCGCAAACATATACAGGGTGGCGCACGTATCGCGCTACATAAACAAACCGTAATTACTTTGTTTCTGTGTGAGTAATCGGCTTTTTTTTTTGGTAGGTTTTTTTTTTTTTTTTTTTATTTAAAAAAGGAAATCCAAATCCCAGAGCACTCAGACTCGGTAACGGTCCATTGTACTACCAGGCAGAAATCCTCCTTTTTGGTATAGAGGCATGTGAATGGGTGGCGTATGTTGTTGTTCCCCATGGGGATTGAACCTCCAACACACCAACCTCTACACCGTCGCTACCCTGATTATTTGGTAGGTTACTACATATTTAGAGGAGGAGGACTTCTGCCTGGTAGTACAATGGAACGTTACCGAGTCTGAGTGCTCTGGGATTTGGATTTCCTTTCTTTTAATAAAAGAAAAAGAAAAAAAAAAAAAAAAAAAAAAAACATATTTAGATTTATTAAAAGGAATGCTTGGGATACCGAAAAGAGGATTTGGATAGTGCAGCGGTACCATGCTTTGCAGTCCTTCATTTCCGTCCAAATAAAATTCCCGCGAGTAGATGGTAATATTCTAGGCTAATAAACATTGTCACACTGTAGAATCATCAATTCAGGCAAAGTCGAGCGTTTCGACTCGAAACTTATGGGCGCAAATTGGAGTTAGGAGACGGTCATTACAACGAATAATTTATGATGACTTAAACTTGTTAACCCTCTGGATTTCACTATTCGACTGGAATTTTGCCAAAAAATTATTGAAATGACATTGAAGACAACAGCTTGATAAATTGCTTGTTTATGTCTGATGATGTTAAATGTGATAATTAAATCAAACAAATATTTTATTTTATTTAATATCTTTTTTATATATTTTAATTTGTAATTGTCACAACTTTTTATTTTTTACTAACGCGACGCGTTTCGAAGCGGTAGCTTCATCATCGGGCGTCTGATGATGCCCATTTTGATCTAAACGGCAATGTACATAAATAAGCAAAATTGCCGTATATGGAGTGAATCTAATCTAGAAATACTCCATGAGACGGTACTGCACCCAGAACGATTAACTGTGTTGTGCACTGTGTGGCGCGCAAGGTGAATTGTGGGGCCATATTTCTTTGAAGAAAACGGTATAAAAGTAACTGTCCATGGGGAACGTTATTTAAAGATGTTGAAGGAGTTTCTATCATCCAGAACTTCGCCGAAGAAGTATCCCTTTCAACAGCATTTGGTTCTAGCAAGCAACACCACACATAGCCGATTATGGCGGAGCTCCAACAAAAATTCCAAAACAAATTAATATCCAGAAACTCCACTTGCTGCTGGCCCCCAAGGTCACCTAACCTGACTGCACCAGACTTTTTTATGAGGTTATGTCAAGTAAGAGGTATACAAAACAAATACTATGTATTTGACTGAATTGAAGCGGTCCATTAAATCAATAATTGAGGCGATCACGACTTCAACACTTCAGGCCGCAATGAATAATTTTCTGATCAGGTGTCGCATATGCGTGGATGAGCATGGAGGTCATTTACGGTCTATCATCTTCAAAAACAATCAGTTATATAATATAAAATTGAGTTTTCTATACATACATAAATGGAATACATTGATTAAAACAAGTTATTTGAATATCTTATTGTAGCACAATTGGTGCGCCACCAGAGTTTTCTGAATTTCGCTATGGGGAGTTTCGATAGGAATAAATGTTAGAAATTATATTAATTATAAATCTTCGATTTATAATACATAATCATATAGGTAAATACATAGTTATTCGCCGATATTTCATTTGGAGCCTTTTGGGCGAGATGTTAAAGGGTTGCGGACCAAGACCAATAAGTTAGCTTTCACATCTTCAAACACTTTTTACGATATTGTGTCTCTGACGAAAACTTGGTTATATAAAGGCATCCACAATTCAGAACTTTTTAACGTATCGAATATTTTTCTACGCGATAGACATACTGATCCCATTATCAGTGCAGTGATACGCGGCATTCTCATCGCTGTTAAATCTCAATTTGTCGCGCGCCAGTTGACATTTACATATATTGCCTTATATTTATAAGGAGTTCTTATGCATACAAATATTTGTACATTGTGACTATGTACATCGTATCTGACAGCCGTGTGGAAGTTTACTTTGATGTCTTTAACTATGCAGCTATGCGAAGAACTAACTGGAATATAACGATGATATAATATGCTTAGGTGACCTAACTTTAACTAATATTGGACGCGGTGTTCGGATACATAAGTTATGATACCAACCGGGCTTGAATGACTCTATTATGATAACTTAATATGTTTTGGGTTGAACCAGTTAAATACCGTAATTTACCCAAATGGGAAATTATTGGATCTAGTTTTCACTACCAGTTATCTGGATATTTCGGCGGAAAAATCAACCGAGCGATTGGCAAATGAAGACTGCCATTACCATGGCAGCACTGACTGTTTCTTTGAACTTGAATCAAGTATTGATTTATTTATTGTGACTTAACAACAACATGCTTAAATTCTGAAAATCTGAATTTGTAAAATTAAATACTTGTTTAATTAAAGCTGAATGGCATCGCCATTTTGAATGACAATTTGAATAAAAATTCTGCCGTTTTTCAGTTATATAATTTAATGTTTTATTGTTTCCTAGAATACATCCTTTGACTACGGAAAAATGTAATTCTCCATTACCTTCTTGGTAATTAGGTGAAGAGCTTAAAAAAATCGAAGAAATAAGTTGTGGTCTACTTATAGACATTCCAAAAGTCCATTCGATTTAAATACGTATTTCAAGGCAAAAGAGAGTTACAATAACAAGTTTTGCAGCCAAAAATATTTGCACTATTAACAAAAGGTACAAAGTGACTTAAAAATAAATCCTATACCTATATATTTTTGAAAATTTATCAATAGTAAACAGAACTGTGGGTCTTATCCATCTGTTTTCAAATTGAATATTTCTAGTCTTGTCCCTCGAGTCATAACTAAGTTATTTTCTGACTGTTTTGAATCCGCTTATAGCTGTGACTTTGCAATTTGACAATATTGCTCATTTATTTGGTTTTTCAGGTCCCCGTGTAGAAACAGGTTAAGAATAATAAGAGCAGCCCCAGCGTTTGTCGTACAAGGCGACTAAAGTTGAAAATCACATCAAGGCAATTTAAACACGCAGGTGAGCCTAGCGACACATTTAACATGTTAAAGCTATCCCGCAAGTATGCACGCAAATCCGTGGCTTCACATGACTGGAGATCGCCGCAAAAGTAAAAGAAAGATCAAACAAGAAATAATAATAGGAGCATGTACGATGTACGTGTCGAACTCGTTTAAACTAAGGCACTATGGAAATGTACGCTAGCAGAAAACGCACTACCCCGCCAAGCACTACTAATCATGGTACTTATCCTGGAACGAGCAGAAATGCTCGGCTATTCTATGTATTTCCGCGGGATATCAAACTAATGATTAAGCTAACGCGAAACATACGGGTCACGAGTTGGAGAGTTGGAAGTATGAGCTCGAAGAGATGATGGTTAGAAGGCTAGTTGACATCTTATGTGTTCAGGAATTGAAATGTTGAAACATCGCGAAACGGGCGCGTTTCTTGGACGTTACTGCTTTCAAGGTGTTCTACTATGGAACGGAACAGGATAAGAACGAAATCGGTATCATCTATGCGGCAGAGCTAATTGGCAACATCTTGGCCATTTCAAAATCCAGTTATCGTTCAATGTCTCTCAAACTGGTGATGCAAGGTGCGGTGCGGAATATTGTCAGTGCATATATGTTCCTTAAGTTGGATGCGAGCAGAGAGAAATAGATGCATTCTGGGTAGATTTTCGCAACCTCATCAAGAACATCCCAAAAGAAGAAATTTTGTTTGTAGGCGAAGATTTCAACGGGCATGAGAGGAAGTCAAACGGAGACTATGAAGACTGCCATGGAGGACTGTGACTCGGTACCAGGAACTCTCAATTTCAAAATACCCGCTCAAAGAAGGTGAAATGCCCAGGAAATCCGTTCACCAAAGTTCGTCAATAATGCTCATGGGCTGCTTCTTGTGTATGACAAAAAAAAATACTAGACAGGTGGCAACAGTATTGTGAAGGACCTCTAAATAAACAATTTGCTCGGATATATTTTCCGAAGGCCGTTCCTAACAACGAAGAAGTACACAACATAACTGTCGAAGAATAAAGGAAGGGCGACGAAAACTCCGAAAAACCAAAAGCCGTTAGACCAGACGAGATACCCTATGAGTTCTGGAAAAAAGTGGGAGACATCGGGTTCAAATGGCTCATGATTCTCAGGAGGCGATCCAATGCCTAACCAGTGGAGGGAAAGTTTTCTTCTTCCTTTCTGCAAAGGAAAAGGTGATACGCGTATCCACGAATCTTACTTCTATCGCTGAAACCGAGAGACTTTCCATTCTCGTTATGTGCGTTAATTACAACTTTTTTTTGAATCACCATATATTCGCTTTTACCAAGAATGCTGCGAAACTTGTATGCTTCCTTATGCGATGCAAGAATTATTTCAGATATTCTGATCTGGCTACAGCTTAAAGGGCGTTTATCCGCCCAATGCTTGACTACAACGCTAATATCAAAAACTCGCGATAAAACTCATTGGTGTTTAATTAAGCTGATGTCGAAAAAAAATTATGAAGTAGTTTAAAGATCCAACTCCAGTGGTTCAGCCGTGATGGTCAGACATAAATACGCACCAACATTATTATATATTAAGATAAGCTTGTCAAGTTGCCAACAATAAAGTGTTATTAAGGAAATAGTGCAACTTATTCTGGCCAACAACAACATGCATAAAAACCGCTAAACTATACGTGAATTCCCAAGTCTTCTCCCATGGCATCTTCTCCTTGACGGTAGCTTGGCTTAATGCCGGCATTTAAGACGCATAACTCCTTAGTCATGAGTCCTTAGTATTTAGGAATAATCTGCATTAATATGACTTGATAGCTCTTGGAGGACGTGTCCTGATTGCTGTTGTTTGTTCCCACCTTGGGTCACGAAAGATTGACTTTCTATTTCTTCTTAATGTTGAAATTATCTGCGTGAAAATTATACTTGAGAATAAACATTTATATGTTGTTAACGAGAACATTGCATAATATCGTCTTTGTTCTTTGTATTCTGAACTTTCTATGGCATTAGACCATGTTTTTGACATATCTTGTTGTCACAGCACTGTTTTACTTCTAGGCAATTTTAACCTGTACCATATTGGATGGGTACCTTCTGAGGATGTTTCTCATCTCATTCCATCCATTGACTCCGCATAATAACAGCTCGCTTAACAAGACCATATCTTGTCATTTGACTTACAGCAAACAAGTTGTATAACAAATTTCAACGATCGAACTTGTTTTTTCCTCTGACTCTGTTAGTACTGTGGTTCTAGAATCGCACTCTATTAAAACTAACATTGATAAAAATCATCCACCCTTGGATGTATTTATTAAGAATAGTAATGCGTATGACCGTTCGCAACTTTTTTACTTTCGGTAAGCAAATTTTCAGAGGCTTTCTGATGAATTAAATTTAAACCTTACTGTTGTACTTAATATTTATGATGCGGTAGGTTCTATTTACTCTTTGATGGATAACTGCATGAAAAAAGTTATTCGTGTCCAATCCTCAAGGAACACGAACTCAAATCGAAAAGAAATAAATGTAATAGGGCTTGGAAGAACTATATATTTAATAGTCTCTGCGGCTCCCTGAAATTACGAAAAAAGAAATTACGCCAAAAAATGTTTTGGAAAAAAAACCAAAATAATTGGGGCGTAATAATTTTGGCAAAAACGCCAAAAACTAAAAATTAAAATTCGCCAGAATGCCAGGAAATTAGGCCATGTTTTTGGAAAAATAGCCAAAAAATGAATTGGAAATTAAACCAGAAAAAGTTTATTCTTTTGGCATAATTTTCAAATTTGATTTGGAAATAAGACCAAAAAAGCTGTTTTTTTTTTTTTGGCTTAATTTCCAGAATTTATAATGGAAATTAAGCCCAAAACTCGTTGTGGACTTATTTAGCCATAGTTCTTGTGAAATAAAACTAAAGATTCTTGAGGAAACGCGTGGGGAGGGGGCGGTCCGTCGTGTCAGACGGCTGCGCGCGTTGCGGCATTCTGCGCGCCATCGGTCTCCGCCCGCCCCGCGTCGCCTCGCGCCATTCCGCGAGATCACTTTTTTTGTTTTTTTATTTGTGAATTTAAAACAATTGAACTGTACAAAATATTATTTTATATAGTTATATACGAGTAAACACCTGAAGGATATCTGCGACAATTTCACGACAATATGGGCATTTATAATGGTCTTCTCCATCAGCCACTGGCTGGGCTTGTAATTTAATGTTGCACTCGGAACATACCTTCATGTGTTTGCATGGCAACATTACAATGTTTGGCTGAAGCGCTTGACAAACTACATATAAAATAACGTTTTCCCCTTATATACAAATTTTTTTTTATATATTTGTTTCTGCAGTGTTACCTACAAAAGTTTACTATTTTTTTGTTTTCCGCTTATTATTTCATAATTGAAATTTTCCATTTTATTTATCTTTTAAGATTTCACTTAAACGCGACTAAGCAGAAACCCACTAACTTATATACTGATTACGTGTGATCGCACGTGCTATATCATTGCTCTTGAAATTAGGAAAAAGCATTTTAAATACGGCAAAACAACATAAAAATTAAGCCAAAAAATGCAACTTTATGGAGCTTTTTCTTAAAACAAAAAAAAACATTTTTGGCGTATTTTCCAAAATATTTTTTTGGACTTTTTTTTTATTTTCCTTTAATAGAAAAAATGTCCAAAACATTTATGGAAAAAAACCAAATTTCGCGGCATTTGCTGCAAAATATTTGGCCATTTTTTCCTAGGAAAAAACACCACAACTTTGTATGGATATTTTTGGGCTTTTTTCCATTTTCATTTTTTAGCCTAATTTCCTTTGGCGTAATTTCCGGGAGCCGTCTCTGCCATTTAGATCTTGAACTCTATTTCACATTATTCCATGAATTCAAATTTTTATCCTGCAACTTATATATGTATTAGCTATATAAGCAAAATGGAATGCGCTTTAAAAAGTGACCGCTAACTTTTTTGCGATTTGTCAATTAAAAAAAAGGGATGGGTATCTATCGAAGTTTACTTACAACAGTTCTACAACTGCTGATTCATCAGCTGCAAGTAATATGTTTGCTGGTCATTTTAGTGAGTGGAAACCCCTCTTCACATAGATGGTCAATATTTTAGGTACGATATCTAACACGCTATTCCCAAATAAGTTTTAGTAATTTCTCTTTCGATTTGGAAACAATTGCCAATTTTACTTCTTCTCTTCTCTTCTTCTAAAGACTATTCATCATTAATATTTCTCTGTCGCAATATAATTTGTAATGAACAGCATTTATTTGTAAGAAACCAGTCCAGTGTCACAAATCTGCTAAGTTTCTTGCATGCATTTTCTAATGCCTTGGAGAATAACGACGAAATGGATTACATATACACGGACTTTTCTAAAGCTTTCGACCAAATCTCTTATAAAATAATCAAATTTTAGCTCAAGGCTTATGGTTTCCCAACCAGGTTTCATTAAATGGGTACCTGAGATGAAATGTTTATCAATTCAAAATTAGAGGATTGCTGTCAGAATCTTTCGCAACTCAGTCTATAGTTCCCCAAGGAAGTCAGCTAGAACCAATTCTATTTATACTAGCCATTAATAATGATAAAGCAAGGCAGCATTTTTCTTCAAACCCACATAGCTCATCACTTAGTTTTGCTAAGAACGGTTTATTCCTGGACCCTACTAAATGTCAACATATAAAATTCTCTAGAAGGAATATACCTTCCACATTCCGATATTCATTGCCTCAACATGCTCTTTGTCATGTTTATAGTTTTAACGATCTTAGGGTTTATTTCGATCCCAAACTGGATTTTACAATGCAAATCAATTTCATTTCTAATAAATCTAATTCAATGTGTTGCTTTCTAAGAAGGTGTTCTAAAGAATTTAATGACCCTTAAGTTTTTATGTCATTGTACAAATGTTTTGTCCGTCCGAATATAGAGTATGCTTCACAAGTTTTGATTTGCCCTTAGAGGACTTCCACGGGATGATCAATTTAACCTATAGTTAACGTATCAAACATTCTTCAAATGATACCCCTTTCTTTTTTTTTTAAATCCAAATCCAAGAGCAATCAGACTCGGTAATAGTCCGTTGTCCCACCAGGCTGAAATCCTCTTTTCGGTGTAGAGGTTGGAGAAAACAAGGTGTCATTCATTTCTCTCCATTAATGGGGGCCGTACTTAGTTGTTCCCCATGGGGATTGAACGTGCACCGCACGGGTCACAAGCCAACACACTAATCTCTCCACCGTCGCCACCCAAGAAAGGCTTAATTGTGATATCATTTTTTACAGGAGCTTATATTCGATTACATAAATGCAGTTGCAGTTTAAAGTAACGTACAAATTCCTTTTTACGGAATTCTTGTCTTCACGAATTTCGAATGCCAGTACGTAACATCCGAGCTATACATAAGGGGAGGACATCCACCATTTAATTTCTCATGTACCGATTAGCCGATTAGCCGATTAGCCGTAAGCCGAGCTAATCATCGGCACGACCTGATAAGCGGGCACGAATCTCAATTTCCGGAAAGAAAAAAACTAGAATGAATAACATAATATACTTACAGGTGCAGGTCTGTCTAAGAAAATCAAAATAAAAAACTGGATGAACTGAAAATCGTGGCTTCAGTGATACAGTGCATGAGTGCTTGCCTGAGAAGACGCTGGTCTAGGTTCGAATCCTAGTAGTGATGGATAAAAATGAAGGAAGAAAACAGACCAGCAACATTAAAGGAGTCTGATAATCGGTTGTGGCGAACCGTGAAACAGCGCTGTAACTCCAGCCGTCCACTTCACGTGGTAAGGATTGTACGATATATGGTTGTTCATTCAAAAACAATATAAAGGAAATTGACGGAAAACAAAAACAAAAACCAGTAAAAATTGTAAGCTATCACATATAAAAAAAAAACAATTACATAGTGATACAATCGCCTATGGAGTTTCTTCTATTACCCAAATGAAAAAAAAGAAGGGAATGAAAGAAAAAAACCTACCTACAAAATACACGTATAAATTCTGAGTGCGCAATCCTCGTGCATTTTACACACATCGAAGATCAATTTTTTGCAGCCAACCGACTTCCCAATGCTCTACGAGCTCAGTTTGCTTGGCCCGTGTCGGACGCAGCAGTTACCTCCAGAGCGAAGCACATGCGCAGTTCAGGAGTTTTCTGCGGACCCGCTTCATTGAACGCTGGTAAGCCAGAAAACGGAGAACTTGTGAAAGTTGTAGAGACTGTATTGTTGGAAGTTCATCGGGAATCCGTAAACAACAATTGATAAATTATCTAAGTGGATTAACAGAATCTAATGAAAGAAATGTTTAGCATTATATAAATCAGTAATTTGCAAGAATATATCCAAAATAATTAGTCTAACGCCACAGATTGTAATGAAAACAACTGATATACCCATTTGTTTTAGTTTAAAGAGTTTTATTAACTAGTAACAATTCATTTTATGAAAGGTGAGATTGAGGTTTTTATTGTTGCAATTCAGTAATCAAAAAGATCAACATTCATCCAACATTAATGTGCGCACATCAATACACGGACTAAAGGTATGTTACTAAGCATATGTTTTTAGGGTGGCGACGGTGCAGAGGTTAGTGTGTTGGCTTGTGACCCGTGCGGTGCAGGTTCAATTCACATGGGGAACAACAACATACGCCACCCATTCACATGTCTCTATACCAAAAAGGAGGATTTCTGCCTGGTAGTACCATGGACCGTTACCGAGTCTGAGTGCTCTAGGATTTGGATTTCCTTATTTTTTTATAAAAAAAAAAATAGGTATATGTTTTCTTCTAATAAATAATATTTCAATCTATTTTACCATAACTTATAGTTTTCCATGAAGTAAATCTAAACATACGTTATTTTAAATTATCACCATTGGTGAATACAGATTAATGTAGAGTTGTTCTTATTTATATAATTGGATATCCAACATCAATAAAAATTTTCTTTAATATAGATTTAATTTGCAAATGGGCATGGGTTTTTAATTGACTAGAGTTGGAGAGGGGAAAGATGCAGGTGGTGATAGGGAGGACATGAGGGGAGACATAAAGCAAGTAACAATAGGGGCCAATCGTGGTACAATGGATATTGTTTGGCACAGGTGCTGAGAAATCTTAGATTTCTTTGTGTGGTACTAAGTGCAAGATCCTACCCCAATCCGACAAGCTTTACGATTAGCTTATTGTTTAGATCATATGACGAATTATGGGAGACATGAGCCTATTAGTCACATGAGTAGAATCTATAATCTAAGTGATCATGTGATTAACATGCATGTTAGTAAAATTAAGCATAAACATACGTAACAATGCCTTAGTGTCTCAAATCATGCATATAGATTTGTCTGTGTTAGGGGTGTTATATAGGTACAAAATTATTATAAGATTTGTTTTTCTTTATAACTATGTGTTTCCTTTACTAACACCTGCACTAAATGATAACCCTGTGACAAACAAAAAAAAACCAAAGGAATAGTACTCCTAAACTTAAAAAAAAATTTGTATTCGATTTCTAATTTCCTGTTTGCAAGGCAATAATCAAATAGAACTGCCAATAGTTTCGTAATCGAAGTAGACGTGATACAGGTATGTACTTCAAAACGTACTTCACGCACACTGCATACCTTTCACGCAATTCCATCATGAATCCTTGCTTGCGGAGGACACTTCAAATGACTGTTCAAACGCAGTATATTTACATGAAAGCAGTTTGCAAAGTGGTTGGTACTGCTCAAGGCTAAAAGCATCGAAGCATTAAACTCATCTATCCTTGAGTCTTTAGTTCGCAGATGAGAAGTAAAACATAAAAAAATGTGACAAGAAATGTTCAACCTGCGCCATCAAAGTGCAGAACCTTACGTGTGGAACACAAATTGATGAAAAATAAGACGTTTTATACATAAGTAATTATGAAGGTCCTTTTTACGTTTATTTACCGTTTCAAATCGAAAGTACTCTCCAGGTATGTAGACTTGATTTAAACGTTATCCTGGTAGGAGAGGGTGTATAATTAAATATTGTTTCCTTTAACTCACACTACGCTGACTGCATTTCACATATTCCTTCGCCTGTCGCGTAGCTCAACCATCAATCAAACGCTTACTACTCCTGGTGATATGCACAGGGTAACTGCTTAAGAGTGTCCGTATAAATCAGTTGTAGCATCACAAACACACAAATGAAATGATTCACAAGTAAACATATGCTCAGTATGTTACATGTTTGTCTGTACGCATCTGCGACAATCACGCGTTCGAGTTACATAAGTTACATAAACACACAAAGGATATTAAACTGATTTCAGTTGCATGTTAATCTAATGGAACCACTCTTTTTTTCTTATTTTACGTGCTTTGTTTTTTCAAAACCGTCTACATATATGGTCCGTCCTGTAGGCAGAACTACCAGTACTTTACGAAAAGAACCCGACCGAATCGTGTTGCGTAAAAAATTAAACTGCCAGCCAGTAACCACCAGCAAGACAATAACAGCAGCCAGATTTTTTGCCAGTCTGCTGTATACGGCGCGCGGCAGTAAAAAAGCTCCCAAGGACTTTCAAGGATAAAAGCACTTTTCGATGTCGTCTCAACTGTTGATGGTAGTGCTATGTTTTGCTGTTGAAGGTCACTGCTACTTGTTGTCTTCCTTTTTGCTTTCTCTCTCTCTCCGAACTAAGTCTGCATATCTTTATCCGAGTTATTTACTGTTATTTCTGGGTTACTTTAATTTTTAAAAGCTTTTTTCGTTCTACGTTAACGGATATACTGCACTTGCAGTAATTTGTTATGCTTTTAATGACACACAACGTCTGAAATTGTATATGGCAAGGATGTTAGGTTTCGATGTCGCCTTTGTAAGTAGAGCCGACTAGCAGTTCCGCAAAATCTAATTGGAAGCCAGTGCTGCGCCAGTAGAATCTTCATGCCCCCTCCAGGTAAGGGCAAAGCAGAGTAAAACAAAAAGAGCATCAAAGTTTAATTTTCCTTTGTTATATGTTTCCTAGCGTAAATTTTCCGCTTCGTTACTGGCAGAGTTGAAGAAGAATACTGTACAAAGGGGTCCTTTATTTTCAGTTAACTTTTGTGTCCCTATTCGTGTGGGGTGTGGGCCTAACCGACCGCCATTTCAATGTGTCCTGCGAATTTTTCGTTTTTCCTGGCGTTGCTTTTAATCACTCCGTCCGTACGTTTTGTATGTCGTTAATGTTAAATATTAAATATCGTTTGCTGAGTATAGAATATACCTCAGTTGACGGTTTTTGTGTTTGCCCGTTGACACAGTAAGATCTGGAATAAATGCGATATTATAATATGCTAGTACGTATACCCACCTATGTTGTTCATAAATGAAGATAAAGAGAAAGAAAGGGTTATGTGGAGAGAGAGTGACTCGACGAAAACGGTATTGGAGGTGAAGCTTTCTAAGTTCGTCTGATAGTGAGTGCTCTTGGAATGACGTGCAAATGTCCTGATAATTGTGGACGTGTAGAGATACACCCCCTTTCCATTTAAGTTCCTTATTATTCATGCTGTTGTTGCGGGTCAGAAGTTTTAAATAAATAATGTAACTTCCGATGGTGGCCGGAAAGCGTTATTTTTTTGTGCTAAGGAGCGTATCATTTTTCTTATAGTGAATTTGATTTATTCAAAGGGTAGGATATTATGAAATCTTGTTCTGACTTTGATCTTTTATAGAATAAATTCCATTGGATATACGGGCTTCATTTCTAGTTAGGAGCGTGTATATATCAAAAACAATTAATCTAGAAGAAGAGTAGGAAACTTTCAAGATGATCAGTTCTTAAAGCCATCTTGAAAAGTTAAACATACGAGTAGGTGCCTATGTACTATGTAGGTATTTGCCTTGCGAACTGAAGCGCACAGACAAAATTTAAATCGCCTGCAAAAGACAGCTAGGGACCAAGAAAAAACTTGTGTGTGGGTCATGAATAGTAATTTTCTTCGTATCTACTAACGGCCAAGGATGGCATGAACAAGATATAAGCTAGATGTCAACAAGTAATAATAAATTGCTCTGGAAAAATGAAAACGCAAATACCTTTTTACTTAAATTGCGATACCACAAGTTGGGCTGTAGTTAAAGTGATAGTATTTTTTCATAGGATTGTGAATATAAGACATTAATGGGCCACCAGAGACGGGAAGAGAATATCAATGAAGCGCGCCGTAAAATGCAATAACAACAGCACTTGTCGTAAAGGTATCAAAGCCTGAACTACATCGAAAAAAATGTAGATAAAAGTGAACATTTATTTCAAGGGGAAGGGTTTAACAATCCAATTGACCACATTTACGATTAAAAAAATTCACAAATATTTTTGTTGAACATTAAAAGCTCCGGACATAATATAAAAAAAAAGAAGATTTCCATTTCATCGCAAATACGCTGGTACTTAAATGATTGATAACACCTCCGAATTCTGAGGGTTTTGTACAAATAATAGCTATTAGAACTCTTGAATTTATACAAGATTGCTGTTTTCCCTTGGTTGGTTGAAATGTAGGAAATCTTTTGTAAAAAATCACCGCGGCTAAAGCTAAGGTACATGAGAAGAAATGATACAGAGTGCGACATGCCATGGCAGGTAACAAAACATTGTTTGGACTGATTTCTTCTGTTTTGCACCTTTGTTTGGATGCATATCAAGCTTTGATCGGGCTTAAGGCGAGAGACATCTAAATAATTTAACCTTTCATGAAAACACTCTTAACATCCTGAAACTGGCATCGTGGGATGACAGGACTGCAGATCACCGGTTTCCTAATAGGTCGATTAAACAATAATAATCACAACTTAGAGCATGATCATGCATGGATCAAAAAAAAAAAACAAAGAATTTGATTGGCCTCAGAAAAGAAGTGATCCGAAAAAAGAAAGCCTGCCGATGTTTATTGAGGTCAGTGTAGCGATGCCATACCTAAAGTGGGAGGGTTACGATCCATTTTATTCTGATCATAAGCGAAAAGGGGGCAAGTTTAATCTTGATTTAAAAATATAAGCTTTCGTTTAAATTAAAAAAGTTTTACTAAAAAAAAATTCAATCGAGATTTGTACTTAATTTTTCAATTGTATTTAAGCCAATATTTTTTTAAGGGTTTACCCTAGTGCATCTGGTACATTTAACTACGTTTTCTAAAAAAAAAAAAAAAAAACGTTTTTTAAGTTAACTGCCGGAATACGTACCAGAATGATATTTCCCCTTTTTCAATAAAAGGCATTTCAGGAATTTGTGGGTAGGTGCAGGAAACAATATATACCTTGAGTGAAGTAATAATAAAAAAGGGAGATTTATTTTCTTTAATATTATTTTATTTTCAAATTGCATCACAACTTATTTTTGTTCGTTACTTATTGTTCGTTATTTATTTTTTACACCTCGTTTCGAAACACAGTTTCATCCTCAGGCGCTTGTACTCGAGCCAATATTTTTTTAAGGTGCAAGTGAGTACAACCGCCTCTGGATGAAACTATGTTTCGAAACGCGTAAAAAATAAGTAACGAACAAAAATAAGTTGTGATACGATTTGAAAATAAAATAATAGTAAAAAAATAAATCTCCCTTTTTTATTATTACTTCACTCAACAGAAACGCAACTGGAGTCAAAAAACAACAAATATGAAATATATACCTAGTCAGGCTTGACTATATTATACGAGTATTACATTCTATACCATTCGTTCTTGAAGCTAATGATGCATTGGAAATTAAAACATAGGGACGGGCTACAGTCCGTTTGGGCGAACTGTTGGATACCCTATTCTTATTCCTATCGCTCATAAGTGGGCGTGACAAAAGTCTTAGTATGGTTGAATTGTTAAGAACGCTCTACATATGCAAAATTTAAAGGATTTTGTAAGAAAAAACGCTCCCTAGGTCAAACTTGGGTTTTTCAATAAAATTGTTTTATTTAATTGTGGGCGTGTCAGTAGGCGGATTTGAAAAATATTTACACATGAGCATAAAGGGCCCCCTAGAGAGTATATTATTATAAATTTCAGCTCCCTAGCTCAAACTTTTGATTTTCAAATAAAGTATTGTGGGCGTGTCAGTTAGCGGATTTGGAAAATATTTACACATGAGCATAAAGGGCCCCCTAGAGAATATATGTTGTAAATTTCAGTTCCCTAGCTCAAACTTTGGATTTGCAAAAAAAGTTGATTTTAAATTGTGGGCGTGTCAGTAGGCGGGTTTTGAATATATTTACACATGAGCTTAAAGGGCCCCTAGAGAGTATATACTATAAATTTCCTAGCTCAAATTTTGGTTTTTCAATAAAATTGTTTTATTTAATTGTGGGCGTGTCAGTGGGCGGATTTTGAAAATTGTATCTCCCAAGCAGTTTTAGGAGTCATAGATCATATAGAAAAAATTTCAGCTTTCTAGCTCAAAATTCGATTTTTTCGAAAAAAAATTTTTCAGTTTGTGGGCGATGATTTCAAAAATTCGTAAACTTGATTATTTCGGGACCCTAGAGAGTATATGGTTAAAATTTCAGCTCTCTAGGCCAAGTATAAAGGCCCAATTTTTGCCAACAGACGGACGGACGGACGGACGGACATGGCTAGATCAACATTTCTATCGATGCTGATCATAAATATAGTAACTTTTAGGGGTCTACGGGCAATATTAAGGTATGTTACAAACTATGCGTCAAAATTAATATACCCTTAGAATAGGGTATAAAAATAGGTGGTGTTTGCTATGGCGTTGAACAACCCTAGACTCTTTACATAAAGAAAACAAATTGCATAGCGTATGGATTAAGATGTGTTTGTGGTACCTTTATATCGACTAACCACACCACCACATCTGGATAAAACGCCAATTGGATAAAGGTCAATTATGTTATCAAACTAAATTAAATAGTTGAAGGAACAACAACTTGTGATTGCTACAACATGAAGTGAAGGGCGTGAGTTACCGCTCTGTAAATAGACCAACGTCTTCATAGGCAAGCAGGCAGCGCACTTTACCATGAGCAATGGAGTTTCATTGCTTATCGATTTCAATGAATGGATCAACAATTTTCTCATTTTTCATTGGGTTTTTTTGTCCCTTCTTTAGACCCTTTACTAGAGTGGAGTGCATTCTTACTTATTTCTTCATATAGATATGAAGGCTGGGTGCTATTTAGCTTCCCAATAACGGACAAAAAATTTCAGATTTATTGAAATATTTGTAGCGGGTTCACAAAGCACCTGAAATTTAAAAAAAAAAAATAGCCCAAAAACAGAAATAGTGTTGGGCTTGTTTAATTTAAATCGAATTCTATACAATTGATAATTCACACACTGAGAATTCGAAAAATTCAAAATATAAATGATTAATAATAATATTAAATAACAGTTTTAATATCAATATTTTTTTTTTTAATATTTGTTGTTTCGCAAAAATTGATTCTGTTTCTTAAAAAATCAATTTACTTTATAACCTTTATAGCTGTAACTATGATCTTATCACAACAATGAGAACAGTTGTATCATAAAATGTCTGTGGAAGAACATTTTGCTCTCGTTCCAGAATCCGGTGCACACTATTTGGGACACGTTTCCCCTAGTAATAAAAAATCAAAAGGATATGCGAGTTCATAAAATGTTGTGTTTGTGTTCATGTGATATATTGTTCATTTCATACCAATTGAAGAAATACTTCATATTTTACCGGATAATACTAATATAAATGAACTAAGCTGTGATCAAAAATATTTACATAATATGTCACAAGCCATAGGTTCTGGAAACCAGCGTCTCTGTTATCAAGAAATATAGGCAAGCTATCACATGCCCATTGCCTCGAAATTAAAAATATCTTTGATCCTGTCGCACATCGAAATTCATTTCATGCCCATCTGAAAGAATAGGTAGGAGTGGATCAGAGAACGGGCAGCAAAAGCATTCTGTTTTTCAGACTAATACGATACCCATTCCCCTCCAAAACTATCACCCATACATTAAGTGCTCGTTGCAGGAACGTTTAATCCTCGCTACTGATGGCTCTATCGTCAACAAAGAATAACTGATGCACTCTGGAGCCCGTCACTTTTCCTTCAAGCAGATAATCAAGGAATGTAACAAATATCAAGGCACTTAAGACGATTCCCTGGATTTCATCGGATTTGCTTTGCGAATTCCTCGCATCTTAATCTTGTCTTTATTCCCTCATATATGTCCATGAGCTTTTCAAATACGGGGTTGATGTTTTGGTAGGGCGTATTCACCAAATTTGGATGGAAGAAAGCATGCCCGATGATTGTACTATCAGCTCCATACGTCCCATTTACAAGAAATGCGATCCTATGTCTTGCACACACTATCGAGGCATATCCGTGCTAAGTATAGCTTATAAGAACCTACCTAACGTACTATGTGAAAGTGTGAAGCCCTTCTGCAACACACTAATCACTATCAGCTGTACCAAGATGTGGATGTAGTCCAAAAAATCAAAAAAAAAAAAAAATGTCGGCTACATTGGCTCGGCCACATCGAGCGAATGGACAATAATGCTCCAGCAAAGAAGATCTTCGACTTCCAGCCTCCTGGTTCGCAATGCCAAGGAAGACCGAACCTTCGTTTTAAGAACTAAGCCATCGCGAATGCCAGAGCGCTTGGTCTGGACAACTAGCAGCAGCGTACTTGGGATCGCAGACGATGGAATTCTGCAGCTGTTCGCGTCGCCCGCGGCTTTGCCAGCCTTGTGTCACTATTAATGTTACCTTTTCGAAATAGTCCACGTCAATAATCGAATGTTAGCTATAACATCCAACAGGCACCACTGAAAAAGTTACATCCCCTAAGAAGTTCCGGTTTGCCACAGGAATATTCCTCTGTAATTATTTTGCAATTTTTTCGGAAAAAAAAATCTTCATTACTAATAAATGCTTTATAAAAGTGGTATTGTTCATCTGTTTGCAAAGCTACTCCAAAATTGTTCCAGGTGTGTTCCCTTTAGAACGCGCAAACAATTTCGAGGCCAGATTTCAACGAATTTAAGAAAACTGTTGTTGTCAATTTCTTTAATATCCTTACTAATTTATCAAAATCGAAAAAAATCCCGCTTGAAAATCTGGAAACAAAAGTCCAATATCAATGTAAATACTAACTTTGAATTATTTGTCTGAAAGGTATACATTCGGCTTTAGTTGAATTTAACGCTTTTAATTCGTTATACAAATATTCGGTATTCGAATTATAACGGTTCATAAACTGCAAGATTTTTCAACATACACTTTCCAAAATTTCAACTTTTGCCTTGCAGTTTTTATTGTAACACAGTAATATCTCATTTCTAATTTTACCAGTAAACCAAAAAAAAATCTCCACTCAGTATTTTTTTCTCACTGAACCCAGAACTCAGTATATTTTGTTAAGATTGAAAGCCAGTGGGGTGGAATCGGCTAAGGTGATAGTTGATTGTCGCTTTTTGATTGTCGTTTTTGATTATCAACTCCTCTTTGCTCTGCGTAAAGCGATCACTAAAAAATTATTGATTATTGGCAGCACTTAGAGTTTTAAACGTCACTTCCTTGCTGACGCTGTCATTCCGAGCAGCTGATGTGTGTTTATTTTTCATGATTTATATTTTAAATATGATTTTGTTGAGTCCTTAGGCAAAAACTTTATCATAAATGGACAAAGTATTGACTGCATTTTTTTAATGACTGCAGCAGTAATTTCAGTCACCGTACTTTGACCCATTTTTGCAGCCCAGTCAGCCCCAACTTGTCTTTGATAGACACCACCTCCAAGAAGATTTTAAGTTGCAGCCAGTTGAAGGATGGGTGGAACATGCGTTGACCTTATTCCAGTTGGTAAATCAATCAGTCGCAAAACAAACACAAACGCTTCCTTCGATAAGCGAAAGTTTTTCAAAAATCTAAAATACACAATAATAAATGATAGCAATCAACAATGAATATTTATAATTCTATGAATTCTTTCATCGGGTTTGAAAGTTGCAAGATATTTGCATTATTTCTCTTTTTTTTTTTAATAGTTGGACATTTGTGTAATTATTTTCTTCATTTGTGTAGAAAAGTTCTAATGAAGTAAAAATTGCACTTTACGAATTTTCCAATTTCACTTTTTTATTTGAATTTATTTAATATAATGTATATTCTTTTTTCACTAAAGCCATTAATTTATTTTTAGTTGAAGCCGAGGTGCATACCTATGAAAATAACAAAAATGTATGAAAGCGACACCTAAATAGCTGTCACATGAAATTGATGGCAAAAAGGTGAGGTGATTGTCAATTTGATAATCACCTTACGTGGACGTAAAGGTATGATTTTGATTGTCAACTATCACCTTAGCCGATTCCACCCCAGATAGCGCTGAAATTAGTTAGAGGAATGATTAAATTCATAGTTGATTGGTACTCGAAATTTGATGTGTTCTTGAATAAACATTTTTTGTTTTAGAAGTTATAGAAATATACATAAACATAAATGTGTTTTGAAAATTAAAAAAAAGCGTTCCTCACCGCAAATTCAATAGATAGCTTGGTACATTTTTCGTGTTTAATAAATTAGTTTGACTTTCAAAAAGCAGTGAACTTTCTAAAAAGACTTGTTTGCGTACAAACCCTGCATTATGATGGTTATCTTAAATTTGTTAACTGATGTACATACTGGGTGGGGCAAAAGTAATGTCATATCATTATGTGAATTGGCTGCCATTTTGTTGCAATGTTAATGTGCTGCTACTTATCTAAAGGTCTCAGGTTCAAATCCCGCCTAATAACACTTAAAAGTTGATTTCCACCGCCCACTTCTTGCGAACGTATGACAACCATCCAAGAGTATCAATTGTCATGAGAAGCTTCTTAAATTTGAGCTCTGTATGGACCGATAATGCCTAATATTTATTTATTTTATTTGTAAGAAGTGAAAAAATAGGCTCTGTTTTCATGGAAAGTTTATTAAGAGGTGTTAAATTAATGTCTAAAAGTTGAAAAAAAAATAGTATCCGTCCAATAACCACCTCCTTAGTTGACTCTTTTTATGTGAATCTCAAATTTTTCTTCAGAACATCACGGTTATTCGGCAGTTCTGGGTTCTTCAGGAGTAAGGCGTTGCATTTCTTATTCAATCAAATTCTATTTACGTTTGCTTCACAAATGTAAAAACAGAATTGATATTCGAAGCCATTTGCAAAATCGATGGTGCTTTCCGATAGCAAGAGTCCGCTTGGGAAAACTGTTGGATACGCTAAACCCCCAAAAAATGAGTGAGGCAAAAATCTAAGCATGCTTGAATTGTCAACATAATATTTTGTTTAATGTTTAACAATTTTTTTTTTGTAGGTTGTTTTAAGGATTTTATCGAAGAAAAAATGAACCTGTAAAAAAACCTAAAAGACACCTAGAGGTGTGTGATAGGAATAAGAATAGGATATCCAACAGTTCGACCAAGTGGACTGTAGCCCGTCCCTATGTTTCTTATGCCTTTTATTCATTTTTATTCATTTTTATTCACTTAAAAACATTTTTGTGCAGGCACATGAATGTACCTATACAAAATTTGTATATGTCCGTCCGTTGCCACCAATTTTGAGGCCCTTAAATTTGAGCTAGAAAACTGCTAAATGCAGATTATTCTATATTATAAATTTAAGCTCCCTAGCTCAAACTTTGGTTTTCAAAAAAAAATTTAATTAAATTGTGGGCGTGTTAGTTGGCGGATGTAAAAAATATTTCAGCATAAGTATAAAGGGCACATAGAGAGTCTATATTATAAATTTTAGTTTCCTAGCTCAAACTTTGGTTTTTCAATAAAGCTGATTTATTTAATTGTGGGCGTGTCAGTGTGCGGATTTAAGAAATTTTACCTCCTGAGCAGTTTAAGGAGTCCGAGATCATATATACAAACTTTGAGCTTCCTAGCTCCAAATTCGATTTTTTCGAAAAAAAATGTTTTTTTTTTGAGTTTGTGGGCATGTCTGTGGGCGGATTTCAAAAATTCTTAAACTTGATTATTTCGGGCCTCTAGAGATTATATGGTTAAAATTTTAGCTCTCTAGGTCTAGTTTAAAGGCCTAATTTTTGCCGACGGACATGACTAGATCGACATTACTATCGATACTGATCATTAAAATATAGTAATTTTTGGGGGTCTACGGGCAATATTAAGGTATATTACAAACTGTGAGTCATAATTAATATACCCTTAGAATAGGGTATAAAAAGTGCTGAGGTGTATAGAATGAATTAATCTTTAAAACGTGAATATGATTTTTTAACTGTTTCTGTTTCTACTCTGCAATACAATTTCTATCATATGTGGATGGATCTAAAAACTTAAACAAATTTACGTCAAAAAATTCATTTATTTGTTTTTTTTTTTGGTATATTTCAACTTTAAAACCGAAAAAGCATGGCGAAGGGGTATATATGTGAATTTCATATGTTTATTAAATATGTATATACATTTTAACCTTAAACGTAGTTCAATCGAAGAAACCCTAGCTGTCAGGAATCTGCATAATTTTTCAATATGAAGTTAGAGAAAACAGAGTGAGTTTAGAGTGAGTATTAATTGCATTTTCTGATCTTTAAGTAAGTTTCTACTGAGTTGCAGAAAAAACACCTCTTGTATTAATCAGAAATAGCCGTCTGTGTTGAAATCAGTCCCAGCTGGCGTTCCGCAAGGATCTGTCTTAGTCCCAACTCTATTTAATACACTGTCCTTTTTTCAAATTTTCCCAACTATAATATAGCAATGTATGCTGAAAATATAGCTCTATTTACATCCCATGAGAACCCCGCTTATATAGTTGATAGCATTCAATACGCACTTAATGAAATCTACAAGCACTGGAAGATCAAAATTTATTCGGTTTTAACGATTAACTCTCGGTGCAAGCTGTGTAAATATTTCAAAAAAATGCAATATTTTTTATGATGAAAACAATACAATATCTATCTATCTATCTTTTTCCAGAAACAAACATTAGGCTTGAAGTTAGACTACAAAGCATTTCTTAAGGAAAAAATAAAGACTAGACGTATTGAACTTATATACAAATAATACATATGGTATAAAATGGATTTTCGGGATAAAATGAAGGAAAAAGACAAACCAGCACCACAGAAGATCGGTTGTATCGACCGTGAAATAGCACTGTAACTCCAGCCGTCTACTTCACGTGGTAACGAATGTAAGGTTATTCATTCAAAACAACATAAAGGAAATTGACGGAAAACAAAAATTAAAACCAGGAAAAATTGTGTCATCATCTCATAAAAAACCATTAAAATCGTAAAATATGTTATAACATTGTTTGCGTATATCAGAGGATGGGCTCTGCAGATTCTGCAGTGAAACCGCCGAAACTCCAGACCACATACTGGAATCCTGTGGGGCACTCGCCCACAAGAGGATAAGATATTTGGGCAGGCACCAAATAACAGACAAGGACTTACAAACCATGGAACCACAGCAAATTCTCGGATTCATCAAAGAAACTGGACTGAACGCTGTGCTCTAAGGAAAGTGACCTGTCAAGGATAAATCAGAGCAATATCCCGATACGCTTCATAAAAGAGGTATGTCTAGCGGCGGCTCTGAAAGAGGACATGCAAATCTCCGAGGTACAAGCCACAATAGACCACAATAGACCAATAGGTCGCAGTGTAATATCCCCATACTAATTTATTATTATTATTATTATAACATTATTTCTTAAAAGAAAAATTAAATAAACAAGATATAAACAAATTAAATAAAAACCAAATTGGACTCTAGTCTGTCACGAACTCGTCGGGGTCCTAGAGAAAACTAAGAATAGGCGTTATTATCTAACAAAAAAGAGAATTGTAGAAAACCCTGTTGTCGATACTAAAATGGGCAAGTTCAATTTTCGAGGCAATGGGTAAAGGCATTTTGGATATCAATGCGAAAACTCTGAAACAGAAGCTGGAGTTAAAATTATATATAAAGATATGTGTATAAGAGTTTGAAGTTCAGCGCGGAATTAAACAGTAGCAAAATATTGCATTCTTCAGATGGTTACATTTTATTTGTAAGCATATAACATTTAAATGGCTTGCAATATTGTCACAAATTCCGTCCCATATTTGGTGTACCATATTTGCTGTACATATAGGGAGTACTTTTAATTCAGCGCCATCTTTGATTTCAAACAGAACACATAAAATTTTATTAAATAGCCAGTTTACTTGTGTTCAACAAAAAAAGTTTTAAAACACATTTGTTGTGCAAAAACGGTCAACAATACGGGTACTAGGTACTCATGTTTGGCTCACAGAACCATAATTTTGCAACCAAATTTCTAAAATTTGAACCTTATTAACCCTAGAAACATAATCATATTTTTTATGACGTAAAAGATAATCATACGTCTCAGAGACGTATGGCACTTTGGTAGTGTATTTATTGAAACCCATGAACTTTTTAAAAAATATTAACGTTTTATTTATTTATGTAGTTCATATTAAGAGACATAAATCAATGATTTAGTATAAATAAATATTAATTTAAACAATAAAAACAAAAAAACCTAAACCCCATTACAAATCAACAAAAAACAACTTATATTTTAAAGAAACCTTAAAATTGACATTAAGTCATAATAGTTACCAAATTTTTATTTTTTTGGTTTAAAATAAGTCACCGTTAATATATTTGCACACTGCTATTATATCACCGCAAACCTATATTTATTTCATTAAATACACGCAACAGAAGAACAACATAGCAAAAGCATTCTTCCATATTCCACGATGTATTAATATCTTGTATCAAATTTAATCCGTCCAGTTCATAATTTTGCCTTGGTCTGAAAATTCCTTAATTTCCTTTTCAATTGAAGTCTAACGAACTAGAAAATTTTATAAGGTCACAAAAAAGTCGGTTTATGCAAAAAAAAGCGTTTTTAAAAAAAAAATTAAAAAAAAACCTGGTATTCACAAAGGCACCCCTCATATTGAGAAAACTGTTAGTAAAGTATAGAACCATATACTTTTTGTAAATATTTGTGCATGCTGAATTACGAGTACATTTCCTCTTCAGCCGTCAGTGGTATCGCTTCCTTAGGTACTTTTATGTCATCAGCATAACTACACACACTAGCTGTAGTGCTCTATTACCTTTAAGTTTTATTTTGACCCCACAAATTAATGCCAGCTGTAACTGTTTAAAGTATCTTTTTATACCCTATTCTAAGGATGTATTAATTTTGACTCATGTTTTGCAGCATACCTACCTTAATATTGCCCGTGGACCAATAAAAAATACTTTATTAGATCACGATCGATATTTATGTCGATCTATCCATGTCCGTCCATCCGTCCGTCGGCAAAAATTTGGCCTTTAAACTGGAGCTAGGAAGCTGAAATTGGAACCATATACTCTCTAGGGGCCCGAAAAAATCAAGTTTAAGAATTTTTAAAATCCGCCCACACAATCTCAAAAAAATCAAGTTTATCAAAACAATCGAATTTTGAGCAAGAAAGCTGAAATTTTTAATATTATGGTCTTTAGGGGCCCAAACTGCTCTGGAGTTAAAATTTTTAAGTTCCGTGAAATAAATTTTATATACTCTCTAAGAACCCCTAATGCTCAAGGTGGGACTGACGTCCACAATTTAAAAAAAAGTGTTTTTTTTTTAAAAATCAAATTAAGCTAGGAAGCTGCAATTTGGAATGTAAACTCTCTAGGGGCTCTTAATAAATTGTCATGTGTAAATATTTTAAATAAAAAAAAAAACATTTCCGTCGGTTTACTTGCATTTTAAATTCTGTAAGCTGAAGGCTGAGCACTGGTGTTAATCGTTCAATATCGCGTTTGGCTTCAAACTAAAACACTATCCTATCGAAATTCGTGTGTTTCCATTTTTGGCTTCTTCGTGTGAAAAGTGATAGCCAATCTTTTAACTTTTGCAGTTAAAATCATTCCGATCGTATATATCCAGCTTGGCTCTTATAGACCAACCAAACTAGTTTATTGAGAACTTGTATAGAAAAGACTTGAGCAAGCCAAGACTATTTTACACATATTGTAGAGAAAATTATAGCTCAGTCTTAAACATGCGCTTACGAGTACACTTCTGAATTTCAACCGTTTTAGCAAAATCTTCATTTGACTGCTCGTAACCTATATTAAAATAGTCTTAACTTGTAGGGCAGTCCGAAGGTAAGATTAGATAAGATTACGTTGAAGAAGACACTTGGCAAAAACCGACACACCTAGACCAGAATAAGGCGATTTGTTAGACCACGTGGATCTTATTGTACCATACTCATTGAACAAGTTAGAGGTTTTTATGTAGCATAACCGACTTGTAATGTTAATGTTGGTCAAATCATTGAGATCATTATAGAAAAAAGATCCCTAATGGAGTTTTCGTCGTTATGGAAGACCAGAGGGCTGTACTACAACACAACAAGTCTTGTTAAACAAATAAAATTCGATATGAATTTGAATTTTACTCGTTTGAATTGAAATTGAATTTCCGTGTTTAGTTCAGTGCTTATTTAGTTCATCAGTCCTACAGTTATGTCCGATGTAACATAATAATATGAATGATGAATTGTGTGAAGAGTGGAAGCCATATAAAAAATATATTGATATTCGAAAAAAGTCCCTTGAGCAAATTGAGCGTCGAAAAAAAAGCTGGCAAATACCGACTTTAGTCTCTTAGTCTAACAATTTGAAACCTTCTCTCAGAAACTGTTCAATTGTATTCAATTTAGGAATGTTCGATTTTTCCACCTCATTTCCTACAAATAAGGGTGAACTTTATCCCATTTGGAAATGTGAATCAGCATGGAAAATGAGGTAATTTTCAATCGCATTTGGAAACGTGCACTAAAATGAGCTCATTTGCCAAACTGAAATCGTAGTTTTAGTTCAGTATTTAAACCGAAATGGTGCCTTTTTCCATCTCATCAATATCAAATGAAACACACACAATTAGTTAGTAATTTATATTCACTGTTATACATCAATAATTCATCGGAATAGCTTTACAATACAAAAAATAGTTTATTTATCATATTCAATTTTCAGATTTAAATTATTATGAGACATCAAATATCTGAACGACATACTCATTGAAATATTTTCTATTTTTAATTAAATTTATTAAAAAAGATTTTTATATTCCTATGCATTTATTACCTTACTACATTAATTAATGAGCTTACTCCAATAAATTTCATTATTTTGTTTATGGTACAACATTGTGGAATGTTTTCGAAGCCGGGAGTTATTTTTTTGCCTTAAAAAATAAAAATATATGTATGTACTCGTATGTATAAAAAATAATTGGAAAAGCAAATATAATGTAGGTAAACGAAGTTGTAAGTAGATAGATTGCAATTCAGTCCCTCCACCTAGTATTAAGGAGTAGATACAAATACATTTTATTTTAATTATAATGTCATTTAAAAATAAACGATATGTTTGATTCCTGTTTTTGAATAATATTTTCTTCTTTCATTAATCATAAAAGACATAAACGAGTTCTGAATCCTAAATATAAATTTCCATTTATTAGACTCATTCTTTTCCAGACTCTCACTTACAAAAGATTAACGTGAAATTATGAAAAAGAATGAGCATACCATCCATGCATATACAAGAGGACATTCATGGGAGTAAAATATTTCCAATGAAATTTGGCAAGCAAACTGGATTGTTTTTTTTTCGCTCGGCATTTAAGTGCTGTGATTGTGTACGAAAAACAGAGAAGAATTACATATCTCTTTACGATGCTTGTGGGTTTATTTTGTTCTGCTTCTTAAATAAGTGCGTGACTACATAAATCAAAGATGTCATCCTTTTTCTCACTCTTTATATGGCTAATGGTCTTCGTTTGGTTTGGAATTTGGCATCATAAACCACAAGGGAGAAGATAAAGACGTTGAACTTATTTCTAAAAGGTAAGCTGCTCCAAAAGTTAAGCAAAACATTGGACGTATAATCAGAACAACTGGAAGCACAGGCCCATGAATTAAAAACAACATTAGAAGGGACATACAAAAATTAGTATGTATTTTAAGAATGCTGATTTCAAAATAGACATCAATTTTGGGAGATCTTTTGGTACCTACAACAGATGGGACAGAATTCACGAAATTTTGTTCTTAACAAAGCTCTAATTGTGTTCTGGGGTTGACATTTTCTTTTTACGAACAATTATTTCCAGTATTCAAGGAGCTCATGCATGGATGCACACTTTGTAGGTACTCGTAATGGAGAATATTTTAAAAAAGTAGGTATGCTAATGTTGGAACTCAAGAATCCTTGATATGAAAATACTACATTATACTTGAAGGAACATTTTGACGTCGTTAAAAACCTAGGATACGAATGCAAAACATAGGTACCTACCTATACTCGTACACACCTCCACATTATCCCTCGCTACCAACTGACCCAAATTAAAAAAAAAATTGCATCCACTATTCTTCGTTCGTGAATATCTCTGGCAAAATTGTTTGTTTCAAATGGAAATATTTTTGTCTTAATTAATATTCTAACCAAACATTCGCATTATCTATGAAGCCAATGTTTCCAAAATTGAAAAAGCACATTTCACCATGAAATTAGTTTTTACTGATATTTTTACAAAAAAAATATCACAGTGTTAAGTTTAGTAGGTATGGAGCCGATTTTGTGCTAATTCATCTTAACTTAAAAGATATTTTCTTAAAACTAGGTAGGTAGTCATAGTAATATTTTATTAACATTGTTATTTTTGATTTGATCGCTAAGCAATTCGAATAAAATAAAATCAAATGTTTAAAATAACGAAGCTATAACATTTGGCACTTTTGTGTTACAAACCGAACCGAAGCTAGGCTTCCTATCATACATTTTCACCCATAAAATAAAAATTAAGCTTTTATATAAAAATTAGATAATTATTTGAGTTTTATATAGTTGACTATTTTTCTTCGAGCAGTGATGTTAAGTTATAAAATGGTTTTCCTTTAGATAGAGACAGCTCTTAGTTTAACTGGTGGTCTACCATTCTCGAGGACGAGTTTCATTCTCGGTGTGGAATGTTCCCAAGCGGGACTCAACGTATTGACTCTGAGATACGGTGGCAATACCCCCGGCACGTGGTGGTGGTGGCGGTGCTGATCCTTTACTTTGGGATATTGTCTGAAATGAAAATAAAAATTTTACAAAATGACTTATTACTATATTGGGAAAAGTCAAAAGTGCTTTAATATATTTTCCTAATTAAGCTTTGGATGAATTTAGAATATGAACATAAGAATACCAAAAAATAAAATGGTAGATGCTTCGATTCGCGCTTGATGATAATGATTTTCATATTCCCATGCAGAGACATGCTAACAATAGCACTGCAGCGACCTCCGATTAATATCGGAACAAGAAAGACCAAACACCAACCAATAACAGAAGCATCCACGTGACGAATAAGAATCGCTTAAACTATGACTTGAACGTTTAGAAAGAAGGAAAGAGGATAACAACTTTTAACTTGTTAAACTATGGACGTATTTGTACCTATTTCAATTTATTCATATGAATAATCAGGGTATTTCCAAATTAAATGTCAAGACATTGAGAAATGATTCTTGGATATATCCGAAGAAAAAAATCGTTCCACAGCAAGGTTTTATCTCTAATGTGGACATCATTCACCGAAAATTTAAGAGATTATTAAATTAGAGGTTAGTGTGTTGGCTTGTGACCCGTGCGGTGCAGGTTCAATCCCCATGGGGAACATTAACATACGCCACCCAATCACATGCCTCTACACCAAAAGGAGGATTTCTGCCTGGTAGTACAATGGACCTTTACCGAGTCTGAGTGCTCTGGGATTTGGATTTCATTTTTTTTTTAAAAAAAAAAAAAAAAAAACCATTATCAATGCTAAAACAAATATCTCCGATAATACTTGTTATAGAAACTTCCTTTAGGGCTAACATTTCAAAAAAAATTAAATTCCTTTTAACTGCCTTTAAATAAAATCTTTTTTGGCTTTCTAGATATTTATTTTTAAGTTAGTTTAATATTTCTAGTCCAGGAAAACGTCGCTTTTCTACAGAAAATACGTAAAATACACACCGTTTTCTTAATTTTCTTTTATGAAAGAAATAATAGTAGACAAAATCCGTGATAAGTTTGCTGAAAACCCCGCAGATTGTATGATATTGGGAAAAAACTGCAGCAGGTAAAAAGGAAAAGATGATTTTGGACCTACTTTCCCAGCCGCAGTTGACAATTAGAGCGATCTTCACATTGGAGATACACTTTAGCTGTCAAATCTAAGGTCAGGTAAGCCTTAAGTGCTGCACCAAATAGGCAAGTTCAAGTTGCAAGGCAATACAAGTCGCCTGCAAGTTAACTTACGACTAGTTATTTCATCGCGTTTTGTTATTGTCAAGTCAAGTCACAGATGTTTGTTTTTGTAAGCTTCTAGCTCGCTAAGGAACAGACAATTCGACCTATAAAATATTTTGTGCCGTAGGGGCCAGAATTAATTTATTATAAAAAATAAGTCACAGATGTAGTGAAAACTTATGCCTTCTGCACACTACTCGGACGCATACAAAACAAACGCATTTTTTTGGACGAATTCTTGTAATCTATTCATACATATCTACTAAAAAATTTTAATACAAGCGTATGCCTTCCATACTTTGCTCTTATTGCGTGTCAATGGGTTCGTTCAATTTGCAAGGGAACTACAAGTCCATACTATTTAACACTTTTGACATTGTCATCCTTGTTAGGGGCAAAGACTCAAATGAAGTCACTTCAAGAATGAAAAGTGCTCAAGATAGCCCAAGACTGGTGCATCAGCTAAAATCTTTCCATAAATCCCAGTAAGGCCGAAATAACCCACCAAACATCCACAGCGGCATAAAGTGGTATACAGATGGTTCTGAAATGGAATCGGAGGTAGGAGCCCGAATATACGGGTCAAATACACGCTTCACGATACCCAGCGTATTTCAAGCAGACCTCCACGCCATTCAAGAATGCGCCAGTTACATTCGTAAACTGGTATTAAAGGCACAAACATCCATGTTTTCACGGATAGCTATAAATGCCGTTAATTGCCTCCAAATCAGTAATGCACTGTTTCAATACCCTTCAAACACTCGGCTTAAGAAACAAGACCAAACTATGGTGGGTTCCGGGCCATGAAGGGTTTGATTGTAATGAAAAGGCCGATGAATTGGCCAGAAAGGGTTCAGAAACACCATTCACAGCTTCTGAACCCTCCTGCTGCACTCCTAGATTGGCAGCAATCACAGCAATAAAAATCTGGGAACATACAAAATGTATCTTATATTGGGAGAACATCCTAGGTCTAAGGCAGGCCAAAATAAGCCATTCGGCCCTTCAATATGCCAGCAGATGTCTAAATCTATCAACTTAACAAAATGAAAATAGTAGTCTCTCCTGAGTGCCGACTATGTCTTCACAAAACGAAACAGCTGACAACATAATTATTATGTGAATGTCCAGCCCTCAATGGAATTTGAAAGAAGATGCTTTTTAGGGAGCAACTAAGTTCCGAAGGATTCTTTTGCTGGTAAAATTGTTTGCTTTCAACTAACCCACCGCATGTTCTAGGGCTCCAACGATACAATTTCCCGTATGCTACGGAAGGTAAATTCAAACATTTCCATTTTTGATTTCAACCGCAGCACTCCCTCCATTAAACTTAGCCTCCTTCTCCATAAACCGTAACTTTATTTCATATTTATAAGTCGTAGTCTTTAGTTTTAGTATTTTTTTCTCTAGCTTGTAAGTATTAGTTTTAATAAGTCTAGCTATAAGTCTTAGTTTTGTAGTTTAAACATATATAGCTTGTATTGAGCCTAATATACTCCTCTCAGTCTTCTTGATGTCATAATGGTCTCAAATCAATCAAATGTCTTACTTCATGATCAGCTGTCTTTAGTGGGTGTGTCTGATCATGACTTGTTGTTCTGTACGTACGATATTGACTTGTCTCGTTCACTCTCCCCATCATTTTTCCAATTTAGAGACTTTGCTTCTGTCGACATAAATGCCTTGCAACTTGATGCGAGCCTACTACCTTGGCGTAATTGCTATTTTGGGTCAAATGTGAATGACAAAGTAGATCACATACAAACATTATTATTGTACCTCTATAACAGACATTTTCCTTTTAAGACTGTAGCAATACGAAATAGAAATTGTCCCTGGTTCACCTCTGAGGTACGCGATGCAATGAAAATTCGTAATAAAGCATACCAAAGAAGGAAGTCTACAGCAACGAGTCTCAATTGGGAGCTTTTCTGTCGTGCTCGTAATCATTCAACCTTTATTATGCGTAGGGCGAAGAAAAGATATTTCTTATCCAAATTGAGCACTGACCAAACTTCAAAAAGGCTATGGAGCAATTTGCACTCTTACTGCATTGGGAAGAAAAATGTTGTTGATAATATTCCTGATGTCAATGACCTTAATAATGCCTTTCTCTATAACGCTATTGACAGTCCACTTTTTAGTCCTAATCATGAGCTGTCTTTCGACTTTGACTTTGATTTTGGAGTAGTTTCTGAAATTGATGTCGTTAATTCCATACGATCTGTAAAATCGAATGCTGTTGGTGAGGATGGTGTACCAATTCGTTTTGTCAAAATGATTTTGCCGCATCTTTTAAACTGTATTACGCATGTCATCAATTTTTGTATCACGTCATCAACTTTTCCTGATTCTTGGAAACTAGCTAAAGTCATTGCTGTCCCAAAAAAAACCCTGCCCTTATCGGCACCCGACTTTCGACCAATCAGTATTTTACCTTGTTTGTCAAAAGTCTTGGAGAATATTCTTGCAAAGCAAATCTCAAATTACATTAATCAACATTGTTTGTTATCCTCGATACAGTCTGGTTTTCGAGAACATCACAGCTGATCTTCAGCTATGATTAAAATTCTCGAAGACATAAGAGTTGAATTTGATAAGGATTACTTAACTGTACTTTGTTTGCTTGACTTCTCCAGGGCCTTTGATAGGGTGGATCATAATGTGCTTTGCCAGAAACTCAGGTTGTATTTTGGTTTCAGTGAAAGATCGGTGCGTCTAATAAACAATTATTTGAGAAATCGCTATCAAAGAGTCGTTCATGATGGAAAATCTTCCCAACCTGGTGCCCTTGTTGCAGGAGTACCGCAAGGATCTATTTTAGGACCAATATTATTTTGCCTCTTCATTAATGACCTTCCCAAAGTATGCTCCAGCGCTTCCATTCATCTTTATGCTGATGATGCTCAGATCTATTTATCTCGACCAATTGGACTCATCGAGGATTTTGTTACCAGAGTCAACGAAGATTTGAGAAATATATACAACTGGTCCATTTGTAATGGGCTCTGCTTAAATCCAGCGAAATCCCAATTAATCTTAATTTCAAAAAAGTTTCTTAACACCGATGAGCTACCCCCTGTTTTCTTAAATGACATGCAGCTCAAATTTGTGAATGTTGTGTCCAATCTTGGTTTTAAGCTTAATCGCTCATTATCAGCAACCGATCACATAAATTATGTTATTGGACGAATCTACGCTGGGCTGCGTAAACTTTGGCTATCTTCCACCTTTACTCCAGCAGCTACAAAGCTAAGGCTTGTTAAGGTTAAGACTCTGTTTATGCCTATAATTGATTGCGCTACTGCTGTTTACTGCAAGCTTGACTCACACTCTCAGCATAAATTACTAGTTGCGTTCAATGACATGATAAGGTACGTGTATGGGGTGAATCGATATGAACATATTTCACAATATCACAAACTGGTGCTTGGTTGTACTTTTCAGCAATTTCTCGACCTAAGGTGCTGCCTTTTCATGCATAAAATCATAATAAACAAATCTCCTCTGTATCTGTTTGAAAAATTGCAATTTCCCCAATCCTCCAGAACTCTAAAACTTATCATTCCCAGTTTTACTTATTTGAACTCTTCGCGCCTCTTCTTCATACATGTCACCAGAATCTGGAACTCCCACCCACAGCGATACAAAAAACTATTAGTGTCGCTAATTTTAAAAATGCAGTTTTAAGACACTTTGCTTTACCATAACAACCTTTGCTTGTATTCCCCTTACTTTCTTCTTTAATTTCAACTTTTCTACTTTTCTTCTTCTTCTTTTCTTCTTTTATCTTTTCCTCCTTTTACTTGCATTGTTAATATTTGCCTTTTAATTAAAATTTATTATTATTATTTTCTTTTTGTTTTCTTTTTCTTTTTTGTAGTTTATTATCTATATTTGTAGTTATTATAATCATTTTGTTTTATATATTATTAATTCTCATTTTAACTATCCTTTAACTTTATGTAGGTTAAGTCTTATTTGTACTATGTTTTTTCACTTAAATAAAAATTGAATTGAACTGAATTGAATTGATCTCAACTCACAACCGAAAAAAAAAAATATCCTAATAAATAATATAAAAGTATCTTTCTATAGCTTTTCTGATACCGTCGCGTCGTTGCGTACAGCAGGTAACACTGTCTTTGAAATATCTGTTTTTGAGTGTATAGTAGGGGACTTAAACATGAATTTCGATGCATTAAAATCTATCCTCACGGTTATGATTATACTGGCAATATTATTCTTTATTGGTAGATACATGACTTGTTTAAAGTCTGCAGAATTAAGTTTAGGCAATGGCTTAGTCTGATTGTTAGTAAGGCCCAATGAATTTAAAGTTAGCTTTATTTTGACCTATTCTGGACCATGTTTGGCTTCGAGTAAGCAACTGAAAAAATGTACCAAATGTGGTCGATATTATTGGATATTTATGCCATCACTGATAAAGACATGTGCTGCATAGCACTAGAATCGCCAAGCATGACATACACGATACCTAAAACATACAGTGTTCATCGCTGTGCTGCTTCCATCTAAATGTGTCCAATTACATACATACTTGATACTAATAAAGAAACTAACAAACAAATGTTTTTAAGTTACTAGATACTTTAAGAATAATGCTCATTTCGGATATCCCAAGGTAATCATTCAAAAACGTACCATCATCCGTTGAGACCTCCTAGATTTGGGCGTAGTCTCAGGTGAGGATATGTCCGAGTTGTCAGGTGCAACCCAGCGCTCTGTAAATTCACTAGCAGATCGTGCCAAACTGGGATGACTAATCGAACGATGGAACGAACGCCTATCGTAGTTGTCTTCGTCGCCAAAGTACTGGTTCGGATAGAATGAACTTGCATCGGACATATTGTCCAAATGGTCAGGTCTTGCGAAGTCTACTGTCATCTCCGACATAGAACGGAAGTCAATGTTGTCTGTGAAATGCGAGGAGCGAGATGTGCCCCGCGAACGTCCACTAGGCTGATAGGCACTTGAGGTTGACGGTTGGTTGGGATCATTGCGAATGGTGCGCACACTGGATCCACCATCGCTGTCATACTCGTACAATGTTGGCAACGAGCTGCGTCGTGATCGCGTATCCCATGGTTCCTTTTTCTTGCTGCGTTTAACTGCGGTAGGACCGTCAATACTGTCGTCAGCTGGTGGTGCCAAAATGCGCAAAATCACATCCCAAGTCTGGGGTTGGAAAATCCTTTCGTAGCGGGTGTCTTGGCGAATACGTTCAAAGTCCTCCCTTACAACGGCCGCAGTCAGCATGGTTCGAAGAGAAGATTCCGTGGTGATGATCTCTTTCCATTTCGCTTTGTCATCATAGCTAATATGTCGCATCAGCGGATAGATGCTCGAATGCACAGAACTAGTGTCATCAGAAATATCAGGCGCGACTTCCTGTGGCGGTTCCTCCAATACACGAATGAGAACATCCCAGTTTGGAACGGCTTTGTCCTCTGGTGGAATTTCAATTGGCTTCATGTTTCCAACAAGCTGGGGAGATGTCAGCTGCAGTCCAGTTTCTTCGATACGCGGTGGTGGCGGTGCGATGCTGAAGGTGGATCGTTCCATTTTGGGAGTCAAAGTCATGCCCGAAGCGCTGGAGATGTCCGAGAAGTTCTCCCATTGCTGTTGCTGGCGTTCGCTGGGGTAGTTGCGGATAGTCACATCCCAAGTTGGATCGGGTATTGGTCTTGCTTTGTACTCAGTGATTCTTCGCTTATGACTCTCAATGTCTTCGATGGTCTTCTTCTCGGTAATAGTACGAAGGAATACATCGTCCACGTTGTGCGATGAAATCTGTGGTTTCTTGACAATGATTGGTGGTTCCGGCAGGTATTTGGATTCGTAGAAGTGCGTCGTGTCTACTAGTTCTCCCACAGAGTGCGAATCAATTACATCCGAGTCAACAGATACCACGCTACGCGTATCGCTAGCAGCTGGACCATCTGTATAATCCTCTGACCATGTATCTGGTCTTTGATTGATCTCGTGGTGGGTCCTGGTGTATACAGAGAATACGGGCTGTGGTGGTAGTGCAGGTTTCGGTGCAGCGTGTAGTTCAGGGACATAAGTGAATTGACTTTGAGCTTTTTCATGTGGCAGTGAGTCCATAGTGATAATACTTTCACGGTCTTCGTGGGTTTCCATAATAGTGGAGAGATTGTTGCGATCATTGCGTAGCGTGGCAACACTATCTGTGTCAGAGGTGACCGGAGATGGTGGGGGCGGAGGGGATTTCTTCACTCGAACTTGGACATCAAACTTGGGTGAAGATTCCTTCGCAGCAATTGGTAGACGTGGCACAGTGCTAGTCACAGCATTCGATGTCTGCAACTCCTGAGTATGTCCATAGTTTTCGCTATAAATACTTGAAGTCTCCTGAACAAATGCCCGGTTCTCGAAACTTCCGGCAGAACTGAATGGTAACGATCTGTAATTGCGTTGAAAATATAGTTTCATTTCTGTCGATGGTGGGGGTTATCTTACCTAGTGTCGATTTCTTCGATCTCAGAATGAGATTCGCTTGGGTAATCGGATGGGATGAGTACACCCTCACTTCCTGATGAGCTATGTACGGCGGCGAGTGCGGCATGTGCCCTGGGAATTTTTAAAACTTCAAAGTTTGACAGATTTCCAAGACTGCTGTCGCTAAGCTTTGTGATTTCGGAACCACTTCCCATTGACATTGGAAGCCGACGGACGATTGGAATCGGTCTGCGGCGCAGGCAATAATATGAGACAGCTAAACCGAGCAGTAATAGTGTGAGGAACATTATGGCACAGATGATCATCAGAATTTGTATTCCCTTCAGCGGTGGTTCAATCACAGCTCCAGTTACGAGCTCATTTAAACTGCAATAAGAGAGCAAGTTTTATTAAGTTGCGTTTGGGAAATGTTGGGGTATTTTACATTGGCGCTGGTAGACCTGGTGGAATCGATGGAATTGGAGGTGGATAGCGGCAGACAATGGTAATAATTTCATCCCCATCCATTTCAAGACCTGGGTGGAAGCGAACTACAATGTTGTTGGTGAAGACGCGTTGTGGCTCCTAAAATAAGTGTTTACCCAATAAGACTCTAAGTGTCACGATATCTACGAATACTTACTTGTTTCGTTCCACATCCTTTTAACGGCAATTCAAGATTGTAGCTTAGGTCACCCTTTCCAAGTACCTGGCAGGCACTATTTCTGTCGAAATCAGCATAGGCAATCCCAAAGAATGGTTCGTTAAATTTCAGACCAACCTAGGAAGAATCACTGTAGTCAAAATTGGAAAATCACAAAGGATAATATTAGCAAACCTGCATTGAGCCAGCTGCGCAGTTTAACGCTGCCTTAGTGCGATTCAAGAAAATGATTGGACTTAGATCATCCAGCTTAGTCACCTGGAATAATAATTCAAAATTGTTATCAATATGCATTACGGAACTATCTATATTAAAACGCATGTTTTTGTTTTGGGTACATAATAATGAATCTAATAATGTGAACAATAATGAATATAGGAGCATGCATTGCATTTGCACATGCCGAAATCGTAACACAAAAAATATGTGAACCGTAAAGCCCCTGGATAACACAAATTCAATAACACCAGCATTTGATAGGCCTCATTTAAGAAGTGATCCAAAACCGTAGAAGATGGAAAAGGCATTACTCCGATCTGGGTATTGTGCCACCGCATCTCTTGGGGCTTATATAATATACCTAGTAGTAAATCCAAAGTATCAGTTTTTCACTGACCCACTTACCATCTACTTACCGCTTGGTTAGAGTGGTATTTGTGCCAAAAGTTGGTAAAGCCAACGAGCTTTTTAGTTTCAAAAAAGAATAATGAAAGCATTTCTCTTTGTGAAGAATACATCAATTTAAGTGCATTAAGCACAAGCAACATTCACAAAAATTAAGGCATAGATATTGACGGGTTTTAAGATAATGTAAAAAAATAGTTTTGTCTATCAGGTTGTGACAACGGTTAAAACAACCTTTCTATTCCATTTTACCCTCACAATAGAACTATTTATTGCAAACTCTTATGAATATGCCATCTGAAGCATTATGAAATCTGAACTTCAACTTCTTTGAAATTTCACAGTCGACTTTCCCCGAAAGATCAAGAATAGTCTCGGCCAGAATTCGGGATCCAGGAGCGCGATGCAAATGCATTTTAATGAACGGTTGCAAAACCTGTCAAATTTCAGCTCCTGAAACTTTAAAGAAATGCGAAAACGTCAGACTGCATTCCTCATTCGGTAAGAATTCTTTGGTCTTTCAAGCAGAGATCTATGTGATTATTATGGCTTTGGATAAATTTGAAAAGAAAAGGTAGAGGGGACGAAGTGTAAGTGTCTAAGTTGCAGAAAGCCGCACTTAAAGCCCTACTCAATGCTTCATGCCATAAGCTCCTCTGAATTCGGTCGGAAAACTCAACACATTGTGTCTTGTTTTGTTGTAGGACCTAACTGGAATCACGGGAAATGATATCTCTCACGAGCTTCGTATTGAATGCTCAGCTGAAATTTTCACAGGACCTGAGATATACAGACATATTGTGAAGTCATTTTGGTTGATGATATAGGGATTTCTATAGACACAATATTCGATAACATGTTTTTTAGGAAGTCCGCGTCATATAACTAGCGAGAAAAGACTGCAGGTGTCTAACTGGCTATCTACCGGCCACCACGTTTTTACAAATCTTAACAATGTACTAGGCTTATGAGACATAACCATTGGCGGTGTACGGAAAAGGGAAATCCAAAGCTGAGCTTCCCCTGCGAATGTTCTGCTTTAGCTCGCCAAGCCCCAGACCCTGAGAATGAATCTTCGCAGCCCCCTTAGCACTGAAGTTCCTTCTTATGAATTACTATTAGTAAAAGGAGGTCGGTATCTGCCAAAAAGCACAATCGACCAATTGTTGAGCCTAAGCGTTTCAGCCGATGTTCAGAGCATGCGACAAAAAATAAGGTGTTGTTTAAAATTGCCACTTTGTCGTGGGTTATGAGAGTCATTTTATATCTCCAGTCTTCAAGTATGCTAAGTGCGGCTGTAAATCTAAAAAATGTTCAACACTCGTAGCTCGTGCTGGAAATTTGGAAAATATTTATTTGTGGAATCTGCCTTGCATACCTTGCAAAATACTTAGGTTTGGCTTTGAAATTTGTTCACAGATGCCTTTTTTTATCCGAAAGAATAGTAAGATTTTTGCAATTAGAAAACTAGCCGCTTGTTCCCGGCCAATCGTTAGGCGTGTGGATCTGTTCATTCACAAAGGGGAGCTCGTTACAACCGAGAACCATTACTCGAAATTTCCCAGCACTGCACTGAAACATTGAATCCTTAGCAAAACCGATTATTTCTATCAGATTAAGTGTACCAAACGACAACATTGCGAGTCGAAGATAAATCAATTTTCAGTTATGCAACCGGCAGTCCAAAGAGATTCGGAAACACACGACGAAAGGAGTACAACTCATCCCACATCTGCATGGTAAAAATAATTCGATAGTAGATGGAAATGAAAACAAACGAAAACGAATGGAAGCGAAAGTTCATCTATCAAATCGAACAAAGGAAAGAAAATCCATTGTAAATCCCAATTTCCAAGGCGATATAGCCACTGTATGTTTTCCAGACAGTTCAAGCATATTTCATCGAATACTATTTTCTCACTGGATTTGAGGGCCGGCCCATTAACCTAGATTTACGTTTGTCAAAATCAAAAACGCACTTGCTTATTTATTTATCATAAATACGTTAACTATCTTTTCTTTACGGACGAGGTTATAATTTGGACTAAAAGGATCATAACCCTCCCACTTCACTGCATGCCACTGTGGGGTTCGCCGCATATGTATATATACTTATTACTTAATGAGCTGGCGACCAGCGAAGACCCACGGCCTGACATCGCAGCCTGCCATCTTCTGCGATCCAGACCAAGAGCTCTGGTATCAGAGCGGAGGTTTGGTCTTCTTTGCCCTTTGCTAACTTGGGGCGGGAAACGAAGATCCTCTTGGCTTGAGCATTATTGTATATAGGTACACTCATACATTATACATATATCATTTTTATTATTTTATTGATATATTTTTTTAATGAGGGTTTTCTCGTTATAATATCGTCAACTGATTTCGTGAACTAGAAACTCGATTTTTAATATTTTTAAGATACTTAGCGTCAATAATTTCCCTGATATTTTCTAAAGTCTATTCTGACAATAACCGAAGGATATTTTTTCTTGTGTTACGAAAAACGAATCTTACAAGTATTGCGCTCAATTTCCATCGATTTAAGATAGCTAGAAGCCACATATTTTAAAAATTATAAAAATTGAGATACCCCTAGTTCCTGAAATCAGTGGCCGAACTACCGCACTAGTTAGCGAGCAACAAATCACTTAACTATGTGACTTGTGCATTAAACATTCACATAATTCAGTGACTTATTGCTTGCTAACTGATGCGGTTAATCGGATCCAGGTGGCGATAGAGCATTATTATTTAAATAATTCAATAATATTTCTGGTTCAAGATATAAGTGCAGTGAAAATCGTTTATAACGACATCAGTTACAGCGACATATCGATTATTACGACGAAGTCCTTAAGTCCAGGCTGGGCTCCATGTAATTGCATTGAATAAAATATCGGTTATAACGACATCGGCTACAACGACATATTGCTTACAACGACCTATTTATTCACATTTGTTTTATATGAAATATGTGTTATAACGATTTAAATGTACGTTTATAAGGAATTTCAAACTACGTATCTATCTATCTATTTTAAATGCACTTGCAAAACTAAAAACAATAAAATAGAACAACGAACGTCCTCGGGGTATTATCAGCGGCTTTTATTATCACATACCTACTCCGATGGTTAAAAAATGATCTATTCAGATTTGTTTTTATTTTTACACTTTGTATGCAAATTAAGCACGAAAGGAAGAATACGCTCATCAATAGTAATAAGCTATGTGTGACGCTGATGAGAAAATACGAGTGGCATGAACAAAGAAGCACAACAAAAACACCAACCACAGATATATTAAAACTTCAAAGTTCTAACCAGTTCTATTGTTCTCGACATCGACAAACAATTCATAGGTATGTGCATGCTTTCATTGTCAGGGGGATGGACTGGATGGTTGGAGTGCTGTTCAAGTACAGTAATGGTGCACTGATTGGTACGTGGGTGCAGATTACGGACTTACATAAAAAAAACAAGAGTCATCGTCCTAGTCATAGTAGTCGGTGTATGTAGATATGTTTTTTAGCAAATTTGCATTAAAAAATTTATTATTTATGTATCTTTTTCCTGCTTCATAAGTTGGGAATGCGGTTCGTTGGTAGGGCTGACTCCTCTGGACCATTGCAAATGTGGATCGAGTATCGTGCCGGATTGTCATGCTGCCACGCTGCAAGGTATTCTTATCACGTTTCATTGGATTGAACCGGGTATATTGTAGCGCATCGAATAAAATAAAAGTGTTGGCATCTTAATGATGCTTGACGATATTTTCAGGAGCGTTGTTGTGGCTGTCGCTGTCGCAGTCGATAATGACAGGCCACGCTATACGATGAGATTTTTATTCGTTCCAAGTACCCTTACCTTTAAATTATGTAAGTACTGGAATTCTTGTTTTTTGCGGTAACGTTCCGGAATTCAATGAAAATGGAGGTGAAGAATGAATTACGGAATTGTTAGAGGACCGTCGAATATCGCTAGAATCCATTAGAAATGGATCAGCACAAGAATGGAATATAGGTATACGTTTTCGCATAATAGACTTATGTTTACGGATGAATAATTGGGAAAAGCGCGATTTAAATATTCAATTCGTGGTCGAAAAGGGAAGGCGTAAAAGAAGAACATGCATGAAATGGGCAATTTAAAGAAGTGGGTGATTTCTTCTTAATATTTTAATATTACAGCAATGAAAGGAATTTATTACGTGGTAGAATGAAGGCTGCGAAATAATGAGGCTTTATTTTAACGCAAAATTGATTGACTGTAAAAGGTATTTTATTTAAAAGACACATTTTCCTGTTAACAATCTTTTGTAATTGGTCGCAATTTGGTTCCAACACGAGGTGAAACTAAGTTTTAATAAAAAAAAAATCAGCAAACTACTGTCAATAACTCTTGCAGTACAGTTATCCGTTCCAAAACATCACAAACGCAAACCCACATATCAGCTGATTGTCTCATAACGTTCTAAACAAGTCATCAATCTCGTTTCTGATCATCAGAACCGGAGATAAACGAAATAAAGTTGTATTATTCGCATTGTCTTAAAAGGTTCCGGAATTATTTGCAATAGACCATAAGAGCGTAAGTTAATGAGAACAAGACTAAATACATTCTATCAACAAACAAACGCGGGTGCAATGGCGCAGAGGTTTGTGTAATGGACTACTAACCTAAAGGTCCCAGGTTCATATCCCACTGCGGCCAAGTAGCATCTAAAAGTTTTTTCCACTGCCCCACTTCTTGCGAACGTCTGACAAATATCCAAGAGTATCAATTGTCATGAGAAGCTTCTCAAATTTTTCGTTCGGATTCGGCTTGAAATTGTAGGTCCCTTCCACTTCGCATATGCAAATGGTTGGAGACTAGGTTTAAGGCCGTGGATGGGCGGTTAACATTATTAAATATTTTAAAATACTCCGTCGGATATTTGGTCCTGTGTGCGAGGAGATCGAATTTAGGACAAGATATAACCGCGAACTCGTTGAGATTTATCAAGATGTGGATGTAGTACAAAAAGGTAAATCACGTCGACTACGTTGGCTCGGCCACATTGAGCTATTGCACAATCATATTCCAAACAAGAGGATCTTCGACTCGCAGCACCCAGGTTCGAGAAGGCATGGAAGACCGAACCTGAGTTTAAAAGACCAAGCAATCGCGGATGCCAGAGCGCTTGGTCTGGTCAACTGGAAGCGGCGTGCCCGGGGTCGCAGAAGATGGAAGGCTGCAGTGTTTAAGGCAGAGACGGGAACCGTAAGTAAGTAGTAGACCATAAGTCTTCACGATTATATAGTACAAAATGTTACTGTCTAGACATATTTTGAATTTGGGGTTGTTTTGTGTTGTACGAATTAAGTGTTGTAGCTATGACTCAACATGAATTGTCAATGGTGTGGTCTACATGTTAGGTATCATTTCTAAGTTTTGCGACTTATTTAAAGCTGAGTTTATTAAAGATTTTCCGCACTAGTCTAACTTACTTTACGAGTATCCAACCCACCAAGAATCTCTCCCTCAGAGACAGCACCCTTCCATACTCGCCGATCGCGGGCACGCTGCTTTGAAATTGTAGAACAGAAGCGCTCTCACAACCGCTTTGGCTTGGTCTTTAAAATCTAAATTCGGTTTTCTATACCTTTTCGAACCAGGGCTCTTGGCTGGAGCATTATATTTCATTAAGCTGGATGTAGCCGAGCCAATATAGTCGACTTGATTTAGCTTTTTGGCCTACATCCATATCTTGAGTCGAGCTCATAGAGTTCGCAGCTGTATCTTCTTATCCATTTGGCCTCTTCGCAGAGGAACCATATATCCGATGGAGCTTTTTCTTTCCGAAAGAACTCCCCGGTTGTTAGAACTATTAGCTCCCCTTTCCCACTTATCGTCCATAACTTGGCGCCATGAAACAGGACTGGCAGAGTTAGGGTTCCATAGAGCATGCAGTGTGCCTTCGAGTCAGGAGCTTGGAACTACCTACCTCAAAATTATTGCTGTCAACAGTGGCGTTTTGTGTCAGACGGGACAGATATTTGTGGCATGTACTCCGTTTTGTCCTCATAAACATCAAGGCCAACAAATATCGCCTGTACTTTAATAGCCGTAGAAGCCGTTGCCACAATATGTTGAAAACGGACGATGATGTCGATATCATTAGCATACCCCAGTAGATGGACGGATCTTCAAGACATGTGAGGGTGTCGAATTCGATACGTGATGCTTTGTGAAGTAATTTTCAATTGTTTTAAGATAATTCTAGTACAATTTGTAATTGGATGAAGAAATCCTATACTCGATCACCCCATATAAATGTTGGTAGAACATTTTCATAAATTAAATGTAGTGATCAATTGACGACGACATGCACACTTGAAGTATAGTCCGAAAAAGTACGATCTCTGAAGATCTAAGGTCCGAGTCCGAGGGAGTAAGGACTGGGTTGATGCAGTGAAAAATTGGCCTTAAAGACGATTTGTGAAGGACTTTGCAGGGATCGAAAAGTTTTTTAAGGTGCCCAAACATCAACGGTGTGATGCTTCCATTCTAGCGTACACTACTCCAGGATTTATTGTTGATGCACACGCTAGTCATGTTCAGATCGAAGCCGTTCGTTCCCAGATTCATGATGTCCAAGAGAGCGTAGTTTCCTACTTCAGTTAATGGCTCTCCAAGCCGCAGAGGAACTATTGCGTAACCAGACTGGAACTACTAGCTTTGATCCTGAGAAAAAAACACCTCCGTATGTACCTATATTGGTAGAAATTAATCCTGCTCACAGATTATGGGTCTTTTAAGTGATTGCTGCAGTTTAAGAATCCTGAAGGACAAATCGCAAGGTGGATTGAACGACTGCAGATGTACACCATCGAAAGGGAACTCTTCACTCCAACGCAGATGCTCTCTATCAGCGGCCCTGCAAAGCTGATTGCAAACATTACGTACGCCAGGAGGAAAAGGATAGGGTATCAGTCCAACGATTGAGGGCTGAGCCTATTAGTGGCTAGAGTGCCGGAATGCTAAACAGGACTATCCGGATATCGAACCGATTGTCGCCTGGAAGGAATACGAGCTCAAGCCGGACTGGCAGCAGATCTACAATAAAAGTCCGGAACTTAAGGCATACTGGGCGCAGTGGGACTCACTTCATGTTCAAGGTTACATTTTGAGACGAAAATGGGAAAGTTCCGATGGAACATCAGTCGCAATGCAGCTTCTGGTGAAATTCAAAGAAGTGCTTAGAAAACTGCTTGATGGAGTGTCCGGAGGCCACTTGGGAGTCAAAAAGACACTCGAAAAATGCGAGAACACTTTTACTGGGCTCTTGCAAGATATGATGTTGAAAGATTGTGCCGAAAATGCGTCACTTGCGCAGCCAGCAAAGGCCCCGGAGTAAAAACGCAAGGCAAGATGTATCAATATAATGTTAGAGCGCCCTTTGAAAGGATTGCAGTTGACAACGCAGGACTGTTTCCAGAAACATACAATGGAAATCCCTATACCCTCGTAGTAATGGATTACTTCACTTATGGCCTGAAGCATTTGCTTTCCCCTTACCAAAATGAGTTGGCAGATTTATCGTACCAATGGAATTGCACTCGAACGAAGGCGAAACGTCGATTCGAAGTTTTTCCAATGAAGTGTTACTTTTATTTTCTTAAAATCAGTGCAAGCACTTAAGTGTTACCTCGAATTTGTTTTTACTTAGTATGTACTTGAAATTAACATTCTTGACAAACTTATGTATACCTATGTAGGATTTAAGTGTTCGGAACGAGGAAACCCTTTTTTCGACTTTAGGAAGCAAGTGTTCCAAAATAAGGGAAAATGGTTTGTTTTCATATTTATTTCATTTGTTTATAAATTATTATAACAAATAAAATGAACTTTAAGAATATTTGAGTTTTTCTTTCAAATTAAATCAAAACTATGTAGGTCCAAAGTAAGCATTTTTCAAAATCTGTAAACTGCTCGAGAACAGGGAACTCTATCATACAACCTTATGTATGAAGGAAAGCGGATTCTGATATATGCCTCATTAGCGATCTTAAGCAAGTTAACTTAACTGCCACCACTCTTGAATGGCTAGACAAAGAAAGAAATCACTTGAAGAGTGTTTTATGATAGTCGTAGTGTCACACTCTTACTTCATTCACTGTCAAGTTCGAATATGCAATACATAAAACATTTTTCCTTTTCTTTAGCAGACTAATGTATGCGAGAAAGTTAAAAAATAACGTGCACGAATATCTGTAAAAGTTTTGATAACTAAGTATCTACCTAATGTACACTTTCTTATCGTTTCACTTAAAATTCCACTAAATAACGCGTGAGTGAATTGCTGGAAAGACAGTTATTGGTCTAGGCAATCAAGGATTCCCTTACAGCAATGTGTTGGGTTGAGCACGATAGGAAGAGGAATGTTGAAACAAAAACTGCGGAGAACAGCACTGCAATAAAGTATCCAACTGTTGAAGGCGGATGATCATTTATTTTCTTCGTTGTGCTGATGCAGCCTCTACCTATTCAAAAAGTTCTAAGAAGCACTTTGTCATCTTATATTTTTATTACTTTAACGGGGTAGACAAATTAATGAGAAGATATTAAATAGAATGTCTATACCTACATATGGAACCAGTTGCTGCGTGTTGTTATTAGTAAGATGAACTTGTATCCCTCAAGAATTATATTATTTAATCTGTGGGTTGTACGAGCGAGTGGGTATCTATGTTTATATGGTACATACATAATAGTTGCAGTTTTTTGAGAAATGTATCCACAGGATTGCTCGAATTTGCACGTTAAACAACAACACATTAGGTGCGTTTCTTTGAGAAATTTATCCACAGGAATCCTCGAAATTACAAGTTAAACAACAACAACATTGTATAGTCAGCAATAGGTATTAGGGATAGCTGTCAATCCACAGCAGGCTGATTTCGATTCATGCTGCAAAAATATATAATAATTTATATATTGCGAACTAAAATATATGTATTCTTCAATGTTATGAGCAACCGTGGATACATTTATCAAAGAATCGTGGCTATTGTATCCCCAGCAGTACTGGGGATAGCTGTCGATAACATCCATAGCAGGGCTGCTTTGGATACATGCTGCAAAAGCATAAAATAATTTTGCTGCGAACAAAAAGTAATTAATCTTGTAATCGTTCTTATTAGCAGCCTTGGATACATTTCTCAAAGAAACGCGGCTAATAATGTTGGCTTACTTTATGAAAATGTAATTTAAATTTTTCCCTTTCCAGCTATTCCTATTTTACTAATATGCAAAAAGAGTTCTAAACAAAAGTGTTCGTAAGGGAATGTTTCACGGCATAAATTGAATTAGTCCCTTGCAGTGGCGAAGCCTCATATTGTTCAAGAACTTTCACAAGAAGTTATCTCTAAACTATATACAACATATTGCTGTAATTTTTCATATTCCAACTCGTACATTTCTTATTTGAACATTTCCATACAGAAGTGAACCACCTACCAACCACCGTAACTTTTTTCCAACTCGTTCAAACGATTCGGCAACGAAATGATACAATGGAATGTATAGGCACAAAGAAAAAAAGAATTTCACGTGTTGTATGGGCCATTTCGTTCAAGTCGCTTTTGAACGAGGCGAGCTTGGTATGATGTTTGAAACGAATACAGAAACAAGACAAAACATAGATCGAGCGATGTAACAACCTTTTCGTTCAAACCATCTGATCGTGTGTACTCGTTCAAACGATTCTGCAACGAAATGATACAATTGGAAGTTAGGAACGCACAAGCAAAAAAATCCGGTTTTGTATCGACCTTTTCGTTCAAATCCCTTTTGAACGAGAGGGTTTTTTTTGTGCTTGAAGTTTGTCGCGTGAAGAGTATATCCATATAATAAGTAGGGACACTCGCGACGTTTTCTTTACCAGTTCTTATCAGCAAGTACGTCTGAGTCACAGAATTTAAGTAAAATAATGAAGGTACTTATCAATTGCTTGTTTATTAAAACGTAATTTATATTTTTTTAAGTGATGAAGAATTAGTTTTGTTGTATAAATAAAATCTAAATGTAAAAAAACATTTTATTTCTTTAGTCTGAAAAATTCGAATTGTTAAATAAACTTTCTTAAAACTTTTACTGGTAAAAATGATCTTAACAGCTATAGCAATTATGCAATTTAAAGAACCTTTATCAAAAAGGCAATTCACACCTACTCGTATATGTGCACCTACCTGACAGTATTTTCAGACTGTAGAGTTTTCATTAAGTACATAAAGGTTGCTTTTTTAAACAACTAGCTAGCTACTAACTTTGATTTTGAACAAAACATATGAAATTTCATTAAATAGTAATTTATTTGTGTTCAATCGAGAGAATAAATTCTTCAATTACTATTTAAATACATTTTTGGGCATATATACCACAGTTGTGTTGTCATCCGAGAGACAACGTTTTCGTTCACTTTTTCCAGCATTTCTGGTCGTATATCCTCAATAACAGAGTTTATCAGAGCAGACTAGCGACATTACGTATAACCAAAGGAAATAAACAAGAAGCGTCAAATCACAATTCGCAAGGTCTTGAAAACCAGTTAACAGGTCCGTTAATGCGAAAATATGCTTCATAAAATGTTTGTTTCCTTCAATAATTTGGTTGCTTCGTTTGCTTAATGGCACTTAGCGACATCCTGCTGGAACCACATTGCTTCCTCATTCATGCCATTCAATCGGGAAACGAAAAAGTCATTCTTCATGGCTCTTAAGCGACTAGCCTAATTTTTGATGCTCCAATTTTTTGGGATGTTACGATATTCGAAGCATAAAAAAAGCCACCTATCCATTAACGAGCCATAGTATTTAGTTTTATTCTTCCCTGCACGTCTTCTATAATAGATTATATGAAAATTCGTTTATAGCTATTAATGGTGCTAACATAGGTAGATAACGTTTCAAAAGATAGGTCAGAGCTTATTACTTAAAGAAGATTTGTTTTGATCCCAGATATACCAATCGGAAAATGAAAGCCAAAAAGAGCTTTAATGTAGGGGGTATTGAAATAGCTACGAAATATAAAGAAGCCATTCAATACATGTTGCTTCCAAAATATATTGCATTCCCAGACCTACGGTCCAAAATAGAATTTATAAGCGCACGTTAAAAGGCAAAAAAGGGCTCTAGACATTCTAAGTCAGTGAAGAAGTGTCTGAGATTCTAGAACGGATTTTTGAAAACCATGCGAAAGAATTTACGAGGCATGAGCGCAAAGTTCGTGGAGTCTTACAAGAAAGAATAGGAGGATAGGATAGATATTTTGGTGCTTTTGTAGGGATGTATTGGAAACAATCCCAGTAGGAATTTCATGCAAAAAAACCGATTCGGGTTGGATGGCCGACAATGATTCAAAAATTGAAGTTATTTCTATGGAATACATACTTAATGACTAGACTTTGCTTTGATTGTGCCGAAAATACTTCAAAAGATGAAGTAGGATTATCTTGCTGCAAATATTCCAAGCAATCTCACACCAAATGTGCTGTAGAATTTTCTGATGAGACTGAATTTTTAGCTGCAAAATATATAAAATAAGCTAATAGAGACTGTATTTTACATAAAACAAATGAGTTTTATTTACCGTGATTTTATTCTGTATTAATGATATTTTTGGTTAATATATCTTTTTAACTCAAATTTATTTTAAAAACATAGGGACGGGCTACAGTCCGCTTGGGCGAACTGTTGGATACCCTATTCTTATTCCTATCCCTCATTTTATTAATAAAAAACTCTCCCTAGCTCAAACTTTCAATAAAATTGTTTTATGTAATTGTGGGCATGTCAGTAGGCGGATTTAAAAAAAATTAATCATGAGTATAAAGGGCCCCTAGAAAGTATATATTATAAATTTCAGCTCCCTAGCTCAAACTTTGATTTTTCAAAAAATTGTTTTATTTACTTGTGGGCGTGTCAGTGGGCGGATTTTAAAAATGTTATCTCCTGAGCAGTTTTAGGAGTCATAGATCATATATATAAAAAATTTCAGCTTTCTAGCTCAAAGTTCGAATTTTTCGAAAAATTTGTTTTTTTTTTTTTAGTTTGTGGGCGTGTCTGTGGGCGGTTTTCAAAAATTCTTAAACTTGATTATTTCGGGACCCTAGAGAGTACATGGTTAAAATATCAGCTCTCTAGGTCCAGTTAAAATTCCTAATTTTTGCCGACAGACGGACGGACGGACGGACGGGCATGGCTAGATCGACATTACTATCGATGCTGATCGTAAATATAGTAACTTTTAGGGGTCTACGGGTAATATTAAGGTATGTTACAAACTATGCGTCAAAATTAATATACCCTTGGAATAGGGTATAGCTATAACAGCGTCTTGTTAGGTAAGAACTAATCAATAATATAGGTTATAAAATTAATCAAATGTACAAGCATTGAGGGTGCAGTGATTTAGTGTTTAGTGTGTTGGACTAACGAGGAGTCTCAGGTCCAAATCACGCTGGGGCTAAGTAACACCGAATGTTCTTGCGAAAATGTGCAAATCATCCAAGAGTATCAATTATCAAGAAAAGTTTCTCAAATTTTCCGTTTGGAGTCGGCTTAAAGTAGGTCCCTTCCACCTCGCATAAGCGAATGTTTGGAGAAGCTAGGTTTTAGGCCCTCCATGGACAGTTAATTCCTAATATATATTTTATCTAACGTATTTAAAGCAATATCTATAGAAAATAATTCCTAGGTATATCTTGATTGGTGGCACTGGATCTGATCTTAAGAACTTTAAAATCGCAAAAGAACAGCGACATTATCAATGAAGTAGCGGACACAACCATAAACTAGCAGACACCCCATGAAAAGGATTAATTTGCCGGCAACACGATCGAAACAATATACGAAGGGTTCGTAATAAGAAAGCCAAGCAACGGGCAGGGCAGCTGGATTCAAGTCCGATATCCAGACTCTTTGAAACAGTGAACAGCGCAGTGGTTAAGAGCTTTGTGTGTTCGAATACTGACCCAGGTGTATCAGGTTCAAGTCACCGATTTCCAGTATCACCTAACATATTCCTGCTGCCTCGCCTCTTGCGATTGCCAGTTTAATGGATCGATGCAAAATTTTTACCTACTGGGAATGTTCAGAGAATTGGAAAATAAAGTCTAACATCTATGAAGATATAGATGGATATAAGAAAAGGCGCTTATACGAACTGTTGGATATTCATATTTCCGTGCGGAAACCATTGGGCAGTGGCGAAGTAGTTATACCTCCAATAGCTCTTTATGTTGAAAAAGTAGTAGTTAAAATCAAATGTATTCCGGGTACAGAAATATTCTTAATATGATCATCAGCATGTCATCCTATTTGGAGACTCTAACTTGCCTAATTTAATTTGGTCCTTTGATTACGAAGAGTCCATATTTTTTCCTTTTAACATTAACTTAGATTATGAGCGTGAAGTTGTTGATACGTAGAATTTAAGTATTGAAATTGTATTAAGTAATCTAATGTGAACAATAGATGTTTCCAGTTGATGAAATAAAATAAATCTCCAAAATCCAAAATCTAAAAATGTTGAGAAAACACCGCCGAAAGTAAGTGTGGCAATCGCCTTTGTTTAGGCGATTTTTTACGAGGAAAATTGGGCAAATTAAAGTTCCAATGCAACACCATTCCGTACATTACATCCAATGGGTGTCAACGACGACAAGACGCTCGTGTGCAGGAACCCTTAGAATACTACGAACACTGAAGCCAAATGACTCAGATGTTTCTACATCTGTACCTCACTAAAGGGTACAACCCTTAAAATCCGTTGAAATATTTGCTTTGACGGATCCATCGACTTTAAAGTTCTTGACGGAAGGGGCCTTTCCATAGAATTCGTCGCTTACTTTGTCAGCCAAAAATATTCGTTGCATTTAATATGCCTTTTGCCGAACCTTAAACCACTAAACGATTCAGCTTCCTTATATGTTGTAAGTATCTAGCTTTTTTTTAATTATTTATTTACAACCTTCATATCCATAAACCTAGTCGGTAAAATGATATTTTGTTATAGTTTTAACACTGGCGATTTTATTCTTCAAGTTTCAGCGGACTTAGGGAACGCCTAATTCAACTTACCTTTTGATACTGATCGCACCAACTTTTAGTGTTCTACGAATTAAATTTTTAAAATGTTGTACCTACCTATATGTGCTGTTTTGGCTGACGAAAAATTAATTGTTTGAGTAGGGGGAAAGGGGGATGGTGTAAACTCGGGGCAGGTGTAAACATTCCATCCTCCGACTAAACACTACTATGTAGCAACAACCAGTATTTGGCAGTACTTACAAAAAATATACACGATTACACTATGTTAAAGCGGGGAAGTACCAATTTCAGTGTACAATTTTATTCACGAAAGAAGTTTCTCGCTGTCATAAGGTAAAATTTTGAATGAGTGTTAAATTGTGGATTTCAAGTGAAGTTTTTGACCAATTCAAAGTGAAAGTGTATGCTTTTGTAGCTGCAGCATTGTAGTTTCAAGTTATTTTGGTAAGTTCTTGTTTGGCAACCTTTTTAAATTGTCAGAAAATGTTCTTCTCAAAAAGGCCAACTGGGGCAGATGTAAACGGCTTAAAAGGGGTACTTGTGAACGCGTTTACACCTGCCCCATCTTAATGAGTTTTTAAGTTGAGTGTTAAAATTGCAAATATCCATTTCTATTTCCCTGATAGAAGATGGTCCGTACCTACACAAAGAAAGGGAGGGTTGAAACATCCAAATCGGTTTATATGGCTGCTATTCGTGAAGTCATGTTTCAGAAGAAATCTTACAGAGAAACGGCTGCAAAATTTAAAATAAATTTAACAACATTATTTAAGAGGGTAAAAAAGGCTAGAAAAAATCAGAGTGGAGTTTCAGAAGTTGATGAATCTGGTCTTATGGGAGCTGAAGTGTGTCTAGTCTCACTTGCTGTGCAGGACAAACCAAAATATTCTGCAAGACAGATATTTAACAGTTAACACTGACCAAGAAGTGTCGCTTAAAGAGTACCTCATAAAATGTGCAAAGCAGTGCTACGGCCTAACTTTCGCTCAAACCAGAGATCTTGCTTATAACTATGCTTTTTTTATAAAAATTAAAATCCCCGAAAGCTGGAATAATAACAAGAAAGCTGGGATTGACTGGATGCAATCTTTTATGAAGCGGCACCCAACCCTTAGTTTAAGAAAGCCGGAAAGCACATCACTATCTCGGGCCATTTCATTCAATAAGGAACATAAGCAGACTTTCTTTAAAAACTTAACTACCGTCATGGAAAAGTACCAATTTAAGCCACATAGCATTTATAATTTAGATGATGAAACGGGTGTAACTACCGTTCTTTCCAATCCAAAAGTAATTTACCTACTACATTATGTGTTCCAAAGTGTGAAATGTCTCTATTTTTATGTGATTGCTGAGTCAAAAACGAAACAAGTTGGTCAAATTGTGTCGCAGGAGCGTGGTGAGCTAGTTACATTTGTTGGCATTATTAATGCTGTTGGTTCAGCTCTCCCCCCAGTCTACATTTTCCCCAGAGTAAAGTTTAAAGATGTTTTTTTAAACGGTACTCCTAATGGAAGCATGGGACTGGCAACAAAAAGTGGATGGATGACCGCTTATAGCTTTGTAGAAACGCTGAAACATTTGAACACTTATGCAAAGTGCTCCAAAAATGATCATATTCTTCTCCTACTTGATAACCACACGAGCCATCTATCCATCGAAGCTGTAAACTATGCAAGAGACAACGGAATAATAATGTTGTCATTTCCGGCACATTGTAGTCACCGCTTGCAACCCCTTGATATATCCGTATACGGCCCATTTAAAAGCGCTTTAAAAGTCTCTTTTCAAGATCTATCCATCGAAGCTGTAAACTATGCAAGAGACAACGGAATAATAATGTTGTCATTTCCGGCACATTGTAGTCGCCGCTTGCAACCCCTTGATATATCCGTATACGGCCCATTTAAAAGCGCTTTAAAAGTCTCTTTTCAAGATCGCCTAACCACCAAACCAGGGTCTCCAATCACGATTTATGATATTGCCGAACTCTCTCGGGCTCCATTTTATAATACATTTTCTGCTCGCAATATTAACTCTGGATTTAAGAACTCGGGAGTATGGCCACTGAATACACAAATTTTTAATGATGATGACTTTGCAGCTTCAATGCCTTCTGAACAGCCTTACTTGTCGGAAAGGGGAGCTTTGGAATAACTTTCCATTCCAGTTCCAGGGAGAAATGATCTATCGGAGCCTAATGCTTACAATGATCCCTTAATACCACAATCAGATCATGACTCTCGAAAGCTCAATGCCTCCATAGAAAGTGTTCGTCCATTTCCAAAGTTTGTTCGGAAAAATACTAGCAAAAGAAAGCTGGCTAAATCAACCATCTACACAGATACACCGGTAAAAAATAAACTTTTAGAAAAATTTAATGCAAAACAACCGAAAAAGAAACAAAATTCAAAAGCTTTTCCAAAAAAGAATTTGGTAAGGTCATTTATTTAGACAGATTTTTAGACTTTTATTCACTGTCTTTTTCTGCAGCGACAGCAGGATTCATCGGACTCTGAAATAAGTGTGAATTTAAATGATTCATCTGGCGGGTCTAACTTTTGTGAAGATTGTCCGAAAACTTTACAAGACGTTGATGAACTCAACGACGGAGAATTTGTTTTAGTCAATGCCGACCATAAAGGCCGTCCGATTTTTTTTCTTGGAAAGATAGTGCAAGTCCTGAGCCAATTTGTCTTTGACATACAATATTTAAGAAGGTCTGCATCGATGACTTTAAGCTTTGTATATCCACTCATTGACGATATCTCCATCGTTTCGCGAAATGTGATAAAATATATTCTTCCTGGTCCAGTTGTTCTACCAGGAACATCTCGAGCTGCATTAAGCTGATTTAAGCAATTTCGTCATTCGCTAATTTATTTAAAATAATAAAATTTCATGTTTATACCTACACCACATGAGTTTTAGTTTTGTTTACACATACCCCACGAACGGGGCAGATGTAAACAATATTACTTTGTTTCTTAAGGGCAGTGATTTTTATATAGATTCTGATATATTTAAAAATATTTTATACAAATCGAAGGCCAATAGTGAAAAGTTAATTTCTGTTCAAACTCCCGTGATATTTAAAGCTTCAAATTTTTTCTATGACCAAACTTCCGAAATTCGTTTACACCATCCCTATTCCCCCTACCACCCTATTTTAAGTTTGTTTACACGCCCAGAAAAAATAATTTTTGCTTGTAATTCACATTCCACCCACCATCTAATTAAGCATGAAATGTCTGAAAGAAATTATTTTTCATGTGCGCTCATCCAACAAATTCGATTTCATGCCGCAATATTGAATTTCAAAGTACTTAAAAATATTGCCAGTGCTGCATGTCGTGTTATAACCATATAACCGCAAATCGTCTTCATCTTTGCACCTATTCACCAAACCCATTCGAAAAAGGGTGAAGAAACTCGTCCTTTTTTATGACCGCGGAACAAATCAAAAGCGAAAAAAACACTGAAACACAATAAATGTACATCTACGCGCTCCTCATTTACAAGCCCGCGTTAGTATACTATGTACGTGTGTGTTGTAAGAAATGTTTAATGATTATAGCCGCACCCCGGGGCAGCATTTTATGCTCTTTCAACGATTTTATGCTTTGATGTTGTTGGGTATTGCTCTGCTCTTGATGTCCGCACCGTAGACAACCATGGACAAGCATATTTTTATTGGAAGATTTGATATCTTTGTTTTCGCATACCTTTCCGTCGAGTGTCGCCTCTGCTGGTAGTCCCTCGCCTTGGTATTCAACGTTGTTCGCATGCGAAGCGTAATTCGATTGACCCATAGTTGGGTGGTGCATGAGCGCGAGGACGATGACCATCAACATCATCGCTATCGTCGTTGTTGTTGACTTGGTCATTTTAGCTGATTTTCGTTGGCGTATTCTGGTCATCTGGAATTAAAAAACAACACATTCATTATTTATTCAAAATCCAAGCTTAAGTTAAATTAAAAAAAAAAACAAAAAAACTTAAATCACTTGAAAAACGTTGCCTCAAAGCAAACAAGTTGTCAATGGCTTTAGCCGAAAAACAAACATTCGGCAAAATGGACGGTAAACAACTTGATTCCCAACCTTTAAACGTTGTCTTTAAAAGTAAGATAAATAATGGAATAAGACGGCAAAATCAAATACCCAAAGGAAGCCAAAAAAAGTAGGTAACGACCTACGCGGAAAAAAGAGTTAACGATGAATTTGTTTAGAACTACAACTAAAATAAGCTCATAGTTCAACTACGATACCCATTGTCTGATCGAAAAATTAAATTACTTTACCCCAAGGTCTCCTTAAAGGTATTTCCGCTGAACACGACTCCTTTCCAGATACATGTACTAGTTACTCTTTTGTGCATATCGTGCCACGAGAAGAGTATTTTCATTTTTATAAAACAATTTGGTTTCTTAATTATTTTTTTCCTTGGTTAATAATGATAATAATAACAATGCTTGTAGCTGCGGTGTTGATAAAATTGCACTAAGAAATTCAACAAAAAAGTAGCTTAGAGCCAACTACCAAGTAAGTATGTTCTTGGGTACTGTGACCGCACGTACAGACACCCATAGCAGATGTTTAGCTATGTTTCTTTGAGATGTTATTGCCAATTGCTGGAGGAAAGCGAATGTGTTTTGTGTTATGTTTTCTCAATTTTATGGCTCTTGTTTATCTTAAGAATACTGCATTAATCGATAATGGTTGGAGTATCTGCATATTATGTACAGTACTTTCTATACGTCATTTTTGTAATTATTAATTGAGAACAAGTTATATTATCCTGCTGGAAACATGGATGTAGCTAGTAAGGGGCCATTTAATTTCACTCATACAGCGTTCACTTCTCTTCTTATCTAAAACATCGATTTATTCATGTCGGCTAAAACGTGAACTCACAAATCCATCAGAAATCAGTTCAGTCTACCACGGAATCAAACATGGATAGTGTGTGTAGCTTTTATCCTGAGTAGATATCAATGAACCAGCAAGAATCTGTCAGAACAGCATAACGTGTTCTATTTTAGATAAAACAACAACAATGACGTTGAAATGTGTTCTCAATAATATATCACTGTCGGTTACCACCAGTCATTGGGGGCAGGTCCAGTTTACTCTTATTGAAGTCAAGATGTTGGTGGCCGTTTCGTTAGTTTGATTTGGTGGGTCTGGGTATACAAAAAGATGAAAGTAGAAATAGAAAAAGGCAACAGAAAAGCATCAGTTAGTGGTGAAATGCAATAGAGAATTAAGAAACTCCGTTAGTTGAAGTTGCGTGGGAAAAGCGGAAAAGGAAAACCAATGCCTTACTTTTGGTTAATTTTGAAAAGCGGTATTGTGGAAAAGAGGTATAACATCATATTTCATTCTGGAACCAGATGACAATATGAAAACATATTCTTTATTGACAGCATGTTTGTGTCCATTCGTGCTACTAATATAACTTCGCACGCATATATTATTCTTTGAGAAGCTAGTTTTAAGGACCTTTGTGGAATATAAATGCCTAATAGTTGATTTTTTTATAAATATATTTATTTTTTGTCTATGTTCTGATGGAGAGTGTCTGGGAGAAAATACCAACTGACGTAAAGACTAGTCACGCAAGCGGTTAACCGATTATACTTTATCCAACAAAAATTGTCAGTACAGGGCTTATGGAGGAGCTTTTTTTCTACCAGTGGTGCCTGTAGTTACTCTCACGGCACTCAAACGCAAGAATTGCCACTGAAATATAAACCAAACCACTGTTATATAAAGGAATTGTTGTTGTAATTTTCCTAAAATTCGCATACAACCCACCACAACCAGTCTCCCCCGCAGCCGAATGGGAATGAGCATGATCGTCTTGTGTTCGCTTGCTATTATCATCCACCAAAATAAGCAGTGTGTGTGACTGAAGCACATCAGAAGAGCATTACCATCTCTACAAAGAAGCATATCATTAAGGGTTTTTCTATGGATTTTGTCAAAGAACTTTCGGTTTTGGTGCTTTTAAGAACGAATTATTACGTGGGGTGTTGCCATTCGGTTTTAATTTGATTGTATTTGTATTGCACAGCTGCACAAGTGCAGTTTTTTTTACCATCTGTTTAGGTATATGACATTGCGCCGTGGTTATATAATTTTGTATTCTAATTGCCTGATTGTGTCTTTCTTTCACAATATACATATAGCGGAAAGGACTGGGAAATGTTTTTAGAAAATCTTGCTGATTGAGTTTATGTCGCAAACTGTTTAAATAAAAAAAAACATAAATACATCATTTCATCTCATTATGTACCCGTTTTGTATGATGTCTTTGTTTTTCCGATGAATGACGCCTGTTTTGCCAATGAATACGGGAATTTCCAAAAGGAAGATCTCAAGTTAGGTAGGGATGCAATTATACAATGGGTTGCTTGAAATCGTTAAACGTTACAAACCCAAGTATGAAACATACGTCGTGGATGAAAGGGCTCAAAATGCGGGACATAAAGTGCTTCGCTTGCCGCCTTATCACTGTGACCTTAATCCAATAGAATTGGTTTGGGCTCAAGTGAAAGGGTTTGTAGCAAGCCAAAACAAGTCATTTAAAATGGCTGAAATAAGAGACTTACTAACGACAGCACTTACAAGGGTTGACAAGGAAAAATGGCATCGATGTGTCCAACATGTTGAACAGCTTGTTGAGCCAAATATGTGGGAAATGGACGTTTTTGCCGAGGAAGCAGTTGAAAGGTTAATAATAGACCTAAATAACGAAAGCAGTAGCAGTAATTACTCATCGGATTAGTTGAGTAGTGATATTAGAAATTTGTATTTTATGTTTTACAATATTTAGCTATAATGAATAAATTGGATTACAGTGATATATTTTTTGTTTTGATTTTTTTTGTGTTACGAAATTTATATAGAAGATGGTAACCCTAATAGAATTGCTCTCTGAGTTATGGCGAATTATCATACACACTACGGTAACCCTGTGAGAGCTTTAAAGAGGGAACGATTTAAGTAAGTCATTGCAACCAGACTGAGAGGCAAACAACCTATCTTCCCTGTACTGACAATTTTTGTTGGATAGAGTATAGGTGCAACATAAAAGCTTCGTTACCCCGAAGAGTGCTAACAAACTAGAAGAAATGTTTTCCGAAATGCCTTATTCATTAAGTATAGAACAGGGTTACTGAAACTGAAACAGACGCCGGATGCTAAAAATCTTAAAATATGCAGAATATATGTTCGGGCGCGTATGGTTTAGCGCTTCACAAACATATCATTCTTATACAAAACAAAGTATATCGTGTATCCCTTTTGAAGATTTCTGAAAGTTACTTTGCATATATGTGATCAGAATCATAACCAGTTCTGAGGCCCTAACTTCGACATAGAAAGCTGAATTTCGAAGCATTACGATCTAGGGGCTCGCAAAAATTAATTGTATTTTTTATAAATCCGTCTACTAAAACAATTCGCCCGTCCAAAATTTTTGCCAAGCCCACTTTTTGAAGGCAATTTTAAAAGAAACACATTTTCAACACATACCTGTGGGTGCGTTTTAACCAAAATCTCAATTTGTTTAATTATGTTAGATAGCAAAACAAATAATGTTTCAAAATGCAGAAAGACCCTCAAGTCAATGTCATGCCCACTTTTGGGCCCACAGTTTAAAAAATACCTTATATCAAAAAATCAAAGTTTCAGCTAGGATTCTGGAACTCTGAATATGTACCTATTGCCTAGGTGCCCGAAATGGTCATGTGTAAAAAAAATTAAAATTTGCCCGCAATTACATAAACACGTTTCATGGAAAAAAAAGTTTGATAGGAGGCAAAAATGCGGAATATTATACTCTTCAATGCCCCAAGATACTCGTGTGGTAAAAATCATTTTTTTTATCTAGATCACTTTTAGCAAATCTCGATTTCGAAGCAAGATTTACACATTCGTACACTGACACAAAAATATTACTCAAATAGCTATTAGGTCACTTTGAAATTTATCGATAAACATTTCGAAGCGTTTTTTTGGAGAAAAATATTTTCAACAATAAATACCTGTATTTCCTATATTTCTCTGGAAAATAAAATTGGTGAACAATAATATACATGTAATTTTACTTGCGTCGGAAAGAAACAAATAATAATAATATATACCTACTATTGTTTCTACTTGCTTCAGCGGTAATAATATATACCTACTATTGTTTCTGCTTGCTTCAGCGGAAAATAAATTCCTCGATCAGCAATTATTTTTGTTTCTGCTTCCTTTTAAGGAAAAAAAAGTAAGCGAACAATAATAAATGTTTAATTTTGCTTGTGGAACAAATATGGAGGAAAAAGTCCCGGAGCCGAAACAGAATGTGGCACAATATATTTTGCTGGTTGCTGAAAATCTTTTTTGTTTATTAAAAATTATTTAACAACATTGAATGCGGATATATACCTAAGCGGTTCTAATAATTTGTTTGTCAACTACAAGCGGTCGGTCAATTTCCACATTAATACTTTTACAAAAACAAATCAATCCTGTTTTTTTTCCATTGGACGCAAACAATCTGAGATCTGAGAACATAATCTAAACAGTCCAATGTAAATCGACATTAAAAAAAGTACAAAACGGGAATTGATATACAGGGTGGCCCAAATAAGAAATGGAAAATGAAATGATAACGTCAGCAGCAGCATCGGGCCCATTTCACACATAGCCGTTGGGAATACATTCTTATGGGCGCGTTCACACCTGCAAACCGAAACCGTCGCCGATTGCCCATACAAACGACCGGGTAGCCGGTGCCGGTTAGCCGGCTGCCGGGTATGTGTGAAATGGGCCTCAGAGTCGCTGTCAAGGAAGCACAGCGACCAGTTAAAACTCTTAAAGAAACCGTTATTTTTTCCCAATTGGCTTCCTCGTGTTGCCATATGGTTCTTTTGAGAGTTTGTTCTTTAACTATTTGGTTGGAGTATGAGAAATTCGCTGATACTCGTATGACGCAATGGTCTGACGAATCTAGAGGCGATAATACGTTTATAGCGTATTTTTCAGGGTAATAAGTAAGAAACAAGTCCAGTATGTTGACGATTTCACTGCTAATGTCCGGTGTTCGTGCCGGCTCATTTACAAGATTAGTAACATTATTAACCTCAGCAAAGATCTCAATCTACCTTTTTTTGGGTGTTGTCTGCGAATATGTCCAAGCTAACTTGAATTGTGTATACTGAAATCGCCCGCCATGACGGTTTCAGTATGTGGATAAAGGGAAACAATTTTTGTGATGGAATCTGCCAATGCATCGAACTCATTATAATTTGAGTGCCTGTAAAAATTTGAGGTTCTGTAAACGACAGTATTGTATTAATTGCATACGGACATGAAACTCCAGCCAGATAAAATTGAACTCCAGATTGGAAACCTGGCCGTATTGAGGTTGAAGTTGGTAGGCTTCGTCACTACGTACATACAATGGCACTGAGTTGTACCTAGGTAGGCTGAACTCCGTTAAATCGGAGCTGACACTAACCTGTGTTTCACTCAGTGCCAAAATAGCTGTTTTTTTACGGAATATATGTGCGTTCAATAAGAAAAAATCTTCCTTAACCCACGGATGTTACTCACATTCACTCTAATTATCCTAGATATAGCAAAAAAAAAACATAAAAAAAAATCAAACTCCAACGCTACCAAAACGAAGGCGTGAAGCGAAAATCTGAACAGTTTTCCAAAACAAGTTATCCATACGATAACTTGTTTTCGTGTACCAATAAAATTAACAGCAACACGACCCGCTATCCGCCAGATGCTGTGTCTTCTAAGACATAACATGTCCACGCATAAAAATACGACACTTGTGGTATAGTCAACCAAAGAAGCAGTAAACGAACGGGATTGGGACAGGAAGGTTTGCCCTTAAACTTTGGACAGCACACGCGCACTGATTATTATTTTTTTTGGTTTTCGCTTTGACTTTCGTTTTTTTTTTACCAACGCTCGCGGAGTGGTTTAGAAATGTGTATGTGCATGTGTACGCGTCGGGAAGCAGATCGGTACTCAGTAATCACAAACGGATTCGATATCAACTGCTAAGATTCTTGAGGTACATCTTGAAAAAGTCGTTCATTTATTCTTTATGTTCAAGAAACCATTACAAAACTTGACATGCAAATTAAAATGCCATTTATTAATATTAAATATTAAGATCAAATGAGTCAAGAAAACAAACTCATCGTTTTTAAAGTAATTTTTCAACGATTTTAAACTAACCTTGGCGTTTTTCGAACAAATGTGATCCCAAACATTGAAACAATTTTCTTAAGACTAATAAATTATTCGATCTCTACAGCTCTTCTTGTAGCTCCTCTGACAACACCTCGATTTAAAGTCTACAACATTGAACACACATATAATTATTATACTTGTCATTACTTTATATTTTATTTACTTAGAATTATTTATTTATTCATTTCCTATTTTTTATTTATTAATAAGTTATTAATTTATATTTATTACTTTTTATATATGACAAATTATTTATAATTGCTATTCATTTATACATATACCTAAATGTTTTATTTGCATATGCTAATTTATTTATATTTGTAAATCTATTTAAAATTGTTAATTTATTTATATACATACTCGTATATGCTAATTTTCTTAAACAAATTTTCAATCGAAAATATATGCGGCATAAAATACATGCGAATTCAGTATACCCTTAAAGAGCGAACCATAACTTTAAAGACAACTGGAAACAACGTGCCCGGGATCGCGGAGTATGGATTGCTTCACTGTAACAGGTAAAGACTCTCCAGGGGTCGGTAGCCCGTCAAATAAGAATAATAAGCCTTCAAGGATTCATTTTATGATTATATCCTCATATAGAATATTAAATCATTAACATCCTCATTCTGAAGAAGAAGAAGATTAACATTCAGTAGATTATAATAAAACTCTTTAGCTTTGGCAAACTTTGCCCACTATAGTTTCATTTTATGACTTCGTGGTAACTCCTGGCAATAATTTTATGAACAAAGCGTTTGTATTTAAAAAAAAAAGAAGTCTGCAGTGCTATTTTGCTAAATAGCAGACTCTTTCCGCAAGAAAAATGTTACCACCATTCTACTTCTTAATGATGATAAGAACCATTAACTTAATATTTACCAAGTTGTTAAATCGTCCTCACAACTAGTCCATTCACGACGTGCCTAAATCTATCCGAAACGAGTAACTCAACGCGTCAAATAGTAATTAAGCAACTTAATGGATCCGCAGACCCATATCGAGTAGATGTGGAATTTTCCTGAACTCGCATGAGCCACACTCTCTATTCATTGTACGATGTACGGGCGCTAGTCAATGTCCAAGCTTACGTGTAGTTATTTTGTATCCTGCCTATGCCTGATAAGAATACAAAACCAAGAGTTTTGCTGGTGAATCGGAATGAAGTTGACGTCAATCATTTAAAATGTACAAGCTGCTCAACTCGGTGCTCTCATCCACATCAACCATTCCAGCTTCAGATGTAAGACACTTGTTATGGAGTCGCCTTCTCAATTTAACCGACAACAGGCAACTTGATGCCATAATAGTAGGGGAACGCAATGAACACAAAAGAAACTATATATCCATCTGACATCTCAATGGGATGCTAGCGAACGGGTTTATATGTTCTGTAACTATTCCTGATGTGGCTGGTCACTTCTGTTGTGGCCTCTCGTTAAACAGTAGTAACATTGTGGTCAATGCGTGGTATTTCCTTCGTCGAATTTGACAAGATAAATAAATAAAAACGAAAAGAACAATCATCAAATAGAACGATCTCATTAAATGGTGATTTCGCCTGTCTAATTCAATTACTTAGCGGTAATGAGTTGGTTGTTTTATATACATTTCTTTACTAACAGTTGGTGACAGGTTGCCTAGTTGGATTACATTTCAATATTTCTGATTTTTTTGATACGTACAGCGGAGGTATTACTTTCTTTAAGAGTTGGATTTTACTATAAGTGTGTTTAGTTACAGAAATCTTTCCGATTATCCTGCTACACTTTCTCTTCTTGATTCTAATAAATATCTCCTTTAAGATGACAGAACCTACTGAGCCGGTCAATATCTTTTCTTTGAAGTGAAGTCTTTTTCCTTCTATGATTATGCTGCTACATTATGTGTTATTATTATTAAATCTCAGAAGTTAAAACGGCAACAAGATAAGTACGCAACTCCCAAGAAAGTTTCGGACGGGTTCCTAGGCTCGCATTCAATTTTGGACGTGATACTTGTCGCCAAACCCTTGGCAGACGCAGAAAAAGGTAAACAAATTACCAAAATAACCAAAATAACAACTACATGAAATCTCCCGTGAAGGTAATATGGTAATATGGCTGCATCAATTATTTCAACTAAAGTTCTGTGTTTTTTGTGGATACATGTTTTTTTTTTTATTTTTGCCAAATTTCGACCTTGGGTTGCGTCTGACGAAGCTTTGGAGACAAGTAAAACGTCTTGGACTTATACATATATATACCGTGACACATCGGTATAGAGGGGAATGTGCAAGCCGATGAGCTAGCGAGAAAGGGAGTGGAACTGCAGAAAGTGGAGGTGTGGACATTAAACCACCCCTTGGCGTTATCAAGCGAATAATCAATGAGAAAATCTTAAAAATGGCTGACCCTAGAATTTAGAGGGGCATAGGGTGTCTAGAGCCTTTTGGCCAAATTTGGAAAAGGAAAGATCTAAGGAAATTCTCAAATTGAGCAGGGAACAGATTAGAACAGTAGTTCGAATTATGTCGGAACACTGTCTCCTAAGGAAGCATGGTAGGCGGCTTAGACTGGTAGATGTGGATACAAGCTGGTTCTGTGGCGATCTACAATCCGAGGAAGACATAACGCACATACAGTATGAGTGCGAGGGTAAAGCACGAAATCGTAGGAGGTTTCTAGGAGAATACTTCTTCGAGGAATTAGGGGAGCTGAGCGGCACAGACCACAGGAAGCTGGTAACATTCTGCAGGAAGATTGGATGTTTTGTTTAGGGAAATTGTTTAGGTTTTTTTGTTGCCTAGTGCTGCATACGAACTGCATACAACTGTTTTAATCTAACGTAACGCATAGATATATTTATAATCAGGGAGTTGAGCTCTAAGTTCTAAAATAATTATATGGTGGCACCTATTATTCCTAATTGGCATTTTGTCCATACTGGAGTAACATATATGAAACCTTTTATTATTCTATGTTTCAGAAAAAAATATTGTGGTTGCAGTAATTATTAAACATTGGAATTTAATGGTACCTTCCGGCGTCTGGCAAGGTCTTGGCGACACTTCAAACGCCTTGGATTCAGATATTTGTTCTGAGCGGGTAGTACTCTATTATTTCCAACTGGATCCAAGTTGCATCAATTATATTCCTTTTCTGAATGATCCAATTTTTCGCCAAACCGTCACGGCCCTTAGCTCTCTTGAAGTGCTGCCGGATGGCCATGTTTGAATTCTTAGGTATCAGGGCAACATATTTACGTAGGATTCATTAGGTTGCCTCTCACGTAAAAAACTTACTGCGGACTCTTAGACTATTATATTGATTATATTGATGTACATCAAGGAGTACGGTAATAGCCAGCCAAGTTTTCCATAAAATTGTCATTACACACTATTAATAGGAACCACCTCAAGCCATCTTCACCCCTCCAATAACTTCGCTTGCTACAAAAGCTGCAAACATAATATTTGTAGCATATGTTGAGACACACGAAATGAGGTACCTTAGCAAATTTCAATTGTTTATCACAAGTAGCTCCTGATATACAACGCTTAAAAAAAAACTTAATTATCCACAAAACTATGGAGCACTTTCAATCATCACAGAATATCTCAATGTCAGTAATAGAATTTGCGGTGGATAAAAAGGAAAAATTGGAACAATTTTGATTTATAAATTCAAGAGCGTGATAGCCGCCTCTATACGTGTAACTCAGTCCCAAAAATACTTATTACTACACTGAAAAAAATGTACTATGAGTTTTTTTCAAATAGAAGCATACATATTCAAAATCTAGTTAAATATGGCAAATAGAAATCGGCTTAATCCAACCTCTTAACTATTTAAATACAAAAAAAACTATTATTTTTAAGTATAGTGTATTTAAATCAATTATTTTACTTCTTCAACATGAAATGACAATAAATGAGTTTGTTTTTATTAAGAAGGCATTTGAAATATCTGCAAAACAATAACACCGAAGTTCAAACTCACATCGATTTGAAACGAACCCAAACGAATTGAAACGAGTTGTCCAACAAATTGAATAAATTATGTTTAATTCAAACTCAGAGCATATTACAATGAGCCGAAAAGAAGTAAAATATGAAACTGTAACCGCATAACTGTAAATTTCCGGCGGCGTCGGTGATCTTGTCATCTTCATCATTCTAAGTAGTTTTTCTTGCGAGTTCGGTCGTGTATGGTGTTTGTGATTTAAATCTAAATCAAAAATTTATCGGGAACTCTGTAACTAAAAACAAAACAAAGAAACACAAAAAAAAATACGCGAATGTTAACTTAAAAATGTCTAGGTACAGCAGAAAATATTCATTTAAAAAACGACAACAACGACATATGTAAATATCGTAGACCCAGAGTCAACAGAATTTACAATTGATGGTGCTGAAGGAGTTCCTTTGCTGCCAGGTTATCGAGGATTATTGAAATTTTTAGGGACTGCAATTTGCTCGGTCTGTTTTCTGTTTTTTATCGTAAGTATTTCTGAAACAAATAGATTTTGTTTTTGGATTATTTTGATGTCATATGTAATGTTTTCTAGAAAACGGGATTAAACTTGATAGACTTAAATATCTTAGCCCGGAGGATATAAAGGATTTTATATCAAAAGTTGGGCCAGGAGCTGAATTTAGGGAAAAGCTATTAATATAAAAAAAAGAAAAGGTAACCATCAAGTTTGTTGGTTTTTTTACATTGTTATATATATGCATGCAATGAAAACAACACGAAATCAATCAAAAATGTATGTATAACTTCAAGAGTTAAGCCGTCATTAACTTTAGCGAAAAAATCTTGCTTGAAATTTTCGGAATTTTTTGTCAAATATGAACATGGAATAGATATAAATGAAATACTTTTCACTAACTTCAAAATAACTTCAGAAATCTCATTTCCACAATCAGAGTTAATTATTGAATCCGACTTAAAAGATAGAACGTACAAGTCCTTAAATCAAGTCGAATATAAAGCAACGACGTATAAACAAACTATTATTTAGCTTCTTTTTCATATTCACAATATGTCATGAATTTATATAAAATAATTTTAATAACAAATTGAAATTAAAAAATTTGACTCATTCTCTTATGAAATTGGTAAAAAGTTTAAAAATTGTTATGTTTTTTTAAAAGTCCTCCCTTACACGCTCACACTATTAATAATAGAAAATGTTATTTCACAAATAAATTTTTGTAAACAAAAGGATGAAAATTGTTTTCTTTTTTTTAATTTTTGATAAAGACTTTATTGCATCTCGATTTAACTCACATTTGTAGAGCTAAATAAGAGGAAAAGGTTTGGGTAGGTAAGTATTATTATACATTTATATTTTTTTCTCAGGGATCTTAAAATATAGCATTGTGGAGATTAACAGGCAAAGTCTTAATATAAGTTGAATCCTCAGTTGGAAGAAGGAAGTTTACATTTTTCTTGTAAATTGATATTTTGATTGAAAATGATTCTTTATACTAAGTCTTATCGATTAAGTCAATTCTGTCAAAATGTCAACCTTTTTATTATTAACTGTAGTTTTGACCGACTTTTTTGACTCAATCGATAAGTCTCAGGCAAAAGAATATTTCAATCAAAATATCAATTTATAAAAAAAAACTTCCCACTTCCAACGAACAATTCAATTAATTGAATAGAATGAGTTTAATATAAATAAAAATAATAATGTTTGAAATAACTTTGTTTTTGTTTGATAATACTGGTTTTAAGGTTATTCTTTTTTAATAAGAAACGTCTTTGAATGAAACATATAAATATTTAGAAAATTGTAATCATAATTCTATTTGAAAAAACATTGAACGAAGTAAATTAAGGCAAATAGAAACGAATTTAATTTAAAATAAAGAAAAGTTAAATCAAACATCATTACGTTAAATTTTTTTCAAAAATAATTGAATACATTTGCTTTTAAATCAATTTCAAATCGATTCAATGCCAAATCGGGGTCATTTCTGTTTGATTTTACAATGAATCTATTTGATTTTTTTCTCAGTGTATGAAACTTTTAACAAGTTTATTGCACCTATAACATTGGTCCAGAGGCTACAATTTTAATTATTTAATTATTTATTTCAATAAAAAACTTGAAGTTATACAACAGTTATTGAAAAACAAAAAAAAGATATTTAATAATTATAATAATATAGCTTACAGCTTTAAAATGAAATATGGGGATGCGATAAAAGGACATAATGTGTTTTTGTTCTGTATATCCAAACTCAAATCAATTATCACACAAAAATTTTAAATTTTTGCTCTTTAACTTTGACGTGAACGGCAAGAATTTGTGAATTGGCAAACCAATTCAATCAATTTAGGTACCAAAGTTGTGTCGTTTACGTCAAAGTCGATACCCAATATCTTCGTAACCAGATGAAATAGGGAAAACGATTGCATAAATGGAAAGAGCATTTTCAAAAATCCGTTGCTGCTTATTTAAAAAAAAAAAAAAAAAAAATATTAGGCATTAACGGCCCCATACAGGGCCTAAAACCTAGCTTCTCTAACCACTTTCTTGTGTGAAGTTTAATGGACCTACAACGGCGAATTTGAGAAGCTTCTCATGACAATTAATACTCTTGGATGTTTGTCAAATGTTCGCAAGGGGTTTGGCAGTGGAAAATACTCTAGGTGTTACTTGGCTCCGGCGGCAACCGAAATAGATGAGAAACGTTTTTTCAAGTATCAAATAAGATCCGAAAAGACCGTCTATTTAAACATATATTAAACATTAAACACTCTTTTCGGATCTTATTTGATATTTGAAAAAAACTTTAATTTAATATAGAATTTATTAACGTAAAGCTGACTTAAGCCATCTTAACTTTCAATCAAATCTCATGTAAATTATCTTATTACACTTAAGTCATTTTTATACCCTATTCTAAGGGTATATTAATTTTGACGCATAGTTTGTAACATGCCTTAATATTGCCCGTAGACCCCTAAAAGTTACTATATTAATGATCAGCATCGATAGTAATGTCGATCTAGCCATGTCCGTCCGTCCGTCCGTCCGTCGGCAAAAATTAGGCCTTTAAACTGGGCCTAGAGTGCTGAAATTTTAACCATATACTCTCTAGGGTCCCGAAATAATCACGTTTACGAATTTTTGAAATCCGCCCACAAACTCAAAAAAACAAAATTTTGGAAAAAATCGAATTTTGAGCTAGAAAGCTGAAATTTTTTATATATGATTTATGGCTCCTAAAACTGCTCGGGATATAAAATTTTCAAAATCCGACCACTGACACGCCCACAAATAAATAAAACAATTTTATTGAAAAACCAAAATTTGAGCTAGGGAGCTGAAATTTATAATATATACTCTCTAGGGGGCCCTTTATGCTCATGTGTAAATATTTTCAAAATCCGCCCACTGACACGCCCACAATTTAAAAAAAAAACTTTTTTTGAAAATCCAAAGTTTGAGCTAGGGAGCTGAAATTTATAATATATACTCTCTAGGGGGCCCTTTATGCTCATGTGTAAATATTTTCAAAATTCGCTTACTGACACGCCCACAATTAAAAAAAAAAAACTTTTTTTGAAAATTCAAAGTTTGAGCTAGGGAGCTGAATGTGTTAATTTTTTTTTTAAATCCGCTTACTGATACGCCCACAATTAAATAAAACAATTTTATTGAAACACACAAGTTTGACCTAGGGAGCGTTTTTTTCGATAAAATCCTTTAAATGTTATATAACAAAATATGTAGAGCGTTCTTAACAATTCAACCATACTTAGACTTTTGTCACGCCCACTTATGAGGGATAGGAATTATAATAGGGTATCCAACAGTTCGCCTAAGCGGACTGTAGCCCGTCCCTATGTTTTCATTTTGGTTTGTAAATTTTCCTTGTCATGAACATTGTAAATAAGCCACTTTCTTTATTTCAATATTAGCATGACGAATTCAGTGTAAATCATGAATTGTTAAAGTTGTACAACGTATTTAATATAGATGATTGGAAACATGGTATTGAAGATCAAAGGCGAATACCATAAAAATTTAGTGTTTAGTTTGTACAGACGTGATAAGCTAAGGCTGCTATCAAAATAATTTTGCGTGTTTGCGAGTGTATTGGCTCTTGTATTCTGAAATTATGTTAATTTGTTCCAAAAATAGGCAGGTGTTATTTTTAACGCCCGAAAGGGCTTAATAAAATAACGTCCAAAATAAGACATACTGTGCAACCTTTTTTATTATTATGGTGTTATTTTATTATGAAATAAATCCCAAATTTATGAGAATGAAATTAGACCCAAAACAGTGCTATGCGTTTAGGCCTAACTTTTTGGGCCTTATTTCATTTGCCATTTCCTTCGTTATTTCATTGGGCGTAATTTGCTGCAGCCGGTATTTTGTTGGTCGGAGTTGTATTTCCGGTCATGACATGATTCAATTTTTTTTTTTGCAATGACAACATATAGCAAATTTTAAAAACCAGGTGAACGCATTAAACACATTGAAACATTGGTTGACATGACTGGAGATCACCGGTGTCGTAAAAGAGCGATCAAACAAAAATCAATAAAACAATATTTGAATAGTAAAGAAATCATCCGAATCCAAGAATCCTGCCAATAGTTACTGAGATCGGACCGGCGGACCCCACATGCGGACTGGTAGGAATGTCATAAACTGGGAGGTTACGATCCCTTTAATTGTGATTGTAACCGCGCAATTAGAAAAAGAATGATAATTTTTGGAAATTGAAAGCTTTAATGAATAGGCCGTTTTAATAAAAGCAAATTTAGTTAATATACGAGTATATACTGAATTCAATTTATAGATTATTTGTTCAAAGTAGTTCCACGGCAGATCATAGAATAGTCATGTAACGATATGGTAAATTATGGAACATAGAGTATATAGAACTTAAACATGAAATAGACGTACCTGAAACTTTATCCTCATTTTTCTCATCAAGGGCAGTGTTACACCCTATTATTATATCGAATATAAATTTTGCACGGGCTAAAAAGGTTTGTTCTTACATAGAACTGAAATGGCTTCGTAAAGGACTTTGGTAAAGTGGCTTGTGTGCGGGAAGCCCATGTTTAAAAACAAAAATAACACCTGATATTTTGTTTTTATTTAGGAACAGTGGCTTATGTCGAAATTATTTAAATAAACTACTCAAAACAAAATAAGGCCCACCCAAGATTTATTTTGTATTTTGCCTAAAAAATACTTAATTGGTAAACATTATCGAAACGAATCATTTCATTGTAGAGTTTGCATGTGTATGAGTCCTTATCAATGCTATAAACAGTAATTTTACCGTTGTCTCCAAGTGAGTAGGTAAAAAAGCCAATGGCTCGAAAGAACAGTCAATTCAAAAATGATTGCACTTGTTTTCTCAGTCCGATTCTAGCGTTGTTGCGAAGTGTTTCTTTTTTAATTGATTTTCCTTATTTCTTCGTGATTAAATGTGATTACCATGTCTGGTTCTAGACGTCATTTGGATACTGAAAACGCAATTAGAGCGGTAAATATGCTGGAGCAAGGAGAGTCTCAAAGGGTTGTTGCAAATCTTATCGGTGTGTCGAGGCGAGCTATCCGAAACGTGTGGAAACGCTTTCGGGAGACTGGTAGTGTAGCAAGGAGACCTGGAGCGGGAAGAATCAGAGCCACAACTCGGCAAGAAGACCGGTACATTTGAATAACTGCACGTCAGTAGCGTACCGTAACCGTCCTGGCTTTACAAACTCAACTGCGGCATTCAACTGGCACTCAAGTCAGCGATCAAACCATTCGCAATCAACTCTACGAAGATGGTCAACTTTCCAGAGTGCGTGCTATTCGCCCGAAACTTACAGCGGCTCATCGGGCAGCGTGCTTAAGGTATGCCCGTGAGCATTCAAATTGGACCATGGACAACTGGAGGTCTGTACTCTTTACAGACGAATGCAAGACAAAGTTTTTGAGTGATGATAAACGAGTACGCGTGTCGAGAAGACAAGGTGAACGTTTTACCGACCCGTGCATTCTGGATGAGGGCACCGTTACCGCCGCCAGTTACGTTGAGATGGTAATACGACCTGTTGCCATCCCATTTTCACAGAGAGTTGGCGATGGAATTGTTCTTATGCAAGACAATGCTCGCCCACATACAGCCCGTAGCAAGCAAGCGGCTCTTTCTGATGCCAATATTTCACTTTTGCCATAGACAGCAAAGAGCCCAGACCTCAATCCCATCGAACATTTACGAGACCAATTAAAAAGAACCCTCAAAGAAAACCACTAAACAAGAGCTGATAAACGCGTTAAAAGCCTCTTGGGAGCGCATACCCGAACAAAATGTAACGCATCTGGTCGAAAGCGTACCAGATAGGCTAATACAGTGCATACGGTGTAGAGGAGGCTCTACTCGCTACTAAGAAAAACAAATCAACAACAAATCATAACTAAAAAATAGTGATATGTAAAGTTTAATTTTTCTTTATTTTTCGAAAATGTTCCCATAAAATGTTTTTTGTGTGTAAATTGAATTTTAAAAATTTTATTCCGTATTGATTATGTGTACTCAATTTCTTAATACTAAGCTAAAACATTATAACAAACAAAATATAATCACTATTTTTTTTTTCAAATGAAAGCCAAAAAACTTAGTGCGCCCTATTTTGTTTTGAGTAGTTTACAAATAAATATTCAAGTTTAGAAAAAAATGATTATGTAATTCCATTTGAATAAAATTTTGTTATGGAAAAACCGCTTAAGTCGATCTAAAATTTTATTCAAAAGAAGATTTTATTTTGAAATAGCGACCTAATTAAAGTGAATTCTTCTTTCATTTTCATAAATTTGTATATTTCAAAATAGCAGAAAACGCTTATATAGGCTTAAAACATAAAATAATTACACTGCAATAATACTTCTGAGTTAAGACGTTATTCGAAATACATTTTTTTTATTGTCATTGAGTTCAGCCGTTGTAACAGAACAAAAAAAAAGAGCAGCCCAAGGTAGCTAAAACCAATCTGATTACACCAAATTGTAGCAAATTATTTTCTCTTTTCAATCATTTAAAAATACATTTTTAGCTAAAGTCGACTTATGCCTCTTTACCTTTTGAGTGAAGAATTCTGGGCGACGTTATCTAAAATACTAGTAGTAAATATGTAGACACTAAATATTAGTAGTAGAAATTGTAGCTGTTATTAAAAAAAGGTTTTTTTTTTTTTTAAACCCAGTACTAACTTGAGATAGTTATATCTGTCAAACCAATTGTCAGATTGCAAAATGTCAACGTCATTTTTATTCAGTACATAGTCCTTGCAATTTTATCGTGGTGGCATACACGTTCTAAAATCGTTTTGTACTAAATTTTAGGAATTTGGTTCCAAAATTATACCATATTAAACCCGACATAATTGACCATCTGAGACCACTATTCACCGTATTGTTGAACGTTTTCGCATAACGTCTTATTTGCAACATGTTGTGGCACCGAGACGCATAAGAAGAGTGTGAACTGGTGAGAACATTGCATCCGTTCGGGAGAGTGTTTAAATAGATCCAATTTTATTAATTCGAAGTCGTTCACTTTTAAGAAAGACCATTATTTGCAGTAAATTTTCGGTGAATGTGCCCTAAATTGCCTTGAAATCATTATGTTCCCCTTTAACGACAAGCGCTGTGTTTTGGTTGGCGCTGCACTCATTTTCTTAGCCGTTCCAGTCTTTTCACAACTAACTCCGTAACTTGCAAAAGCTCTCAAATATTGCCAAATTTTGACTTGTTTTTTTAAACATTTTCATTAGAAGTTGGAACAGAAACACCATATCGTTTTTTTAAGTTTAAAAGGGTTTGGCTGGCTTATTTCTTAAACATTAATGGCCAGTTTCACAGTGAAGGTTTAAACTTGAGTTCAACTGAACCTTAAACTGAGTTCAAATTTTTGGTTTAACTCGTCCGGTTTCACTGTGAAATCTGAACTTCAGTTCAGTTGAACTTCGTTTAACTTGATTTTATGAATCGAAGCTGGCAGCATTTTTCGTTCTTATTAAGTAATGTGACGTTATGTATTTTTTATTCTCGTTTTGACAATAAAATCCGAATATTCATAAGCCAACACTGTCGAATATAGAATTGGGAATTCATTTGCATCTTGGCTCATAACCTACTTTCCCATTAATCCAGCATTAACAGCTTAAATCTCGTTTGAATTATTGCCACACCGTTGTATTTGTCTGGGGTTTTTTCCTCTATGCAAGGTGTCAAGAATATAGAATATAGGAAACCTTCTCTTCCACAATTTCGTGTTCGAATTTGATATTCATTGTTCAATGTTTCTTGTGGATTGTTGCAACTACCTACGTAAATTAGTCATCATACCTATAGCGTCTGCATTGGTAGCCACTGTCCGCCACTATAACATGATTTCCAAATTCTCCATTTTCAAACCTAGAACAGATTCTTGAATTGTTGAAAATTGTGGAATCATGAATTGATCCAGGCCACCTTGCAACTATGTCCATTATTTTGAGCTTTGGATCACACATGGTCTGCACGTTTATTTGATCCCCCTAATAAAGTGTTTCCAAATTTAAACGGTTTAAACGGCAGAATACAGTCGTTTAACTTAAACTGCAAATTGAACTCAGTTTAAGGTTTAAACGAAACTGTGAAACCGAATAAATTGCTGAACTGAAGTTTAAACCAAAAGTGGAGTTTAAACTTCTACTGTGAAACTGGGGGGTAAGTGTAGCATGAAAAGTTCCGTTTTTCACTTGGTTAAATATTTGAAAGTCTTTTATGGTATGAAAAAATAAAAACCATCGGTCAGTAGTAGAAGTACCTATCAAAAAGGTTTCCTTTCATGTGATACCTACTTCGGTCTATCAAAGAATCTTTAACAATGAGTAGGTATGAGATACAAAGGTCCCAAAAATAAAAATTGTTTTCTTGCTTGGTTCCGCTATATTAATTTTCCGTTACCCTTCGCTTTGTCACCTTCTGAATCACAAAATTGTAATGTTCTTCTAACCTCATCGACCCACACATCCTTTTCGTCCTAATGCTCGTAAACATAAATCTATTTTAATCAATTTTTTTTTGATTCGGTCATAAAAAATGATTGTAAATTCCAAAATCAGTAATACCTATCTTAAGTTAGGTATAAGCTGACGACAATAACTGCGTTTCCGTCAGCAATACGTTTTCAATTGAAAATCACATCAAATTCCCCTGTATTTCTCTGGCCAACGTATCTACAGCAGCCTACCCTACCCACTCTTTAGAGAATTTGAATTCTGGACTGCAGACTCGCAGTGAGTGTGCGTTGGTTATGTAATTGTCAAAGGCCGCCTTGTCTTGTCGTTTACGTTGTATACGCGTCATTAAAAGCAGCTGCATACCTTAATATGGCAACATGTGGTAATGTCATGTAAGCCTAACAGACATTATGTCTATCCAACGACACAATTTTATTGCAAAATCCTTGGAGTTGACAATATATATGGTTAATGCCCACCACCATCAGTACTTATTTGTGTGTATCCCTCCCCATGCGGTTGCCAGTTCCGTCTCCTTGCGATAAATTTGTAAAATTTATTTTGCTCGTTCCTGGCTCGCTGCTTTAATCCAAATGCCTAGCTATTGATGAGAACATAAAATGTGCTGCCTCTTAAAGCTGTGCAGACTGTTTGTGATTTTAAGTATCGATGTTTTATTTAAGCTGGAACATCTCAGCGATCCGAGTATGTCACATGCATTAAGGTCAGGGGAAACATGATTGGATGCTTTCAGAGTGACGGTCATTCATGTCACCCGACGCGGTAGATTTTGTGGTTTTTGCTAGATTCGCATTGAAAGGTGAAAGGTGGGTCGCCAAACATAAGACAATAATACGACTACAACCACACTTTAGCTACCGCAGGCAAGTATAACTAGGCCAGAAATAAGTTTAACACGTGGGGTTGCTATCTGAACATATTCATAATGGCCAATACCAGAACCAAATTAAGATTCATTTTCGGTACCGACGGTTCACGGTGCTATTTTAATAGCAGCACCTGGACCAGCTGCAGTCGCGATCGCGAGAACCAGTTCGCTAGGCTATTGTTTTATAACGAAAAATAAATAAGAAAAAAAAACAAATATATTTGCACAGTACAAGAAATAGAAACATCTGTTGGCCTGTTTGTTACCAGCAACAACGCCGCCTGCTCGCCGATAGCAAATAAATTCTAATCCAATTCCGATTCCAGTTTAGTTGGCATGCACTCGACATACTCGTACCCACTCACTTACACTGCAACTCCAAATAGTGGTTGGGTTATCAGCCACGTAGTACCAGAGCTAAATGGGATGACAAGAGAGTGGCGGATGCTGGGCGGCATTGATTGGCGGAAAACTGACAATAATTCCTTTGTTCGCGAACAACAACGAATACAACGATGCGGTTTGCCGGACAGCGGATGCGTGTAGATAGATTTGCCCGAGTCCGATCTATGCGAATGAAAAAGTCAGAAACCAGTTTTCCTGGTAATTTTTTTCACAGAACGTTTATGCAGGGGTAGCGGGTGCATGGCTGGAATGCATTGTGTATTTGTACAGGAATCGGTTAGTTATACCTATTTTTGCCACCACAAAAAAATATACGGCAACAACTGTTTTCCCTGGAATTAGACTCTGTGTTGTTGCATTCCAGCTATAAAGCTAAACCAACATTTAGAGCAGAAGAAAATGCAATTCGGTGTGAAACATTTGCCTTTCATTCATTTGACTAGGCACTAACTTTGGCAGTTTGATTAGATACGTTTTTTAACTGCAATTCGATTGGGGATAGCTTGAGTGGAATGTGTCCATTGTTATTGCTTTAGATATAGTTAGGTAGGTTATTTGTTTGGTTTTTAGTTTTGTAATGTACCTACTGTGATTGTACTTTTATTGGAGTGGTTTGTAAGCTATCATTGATTGTTGGCATGTAATTCCACAGCTTTAACTTCGTACGGGTAGGTAGATATATCTATGTACCTATATCTATTTGATATCCATCAAAAATTTAAATAAGGTAATTTGAAAATTACATCCTTTTGTTTTTTTTTAGATAGAGCAAAGGGAATTTATGTCGTTTGTTGTTTAACTTTAGTTAATAACCAAAAATCAATTAATTGAAAATGTACCTATGAATAAACATTTACGAGTATGTACATCTGCCAGTTTTTTGCTGGTTCTTTTGAGGGCTTGTTTTTTTCTATGTAAGTATATAAGCCATTCCTGGACTACAACAAATTCGCATTTGGTGTTGATTGATTTGAAAAGTCTTTGTCAGACAATCAAAAGATTATGGTGGTGCTAAGAGGAGTTCCAGAAATCAATGTATAGCTGACCATGGAAATGTATTAGGTAGTAAAGACAAAGGTAAGAAGTCCCACTTAAGTCAGCGAGGAGTTCCCAATCAAAGTTGGTGTACACCAGGAAAGCGTGTTTATTTCCAGTCTTTTACTATCACCTTGAACGCACTTGATGTATGGTAGGATGTTTTGCAGATGAGGCTTTCGTTTCCTTTCTTTGATCCACTCCGACTATTACAGACATTTATATAAATTCTCAAGTGCGAAAAATTCAAACATATAGGATCTCCATATGATCAATAGCGAAGCAACCTGGGATTACGACATCCATCATCGCTCAACCTTCTGTGACCGAAAAATTCCTCCTAAGCTGAAAAGAAGGCTCTGAACCGAAGTAGTGCGTCCGCCCGCTCACAAACAAGAGCGAGGAAGGCCTTTAAACTCCTGAGATGGAATCCGCTGAGCTGATTTTTGATGTGCGTAATGTGCTTATAACATGTGATTAAATAAAATTGTCTGTCGCCGTAAAGTGATCATCAAACACTTTTCAAGAATTGGACTCACTTTGAGACTCTTTACACTAACACCAATTTATTTAACAGCTGGTTAACGCCATCAGCCAAATTATAAGAATAAATATAATTATATTTTAAATGAATCTAAATTGTTTCGTCATTATCCTGTAATGTGCCATTTGAAGATTTCGTGTCTTCGTCACTAAAATTAATACTCCCCTCAGTGACAGCTATAAGTTCACTTAACCTTATGGTGGCTGGGCCTCCTCGTAATAATAATTACAATTAATTTTCCTTGGCCTCGCCTCAATTCCTTGATCCTCTAATGCCTCCAATGGCAAAATTAGGCAAACAGCGCTGATCCAAAGGGTGATTGGAATCCATTTATTTTCCCAAACCGAAGCAACGGTTCCCAAGGGTAATTGTTTGTCGGGTCTCCAGTAAGGTGCTTTTCGTGGAGTTGATGTTTACTACGGTGAGCTACCCAGCTACCTCAATTTTGACGTTTTGTCGTAAGCAGTGGACAGGGTGATTGTGTCTATTTTCGCTGATTTCAAGAGCAACCAATTTCGTCTGTTAAAGGCGTTAAAAGTCAATAGATACCACGCCACGTTGGGAGCTGCTCTTATGAATATGTAGAAGTAGCTAACATGTATAAGGTTTTACTCATGCTTGCTGTTAACGGCAAGGTTGATGTTGAGGTTGACGCAATCGGCGGATCGCTGTCTTTTTGACTGGTTAACGTAAGATTTACAAGATTATCAGCCATTTTTTTAAAAGAGCATTATACGAGTAGTGCTGCTTTTTCTGTTTGCTTAACACTAGATGTTATAAGTTAAGTAACTCAACAATGGACCGACTTGACCCGGTGGTTACAACTGAGAGGTAAAATAAGCAATGTATACTTATAGTTACAACACTAAACAACCGTTGAGGAACAAGGTTGAGGCCGATCAGTGCCTTGCCTACCCTAACGGAACGACACCCAACCACCTATTAGTGCCAAAACTTAAACTTTAGGCACTCGACTCTCTGGAGAAGCTAGACCTTAAGCTCTCTTTCGGCCGTTTATACCCAAAATGATATTACTATTTCAAGATAAATCGAGGTGCTTAAAACCGTTAGACATGTTTTCGACTCACTAAAAGTCGCAGTGGCTTAGTGGTTAGTGTGTTGGAGTACTAAACGAATGGTTCCCGGATCAAATCTCGCCGTGGCCAAGTAACACCTAAACAAAATGTCCACTGCCCCAACTCTTGCGATCCTCTGATAAACATCTAACAGTATAAATTATCATGAGAAGCTTCTCAAATTTGCAATTCGGATTGGACATAAAATGGTATGAATCTTTTACTTCGCAAAAAAAAGTGGTTGCAGAAGCTTCGTTTTAGGTCTTGTATGTGCCGTTAATATATATATATATACTTTTAAGGGCGTTCTACGGCATATGATACAAAAGCCTTCTTAAACGTTTATGAAACATCGAGAACTTTTAAATTTGTCTCTAATGTGTTGTCGAGAAAACCAGTAGTATTGATAACTGGATAACTTTCTTATTATCATAGGAATATTTATTCCTAGGAAACCTTATTTTTCCGTGCGGGACGGGATTAGAATATCACTAGAGCGCCCCCAATAAACAGCGCTTGGCGAGAAAGATTGCGTTCACATCCGGGCGTTGATACGACTGGAGACGACTGGTGTCATAAAAGGGCGATAAAACAAATATAAATTAACAAGAGCATGTACATATAGAAATTGTAAAAAAGAGGCAGGTATGGATCAAATACAATAACACCAGCATTTGATTCGCATCATTAATGAAGTGATCCGAAACCGGGAACCCTGTCGGTGTTTAAAGAGGTCAAACCGGCGAACCCCGCAGGATGTGGATTAGTAGGAATTCCATAGATTGAGTGGGCTACGATCCCTTTAATTCTAATCATAGCCTTTCCTTTAAGGAAAAACGATGAAGGAAGGTCGGCAATGCATGCCTTAGTAAAATGGGACATAACAATATTAAGTTAAATGTGGAGCTTAGTGAAATAAATCTAAACTCATCAATCAAAGGCTCAAAAGAGCAATTTGAAATAATTTCGCATTTTTTGAGTGCAATTCGAACATCTCTTAAAATTTTTTTTTATTTCGTAGCAGCGGGCCTTTAATCAAACTAAAAACAAAGTGATTCATCCAAGAAACTGGACTGTGTACCTACGCTATATTAACTAAGTTTGCCAAAGCTAAGTCGGAACATAGGTTATCAAATATAATTCATATGAATAAATTACAATGCGATGAAGCGCTGAAAGAGAGAATAAACTTCTCCAAGTTTCAGTAGATCATAAGTTCGCAGTGCATAATACCCTGCTTAATATTAATAACCAAAGTTATACCCAAAGTACCAACCCTTGCGTAATTTGTTCTCAAAGTCAGTTTATTTTTGGTGAAACATGTGTGGGTACTCTACTCATACTCAGTGTTAATTCTTTGATATGTAGGTGGTTCGTCGGTTCGAGTAGCATTCCCTTGGAATGCATTTTTGGTAGCAATCCGATTATAATGCATTTGTGCACCTGCAGGTACATATTCCGGTGTCTTCCATAATTCTCACCTGCAACCTAATTCTTTGATTCAATTCCCTTTTAAACATTTTAAAATGACTTGTAGCTTTGTAGCTCTCATTCACTTGCCATCCAATAGCTGTAAAAGTAATTATTAACGTTTTGAAATTTAATAACATACCTCTGTATAGGTAATCACCGGTTTGCACGCATGGATTGGTTATCATTGAAACAATTGTAAAGGAAAATTGAAAAAAAGTAATAATAATAAGCATTATGGTGTTATTGTGTGGGATGATAATCCATTTAATCGAATGACATGCGTATTTCAACGTTCAAGAGCTCAAAATCTTTGTGTTTAATTACAAATCGAATTATTCATACACGCTAACAGAATATTGAAATAAACTGAAGTACTGACCCAAAGTTGGGTATCTAGACAAAAACAAAAATTTCAGGAGAGCGATGTTATCTGTCATAACAAACCAAAATACTACAAAATTTTATTCAACGGCTGTTGCAGATAATTTTAAAATGGAAAGTTTCTTCGTAATGCAAGGGAAAAGACATTTAGAAAACTAATTTTTTTTCTGATTTTATCTTCTTTGCAAACTTTCGTGACCAAAAAAAAAATAAAGCTGCCATACGACTATAAAATAAAGTGCCATTTTTAGGTTTCTTAGATATAATCAGAAAAATAAGACATATTTTTTTTAAAGCCATGTTTTCTTAAATAAACTTTAGCTGTCGTATCTGAACTCAACCCACAATATCTACATTGATGTGCCAACAGAAACCGATAAAAATTCCAAACTTTTTTGCTTCAAGGTTGTTCTCAATCTTCGGCCAAAGTTTTAGGGGATACTTTATTTCCTTTACGACTCACAGTTCGTAGCTATGAATTGATGGCTTCAGGTTGTTGATTTTTTGGGGTTAGATGTTCTCTGATGTTGTAGTTTATCTCAGCAGGTTTTTTTTCTTGTAGTTTAGGATTTTGTTAAAGATAAAAGGGTTATGCATTTAAATAAAAACACTTGTTAATATGTTTATTTTTATCGACAGCCTTTATGATGGCGAAAATACTAAACAAAAATCTGCATCTTATTCATTGACGGTGAGGTTATGATCTGGATTAGATGTATAATAGCTTTAGTGCATTCACTACTAGTCCCGGCTGGCCACCTGGTTTCGGAAAAGCTTCGGGGCTGAGGTCAATCAGAAGCTAGTGCTGTTGCACATGTGCGTGCCAAGGGTTTTAGGTCTGCCCTTTTCCGTGATTGTATATACATTTTGAGACGGATATTGCGATTTGACAGGGTTTGTAGCATCTCTCCTTTGAACATGACAGTACCATACATCAGGCAATCGTATAAGGCTTCCTCAAAAAACGATTTCTTTATTTCTGTAATTTGTGTAAAAGACAGGGCATTCCCCTATATCAATATGTAGGTCGCATAACTACAACTATACATATTTAAAACGAACAACCTATTGTCTCCTTCAGCTTTGCATTGTCTTCACACAGAAAGTGTTTCTTTTCTACTTTTATTCCCTAATTTTCTTTGCATCCCATTCTTTGTTCCAAGGACTCAGTTAAGATACCGGTAGAGTTCGACTGAACATTGCGACACGACGTTGGGCATCTTAGGCCAATAATAGTTATACATTCAGCAAAAATTCGGGTTTTACTAAAATCCGACCGGTTTGCCGAAGACGAATGTTGCATTTAAGCCTTTTATTTTAATTATTATTTCTATTTTGATCACACGTAAGAACCTACCCACATGTACCCATATTTATACCCTATCTAAAGGGTATTTCCATTTTGACTCATGGTTTCTAACTTGCCTTAATATTGGTCGTAGACCCCTAAAACTTACTATATTTGTGATCAGCATCGAAAGCTAGTTCCGAAGTTTGCTTGTTCTACATAATGTTTTTATTTGGAAACAGCCCTCCTGGAAGTTGACAAGTATACCATGAGAAGGTAAGTAATAGCTGCCTGCCTTAATCCTCCGAACGTGTCCAATTATCGGGAATGAACATTTTTCAATCTCTTAAGAATCGAAGGATTTTTGCTTCGAGGTATTCCTCCGATCAGGTGTTCGAGGTGAAAATCTACCAATTCATATGAGATCGGAGATCTTTCCAAAGGATACCCCGCTGGGGCCGACTATAAAGGGAGACCTTCGGAGGATTTAAATTAAATAATTGATATATGGTTAATGTGTTCCATATAGTGCTACCGTCCATTTGGATTTTTCATTCCACCGTTCTTTTTTTAGACGTATATTAACGAAAGAAACTTATGATTCTTTTACTGCTATCTATTTTTTCTAATTTGTACTTTCCAAATCAATTTTCCTTGTTACTATTTTTATCCACTGAGCTACTATTCCCGTGAATGGAAGGATTTTTTTTTATTTAACCTTCAAGCGGGCGCGAGTTATATACGCATAACGCATAACATCTAGCTGCTACACATATTTACGAGTATATTATATACCAACTAAGACAGTTGTCTAACACAAATATTATATAACTTATTTATGTACTTATATTAAGTCAATAACAACTCCATATTAACACAGGTATTAATATATCATAAGAAATAAATAACGCTGTGTACGCATACGAGACAATGCACTTGTTACTCTGAGAGCATATAACATTACTCTTTTTTACATAAATAAAAACCAGTATTTAAAAGCGTTACTGTCTCTCCTAATTACCAAGCGATAGAATCAGTAGGTATACGAAAAATAAGTTAGTTCTAAGTTAGTTCTTCTTTGACTGTTATCGCATACGCTGTGGAAAATAAAGAATATTTGTAAAGATTATTGGAAGAACTTGTTTTACTGTTTTCTCTCGTGAAGCGATAAACGTAAGTGGCGCAGTCGGAAACTATGTGGATTTGCAGGTCGCGAATTGTAAACGATAAATTACTTTAATCTGACCGTATAATAAAAATCTAAGACTTTAATCTATCTCTGTGATCAAACACACATCAAAAGCATAATGGTGATTGTGCAAGTGAGGATTACATCAAAGACTAATTGTGAAAAAAAAGAACTTTGACTTTATTGTGCGTGAACCTCGCATCAAACGAATATTGGTGTTCGTGAATCCACATACATATAGGACCAGCGCACACCTCATCAGTGGAGAATTTGTATTCATTGGCCCAGAAGAATCCTTCGGCAATTTGATAACTCGGAAATAAAAACAAAATAAAAAACCAAACCAACAACTAGATCCTGCATCGAATGTTCCAGCAGTATATGTAAGTCGAGAAATTAAACACTATTCTTAGAAGCTCACTCCTTGAATCCCTTCCCACCTCCCCTGTAATTTATGTGAGTGTATATGTCGAATACACATCAAAGATTTTCAAAACGAAAACCGTACCTATATATAAGCTACACACATACTGTATATCTAGCGATAGTAAAGAGGAGCTGCATACCGCAATGCCGAATATGGACGGAAACAGTAGTTTTTCTAATGCAAGTGGTGGTAACGGACCTTCTGGTGTGACGCTGAGTGATATTTGTACGAATGATAACCTAGGAGCTAGTGGTTCCGATGCAAACGGAGCAATAGGTATTAATAGCAATAGCTTAGCTTCTAAATTTAATATTTTGCTAAATAGTAATATAAGTAACGGCACGCATAGCAATGTAAATATAGACATAGATAGCGACGTAAGGAATAGAATGAATAATATAAATTTATAAAATATTAATAATATTTTTAACGCACTTAAAATCCCGGATGCCATAAAAGATCTTCCTCAATTTAGTGGTAATCATCGATTACTTTACGATTTTCTTAGCAATGTTGAAGACATCTTGGGGCTTATGGGCACAGTTAAAAGTACACCGTATGCTCGTATTATAATGAGAGCCATACGAAATAAAGTAACAGGGCAAGCAAATGAGGTTCTGAATATGTTTGGAACGCCACTAGATTGAAACCAAATAAAATCGAATCTCATTTTGCATTATTCGGACAAACGAAATATGAAACCGACGATAATATTATTCTGGCGAAAAGTAGTCTCTATGCGGAAATGTGTCTGAACACGTTTTTAATCGGATTGAGGGAACCCCTAGGCTCAACTATTAGAGCTATGAGACCTAGCACTCTCCAGGAAGCATTCAATTTCTGCATTAAGGAGCAAAATTCTTATTATATGCGATATTCTGATCCTAGTCCCAATGGTAGACTCTTGAGACCACAATTTACACCTAAATTTAGTCAGAACCCATTCACCTTTAGTCAAAGACCAAAAGCATATACACACAGAGCTACTATGCAACCTATTCTTCCAAACAACAATGGATATATCTAGTGGGAACACACGTACCACAAGAAGTCAACAAACAAATCTCAGAGGGCTGCCTTCCTACAATAGACAAAACAACAATGCCTTTGGCAATAATAGTACAGCACCTAACATTATTTATCATGCTATGAGAGAAGTCCATAACATGCCCACGAATCCGTCCGATTATTATCATAATCCGACGACTTATTTGAATAGTTCGGATTGCCTTGCTTTAAACCCAGAACCTTTCCACTATTCACAGCTAGACTTACCTAGTTACCTGAAAATCGAACCGTCAACTCTTGGGACGAGGGAAATTATGAAATAGATGACACAAATTTTCAGTTACCTGCCTCGGACAACAAATAGGATTTCTTGACATAAACCAGCACAGTTCAGGCTTACTACCATATATTAATATATTATCTCGTACTGGAAAAACACTAAAGTTTCTGATTAATACAGGAGCTTCAGCAAACTTTATAAACCCGGAGCTGACAAATCCTGATTCTAATGAAATTATTAACCCAATTTTAATAACAACTGTACCTACTTAATAAACACCAACTAAACAAGCAAGTTACTCTTTCCGCTTTTAAGGAATTTAATACGGATGATGAGTTCAAATTCTTAATTTTCAAGTTTCATTCCTATTTCGACGGCTTAATAGGACTAGAGACGATGAAACACCTGAATGCAAAAATTAACCTAAAAGATAAACTTTTAGAAACAACGAAGGCTTCAATTCCGCTTCACTTTAAACCTAACTTTATGTCAAACATTTTCAACGTGTTGCCAAACTCAAAAATAATAGCTATACTTCCAGTAGATATCGAAAATGGAGATATCTATATGCGTCCCACTATAATCAACAAATTTCTTCAAATTCCTGAAGGTATCTGTAGGGCTATAGATTGGTATATTGACGCAGAAGGCATTAATTTGTCTAATCAGGAACAGAAACTCTTTCTGGAACAACCACTTAAAGTTGAGCCATATAGCAGTTCCAATGAAGTACACAACATAAACATAAGTTACAACTCAGATCGAGTTAATTCAATGACCCAGTATGAAATAACCAATTTGCTTAGAACTGACCACTTAAACAAAGAAGAAAGAGAAGCTCTTTTCAAAATATGTAAGCATTTTGATGATATTTTTCTAAAAAGGAAATTCCCTCTCATTCACAAACGCAATTAAACACCGCATAAAAACAAATAACGATACACCTATATACACTAAGTCGTATAGATATCCAGAAGTCCATAAAGCAGAAATTAAGTCCCAAATAAACGAACTCCTTAGGCAAGGGATAATAAGACCAAGTTACTCCCCGTGGAGCAGTCCGATATGGATTGTCCCAAAAAAAATAGATGCTTAAAAAAAGCAAAACTGGCGTATAATAGTGGATTATCAAAAGCTTAATGAGAAAACTATTGGCGACCGATATCCCCTTCCCAACATAACGGATATTTTGGACAAGCTAGGTAGATCCATGTATTTTACCACCCTCGACTTGGCATCTGGATTTCACCAAATAGAGATCGATCCTAGGGATGTTAAGAAGACTGCGTTTACAGTGGATAACGGACACTATGAGTTCGTTAGAATTCCTTTTGGTTTAAGGAATTCTCCATCCACTTTTCAAAGAGTAATGGACAATATTCTGAGCGACTTGCAGGGAAGAATTTGTCTCGTATATATGGACGATATAATCGTGTTCTCTACCTCCCTTCAGGAACATACTGAAAATCTAACTAAAGTCTTCTCTAGATTACGACAGGCAAATCTTAAGGTCCAGTTGGACAAATCCGAGTTTTTATGTAAGGAAGTAACTTTTCTTGGACATATTGTGACATCACAAGGTGTAAAGCCAAACCCAGATAAGATTGAATCCATAAAAAAAATTTCCTATACCCCGTACTACGAAACAGATTAAATCGTTCCTTGGGTTACTGGGTTATTATAGAAGGTTTATTCAAGATTTCGCAAAAATAACTAAACCGCTAAATGAATGTCTGAAATAGGGTACACAAATTAAATTAGATGAAAAATATATAGGTTGTTTTGAACACTGCAAAGATATTCTCAGTAACGATCCACTCTTACAATACCCCGATTTTTCAAAACCGTTTAACTTAACGACAGATGCAAGCAATTTTGCGATAGGAGCTGTCTTAAGCCAAGGTCCTATTGGAACTGATAAGCCTGTATCGTATGCATCATGCACATTATCAGAAACAGAAACGAAATACAGCACTATCGAAAAAGAGCTTCTTGCAATCGTCTGGGCAACAAAACATTTTCGTCCATATCTCTACGGACGCAAGTTCCATATAGTCACAGACCATAAGCCGCTAACAAGGCTATTTTCGTTAAAAGACTGCAACTCAAAATTAATCAGATGGCGTCTAAAACTCAAAGAATTTGACTACGAAATTCACTATAAGAAAGGTAAAGCAAATACTAACGCCGATGCATTGAGCCGAATAGAAGTGAACATTAATGAATCTCTACAAAATAATGTAGCTGACCTAGAAGAAAATTTTAATCTATCCACTATTCACTCTGCTTCGGAGAATCTCGGTGAAGGAATACCTATTTCAGAGCGTCCCTTCAATGAATTTAACGAACAGCTTATTCTTGAAAAGAACTCTACGATGAAACCACCAATGATTTTTAAAATATTATTTAAGACCAAGCGTCGTAGAGTCTTTAGGCAATCAAATTCATATGATGAACAGGTAATAACGTCTATTCTTAAAGAGTACCTTAGACCAAAAAGGCTTACCGCGGTATATACGGATGAAGACACATTCAAAATTGTGCAGAGAATATACTCAAAAATGTTTTCTAATAAAAGAATTTTTAAGTTGATTCGTGTTGCAAAGAAAAGCTAACTGACATACCTGGCACTGACAATCAAGACGAAATAATACGTGAGTATCATGTTAAGTCAAATCATATAGGCATAAATGAAACAATTCAACACCTACAAGAACTATTTTCCTCATATGAGAACGAAAATAACGAAAATAATAAATAACTGCGAAGTATGTCAACTGTTAAAATACGATAGGCACCCACCAAAAGTTAGGTTTGAGTTCACGCAAATACCAAGCCATCCTTTAGATACTCTGCACATAGATATATACGCAATTCATAATCAGCAGATATTGACCCTCATTGATAGATTTTCTAAGTTTGCAGCTGCCTATATCTTGTCTGCTCGAAACAGTTTAAATGTAATACAAGCGTTAAGAGAATTCTTTGCACATCACGGTTCTCCAAAAATGATTGTTTGTGACTTTGGATCCGAATTTAATTCAAGCTTGTTTAAAGATTTTTGTACCCGATATGATATAACATTGCATATAACAACACCTCAAAACTCTACAGGTAATTCTCCAATTGAAAGATTTCACTCGACACTAACAGAAATGTATAGAGTAATATATGATAAGGATAAGAAACAAATCTGCAGGGACATCTTAAACGAAGCTCTTACGACTACAAGGTGGCGCAAAAGTAATCCTCCTATCAGAAAATGCTATAAATTTTGCGATTGGCCCCTAATGTCAGTTCTGTTTTGACATTTTGTGTAGTAAACACATGCGAAATACACGTTAATAAACAATGTTACGCTACACTGCTCCAGAAAGCGGAATATTGGTGACTATTTATTTGAGCAATAATCGGTCGGTGACTTTGGCACAAAGTGAATTTCGTCGCAGATTTCCTACCCGCCCAATGCCTACTGGTGAAACACTGCGACGTTTAGCCGCTCGCCTCGAAGAGACTGGCACAACACGAGATGCTGCCAGGCGTGGCAGACCCCGGAGTAGCCGTTCTGCAGAGAATATTGCTGCTGTAGCCGAAGATGTCATGGAAGCGCCGTCGACATCGACCAGACGACGTGCCACGCAAATGGGTATCAGTCGACGGTCTTTACAGCGAATTTTGGTACAAGATTTTAAGATGTTTCCGTACAAAGTCCAGACGGTGCATCAGCTGTTAGCTACTGACCGCCAATCGCGTCTAACATACGCTCAAGCCATCCTTAATCACCACCAAGAGGAAGATGATTTTTCAACAAAAATAATCATGAGTTATGAGGCCCATTTCCATGTTAGCGGGTACGTAAATAAGCAAAATTTACGCTTCTGGGGCACTGAAAATCCGCGTGTAACCCACGAAGAGCCATTACTCCCGCTCAAAGTCACTGTATGGTGTGCTGTTTTCGCTGGTGGAGTCATCGGACCTTTTTTCTTCGAAGACGTCGCGGGCCAAACGGTTACTGTGAATGGTGAGCGCTACAGAGCAATGATCAACGAGTTCTTTTTGCCGCGGGTTTATGTCAACAAGCCTCAGACTCTTGCAGCTCTTAAAGACAATATCCGTCAACAATGTGAGGACCTATCGCCGGAAGTTTTGGCCAAAGTGATGGAAAATGCCATAAAAAGGGCTCAAATGACAATCAACTGTGGCGGCGGCCATTTAGATGACATCATATTCTCGACTTGATGTAAAAAAAATTAAAAGACCAAATAAAAATAATCCACAAGAAGAATCAAAGTTTTTCATTTTTTTTTTTAAATTACAGCCAAAAAACATCGGAAGGTTATTTATGCGCCACCTTGTAGAACAACAGTATCTACTCAGTAACAAACATAACACCCATTGAACTGCTTACAGGTAGGACACCTAGTTTCAATAAAAACGTAAATTATGTATCTGAACACGACTACATTAATAAGTTGCAAAACTTTCAGAGTAGGCCATACGAACAAATAAGGACAAAAATAGAAAGCCATAATAGAAAAATAATAGAAAATTTGAATACAAATAGGGAAATACCACCAGCTTTTAATGAAAATGATACAATATATGAATTCAATAACAGAAGAAACAAACTAACACCTCGGGATAAAAAGTTAAAAGCGATATCAGATAACAAAGTAATTGTCATAACATCAAAAAACAGGAAATCTCATAAAAATAAAATTAAAAGAAAAAAGAAATTTAAAATTCATAACAAGAATAACCCAGATGTTAATAAAACAGATACATGAACAGCCAATTAAGTAAGATACGAATTTTCTCGAAGTAAATAAATAAAATTAGTTTATCTTCAGTATATTTTACTTATCTCTATCTGAGAAAAAGGACGTTATTTAAACCTTAATGCCAATTAAATACAGTATTATCAATTCATAATAAGTATCCCTAGATCATCCCAGACGCTCTACTATTAAAAGCTTCTCCGTTAAATATTAAATTTCACTATACGGCATTACGGATGAAGTTCTTTTCAACCTCGCTAAGTGTCATAAATGAATAGGTGCCTACAAGATAACAAAATGTTTTCTTAATTAAAATTGGAACTATCATTAATTGATTGATGTACCTTTGATGTCTTTTAGACATATTCACATTAACTAAAAAAAAAAAACTTATCCACCCACCCTCCTATTACCCTAATGAGTAAAAGTAATACGTGTTCCATTCTCGATTAAGTATGTATACTGACTGGCATAAAACATAATAAAAGCATTTTGATAATACCTTTAATTGTACATATATGAAAATGGGCCTAAGCAATCAAATTGCAAATGAAGACAACTACAGAGGCGGTCACATTTCTATCAAACATTGAGGAATGGAACTAACTTCTTAATATATTAATGATCTTTCACTCAACTCTGTCGGCGGAGCAGTTATATACGCATAACGCATAACATCTAGCTGCTACACATATTTATATTATATACCAACTAAGACAGTTGTCTAACACAAATATTATTTAACATATATATGTAATTATATTAAGTCAATAGCAACTCCATATTAACACAGGTATTAATATATCATAAGAAATAAATAACGCTGTGTACGCATACGAGACAATGCACTTGTTACTCTGAGAGCATATAACATTACTCTTTTTTACATAAATAAAAACCAGTATTTAAAAGCGTTACTGTCTCTCCTAATTACCAAGCGATAGAATCAGTAGGTATACGAAAAATAAGTTAGTTCTAAGTTAGTTCTTCTTTGACTGTTATCGCATACGCTGTGGAAAATAAAGAATATTTGTAAAGATTATTGGAAGAACTTGTTTTACTGTTTTCCCTCGTGGAGCGATACACGTAACTCGCGCGGTGTCGAATCGACCGTGCTCAATACATTATCGTTCATATTATTATTATTACTTGTCACATGTATTTCTTATTTCTGGTAGCCTATCGCTTTGTCATTGTGAGCGAAATAAAGAGTTTACCTCCGCAAGCCGCGTTCCCCCAACCCCACAGATCGCTGTTGTTTTAGATGCGGCGCAGGCGTCGAAAGCATACCACGCGCCTATCATCGAAAATGTTACGCGCGACGCACAACGCGATACAGTATTTCTTCGGATATTGCCCAATATTATCGAATTAAGCTTGTAAATACTGCTTTTATTTATGAAATGAGTCGTAGACCGCCAGCACGAAGTGCAATACTCGAGGAATTACTACGAAAAGATGAAGAAGAGAGTGAATCAGAGCTCAGCGACCAAGGTTCAGAAACTTCGGACCACATCGTTTCAGAGGGATCTCAATCTGCTGAGGAATCAAACAGCTCGGATTCAGATGAAGGCAATTTGTCTCTTTCAGATATAAACAGCTATTTTACAGGGCGTGATAAGGTAACAAAGTGGCAAAAATCCAACAACAACAGGGTGAGACGTCAAGTACAAAATATTCTCACTGAAGATTCAGGTACTCGTAGGAATGGCGTGGGGGAAACAACATTTATGCAAGCCTGAAGTTTATTCGTTACGGAGAATATCATTGAAAAAGTTGTCTACCAACGCATTTATAATAAAAAAAAACACAATCATATGACAGACCATGTGACTGCAAACCGACTGATGCTGTAGAAATTCGAGCACTTTTCGGATTATTGTATATAGCGGGATCCTTGAAGACGTCACACGCCAATTAAGAAGACTTATATACTTTAAATATGTACAATGTTAATATATCTGTGTATAAAAAAATTAATTATTATTGGATATTTAATGCTTTATTTCTCTTATAAATCCCATAGGTCTTTTCGATTACGCGCGACCGCTGCCGTTACGAATGAACGCGGCAGCTTGAAGGTTAAGGGGCTCCCGATCCGTGGAGAGTTTCTGCCTTCCGCGATGGCTTGATCTTGAAAAGGGAGGTTCGGTCTTCCTTGTTGAGATGCGGAAGAGACTATTCTCCGCCTACTCGATTCATGCTGTGCTCTCTTTTAAAAAAGAAAGCTTAATTTGAAAAAAAAAATTCTATAATGATCTAAATGATTTACCAATACTCACATTATAGGTGGTACATATTTTGCTTAAATAAAACCTCTTACTGGTTCAACTTCATCGAGTAGTGTGTTGGCTTGTGACCCGTGCGCTGCAGGTTCAATCCCCATGGGGAACAACAACATACGCCACCCATTAAAGGAGAGAAACGAATAACAACTTATTTCTTCAACCTCTAAAGGATTTCTGCCTGGTAGTACATTGGACCGTTACCGAGTATGAGTGCTATGGAATCTGGATTTCCTTTTTAAAAAAAAAAATTAAAGGGTGGAGAAAGATCGGCGTGTTATTACAAGGCACCTTGTACTCTTGTGAAGTCGGCTACGGTGATAGTTGAATGTCGCTTTTTTGATAGTCGTTTTTGATGAATAATATTGTTTAAAGCCGGGATAAAGTCCATGGACTCCGTCTCTTCAAACTCCATCGTAGCCCTAGACTGCCTTTCATCATCATTTTGAGAAGCAGTTCAACATTCACCTCTGTTTTGTGCCGGGGCATAGAGACATTCCAGGGAACTGTAGGGCAGATGACCTCACCAAAAAAGGGACCGCATTACCTCTTTTACCTGATAAATGGTTATCTAGGTATACCTATCGCTACATGTTAACTTATGTTTGAGCTATCTGCAGTCGAGAGTACAAACCTTATGTGGAGAGGTAGTAATACATGTCTAGTGACTAAGCATATCTGATCAAAGCTGGATTTGCGACGCTCTATGTGTTTGATCTCACTAAACAGACTGCACATTGGTGCTATAGATGTCATTACAAGAAACTGTCTAATAGCCAAGTACGCAGCAAGGCTTGGCGTCTATCCAAATGACTTCTGTAGAAGCTGCATGGTCGAGAAGGAGGAGTAGACTACACCTCACCTTCTTTGTACATGTGCTGCACTCTCTCATTAAACAAATTTCTATCTAGGAGCTTTCTTCCCAATGGTCTCAGTGACTTGGCTAACACAGATGGTAGAAGTCTATCGCGCTTCAAATGGTTTAGCGGGTAGAGGAAGAAACTTCCCTGATCCAAGTGGCATCACAATAGACCCCACACTGGTCTAAGTATTTTGTTTATTAGCTAACAGCCACTTTAACCTAACCTAACCTAACCTTAACGATCAATCATTCGCTGCTGCTCGTGTCGTGAAGCGATTACTAAAAACGGATTAATTATTGGCAGCGCTTGTATTCTGAAATGGAACTTCCCCTTCCGAAGCTGTCAGTGCGAGCAGCTGTTGCGTATTCAAGTTCCTGCAAATTATTTGCCAACTACTATTTGTGTATCAAGTTCCCGGATTTCATATGTTAACAATTTAAAATTCAACATCAATTCGACTTAAACATCAAATTGAAACATTTGATTGCCTTCATCGGCTTTAATGCCGCATATGAAAGCATTCGCCGTCAGGAGCTCAACGTGGCGATGGCAGAATTCTAGATTCCGGCAAAACTGATCCAGTTGTATCGCATGACACTTGGAAACAGGCGGTGTAATGTGCTGTTTGGAAGCAGATTTTCCGAATTATTCCAAACTTGTACCGGATTTCGGCAAGGAGAAGCGCTATCATGTGACTTCTTTAATTTTGTTCTGGAGATAATAGTGCGAGGGGCAGGTGTCAACACGGAAGGCACTATCTTCAGTAGATCCGTCCAGCTACTGGGATATGCGGACGATATGGACAACATTGCCCGTTCCCAGCGTGCCGTGTTAGTGGCTTTTACGGCGATTGAAGAACAAGCGAAACTGGTTGGTCTTGAAGTAAATGAGGACAAGACCAAATACATGCTATCAACAAAAAAACAAACATCTGTCCGCTACGCTAAAACTAAAAAAACATAAATAACGCTCCAGCCAAGACGATCCAAGATACCCCCTGGTGCGAGAAGACAAGGAAGACCGAAACTCCGTTTTATAGACCAAGCCATCGCGGATGCCAGAGCGCTTGCCCGGGATCGCAGAGGATGGAAGGCTGTAGTGTTTCAGGCAGAGACTCTTCACGGATCGGGAGACCGTTAAGTAAAAGTAAGAAGATTGCCTTTCGTAACTAGCAATAAGACTCGAAGTTGAAGTCAATTGAAGGATGCAAATATGTTTTAGTTTAGAGTTGTAGAATATTTAATTTATTCGTTAAATAATCATCTCAATTTCCATCTCTATCTAAACTTTCGAGCAATGAATAAAATAGGAATAACTATAGGCACACTTTCTGCATAAATGACATATATAAAGCGTAAACAAACTCCTGTGAATTTTCAATATCAACAAATATTTATAACATATTTAAATCATCATTCAGTTTAAACATTTTAAATTCTTCATAATAAAATACAAGCAATATGAAAAAAAAAAACAAAATATATGAAAACGACACCTAAATAGCTGTCGCCTGAAATCGATCCGAAAAAGCGGTTTTTAGTTTGATAATAATTACTTTCCATGGAGCAAAAGCGATAATTTTGATTGTCAACTATCATCATAAGGTGATACTTAGCCGATTCCACACCTGTTCTAAGTGTGGCAGTTTTTTTGCCCGACTGTTATTTAAGTCTGTTTGCGGGTTTGAAATCATCCAAATGTATGTAATATCATATGATTACATTAAATTTGTTAGATATTACAGTTTCAATAATCATAGCTTACATTCATTAACTACAAACATAAAAAAAACCGCATAATACCAAAGACTACATTTTTCTGTTGATGACATAACAATTTTCCATATATGTTTTTTGTTTTGTTTTGTTTAAGGTGCTGATATTTTAATTCCAATCCAAAGTAGCGAAGTCTTAGGATTCAAATTCCCAGAAAAAAATCAACATCTACCAAAAAGAATGGAAAGGCCATCACAATTTCAAAGCTATTCAAATTCAAAGCACAACCGCAGTTTAGCAGTTAGTGCATAGGTTCATAATTATACATCTGTATAACGTAGATATACATCATTTCTGTTGAAATATCGTTCTACTCAAAGGCATTATAAGGAATAATAAGCGTAGCAACGTGACATGAATTCTGCTGACGTAATGTTTGTGCGTCTTTAAATGCCATAATGAATCGAATATAAATCGAAAGTGCTCACCATACATATTGATGTGTCCCACTAAAAAATAAGATAATAAGGAGCTAGTGGATTTGAAATTAATCTTCGATTTATAATGTTATTACATCAAAAATGATATCGGTCATATGGCAACCAGCGTATACACCCCGGAGCTCCAATTGTCGACCTCCTTTTCAAGCATTTTAGGGCGTATCACCAGAATGATGCGCTCGATTTTGGCTTGAAAGACTGGAATCCTTGTTAGGTTATTTGTAACGACCAACGACTTCATACATCCCCTCAGAAAAAACAGCTTCAGGCACGTGAAATCATCATGGTATGGTTAGCCGAATTATGACATGTGGCATCATACTGTTGAAACCAAATGTCCTGTACTATATTCATTAACTTTTCCAAAAAAAAATATCGTTGATCAATGCTCTGTAGCGGGCGCCATTGAAGTTGATATTCGAGTTTTTTTTTTTTAAGAAGTACGACCCGATGATGCTGCCACCCCACAAAAAGCACAAATCAGTATATTTTAGGGGCGCATCTGTAGCTGAATTTTTGGATTTTCGTCGCTCCAAATGCAACCGTTTTGCCTATTATTAAAGCCACTGTCTGTCAACCTCATCAAAATTTGACTATACAAAGTTATTCGACTTTCAACTGTTCACACTCCCAATCACTGAACTTACGGCTATAGCACGGCTTTAATAATTGTTACACCATATGAATCCTGTAAGCGTCTCGCAAATGGATACAAGTCGAGTTTTTGCGCATGATGACGAGTCGATTAATTAGGATCTTCCTCTTGGTGGAGTGTTGAAGTCCAAAAGAGTAAATGTAGTTCGAATTTTTCAATTGTGTTGTGAATAGCCGACTTAGTTACTCGATTATGTTGACCGTAAAATTGGCAGAGTGCCCTATAAATATTTTTTTAACTGATCAGTGATTACGGAAACAAATTGTTAGCACTGCTCAGGCGTAAGTCTGTGCCACGATGATTTGTCAAACAATACTGAATAAAATGGCAGTGGTATCTATCAGATTAACTACCAGAACGCACACGTTCTGCCGCATTAAACAAAAATTTTCAAAAACATATCAAATATTTTCAACCGCACTCATATGCATGATTTTTTGTTGGATGTAACATATGAGAAAGATAAAGGGGAACAGGGCCGCCGGCTATGATGTTCATCAGTAAAGTACGACCAGACTATCGGTTCCATGTTGCTCATATGCAATAAAGACAGTCCTATGACTTGAAATAACATTGGGGGGATATCCCCGGTTGATGTCGCATACAAGATCCTTTCGAAATTACTATATGAACTTGCCAATCGTTCTGCAACACACTATCGAAATTGGTTGGTCTGGAAACCTGCGAAGATAGAACTAACTCATGACTAAAGAAAAGCACAAGGAAAGGCTACGGTTGCTTGGGCAAACATGTGCATATCCTTTTAATATCCCCCAAAAAGTATGCGGGCAAACATCTAATTATGGGTGATTTGTTGAGAAGAATATTGTCTTTATATAACGCGTGCGCCATCTTATATGTCGGTATGTGAATATTGAATATCTTTAAAAAAAAAATTTTACTTAATTTGGTTCTTTCAAATTAATTTGGTCTAGTTTTTGAATACAACATCATTTAATTGGCCGCCTCTATTGAGGAAAGCAAAATTTTCCCTTTTTGCTGCGTTTTTCAACATTTATTCGAGCATCTCGGGCGGTATAACGATGATATCGGCACGAATATTTGCATTGAGTTCGTCAATGGTCTGAGGCTTGCTGGCGTACACTTTGCTTCTCCAATAATCCCACAAAAAAAAGTCCGGAGCGTTCAAATCTGGAGATTTGAGTGGCCAATCAATGTCGCCATTTTTTACAGCATCCAAAATCGGGTTCAGTGTCAACCATTCGAGTAATAATTTTTTATACGAAATTCCCATACAAAACACGATATCGATTTTACCTAAATTTTCCAATTTTCCGGTAAACTTTTCCAATTCGTTTCCCGTAAAAACCTTATTCAGACTATAACAAACATTTTAGATTTTACAAAGAAATAAGAATAATACCTGCAACAATTCTACTAAAATATCAACAACGAAATCGAACAACAAATACAAATTGAGAACACGGCGCCAGCTATTCGATTTCATCAATCATAGCCAACGTACATCCATTCCGATATGAACAAATATCAGTAAATGTAAAGGTAGTATTTCAAAAATATCTCGACGCTACCGCCACTTATTGGGTGTAAATTTTATCAGTGAACTTATTTTTATTTTAGAAATATGTTTTATGAATTCGAACAAAAACGAATTGTTCGATCTATAAGGCATCAGCTGTGCATCGCATCAGCATCGCAAAAAACAGTGATGCCGCATCACTGCGCAAATGTTTGACGTTTCTGAATTTACAGAACTTAATTAAAATGTTGTTAGGTTCAGGAAAATTTGGAATGATGTTAAAAAGATAAAACTTTGTTAAATAGTGTCGCATTAATTCCTGACCTCTGTATCTTAATGTGTTAAAGCAATTCATTGAAATAAATAAATAAATAAAAAATGCATCTGACACTGAAGCCGACCAATCGCTTGTAAATCATCTTAGTTGGCTGTGATTTCAATACATTCGTGTACGCAATTACGCTTGTCGTATTTTGGAGCTAGATAGATGATAAATTTTTTCCAATTATATACATATTCAACTAATGTGTTTGCTGAGACTTGCTTTCAACCGCAAAGAAACTAGTTATTACATCCACATGGCTGTACTGCACTGTAGTCGTACGTTCCGTAGTATGCAACTATTTGGCACTCGTCGTGTCGAAAAAAGAGTGTTAATAATTTATCATGCAAATATCATCAACCCATTAAATCTGAAGTCACCACCAATGGTAAACTACAGCAATTCGAAAATGGCTATCTTCCGATGAGCACATTATATACCTACGCAAGTGAATAACACAATAAAATTGAATTTCTGTATAAACAGCAACGATGCGACGCGACGCAACGCAATGCCACAACAAGGCGTTTTGATTTATTCACCGAGAACGAGTAATACAAAAAGAATATTTCAATTAGCTTCAGAATATTTCTGATTGATATGAGATGAAGTATCTACCCAAACCCAATGTACGTGTTCGGAAATTAGTGGATTTTCCACGCCTTAACTTTGTTTCTTTGGGAGACGAGACAATACTGGCGATTAAACCCCACTGACACTGACTAATGACTCACATCCGTTATTAGTATTGTGGAATTTAAATTTGTCATTGAATCACGTCTGACATAATCGTTATGTTTGTCTATATGCGTGCTAGTAATAAAAATTACTTGGTGTAACCAATAGTAGCTAACCGAAATGGTTATTAAAATATTTGGGGACAAATTGTATGCCACGATTAAATGTAAGCGCGGCAATTAAATGAAAAACCGATCTTTATTTCTATTCCAAAAATCAATAAAATGTTAAAAGTTGTTGTAATATTTTTAGTGATTTTTCCAAAAATACGAATATAGGTACAGTACGAGTAGATATGCAATTAGCTAGGTAAATATTCCCATGCATAGATACATTATCGGATTGAATATGCAAAAGTTCTCATAATCACTATAGGCACCAGATTCGCTTGCTGAAGTAGGTACAGCCATACGTGTGTATGACCTTAGTGTAATAGCGTTTCAGTCGTAGTTCAAGTTTTGCATAATGTAGGAGTACATACATTTATTACTAATTTGATTAATTATTAAGATAGGTGCTTTTTACTCGGTGAATTTAACCTAGCTAAAAGTATGTTAATGGTTTTACACAAGGTTCAAGGAGATAGAGTGTATCTCGCGACAATGACACTGCCCAACTAGTTGTAGGAAAAAAAAAACTCAGTGGAAATAATGTTCGTTTTCAAGTATGTTATTAAAAATGATATCAAAAGCTCTTGAAGATGAAAAATATATTAGTTAGTGACAATCTAAGTAAATAAGTAAAAGCAAAGATAAAATTGTAACTTGAATAAACGAAATTAAATTTTTATTCCGCGCATGTGGAAGGTTGCGGAAGTTATCATGGTACCTAAGCCGGGAAAATTGCCTAGTGAAGTAACGTCATATCGGCCGATATCATTGCTGCCAATCCTGTATAAGCTATTCGAAAAAAAATGTTCCTAAAACGACTACATCCGATTCTAGAAGAAAAGACACTGATCCCAAACCATCAGTTTGGATTCAAAAAATTTATAAAAATGAAGGTTGTGTCTTACGCAAAGTATACCCCCGCACAAAGTTTCTTGCCAAACCCACTTTATCAAGGTTTCTTTTCAAAAAAAAAAACACTGTTTTTTTCGTTAACAGTATCTGGAACAAATCACGGAAACAATGCCCTTTTAACAACTTGCCTATACCTATAACGTTTTTTGTCACATTCATATTTTTGGAGCGCTGCAAGCAAAAGCTTAACTCCATAAAAATCAAAAAAAAGATGATGTCCTTCTTAACACCTCGATAATTTAATAATAGGAAAAATCAAAAACAGGAAAAAATTGCAAAACGGACAAAGACCCAATGCCACGCCTAAGTAAAGTAATGTAAGGTGTGCGTAGAACAGGTGTCTAGGTGTCTTCAACATACTTTTCCGCTACGACATAAGCGGCGGCTCCTAGGGTGCCGTGGTTTTTATTGCGATTGAAGAACAAGCGAAATTAGTTGGTTTTGCAATTAACAAAGAGAGTAAACGGACAAAAAAGCAACTGTCCACTGACTAGGACCCCGACGTAACTGTTAATAGCAGCAATTTTCAGCAAGTTAGGGAGTTCACCTCGCTCGAAGTAAACCTCAACTCCACAAATGACACAATAATGTAGTTCCGATGAAGAATTACCCTAATAAAGCACTGGTACTTCGGCTTAGCAAAACGAATAACTATAAAAATTTCTATTCCGGTAGACAAAGTGCAAACTCTATAAAATGGTCTTGCCAGTTCTGCTTTATGAGGCAAAGGACGATACGCAGGAAGGAAAGGGAGACCTAATATAGTGGGCTCATTCGGAAAAAGATTATTCGTCGGGTATTTGATCAATATGATGAGGAGATACAACGAACAGTCTGAAAAACTGGGAAACAACTATAATATCTCAGGCAGAGATCTCCAGTGTCCTGTCCCTTCCATCTGCTATCTACTGAGCATTTGTGGTGAAGCAGCTTTCACCAATGCATCGTAACTTTGTCCATTCTTTGGAAAGCTTGCTTCCGCAGACCTCCTCATTGCCCTCTTAAAATGTTTATCCTTTTGTCTATTTTGAAGGTGGGAGAGTAATGTTATTAATGGCATTCTTATTTGCTAAATCTTCTTTCATCCCTTCCATTTCGCTTGCTTAGGATCCAAGGCCTTATAAACGAGGTAAGTACCTACTAACGTGATCCAGCACCGCTTAACCCCTCTTTCATGGGATCTTAAATTGCACACGATTTTACAAATAGAGCCATGTCTGGGCTTGTCCTTTTCACCGTTTCTAGGCCTTCAGTTGGTTATGAGGTTTCGCCTATTTGGGCTATGGTTAGTTCCTTAACCCAACCATGGATACATTGCCAGGCATTGACACTTCCTCATTTACAAATGGACAGTACTCGAACATAGGTTTTTTTGTAAAAATTATAACCGTTAACAATATTTAACAACAGCAAAAAAAATAAAAAAAAAATTAGACAGCGGTTTTTGACATTTTCTTAACAAAAAAAATACTAAGCTTTATGCCAAATTTCAAATTTCGATATCTGTTTTGTTTTCCCTAGACTTATATCATAGAAACCGGCGAATGAAATAGATTTAAGGTCCGCATAACCAATTCATCGATGACATTGAAACCACGTAAGCTAATTTGATTTGGTTTAATAATTAAACTTACAATTGAATGCATCCATATCGATTGCTTGTCGCATTAGAATAAATATATATATATTCCTATATATTAAGGGAAGGTAGATGCCATATTTTGATTTTTATTTCGTGGGAGGAGTCTTCACCTACCGAATTGACTTCCTTAACTGGGATATTCTGTTTAAGTGACATCTGATGCGATGTTCGGCTATGTTCATGTCTAATTGTTCTGAACTAAAGAGTAACTGAACGGTGAACCAGTGCGGATAGGATATTATGTGAGATTTTGTTTTTATTTGCTGAGTAAATACTTCCTTCGACATTCTCCTTAATAAAATAAACCACGTCGTTTGAATGTATGTTCAGATGTATGCATTGGAAAACCCTATTTACCTTTTAGGAAAGCTTGTTATAATATTTCTTGAAAATAAATCATTTCAAACCAACATACAAACCTACTTTAAAATCATCATCTACTGCGCCTAGTTTTTGGGGAATATTTGTTTTTTGTTTTGTTAACAAATTGCAGTTTCTATAAATTTCAAGAAAACGCTTTACCAAATTCTGCTGCACTCACCTGAAAAGAAATAAGGTACAGATTAAAATTAGCCAGCCAAACGAAATAATGTCGAATATGCGATTTAAAAACAGAATTGTCGATTCAATTCTTCTCTGGATACACAACGTTTCTGAACAATAATAAATAGTTGCACGTATTATGTGAACGAAATTCTATGAAACCAATGAAGGAGTTTATACCATTACCTAAAGTAGACGTATAATTAAATTAAGAAGATATCGTTCTTCTTCTTTTTCCTTTACGACGAGGTTATGATCGGGATTGACGGGATCATAGCCCTTCCATTTTACTGTATCCCTATTGGCCCGGCCGTGGGGTTCGTCGATTTGACCTCAATAAAAATCGGCAGGCTTCCTGATTTCGTTCAAATGATGGTGTTATTGCATTTTTGTGGTCCAGGAGTGATCTGCCTCTTTTTTAGATTGCATTCTTCCATTATGATAATTGTTTGATCGACCATTATGTAATCTCCAGTCGTGTCAACCCACGGACTTGCATGTACAGTTGCGGGACAGCTTAAAGATGTTAAATGCGTGGAATTCCAAATGGTAATAAAAAAGTTTCATAAATCAAGAAACAACAAATACGGGCGCCGACAAATTAAGTGATCTATGATCACAAAGAAGAATAATTCTATTTATTTTATCAGTTTTATTTCTTTTCTTCTTTTATTTATTTTTCGAGTACGTGGTCCATGGACTAGATACCAAAAAAGATAAATGAATTTTCCTTTGAAAAATGTACTCATGGATCTGACGAAGTTTATGACGGCTATTGACGAACATTAAATATGGACCGATAATCGACTCGACTGGTATGGAAGAAGTACCAGGGCCCTGCGGGGCAATCTCTTTATCTGGCTTAGTGAAATACTATTTGTTGCGTGGATGTTTTTACATTTTAGATTTGGAATTTATTACACTTTTGAATGTAAAGTAAAGTCAAATTCAAATTTAATAAATTTTAAAAATTCCAATAAAACTTCAAAACTCAATCAAGTGGTGACTCATGTTATATTTGAGTAGTGGCGAATTGGAGATACTTTTACTCGACCACTAACTACAAACATCAACTTCCTCATTATGCCAACGCAAAATCAATCATAGTTAAACTTACGACAAAATACAAATTTAATGTAAAGATCTCAAAACAAGGCAAGCAAAAAACAAAACAACTCTTGCGAAGTGAACAAAAATGATTGTAACCAAAGCGAAATGACAGTTTGCGAAATAAAAAAGGCGACATAATAAGCACCCGTTTTCAGCATAGTCCGTTGTTGGTTTTGTGGAACTTCAAAAACCCGTACGAAGAGTTAGCCAACTTTTACGCCTCCATGAACAAAATATTGTATAGGAGTTGAAATTTAAGATCCGTTGAAATGGGGTAAAAGTATATATGACGGTTGAACAACCTTATGTTCGGTTCCGTAGGTGTGGGTTTACCTTATTGTTGTAGAGAATTAGTTTATATTTTTAGAGCTCTACTACGCGTGTTGACCTTGGGTGCAGATTTGTGGGCACAGTCTGGTGTAGTCTTGGATCTACGATCCGATGGTTGGCTCGATTTCATATATTAGGGAAAAGCTCGAGTTGAATGTTGCAGAAGAGGTTGAAGAAGAGAGTTGTAAATTTTGACTGAACATATTTTCAAAGATATGTTAGAAAGCTTCAGGTATACACAATTAGTAAAGCATACACTTAGCACGTCGACAGAACATAATAAAGGAGAGGTACTATCTGGTTTCACTAGCAATATAGAGACATATTGACATGGAATTGAAGAAAATGCTGGATGCTGGATGCATTGTTACTAAAACAAAACAAGAGAACATTTAGAAAGCAGTGTTGAAAGTATTATATGTGAACAATAAAGTTATAGCTTCATTAATTTAAGAAAATTTAAAAAAAAATGTATACCATTGTTCACTTCAAATTTATTTTTGTCTCGAAACTTTTTGTTACGGTTTTTAGGGTTCCGTAGCCAAATGGCAAAAAACGGAACCCTTTTGGATTCGTCATGTCTGTCTGTCTCTCTGATTTTCACACAAAAATAGAAAAAAAAACAATAAATTTTGGGGGTTCCCCATAGTTAGAACTGAAACTAGAAAATTTGTTCATCAAACCCATACGTGTGGGGTATCTATGGATAGGTCTTCAAAAATGATATTGAGGTTTCTAATATCATTTTTTTTCTAAACTGAATAGTTTGCGCGAGAGACACTTCCCCCCTGTAACTTCTAAAATAAAACTAAAAAAAAATATATGATGTACTCGTACATTACCATGGAAACTTCCATCGAAAATTGGTTTGAACGAGATCTAGTAAGTAGTTTTTTTTTAATACGTCATAAATCGTAAACCGCAATTTACCTTTCATTCAATCAACTCAAATATAAAAAAAAAACATTTAATTTCATAAACATAAACCTTATGCGTAAACAGTGAACCATTATTTTTAAAAAATCTGTAATAGGTGCCTAAGTAAATAATAACTATAATTCGCGCGGAACCCTTCATGGGCGAGTCCGACTCGCACTTGGCCGCTTTTTTTTCCGTTAAATTCTCTAGCAATCATGTTAATTTTGCCCCATATGCCACCCAGAACGGTGCAGGGAAATAACTTCACAGGCAATAACTTCACCTGTGCAATAACTTCACCTCGAGTGGGCAATACCTTCACTTTTTTTTGTGAAGTTATTGCCCACTGATGGTGAGCAATACCTTCACTTTTTTTGTGAAGTTATTGCCCACTGATGGTGAGCAATAACTTCACCCAAAATTTTGTGAAGTTATTTCCCACCCATAATTTGAGAATTTGTCTATTAAAACTACAGACCCTTGCACCCACTCCAAATCAAACAGTGACCCCAAGCAGGGGGGTTGCAGGGGGGCAGCAAAATCAGCTCGAAGTGTAAATGTGTAAATTGACGTCATTTTCTTCGGGACAAAGTGAGTTTCTCCCTGAATTTGTAAAAAGGTGAGCACTGAGGTCCGAGCTTCCCAGAACTATACAATTTCACCCTAAGGTAACTCTGCCGAGTACTCTCCTTTGAGCCCTAATAGAATATAGTAAAAAAATCATTTTATAATAGGTCCGTTCGCGAACTAATATGCAAACGTAAATTTATATAAATTTTCGTACAAAACTACACAAACGCGTTCGCGTACTGAGAAATTGTAAAAAAGATGGACGAAAGAAAAATGTACTTTCGTTCATTTTTCTTCACACAGAATTTCAGCTGGTAAGAAAATGAAAACTGTCAAATGATGAAATCCTATGAGTTTGCCAGCAAAAAAAAAAGCTGTTGCATCTTTTCAAGCCAAACTAAGAAGTTTTTACACAAAAGCGTTCGCGTTATTTTCTTAGAAATGAGAGGATTCTTTCTCGATTTTAGAGATTTGACACTATTCATTTTTCTACACATAAAGTACGCGAACGGACCTAATGTTACCATCGTACCGTTTTGAATGATTGTATATATGTATGTCGTGCCGTTCTCCCATTGTTCGTCTCAGTTATTGCATCCAGCTCCAGAAGCAATTCAAAATTGGAATGCGATATAAAGAGGGTATGATTTTGCTATTGTAAAATACTGCTTGAAATAGGTACATATCAATTTTGTAGGCTCTCACTACTCTCAAATTAGTTAATATGTATGTGTGTTCTGTTCAAAAATATGTTTGAATATCTCACTGTTTTCAGCAGTCGCATAGGGAAACATATTATTTATTATCCTATAAACAACTCTTGCTTGAAAACTAGTTGTTGACTGTTGAGCAGTTTATAAATCAATTTGTCATTAATGATAAATGAATATCAGCTTGCTGTCAATTCTCTCAAAATCAATATAAATAAAGGCAATGTTCGTATGTGTGTCCCCTATTGACTCAAAAACTAGTAGACCGACTTCGCTGAAAACTTAACAGTTTGTTTTTCTCTTTGCTGTCAGCAATATTTAAAAAGTAGTTCGATAGGCTCCGCTCGGGGGAAAATAGCCATGCAATCTGAAATAACTAGCACAGTCCAGTCATACATTTTCATTGGGATTGTGTTTTTACTTCTCAGATATTCATATTGTTTGTTTGTAGGTGAGTATTTGCTTAAACACAAAATGATTTCTATTGAAAATAATTTCACTATGGAGGATGGGAATGTGAAGCAGATAATCACTTCCGGTTCTGCTATATTGGTATTTATTGTTTATAATACTATCGCAATATTTGTGTCTGAATCTATGGTTTAAATATAATACGAGTGTGAAACAATTAAGCGTGTACTAGCAATGAGTATCAATTTTGATTCTAGTATTTTCATCGTGCTCGGATTAAGGAATTTTATTAATAGGTAAAATAGAGGGTGGCGACGGTGTAGAAGTTAGTGTGTTGGCTCGTTTAGGCCGAAAGGCAATAATTATAAGGTTATAGTTAAGTTTAGAGCGTCCGCATAAGGACCAATAAATAAGAATAAGTATCCTATTAATTTTAAATTAGGTTTAATCATTTTTGTCTAGTATGTAAGTAGTTATCTAACAATGAATAAAAAAAAATTAATTTCAAAGTCAAAAAAAGTGTGTTGGCTTGTGACCCGTGCGGTGCAGGTTCAATCCCCATGGGAAACAACAACATACGCCACCCAATCACATGCCTCTACACCAAAAGGAGGATTTCTGCCTGGTAGTACAATGGACCGGTACCGAGTCTGAGTGCTCTGGGATTTGGATTTCCATTTTTTTTATAACAAAAAAAAAATTAAATTAAATTAAATCGAAATCGACATCAAACTGCATCTCCTTTAAACACAGTCGTTATAAAAATACATGCAATTTCGCTAACATGAATTTCTGGAAAAACTATGATTAAGGCTCTGTACGTTGATTCCGAAATATTATAATTGGGAACAACAATGAACTGTTGACCCAAAAGTCCACATGACATTTAGTTTTGAATCATCAAATGTGATTTAATATTTCGTAGCTATAAAAGAAGAATAAAACACGGCTTTCATAAGTCTGCTTTTGCATTCTCCACCTCTTCAACGAGTTCTGTAGGTGCTAACTTCCCAACTGGTTTCCAGAATAGAACATCTTTCAGTTAATAATGTTCAATTATCCATTTGTTTTATTCAAAAAAGTCAGTGAGTAGGATCCCGGTGTTCCTTGCAGATCATGAATAAGAGACCTGCCGTAGATTGTTTTTCAATTTCCCGAGAAGCACGTCATCTACAGAGCCGTAAAAACTTAAATTCTCTCAAAAACAAAAAAGTCGAAAGAAAGCAATAATTATTGTGGCCTAAATTGGGTAGGGTGGGGCACTTAAGATTTGATGATAACAGAAAGGCGGTTGATTTTTAAATAAAGTCTATTATAACAAATCTCTTCCTGTAGTACACGAAATCCCACAGCCCTCCTTCAACAGTTGTGGTTGTGAGACAGGGTTTTCTTTGATTTTGTGTTATTTTGCATTCTTATGGATTAACTGATATTCAGCGGTTTATAATTTGCTTGCGCTAAAGGGGTTTTTCTGTTAATGTTACAGTACCCTTGTAGTGCTAAGAACACAGTGCAAGCATTTATATTTATCAGCAAGAAGCACCTGGCAATATCCTATTTCATTGCATGCTTTTCGGTGCTACTTACTATTAGAAATAATAGAGAGATAGGAAAGAAGAGTTTGGGTGCAGTTGTAGGGTTTTTCTCAATGGGTGGTGTCTAAATTGCTTAAGGAGATCTAGTTTTCATGTATTCCACTAAACGTAATGAACTTGACCGGGATTTTAACACACGAGCTTTCAGTCAGTAACCGAATACACTACTACTGCCACCCGCAAAAACTTAAATTAAATTGTGTTTATAAATTTTGTGAAAAATAATTTGTTTACCAAAGACACATCATAGTGCACTTTGGACAAAAGTTATGACAGAAGTTGAAAGTGCCCCATTTTGAATTTTAGTATTTAATAATTTAAAGCTGAAAAAAGAAATTCGAAACCATTTTCAGAATGGTTCCTTCTTGACATTAACGAAAAAATACTTAAAAATGCTCTAAGCAAATCAGAGACTCCCCGTCGGCGTTGTCTTTATTAACTTCAATATCAGCCAATTTCGCCTGTTGTTGAATCCCGTTAAAGTTTCGACCACGACTACGGCAGGGTTGGAACGGTAGACCACAGTAGAAAAAGCCATGTCTTAAGATTTTTAAATATCTTTTTTTAAACTCTTAGGGTACTCTGAATCAATCAGAATCTATGCATTTCTGTAGTAAAAATATCAAAGCTTCAAATTAAAAGAAAATCCTTTTCAATATTCTTTTGCAAAACAGGCATTCCGTATCAACAGAAAAAGTATCGACTTTGCCCCACCCTACCCTATAAAATTGGTTTTAACGGTTATGGAACTTTGACCAGAAATAATGTGAGTTGTTGTGCTATCTGTGTGGATTATATGTAAAGAATTGATTAGTGATGTTATAGCCCACCCTAGTTTTCCAAAAGTCCATTTTGAGTATTGTGTGGACTTATGCCCTGCAGTTTTTTTTTGAGATGTGTGCGTTTTGGGTTTTCTGTGCTTGTATTATGCTTATGCTTGCAACGCTTTTGTGAAAATGATTTATGTCTATTATTTAAATTCATATCTCAGAACAGGCGAACTTAAACTGCTAAGCAATAACGAGCTATTCAAATTGGAAGCTCTAATTGGAAAACCCTTCAGCTGATAGTTTGTCCTACCCGGTGGACCGACACTTGTTTTTTTTAACAACCGCAGAATTAATTTCAAGGTTTGAAAGCCTTAACGCGTTTACGCTGAGAGCTTCCAATTGGGTGTCGATATCCGCAGCGTTTCGCAGTAGCTGGACGGATATGTGGAGACTAGTGCCTTCAGTGTTGACACTTGTCTGTGCACTATTAGCTCCAGAAAAAGATTGAAGGAGTCACATGGTATCTCCTTCCCACGTGACACAGTTGAATCAGTTTGGCGGGATCCCGACATTCACCCATCTCCATGTATAACTTAAAGCGGTTTTTGTTTTGTTGTAAATGGTTTCTTGGCCGTTATATAAGAAGTATCGCACTCCAAAGACTTGTAAATTTACTCAACGCCAAAAGAGAATTAAGCGAATGCATTATAAACATAATTTGTGACTAACAGGGCATGTAACACAATACAACAAGCCTTGTTGATAAAATAAAATTCATATTGATTTGAATTGAATTTCATTTGTCTAACCAGATTTGTTGTATTGTGTTAAAGGCCCTGATCCCCTACTAACATAGAATTTGCTATTAAAGAGTCGTTCTCAATGAGCTCATAAATGAGGCAACAACAATCGGCATATTCAAAAAATGTTAAATGTTTTATTGCAAAAAGTTGCATTGCCTAACAGTAGTAGTATTTCGAATTCGTAATAAAATTACCGTATTTACGGTTATCACCCAATTAACGGTACTTTGATTTTAAATATTTTACTATATTTCTAATGAAACTTTATCTTATTATAATTTACAAGTTTTGAAAATAATCAAGTTTGTTTAGTTTAAAGGAAAAACAACAAAAAAGAAGGAAACCTTTATGTAAAATAGGAAAAAAGAAATTATAACAGTAACAATAAAATAATAAACAAATAAAAATGAAAAAACAAGTAGGTACCTAAATTGATGACAGGCACTTGATATCATTTAGGACTTGGCAACTTCTTTTTTAAATAAAATGCAAACAATTTGAGATATCTCAAATAAAATTATTGGTTTGAATTACTAATAAAACATTTATGAATGGAATTCGTCTACGTTCATATGTCCACCATTGGAACGTATGCAGCGGTTGATACGTTGATCCCAATTTCGATGACTCGGCCGCTCATTTCGACCGATACGGCCGCTATTTCTCGTTTAATATTGGGTCTGAGCTCCTCTAACGTCGCAGGGTTGTTGGCATAGACCAATGATTTAATGTAGCCTCATAAAGGCATTAAATCACACGATCTCGGCGGCCAATAGACAGGTCCGTTTCTCGAGTCAACACGCTCACCGAACTGAGACTTCAATAAGTCGATTGTTGCACCCGCTGTGTGGCTTGTGGCACCGCCTTGTTGGCTCCACATATCAGTGATGTCCAATTCATGCAATTGCTCAAAGAAATAACGTTCCAACATGTTTCTGTAGCAATTACCATTTACCGTAACGTGACAATCATTTTCATCGACGAAAAAAAAAAACACCGTGACGCCACCGGCATAAAAACCGCACCAAACAGTGACTTTGCGGATGAAGTGCTGTTTCATAAGGCACATGAGGATTCTCACTTGTCCAGTAACGCATATTTTGCTATTTGACGAAGCCGTTTAACCAAAAATGCGCTTCATCATTGAAGATGATTTTGCGATGAAATGTTTCATTTTCTTCCATTATGTCCAGAGCCCAATCCGAGAACGTAAAGTTGCGACCACCGACTCGGTACTAAATTTTATTTATTTGTAAACTTTGTTGTTTAGTATACCTCACCATGATGAAAATGTTGGTTTTACTGAATATATTGACATCGGTTGAAAGGTGCGTTCACACTGAAAGTTTGAATTTGTCAAGTCGCTAATGAAAGACCCTTGAGAAACATTTGTATAAAACATTTATTTTGGTGCCACCTATCGGGACCACACCTAACTATAAATCATTCTCGCAACGTAACAAACATACATTAGTTGTGAATAATGTCAATCGGTCGAGTATGGTTAGGTGCGGATATGCCTCACACATACGCACCAAGGATTTAATATATAAGTATGTATAACATTTTAATTCATTATTCCCGCGCCGCTTGGTAACGTTAATATTCTTTTTTTTATATTTTTCTTTTCTTTTCTGAAAACTTGTTAAAACAAGCAAATTACGAAAAATAAAAATAATCAAATAACCGACACATTTTACTTCAACTTTTTGTTAGGTAGGTACCAATAAACATAAACCATCCTCACAAGCAGAGCCAGAGCTGGACATAATAAGTTGACATTATTTCACCCAGCCAGATAACACTGACAAGTTCAATGTCATTCCTCGAGACGACGACGCGACGTATGAACAAGATCGTCCTCTTTATTTCTTTTTTTCCTGTTGTTTCTCCTGTCACTTGCAACTGCAGAGATACGAGCAAAATAATACTCGTATCATTATTTCTGCAGACAGTTTGTGTTTGTTCTCTTTGTATTTCGTTTCAATCAGAAGTCGAAAAATAAACTGATTTATGTATGTATGTTCGTAGGTATCGCAGAGAAAAAGTACTTGCGTATTTAAATATATAGTATGCACACCTTCTTGTATCTTTTACCAACGATGACGACAAATAAATAATGAATTTTAATTTTTATATGACAGCAGCAACGTGCCCAACCGATTGGACCACATTTGTCTAATTATTCATCTTATCCCAACGATCGGCGGCACGCGGTTACCTACTTACATAATGTACACGTGAATGCCAGCTTGAATGACAGTATGTACTTAATATACGGTCATGTCAGTAGTCAGAAGGATTAACGATTTCATTATTCCACTATGATGTGAACATGAAATAATAATACAAACAAAAATGAATAACAAAAACATGCCCCGGCGGAGGAGATTCGCTGTCATCGTTCATATTCGTGCATACTGCATGCTCTTCCTTCGTGACCATTAAATTGTTGACCCGATGTGTTGTTGAAAGCAGGCCGTACCTGTCGTTATTCAATGATACTCGTAAGAAAGCCATAACGACAGATGACGCTAATATGACGCTAGTCACTAATCACTGTAGGTACAGTCTGAAATAACAGAACATACTAGGCCTGTTTGTGAATGCAAAAAAAACCGTTATAGCTTACTTTATTGGTATTCCCACTTTTTTTTCCATACGAATTTTTCAAACAGTTGCTCAGATTTGTACGGGAATAATTAAATCGAGACATGCTTTCTTTCTAAAACTTATTTTAATTTAATTTCGTTTCAGCTTGTTCTTTAATTACTGAAACAGCGGAAACTTCAGGAAAGCGCACTCTTGCGTTCTTGATTTCATTTTAATAAACACTTCAACTACTGGCCCGATTGGCATCCCTCGCACTTCCAACCAGCGTGACTATCATCAAACTCCTTCACGCATAAGATAAAGCAGCGGCATTCTATAAAAGAAACTTTATAGCTGTTTCATTCATTAAGCGACCTTGACCTTGAGCAGGTTTTTCTACACCTTAACAAAATGCAACCACGCAAAATTCATAAAGACATTTGTGCTTAGAAGAGTTTTTACTTTTACTTTTAAATTCATTTTTATTAATTATTAGCTTATATCAACTTACATACTAGACAAAAATGATTAAATCTAACTTAAAATTAACAGGATACTTATTCTAGATTATTGATCCTTATGCGGACGCCCTAAACTTAACTATATCTTATAATTATTGCCTTTCGGCCTAAAAACTATTTTACGAACTAATCTTACATAATTATGTTTTCATCGAGAAAATTGTTAAGAAAACTCGGAATCTTTAACAAATTTTATATTTTTATATAAAAAAACAAATTACAAACTACCTACTCTACTTACTTAAACTACTTAGCATATTCTAACTATAATTAGGCTTCTGAGCACTCGTTGCCTTGCGCAACAAGTGGTCAAAATCCCAATTGCTTTCCGAGCGCCTGGCAGTCGTCAACGTGCACACGCGCCGCCGTGAGCCGACTGAAGCCTTACAGCGTCAGTCAACTCCCGGAAGCACCACCACACGTTGGCGAGCCCGGCCTCTCCCAAAAACGCCCTAGCTGACTTAATCTAACTTATAAGCTAAGAGGATGGTACCTAGAGTAACGCACCGTCCTGGGAGGGCATGTTGACCCTTCCCCCCTCAACAAGCCACCAAAATTCGGCGAATTGCTTTTCCGTGTCGAATCTATCCCTCTCCGATATTGCGGTACTAAAACGGAGGAGCTCATGAGCATTGGCGACGTCCCCGTCATGGAGGAGCCGCTTATCTCTCGCGCTGCGGTAGCGATGGTATAAGACCGGGATACCATCCCTCGTCTGTACCAGCCCTTTTGAATCAATATGGATAAATGCCTCTGGCGGGATAAAGCCAGACCGGAGCGTACTCTCTATGTACATTTCATTGGGGTAGTAAGCCCCAAATATCAGACTATTGTCGCTGGCCATCGCCCTTGCAACGTGCCTTCGAGTGACCTTAATGAGGAAATTGTCAATCCTATTCAACTGAGCCCCATCGTATAGGACCTTGTTGGGATAGTATTTTATATAGTTGGATTCGGGCGTTCGGAACAACCGGAGACAGGTCCTAAGACATTGTCTCTCCAAAACCCGAATCTTTTCCATATAACTAGGCGCTATATTAAACCACAATGGACAACCATAAGCGATGATAGGCCTTATAAGGGCCACGTAGCAAATGACCTTCACTCTAGAGTCAAGTTGACTGCTATGAAACAGTCTCCTTGTCAGAGCATAAGCCTTCTTGGCCCCAGCAAGACAAGCAACTATATGTCTATCGAAATACAGATACTGGTCAAGCCAGATACCCAGATATCTAACTACGCTTCTCACCGCCAATGGCTGCCCATTTTGTCCAATAATGGCCAATTTCTTCCAGTTTTTTCTGGTATCCCTAGAGGCCCCAGCCAATGGAGTTCTGAACAAGATTGTTTCCGTCTTCTGAAAGTTGATTTTCAACTTCCAGTCGTCGCAATATCGCTTAATTTGATCGAAGTCACGCTGCAAAAGGATATTAATGACCTCGATTTTAGGACCTGATCTGTATGCCACCAAATCGTCGGCATACGCTATAGCATGTCTGAGTGAACCCACCAGATCACTCGTGTAAATGTTAAACAGGATCGGAGAATTGACCGCCCCCTGCTGTAAACCGTTTTTAATTTCAAAGACTCTGCTCGAAGTCACGTTGCCACATTTGACAACGAACTTCTTTCCCATAAGCATATTATAAATTACATATAGCAAAGGTTTGTGCATCCCCCGCCTGGTCAACTTGTAGAAAAGTCCCTCTAACCATACGGTGTCGAAAGCCTTCTCAAAATCAACCAGACAAGCACCCGTGCATTGGCTCTTGCATTTATTCCACTGAATGTCGGAAACCAGTTTCGACGCGGCATGAATAGTGTCATGCCTCGCCCTGAAACCAAACTGGTTGTCCGGGATTATGTTATTGTCCTCGACCCACTTTAACAGGGCTCTATTGACAACCTTTTCAAAGACCTTGCTAATATTCGGAAGCAAGCTAATTGACCGGAGATTGGCAGGGTTCGTCCTATCTTTACATTTTTTCGGGATAGGGTGTACCACAGCTACCTTCCAATGCGCCGGATAATGTGCATTATTCAGCGCATTGTTAAACAGCGTGGTGAAAATATCTACAGCCTCCAAAGGCAAGTGTCTCAATACGACGTTTGGGACACCATCCATCCCCGCCGACTTTTTATTCTTTAGTGACTCGAAGATGCACAGAAGATCATTCTTCGACACGAACAAGTGCGATGCATCTCGGCCATTGGCGACAACTGCATTAGCATGGTTTTCATCAGTGAACACGGTGAAACCGTTATTCTCAGATCGCCAATTCTCAAGTTCGGTGCGCAGATAGAAATGGCTCACCAGAGCCCTATTCTCAATGTCGTGGTTACGGCGAACAGGATTGTTCACCGTATACACGGCCTCGAAACAAGCGCCCAGCAAATCCACTTTCTCCTGTGGGTCCTCGACCACGAAAAAATCGTCGTTTGAAGCGACACTTTCTGGACTTATTCCAGCAGTCAGTACTGTCTGTCTGTTCTCTGCTGTCTGGGAGATTCGAACACAAGGAATATCATTGTGATCTTTCCTCCTGAACAACTTATTTATCTGTGGGAACATATTCGGACTACAGGTTTTAATAGCCCGAATTTTATTGCCCCAATACAGACTTACAGATTTTCTGTAATTTTCTTTTATCAGCTGTTTCAGGATTCGGATCTCTGACTTCAGCATCCTTACCTCCGGGTCGTCGCGATCAGTAAATTGCCTGTACAGCCGTTTAAGCCTCGAGAGCAGTCTACTTTTCTGTCGGTATAGTGCGTCGATTGTAGGGTTTCTGTACTTTTCTGTCTGGTATGTGCTTAGAAGAGTGGACGAGTGTGCATGTGCATCAAAGAAACTAATGATGCAAACAAAGAGCCTATCGGAATCACTGGCATGAATTCGATGGAAGCCCTTCATCGCAATTTAACTGCATTGTGCCTTTCCGGAGGCCAACCAGCTTGTTAGAGCAATGAAAGTGCTTAAATTATTGAAACTAGATTAAAGGATGCGTGAAGGTAAAAAAAAAATCGTATTTTCAACCAAAAATTTACTGTTTAAATAATTTTTATTAAAGTGATGAAAGGAAATTTATATTTACAATTTCTTAATGGCATCTTTATATAGCAAAGCCCCTCTAAGTTTAGCTGTACGTTTGCCAACTAGAGGATCAAGAAACGGGTAGCATGGCATATGAATGCCCAGAAATTGCCCAATGCAAAAGGCTTCAACATGAGCTTTGACTTAGGTTATTGTGCTTTAATTTGCTAAAAAAGTTACTAAATTTCCTGTATGTCTTGGATCTTAAGCATGATGAAACTATGTATTAATCAGTTATCGTCATTCCACAGTTGGGTGGAGCGAAAAACTTTTTTTTGAAAATCTTTTAAGCCTATATGCGGAAAAGTTGAATTTGGGAACCCAAAAGATGTGTGAAAAATTTGAATAATTTATGATGTCATCTTAAGGTTTCTGTATGACGTCAAAGTTTTCATTTTTTGTCTAATTTAACTAGCTGAACCGTGCTTTCCGGGCTTGGTGCCCTTATGAATATAATTCCAAAAAAAAAAATTTCTTAGTGGATATCTACGTCATTATAAGAAAGCACTGTCAAAATTTGAGTTTGGTCTGTTCGTCAGCTGTCAGTCAGTCATGGAACTTTTTTGTATGCAAATTTGAGAAAAATAAATAAATAAAAAATTTGGTTATCTTTGTATTATACTTAACTTTTGTAACAAAAATATTGAAACTACACTAAAATAACATTAAACTTAATATAATGGATGAAATTATCATTATATTTTGAGTCTATATTTGAGTCTAATTTATACTATTTACAGACAATAAGCCCAGACTTAATTGTTTTCTATTTCTATTTCCATTTCCATTCTTGAGTGATCGCCTGTTACTTTGTCATTTAATTGTGAAAATGCCAAAAACGCGTAGTGAAACCGAGTGTGAAGTTTTCGGAGCACCTTCCGAGCTTCAGAGCAATGTTCTTCCAACTTATCGTGATGTAATGAAAGCGTTTATGTTTATTCAAATTTCATTGAAAGACAAAAGAAAAGGATATGATCAAAGTGTTTCCGAAGTTTGCTCAAAATTATTAGTGGATTTAAAAAGTGTGTGGCTAAAATCATCACTCCCTGTTGTGTCAGATCAGCAGATATTGCATAAAATTAAACTGTATAACGAAAAATACAAAGATATAAAAAAAAAAACATAAAATCAAACCGAAGCTCATTTATTATAAAACTAAATTTATTTAAATCGAATAGCAATCAACTTTTTGACATATCAATTTGCAAATGTAAACATTTTTTAATTTGTACTTGTATCACAAAAGTACCACATGCAGAACGCAGTTTCTTACTTGACCAAAGACAATTTAGGAAAATGGCGACTGGTAACGTTGACTCTGATTCAATGAAAAAGATTAAAAATAGAAACGATCGCAAGATTCAGGAGGATCTAAAACGAAAAAAAAGCACGAAGATCCGAAACAATCTGAAAGACACAAAAAAAAAACGTCTAAGTTTCTGAAGAAAGTGAGGATGGCAGTGCTATTTCGAGTGATGATGAGGACGGTTAGGTTTAGGTTTATGTGGCTGTCGGCAGAAGCCGACACACTTAGACCAATTTAGGTCCATTGTGATACCACGTATATTATCTACCTCAACTCTGTAGATGGGACTGGCCAACGACACGCAGTTGTTCTCAAACGGTCCCCGATCTACGTACTAACCGCGCCCAACGTCGTTTAATTGCGATGATCTGACGAGAACCGATTAACTCGACGTGGTATGGTCATTCGTTGATGACGAGGTAGACATCCAAATTTTGCCCAGCATAAGTCCGTTGACCTAAAAATCACAATCTGGAATAAAGTTGACAAATCTAGCTTCAGCTTGTGAGAGAACAGGAGTGTCCGATAGCTCAGCATCAATCCTCGTAAGTTCTGTTCTACAAGACATTGGCATCGTTTCCAAGCTAAACTCGTTAAAAATAATTGACAGAAACAAAATAAGACGAGAAAGAAAAAAATTACGTCAAAATCTTGAATGTCAAAGTGACAACGTAACCGGGCTATACTTTGATGGAAGAAAAGACAAAACCATGATTGTGGAAACAAGTGGCTTAAAATCATATCGAAAGATTTTAATCGAAGAACATGTTGTACTTGTTTCTGAGCCATTAGGAAAATATCTTGGACATGTCGCTCCAACTTGTAGAAATGCCAAAACAATATCATCCAGCATAGTTGACTTCATAAAAAACATTCTTTGTATTGACATGCAAAAAATTAAAACAGTTGGATGCGATGGAACTGTTGTGAACACTGGTTCTAAAAATGGTATCGTTTGTCAGCTTGAAGCGGCCATAGGTGGGCCAGTCCATGGGTTTGTTTGTTTGCTTCATTTCAATGAACTTCCCCTTCGGCACTTAATGGCACATATTGATGGCAAGATCAATGATCCCAAAGGCTTTTCTGGAGTCCTGGCAAAAGCTCTTGAAAGTTGTGATAATTTGCCAATACAGTCATTTGAAAAGATACCAGTGAAGCTGCCTGAAATAAGTATCGAAAATCTAAGCACGGATCAGAAATACCTGTATGAAATGTGTATGGCAGTTTCTCATGGCAAAGTATCATTCGATTTAGCACGACGATAGCCAGGTAAAAAGTCCCATTCAATGTGGCTTACAACAGCTAACAGGATTCTACGCCTTTATGTAGCAACTACGAAGCCTTTAACGGAATTAGTGATTCTGTCCACGTACACAATGAAAGTATATGCGTTTGCTTGGTTTCAAATAAAAACTAAACTTTCTTGTTTGGATGGAACAAAGCATATTTTAAAAATTATAAAAGCTTGCAAATACCTGCCAAAAAAACTTAAGGCAGTAGTTCATCCGGTTATAGAGTGCAACTCGTTTTTTTGCCATCCAGAAAACATTTTACTTGCTATGTTAGCTGATAGCCGAAGACATGTTCGGGAATTATGTTTGAGAAGGATTTTAAAATGCAGAGCGGAGATAAAAAAAAACTAATGGAATCCGCCGTTTTATAGCCCCAAAAATAAATTTTGAAGCCAACGATTATATTGATTTGATAAAATGGGCTACGGCGGACGTCACCGAACCTGATTTAACGAAGAATATATCAGATGAGGACTTACGAGCAATGGTTGAAAATGTACCTGATAATATGGATTCAGATATAGACAAAGAGCTTTCAAAATATCCCTGTCACACTCAAGCAGTCGAAAGATGTGTTAAGCTGGTGACAGAAGCTTCTGTTTCAGTGTGTGGCCGAGAATCAAGAGATGGATTTATCAAAGCTAGGATCTTATCTCGAAAACTGTTGCCGCGATTTGAAACAAAGAACGAATTTGAAACAAAGAAATGGGTAAATTAAAATTTGTAGTTCAAATAGTTAGTTACTTGATAAATTGTTAATTCTAGAGTGAGAATGTAGTCCTTAAACCAATTTCCACAGAAGGAGCTTGCTTGAATATAATGCAATAAACCAATGTGTAAGATGAATTCAGCCTTCCTACCAATGCTTAGATTTTAATAAATTCTCATTTTCAGGGAATCGATTTTGATGGCGAACACAGAACTAATTTTTTCACAACATAAATAAAAATTTTAAATAATTTACTTTATCAAATAAATTTAATCTTATTATTAGATCTTTTGTATTATAAATGTAGTTTCGTTATGTAAATGATAATTTATTTCCAATACATAAAAAAAAATAAAAATAAAAAAAAAAATTGTCAAGGACATTTTGTTTTTGAATATAGGAACCACAGGACCTTTTTTGTTTTTTCTAAAAACCGGTTGTAGCTTTAAGGAATAATCAAATTCAACTCTAAGAACTATAGGCATTAACAGAAAAAAAAGAGAAAAAAAAAGATTTAGGCATATTTTGTTTTTGAATATAGGAACCACAGGACCTTTTTTGTTTTTGCTAAAAACCGGTTGTAGCTTTAAGGAATAATCAAATGATGATACAAATGCTCAGAAAAGGTAAAAAATTGCTACCTACGTTGGGTGGCCTTTAGTTGTATAAGTCAAGGCTCAATCTATGCACAATTTCAAGCTATTCCACATTAGAAATCCACAATTAAAATACTGCGGTACCCACACAATGTGTTGGCCCAAGCTGAACTTTTTTTTACTTTTAATTACGTTTAACTGAGAGAACGGTGTTTCAACTACATTCCTTTGACCAAGCCCTTAAATGGGGTGGACAATATTCTTTTGCACGGATTAACGGGGGTAATAAAGAATTTGCCTACATGTTAAATTAAACAACGCACTACTTAAAATTCGCGAACGATAGCTACGAGTATTAAAAATAATATCTCAAATAATATATAAAAACAATGATTTCAAATACCATTTTCGATCTATTTGCTATCATACAACAGATAGATTTCATTCCAGATTTCCATATTTTATTGATTCGCACCACCAAATTAGTTTTTCTTCCTTCCGGCGGCGATTGTTTTAGTTTTCTCTTCGAGAAGGTAATGATCTGAACTTAACGAATCAGAATTCTCCCACTTCACTGCATTCCTACTGGCCCTCCTGTAGGGTTCGCCAGCGACTACTTAAGTATCTTAAATAAAAAATCATATTAAGTACATGGTACAACAACATCTTTTCCTTTTTTCGAAACACAATAAAACCCATTTAATGAATCAGGTTTTTTTTATATATTTTTTTATAATATAGGAACATATCTAAAGTTTTTGTTTGTTGTGACCCTTAGCAGCATATCAGCGGGTATGTTGGCAATTTCTGCCCGGATATTGGCCTTCAGGTCTTGTAGGGTCCTCGGACGATTGGCATTAAAGAGGGATTTGAAAAAAGACACAAACAAAAATCGCAAGGGAACAAATCTTGGGAGTCACTCAAATTCGCCCCTTATTGAGTGGAGGCGCTCCAGGAAGTGTTCCCTCAAAACAGCCATCGATGCCATTGAAATGGGAGCAACTTTGAAGCGATTTCTGAAAGCGCGCTGGGTTGCGATCACAAAACATCCGCCCGAAGAGTAGGTATCGTTCTCAAACGTACGCTCCCCACTCGTCCAATGCATGATGCCGACTAACCTGGAAGCAAACACTTCCACTCCGCTACGACCACTGCAGCAGCAATGGCGGGCATTTCAAAAAAGGAAGTTATGTGCCTTTATATATGCGTTTTATCCCTTACATAAGCTTTTTTTGAGTAAAGAATGGTTTCTAATGGTTCTTAATCGCGATAGTTTTTATTTTGTTCCTAATAACATTTTATTCAATATAAAAACAACAAACCAACTAACAGTAAGGTCATAGATACATAATATATCGATTTGGCCAAGGTTTTTTAATGAATTGCCCTCTCGGCGATAAGCATTCTTTTGTGCAAACCTATATACGCTTGCAAAAGAACACCACTATTAATTCTCAATTTAGGCCTAAAGCTCCAGGCTGTAATATATTTAAATGAATAATTGGCCAGTAGGTGGAGTGTTATTTAACTTCAAACCGTACATGTCAAAGGGAAATTAACGTGGTTTAAAAATACAACAGCACGAATTGAATTGATGACATAATCTCAGACCGTTATTGTCCAGATATAGCTGCACACCACCTTTTTGCTACACAAAAATACAACTTTCCCCATCTGATCAAAAAACCTGAGTTTTATGTTTATCCAACGACGTGTTGGCGTTATGCCGGTTTTTGGATTTACTACCCATATAAAGAAGTCCCATATGACTTCGACTCGAAAGCAAATTTTGTTCCATATTAGTTGTTTAAAACGGTTACACAAACTTACCTCCAAATGAATCTTCCCGCATCCGGAACTCATAACATTAACTTAGCTCTCTTGATGTGGTCAAGGTAAGGCGACTTGATAAGAGTATCCATTGCATAAGACGCTGCTTCTTATATACAGTAGCCAACTCATTCATGCTAATCGAAATCAGGCAACGTATCTTATTCGCAAACATCTGATAAGTTATTGGGAAGTTTAAAGAATTCGTGTATGCACACTGATAGACAATTAAGTTTACATGACTTATAACTTGCCCGTAAATTTTTGTTTGTCACGAAAACGGCCAACGGCTAATTGAAATTCGCCACTCTTCTTCAAATACATAAGCCTTGCTTGCATGGACCTTATATTAGTAGCTATTTGCCAAGCAAAGTAAAGGTGCATTGGATCTCAGTTACTTATCAGTTTTCTTCTTAGCGTCCGGCATGGCATGGTGGCCTTGAATTTCGATTTTGGGTACAACCCGTTTCGGAGCAACCAGTTTTGTTTTCAATATAATGACTTTGTTTCCAAAAAATAATCCGTTGATGGTGTGTATATCTTAATACCAACATCATCAACAGTACCTATAATGACAGTAAATTGAGGCTGCGGTGCACTTACACATAGCTATTTATTGTCGAAATGAAAAGTTGTTTGCCTTCAAAGCGCAAACTACGAGTAACTGACCAGTTTAAAATTTGGATTAGCGTTTTTACTCATGATGAGTTGGATTATGTTGTGCAAATTTAAAGACAAAGTTAAAGTGCAGAAATAAATATATTGTTCCAATTTTCATATTAAGATAACTTTTGATCTTGATATTTAAGTGTTGTTTTGTTAGTAAGCAATCATTACATGGACTTCTCAGCAGTGTTGTCTGCTTTATACCTAAATAAGATAAGAATGTCAATGCATCAAATTGTAGGTAATTACAGAACTTGTGGTGAATAAATTGTACAGAAGGACGAAGGTGCTCACTTTGCAAAGGAGAAGAAATTCAACGGTCTGAGTTAACATCTAAGAAGGAAACTTGCGGAATCGAAAAGTATCATATTTGAAGCTGACGGAAAGTGATGATTGATGTTCAAGATTGATAATACGGGTGTCAATCCAATCTCTACGAAGGCTATTAGGCAGAAAATTCACAGAAAAAAGTTAATAAAAATGCAGGAAACACTGACATTACGATTTTGTTACTGTTGTTTAACCGAATACAAAACTTGACCCAAGTTCTCCCTTCGTCAATGTGCCTTTGATTAAAGGTAATTAAAAACAAAAATGCTGGCACTGTGTCGCACTGTGAGAGTTTTGAATACATATCCCTTCAGCCCCCGCAAACAATATATAGGGCCTTACTTCCAACCAGATAGAAATGTCGAATAAGTACCGAGCTTTAACAGAATTCTTAAAATAAATTGTGTGTAACGCGCAGTAGGGGTTTTTCTAAAGATAAGGCTCCTAAAGTTGGCCTTCCTTCTAACTTTTAAATTCAATCTTGTTTGTATTGTATTGTTTATACGAAAAAACACGGTTTAAACATAATATTAATAATAATATTTAGTTAGGGTATATTACACTGCGACCTATTGGTCTATTGTGTCCCCTGCCTTTGCCTCGGAGAGGTTCATGCCCTCTTTCAGAGCCCTCTCTAGATACTTCTTTTGTGAAGCGTGTCGAGGTATTGCTCTGATTTGTCCTTGGCAGGTCACACTCGATAAAGCACAGCATCCAGTCCAGTTTCTTTGACGAATCTGAGAATGAGCTGTGGGTCCATGGCTCGTATGTCCTTGTCTGTTATTTAGTGCCTGCTCAGATAGCTCATCCTTTTGTGGGCCAGTGCCCCACAGGATTCCAGTATGTGGTTTGGAGTTTCGGCGGTTTCACTGCAGAATCTGCAGAGCCCGTCCTCTAAAATTCCCATTTTCCTCAGGTGCTCCTTGAGTCTGCAGTGCCCCGTGAGGATGCCTGTTAGGATTCTTAGGTTGTTTTCGTTAAGGCTGATACAAGTTTTGAATCTCTTGGAGTTAAAAAAGGTTTTGGCCCTTGTTTCTTCCTTCCTATGAAGGCTTCCTCTGCCCCCTTTCTTGCCAGAGAGTCCGCTGCCTCATTGCCCGTAATGCCAACATGCCCAGGTACCCAGCAGATGGAAATTCTGTTATTCTTGCCTAGTCTATTCAGTTCATGTAGGCATTCCCACACGAGTTTAGACTTGATGACGTAGGCGTCAAGAGCCTTTATGGCTTCTTGGCTGTCAGACATTATTGCTATGTTGCGGTTTCTGTAGTTTTTCTCTGGTACATTTGCCCATGGATTCGTAGTGGTTAGTTCCTGGCCCAAACACTCCTGCACCAGTTCCCTCCTCGGTCCTCGAGCCGTCCGTGTACCACTTTGTTGTGTGGTTGCTCAGTCCATAAGTTGTGGATTCATTGCTCCAGTTCTCCTTGTTGCTAAGCTTTATCTGGAAATTCTTCTCGAAGTTGAATTTCCTGATGCTATCGTCCCTAGGTATGCCAAGAAGTGGGAGTTTTTTGAATAAGTCACCGTGTTCTTTTGAACCGATGAATTTCCCTCTCCCATTTCCCTCCTTTGTCATCCTTAAGATTGTTTTGTCTGCCGCGTTCATCACCATGATGTGTAGAGGGGTCAATTCCAATAACACCTCCATGGCTGCGGTTGGGCAGCTACGCATTGCTCCGGTAATGCACAGGCACGCCAGTCTTTGCACTTTGCACGGTTTAAACATAATTTTTTGTTTATTTTTTTTTATTGGAATTTATAAGAATTTTTTTTAGGTGAGCATATATTGTACTCAAATAAAATGTGTCTTAAACTTTCCCTTGAGTTTTAAAAAAGATACACGCTGCTACTATAGGTTTCTGAATGCTGCAATATTTAAAATAATATTTTGATAAGAACTGAGTCCGACCGGATCGGGAAATGGTGTACAAATTTGTATTGTAATATAGAAACGCTAAAACACGCTTTTAACAACGATTGATATGAACGGGTTATAATTTCTCCGTTAATAATTGCTTCAGAAAAAAAAGTTTAAGCTGACCTTTACTTCAATAATAAAATAAAATTAATATATTTTTTTATTCGTGAGATATTAAGATTTTAGATCATTCATTTTTTCTGACATAAGCAATTTTCTAACTTTACATACTTTTCTTGGAAAAACGTGTTGAAAATATATTGATTACCTGTATTGATTAAAAAATGCATTGTTTTGAACACAATTTTAAAGTATATTAGGGAAAAACCTGTAAAAGATAAATATCGTCATAAAAAAATAAACATTTTTTAAACTGTGGTCAACCTTTTAATATTTTTTTTTATGATCTTGAAAATAGTTTGATGTGTTCGATATTATATAATCTTATTGTGCAATTTTATTACTATTTAGCAATCCAGGAAAATCTTCTCATTCCTCCTTTTCCCTTTAATCGGGTTTAAGTAGATTTTTTAGGCTTCCAAGTACCTAACTCTTTATAAAATAATATTAAACCCAAAAATACTGAACGGTTAGGTTTTCTTAGGTAGGGTGGGTTGTATACTCAATTTTTTAAATATCAAGTGTTGGCGATGGTTCAGAGGTTAGTGTGTTGGCTTGTGACCCGTGCGCAGCAGGTTCAATCCCATTGAGAAAAACAAAATACGCCATTCATAAAGGGAGAGAAACGAATAAAACCTTGTTTCTCCAAACTCAACATCAAAAAGAAGCCTAATAGTACAATGAAATGTTACCAAGTCTGAGTGCTCTGGGATTATAGTAGATGGTAGAACATGTAACTAACATAACCCTTAGGATTTGTAAATAAATATTTTAATATCTGTCAGAGCTATACCCCTGCTAAAATGCTCAAGCAGTCAAATAACCGTGCCTATGGAGGATATACGTCGCTTCGGGAGAGCTAGAGAGTAGCAGCTAAGAGCGGTGTCACGATCAAACTGACGGACAACAATGGGACAACACCAGCTGCTGTGCCATAACTCGTAGTCTGTGCCCCCCCAAAGTTCCTAATGTCCCTTGGCAGAAACCAAATCCATGTGCTCATCTGGGTGCTAAGCAGACACTGCATCGTAAAAGCATACTGCATCACGACGTCGCACCCAATCCTTCTTCCAAATGCCGCGGCCAGCCTGTCGTGTTTGCAATTGTCTAAAGTGCGAAGGAAACATGCGGCATTTTCGCATTTCGTGTACTCGCAAGCCGCATGGTGCCAATTGAACAGTTTATGCATGCTGTGTACTCGGCATATTTTCTGCCTGCATGTATATACGGCAAGAGCAAATGCGGCCGTTGTATGCCACATGCGAACTTGCGACTTTTGGGACAGATTTTACATGTCGTGGACTCGGCGTTTGAAACGCGTGTTACCATTGCCGCATGTTCCTAAAATAGAATAAAAAGTTTACTTACATAGCAATACCACACGAATGCGGAATGCGGATTGCTCAACGTCTGCTCTGTTTTTCATCTGCAATATAGAAGCCCTACACGGTGTTATAATTGACCACAAAAGTCTGCTTGGTGAAGTGTTGGATAGAGGGCGTGGCAAACAACTTTGTGTGAAGGAATTGTAAAGAAAGAACTTCCATATTCTTTGCGAAGAATAGGAGTTTCGTTTTGATTGATTTCTTCAAACGAAACGACCACCACCACATAAAAAACGGAATTTAAAAAAATTGAACACTTGAGAATTGCGGGCTCCTAAAGAGAATATATTCCAAATTGCAGCTTTGAAGCTCGAACTTTAATTTTGTCGATAAAATTTTATTATTGGAAATAGTGGGCTTGTCAGTGGAGTAAATTCCAAATCGCAACCTTCTTGCTCGAATTTTAGTGCCTCAAAATTTTCAACGGACGTACGGACGGGCGAACACTTGCACATGGCTAGAGCGACATTACGTTCGATGCTGATCACAAAGATAGTACCTTTTAGGGTTATGCGATCAATATAAAGGTATGTTGCAAACTATGAGTCAAAATTGGAATACCCTTAGAATAAGGTACACAAATGAATCTTATGTTCGACTGTGGCAAGCTGTGAACCAGCGTTGTAACTCCAACCACCACTTCACGTTGTCCTCACTTCACGTGGTAGCAATCACAAGTTGTTGTTGTTTAATCAACCATTTCAGTGTCAATTAGTGCATATAGGTCAATGTCAAATTGACGCAAGCGTTACAGCTTAACTGTACGTCTTTTCACCAAAAATCACTTGAGAAATCAGTTTTTATCTACTAATATTTGTTTCGGGATTCAATGACGTTTTCATTTGATCATAACCCATAACCAGACCTAGGGCAAAACTGAACAGAAGAATCGTGGAAAACCTAATTCACACTCACTTATTTTGTGAATTAACTTGGTAAATATCTAGCATAAAAGTGCGTTTGAATTTGATGTTTTTGTGGTAATCCATCAATGACCCCAAACCTCTGAAGTAATGTTATTTCTCATAAAAGACCACTTATATTATGTTGTTAATATAAAGACATATTTCCATATAATTCGCAATCAATTAGTATGTATTTGCTGATATACACTTCTTGCCATTAAAGAAAAAAATAATCGTAAAATAATTTGATACGTAGACAAATGCAAAGGTAACTGCCGTTATGATACATTCTTCAAGACTTCATGTTATTGACAAAAAGTGAATTCAAACCACACAAACGAGAATTTTATTCTTAAAATTTGTGTGGATTCATAAAAATGATTCACCATAAGTCCCTTACCAATGAAGATGATTTCTAGACTTTGTCATTTCCAAAATTTATGGCGAAAACGAGAACTAGGTATGTACTTCAGATACAGTTGAAATTCCATAACATTCCCATTTACATATTATATTATATTATAGAACTTCTGTACAAGGAAACGTGTAAATAAATTTTTTTCAGCTCTGATTTTTATCTGAATTCTGTTTTACAAACTCTCAGAGCGTTGACCTCATTTTTTTTTTGGATTCCAAAGTTGGGTAGCATCAAAATAACATAGAATCAACTTAGCTGAGGTAGGTACAGGTTTATAGATCATATTTCTTATGTTTACAACAGATTAGGTAACTTCGTATTGGAATTTTTTTTTGCAATTTATGTATTGCCAACAACACTCATAAAATCCTAATCAAGCGAAACATCCAAACAACTACTGAAAACTGTCTGTAACTGTAACCTACTTTGTGCAGAAAAGTATATGCGCGCCGCCATAGTGAATGAGTATTAAACACACGAAAATAACGACTATTTTCAACTACGCTACTTGGGCAATGGGTATTGGCCTGGTGTACGAGTACATTGTACAACAAAATTAAATTTATTTGGATGGAGCCCACCGACGATGACGCCGTGTACAAACGAGTATACGTGTATCTTTGTGCAGGTAAACTAAACAGATTGGCCAGTACCAATAACAAGTTAAATGTGAAGAATAAATTTGTAGGACCTCTCACTCCTAAGGCAAAGAAAATTTAAATGAACGGGACCACTAATTTAATCCACTTCAAACTTGTTATTGATAATTTGCAATGGCCCGCAAACAAGAATTTGTGAAGGTTACGTTACTATTTTACCATTTACCATTGACGTTGTACATTGTTTTGCTTAAAAGCGAAATTAAAATGATTCTATAGGTATTCTTGCAAAAATTATCTTTATTAACCGTTAGCGTAACAGGAAGTCCTTGAATTTAATTTGTTACCTTTTACGGAGTGAATTTAGCGAATGGACGTTTCATTTTGCAATAAAAACTGTTAAATTGTGTTAGTGGAAATCGTAAAATATTTTATGAAATTTGTGTCTAAGTCGCGATTGATTTTGTTTTTAAATACCTAAGTGACAATAAAAATAAGTCAGCTGGTATTTTTGGTTTAAAAAATGTTTCCAACAATATAACGAATCTAATACCAGTCCATATTGTGGCCCCATAGAGTCGTTGAACAATGAGATTTATAGTTATCTTATCGTAAATACCTACTAAATTTTCTCAACATCACATGACAGACGAACCCAACCGTTATAGAGTGGCACTTGTGTAATACTCTCAAAAAATATATATGAAAAAACCCAGGTTAATTTACACAAATAACACATAAAAACTCTTCGAAATTCTGCTCCGCAAAATAAGCTTCATCAATATCCTTATACATTAAATCCTTGGTGCGTAGGTATGTGTGAGGCATCATCGCAGCGCCAAACCACTAGACCCATTGACTTTATATTAAGAACATAATTATATTCACAAAGTTACGAGAATGATTTATAGTAAGGCGTGGCCCCGGAAGGTGGAGCTACAAGTATATAACATCTCATCGCATGAGAATTGTTTTGTTCCATACGCCACTTTTGTCGTTTTTGAGTTAGGAATGGATTCTATGGTAATTTCGTCAGCTCTTTTTAAATCTGTGATGCGATTTGCTCTAAGTCTTTCCAATTCCGAGATATCGACCATCGATTTTGTGCCATAGCCACCAAAATCAACAGTGTGTAGAATTGTTTTGTGCCATAAACCATTTTTTGGCGTTTGGGACAAATTTTCCATATAATTTTTCCCAATTTTTTTGTGAGAATTGTTTTGTTCCACGTGCATATCACGGCGACAAGAGATACAGAAAATATTAACAAAGTTGAGAATTAGTTTATTCTACGTGTACTTGTGTTAAAGAAAAGCTATGGATGAGGGACACTGATCGCGAACAAAATTTTAGTGTCATTTTGTTCCACCTCCGTTAAAGTTGTGTAGATATTCGATATGATGAAGATATGAATTCGGTGCGGTGATGAATAGTGCTGCAAACGCAAAACCTAGTTGCAGACGTACGAGTAGTCAATCATTGAATACATATGGTTTCAATAGATGTGTGTAATGAACCTTAGCTGCACGTATAGACAGATAAGTACAAACAAAATTAGAAAAGTACAAGATTTGGTGTTCCATGAGTAAAAATCTTGCCGCAAAGTGTTGTATATTCTGTCAATTTGTGTTCCATGAAGCTGTGCAGATCAGTTTAGCACATGATTTTCTTTACCTAATTTAGAGATAGGGCAAGTGAGTAAAATGTATCAAATTTGAAAATTCAAATTGTACTGATGACAACTGATTTATTTGTTTGGCATGAGATATCGTATTTCTCAGTTTAATGTTACAAATATTCGTATAATACCTATGCGACAATCGGAAAATCGAAAGAATAACATAAAACGAGTTCAAATTGTGATCAAATCGACATCAGGCCAAACATTGACGGTACAGTGCTCACTCAAAACCCGACTAGAAAACCAAGAGGATTATCTATTGGAAATTTGGCAGCTGAGAGGAGAACATATGACTCGAAGCTGTACATTTCTGATCTGATTTGACCTGACATTTTTCACTCACTTTGAATAATTTTCTTATTTTATTGTATTTTTTGAATAAAAACTTTGTTAATAAAAAAGATGAAATCGATTTTTCTTTTAAAATTTTAGCATCCAACTCCATGCTTTCTTGCTTTCAGATGTAGGACACATGTCAAAAAAGGAGACTTTTACGTTAATTAACGTAGCTTGTTGACGGTTTGGCAGAACACTTTGAAAATTGGTACCTAGGTGCACTCTTTATAAGACTAACTTCAAGTTAAAAAAATAAAAAAAAATCCTATCACACAGTTTCGGAGTACCAAGTACGCAAACCTTTAAATGCGTTTTTCTCGAAAAAGTGCCAATGCCATATGGAATAGAACAATTCTTAAGCGACGATCTGTAAGTCATTTGGCTAGAAAGCTTTAAAGCAAGATGTTGCTCCGGTGTGTGGTGGGGCATTCTATATTTAATACAATTGCGCGGATTGCATATAAACAACAATAGTGTATTTTTATTATTATTATTATTAGCCCGGGACTAATTTATTGAACGTATTACAAGTAATAAAAATGTTTAAATTCTAAGCTTAAGAACTAACAACAGTTATACTTCAAACTAGAGGTTGGCCGGGGTAGGTACGAGGACAAAGGGGGTCAGGGATTAAGAGCGAAGTGTGTGAGCGCTTGTTTTACTGAAAGCTTGGTGCTATTGAGGTCAAATTCTTCGGAGTAGTTGTTGGTGATATGCAGCATTCTGGATATTGGTTCGTAATGGCCATACCGGTTACGCTGCGTTACAAGTCGAAATAGGGATGCTGTCCTGAGGTTAGATGGGACGTGGGACAGGGGAAAGGAGATCATTCGAAGTTGTTGTGCGCTATCAATGATTCCAAGCAAAAGCTGTTGGATGGAAATCAGCACCTTCCAGTCGTTTTTTTAAAGGTGGCATATCCATTAATTTCAAACGGTGATCATAAGGGGATAGTATAAAGGGGTTGATCCAATTAAGACCGCGAAGAACGAAACGAATGAACCTTTGTTGAACCGCTTCGATTCTTTGGATGTGGATTTGAAAGAAAGGTGACAACACCTGGCTAGCATACTCAAGGAGCGGTATTACAAATGTGGCATATAACGATATTGTGACGTAGGGGTCGGAGGGTTATTTGGAACACCGTTTCACAAAAGTAAGCGCGGTTTATTATTATATCAATATTAGAATGAAAGTGAAGCTCACTCTAGCATTACACTACTATATCACGAACTTTTTTTGTTGAAGGGACTAACTCATCACATGAAATCCGCCAGTTAGGAAAATTTGATCAGAAAAAAAAAAACAAATAGAGAATGATGCCTTTCAAACTCAATCATCAACTAAAGAACACTCTGTTGATGACGACATGACATCTGTCAATGGGATAGAGTCTGTAATCATCGACTCTGAAATGGGGGAACCTGAAGAGAACTTGTCTCAACTCAGTGACTGTATTTCAGAAGCTAGCACCAATGCAATAGCATATTATCGGATAAAAGACATCCTGATAAAAATGACGTACCTGCGACCGTCAGCAATGATCGGATGAGAGAGACATCGCTCATATAGTCTTAGCTATAAATGACAGTACCATTAGGAGACTTGTTGAGCTTAAGGGTGTGGTCACGTTCCGCTGCGGACAGACCAAACTCATACTCAAAAGAACTGATAAGACGGCTAAACAGGGTCCAAAGGCAGTCGAATAGCACGAATTGAGAAAAAAAGCTAGGGAAGATCAAGGCAGTACCGAAAGTGATGCAGCTGGGGCTAGTACCAGTATTGCCGCGAAGGCAGTAGCTGCAAGTACGGCAACGCCAGTGCTAGAATGCAGGAATAAACGCAAAGCTAAGACGCACAATTAAAACTCCGAGAGGCATACAAGGTGGTAAGCTTAACAGAGTACGCAACCCCGAATATATACGCAATAAATGACAACTCGTCTTAGCGGGATGCAGGCCAACCTGCACCGGGCTATGGGTGCCTCGGACACATTTCGCCAGTGATGTGCCGTTGGGAACACTGCTATTACATTAATCCAGGAACCATGGGCAACTAATGGTAATATCTTTGGATTGAGTAGTAAAATTAGAGAGCTTATTTTTGCTAAAGGTCCCTTCAGACCTTCTGTCAAGAATGATATTAAATTTTCTCTCATTCCAGGTTTCACGACTAGGGACCTGGTGGCCTTAGTATTGCACCTTACCATCTCATCTCCTTTTATTCAGGATATCATAGAGGACTGGCGTGTGTCTGGTGCTGCATCTTTATTTGATCATATGCACATTTGATACCATATAAGGTTCAATACCGTACACGCACCAATTCGTTATGATAGCAGACTCAAAAACTGGAAAACTTATCGCGAAAATCTAGTGGTCAAATCAGACACGCTGCTAGGTGCACCACTAAAAACAAATGATGTAGTTGCTGCGCAACGTCAATCATCCCTCAAAAATAGTTGCAAGGTTAAAAGGTGCGTACCTTGGTGGAACCTTGAGACTATCCAGAAGAGAATAAGAAAACTTTTTAACAAAGCCAAACGCATCGGCGTTAGTGCCTAATATTTATATATATTTTGTATTTTATTTTTTAAACGCACCGGCGAATGGGAACAATACAAACCTCTGCTGACCATGTACAACTTAGAGTTGCGTGTAGATCCGAAAGGGCCTCCTGGCGTACAACCTGCGAGGCGTTTGAAAAACTTCCTGCGGTAGCACGCCTCCAAAGGGCTCTGGTAAAGGATCAAGCACAAGACATGGGGTTGTTAATCAAACCAGATGGTACAATCACATGCGAACGGGAAGAAACCCTGACAATTTTGTTTCACGCCCACCTCTCAGGGTCTTTCATTACGGACATTTCAAATGACCATATAGCGGAGGTTTCAATGCCAAGGAGGTTTCTTGTAGAAACAAGAGTTTCTACTTCGGATAAGTTAAAAGGGCAATTAACTCATTTAAACCATTCAAGGCATCAGGTACAGACGGTATCTTTCCTGCCCTCATCCAAAAAGAGTGGAGTTTTTGGTACCTTGCATGATCGCCTTATTTAGGTTCAGCTTCAACTGGGGATATATATATACCATGTACCTGGAGGGAGGTAAACGTGGTATTCATACCCAAACCTGGAAACACGAAAATTGAATTACCTAAATCATATCGTCCTATAAGCATGACATCGTTTTTTCTGGAAAAAATGGAAAGGATTATCGACGTTCATGTTAGAGAATGCTTGATGAACAGCATGCCTCTGCACACATATCAAGGCGCTCTAAAACTTACAACAGATATGAAAAACGCTTACATATGCCAAAATATTGCACTATGTGCCTTTTTGGATATATTTGACAACACTATATATGAATCCATATCAAATGCTTTCCCCACAGAAACATGGAAAAACCCACTATAAAATGGATCAAAGCGATGCTAGAAAGTCGTAAAATAACTGCTTCGTCACGGATGACATCAGTATCTGTATCAGCCGGATGGGGTTGCCCACAGGATGGCGTACTATCACCCCTACTGTGATCACTGGTCATAGACGACCTGCTGCACAAAATGAGCAATTGGACAACAGTTGTATTTTTATACAAGCTGCAAAAAATCGTTCAGAATTTCCTTTTTAGTGAGGCCAGAAAATTTGCGCGGAAGTTCACTTCCAACAAATAAGGAGTCAGAGCTAGGTACTATGTACAGAGTTTTTTTGAAAGCATTCCTGGCCATATTTTTGAGGGCCGCTTTCGAATTGTCTTTCCAGGTCAACTGCAATGGAACAGTGATGTGTGAAATGACTACGCCGATTGATGCCGTCGTTTACAAAGATTGGGTACCTCAAGGACAGTCTCTGCCGAGCCGGGAGTCTATTCTAGAGGGGACGTTATATCGAACGACCAAAATCTCGAATTCAAAACTAAGAAAAATTCTCGAAAACAATTTTTATAAAACCGGTTTAATTTAACTGCAAATACAATAGTACTTTAAGAGATAACCCCGCAGAAGAACAGGGAAATTGTACTTCTTCAATTCGTGAGTCGAAGACCTGTCCAAACATTGTTGGTTGTAATTAAGCGCGCAGCGCATCACACAGCCAATCTAATATTTTTTTTAATTTTTTTCGATATTTTACCAGTTAAGGTTTTTTTTTCGAGATATCGTGATGGATTTAACACTATACAAAATTGGATAAAAATATGAGCAGCCTTGGATTAACATCAACTTTTTTTCAGTATTTTTTTTTGCAATATTTACTGCGGTTATCCTTTTTTGGAGGAGGGTAAAAGACGCCTCCTTATACATACATCTGTTCAGAGGCTTCGGCCTGTGCGGCAGTCATGAGCGTTATAGGCGGTGGTATATCCCCCATGGCAATATTAAACCTATATACATACTAACCTAACCTTATAGGTTGTTTTTTTTAGTTTTTCTAATCGATTCTATGGAAAATACAATACTTATCTTTAAAATACCATTCTGACTATCGACATCTTAAACAAACTATGAACAAACTTATTTGTGCTACAACTTTTTCCTGACACGAAAAGATGTTATTCAAATCGTTTATTCAAATTTCCGAGAATACAAAATTCCTTACAAGCACTTCGGTATATTTTGTTTTAATTATTTTTCATTTTGACACTAAAAGCCACCGTTACAGTCATTATTCAATACCACTGAGCAATAACTGCAACAGACACAGAACCATTCATTCTTTTTTTACAAAGACCCCCTAAATCGTTAATTCTCTGTGGTGAACGATGAACGCACAACAGATACTATCTGACATCACCACTGTATTTATGACAGGCAGCAATAAAGAAGCCATTTGCTTAAAGATACCTTTGCAAGAAGAACAGAACAGATATATACGATGTGTTGGTCTGACAATTCATAACATATCAACAGTCATGTCATACGATGGTAATTTGTGCTCAGGGTTAATAAATATTCTTCGTTTTCGTCTTCTTCTGTGTTGTAAACACCTTTTTTTTTAATAATCACAACTTTATTGATCTTTTATTGTAATGTGAAAACTGTGTAAAAGTACAACAAAAAGTATTTACACGCTTCGGATGCGTTTTTTTTTTAAGTGTACCCAAAACAATCAATTTTGTATGGCCAGTATTAGTTAATAAGGTGTTCAAAGTTGTAGAATTGATCGGAAACTGGAAGGCAAAGAGAGAATGGGTAACTGTCTAGGTAAGCAATTTCTTCTGAAAGGGGAGAATTAAAAAAGTCGATTGTGTTATTAATGTTGAAAGATCAATAGCGCCCACATACATTCCAATTTATTTATAAATTATGCACTGAAGCGGCTTGACTGCCTTTTGATCATCGCTCTGTTAAATCGACTTTTAAAGAATGCTTTTAATACACTTATTATATGCATAGCAACATGTGGTATATACTCTTCACAAATAAAGCACTCAGAAATAAGAGCTTTGAATATATAAAAATTTGCAAGATTAGGCCAAATAAAACCTAGCTTCTATTTGTATATGCCAAGCTATTATTTTGGCACGAGAAGAAGGAGTGTAGGCGGGAGGCTCTTACCATTGCGCAATAATTGCATCCAGCATTGCCAAATTAATGTTATCAAAACATGCGCTTTGTTTTATTATTGCAATCGTTATGCTCATTGCCACTCTTCAAAGCATGCAATTGTGGAAAGAGTGCTCAGCTTCTTAACATGTTTGGCAACACTATCCCCAATAAATATATCTTACTAATTAATTACTTCAGACTCAGAATTTTGAAATAGATCATTGACCTTGGACATACAAAGTTAGATGGGATGAAATAAGTTAGTAGATGGGTTTTCACTGCAAACCTAGAAAAGCCGTAGAATGGCTCTCTCATATTCCTTTCGGCCAACAAGTGGGTGTGGAAAGAATCGAAGTATGTGTGAATTTTTAAGAAGGATATTGTATACATAGGTATTTATTACACATAACAAAAAACAATGTGTTTGATAAAAAGTGCCCCTAAAAAGTCGGCGTAGCAAAAGACTTTGTATGTTGGATCATGCGTAGCAAATAGGAATGGGCTCTCGTCAAATCCTTTTAAAACTGAGGTTGTTCTGTTCAGCCAGTGCTAAAAATCGTCACAATCCAACTCTCCAATGAAGCAAAGTATTTGAGAGTCATCCTTGATAGCAAACTTCTTTGGTCCAAGCATGTTGAGCTGAAGACTGCCAAGGCGCTGTCGGTTTTCTGGCAGTGCAAGGACATTTTCGCCGGTTAGCTTTCTATGCTATAAGAGACAGAAAGCTGGTAACTAAGTCACCAGCTTTCTGTCTACGGGATATGCGCAGATTCTACAGAAATGTATAGGCAGAAATGTATGCGCAGACATACAGAACAATTGATTTCGGTAAGAAATATAGGAAATTCATCCGCCTGGAAGGATGGTCAAATCGTGAACAATTACGCCCTAGACATATACACCGACGGGTCAAAGACAGCGGACGGCACTGGGACAGGCGTCTTCTCAGGCGAACCTGCTCTCAATATCTCACTACGACTGCTTGACCACTATAGTGTATTTCATGCGGAAGTCACGGCTATCCTCGAAGCAGCATGCAGACTCTCTATGAACCCAATAGACGGCAGAATTATAATGATTTACATAGACAGTCAGGCAGCTATAAAAGCCCTAGAACCGCCAACAATAAGATGCAAGTTGGTAAAACAATGCCGCGAATCTCTTAACGATATCGCCGGAAAATGTAACATGTCTCTCTGTTCTGGTCCCCGGCCACAGTGACATTCCAGGCAACTGCGCCGCGTACAAGCTATCCAGACGGGGTACCAAACTAGACCTATCTAACAACAGAGAGACAGCTGTACCAATTCAGACGTTGAAGCTCAATCTATCAGACAACGCATTAATAGAAGCAAACAATAGGTGGATTGGTGTCAGCCATGTGCGTGCTTAAAAAAAATATGCACAAAATACGATGCAAAAAGAACATCCAAACTCCTTTCCATTAGCAGGAAAAATATCAGCTCGGTAGGCAGAGCAATCACTGGTCCCTGTCTTTTGGACAGACACGCTACCAGAATGGGACTACCCTCCAACGACTTCTGCAGAAGCTGTAGAGACGTTGAGGATCATCACACACCTACTGTGTAACTTACCCTCAACTCAAGGCAACCTTTTTGCAAAACTTGAACCTCTCGGCAGAGCTATCTCGGACTTTAAGAAAATATAAGACAATTCAACAATACCTTCCACTGTGTACGAACTGTGCAGATATGGGATAAGAAAAAAAGCACTTTAGCACCCCAACAATCAATATTAAGGTGAGCCTAGTGGCACATTCAACATTTAAAACTGTGTTCATAATATCAGACGACTAGAGATCATAGAGGAACACACAAAAATGCATAATGCAGGCGTTGAAATCGCAGGCCTAAAGCACGTATGCAACGACACAAGCATTTGAGTGGCCTCAGCGACGAAGTGATCCGACCCCGGGAGTGCTGCCGATAATTATTGAGGTCGAACCAGCAAACCTCACAGTCGTACCAGTTTATGACCACTTATGTAAAGATTATAACTTTGCCGTAAGAAAAAGAAGAAATATACGAACATTACATCCGCCTTCTATAAAACTCGATAACTATACATCCACATTTATGTGATAGAATTGATCACAGCAAATTTAGTGAAGCTTAAAACGTCGTTTATCTATCTTTTAAATTTGCAAGAATCTGACAACCTAATTCTATCCTATAACCTATATTGACCATCTTTTACCCGTTCGTTTTTAGCACAAAATGCGGAAATTTTAATTATTTATCTATCACCATCTCGAAATACTTATCAAAGTTCTCGACTATTTACACTGTGTGTTTGCGTATTCTACGTGTTCCTGCTTATTTATCTATAGATAGCAACCTATGTATTTATTTCCCGCTGAGATTGTTATTCGAAAAAGAACTATAAATTATTCTGCGAACAAAAGGAAATGGTGAAAATATTTTAATTATCTCTTCAGCCTAGTGACGGGTTCAACAACCTTACTTTAGCTTTTTACATAAGTACCTAACTTACCCATCAGCAAACTGTGGCTGCCCTTCTAGAATATGGCTGGTTGATGAAGCTGTATTTAATAATGCTTACTTACTTACTTTCATATCTACGAGTACATACCTGCAGAAAGCTTGCCCGTGAAATTCATTAGTTTTGTTTTTCCCCTGTCTTCTTTTGTTAATTTTTGCAAAAGGTTTTTAGGGAATTGCGACGTTTGTCGAGATACATTGATGGAACACATTTATTTTATAATCAAGGTGAGATTGAACGACGATTTTTGAATACTAATTCTGGAACAGTTGGTGCATGCTGTCAAACATCTATTTAGTTTGTATTTATATACGCTTTCATACATACGTACATAGGAAATTTAAACTTCACAAGAAAGTTTACAATACAACACCAGGTCTAAGCTTTATTTTTTACCCCCCAAAACCTAAAATACGATAAGATACGGTCGTCGGCACCTTCCTATAATAGACAATGAGTTGGTTTCAGGGTCAAAATCATCGAGCCTGACATTAATATAGAATTCTATATTGATAGATAGCCAAAGAAAGTACCTATATAACTAGTATTTAATTAACAAAACCAAGTTCCAGAATTGCTTGATGACCGTATACATTTTTGGGTTTATGTGCTTCACCGTGGGTTGAACCTATCGACAATCATTCAAATATCATAAAAACGGTATATATGAAGTATGCCTTCCATTAATCATTTTATAGAATTATGGCTAAAGCCCTACATAAGTATTAGGGAACATAGAGATCACTTGCCTGATTTTCTACTCTTTATATTCCTTAAACGTTGAAATGCCACAGTCCAGTCATTAGTTAAAAATTGTCAAAGACCAGAATTACAGGTAGGGTGACTCCATCTTTGAAGTTCAGTCTCACTTCAAGTCAAGCAAGTAGGCTAGGTATATATGTGCCATGTCAGGACAGCCTACCTATATCAGCATAGGTTCTTGTCTCGAAAGTTGACTCGATTTACGATAACATTCTTTAATTTGAATCAGTGCTTAATTCATAATAATAGTTTCAATGAGTTATTTCAACTACTGCATCCAGTTAGAAGTAAGGGGCCCCCGAAAGAGTAGATCATAAATTGTATGAAGTAGGTATGAAGATAGTTTCAATTTAAATTAAGTTTTTATTTGGTTTTATTTGTAGAGCAATATAGCCTAGTTTAGATTAAGACAACCATAAGTATGTGGTGTTTCCAATGACAATTGAAACCTCATCTGCAATAGCTAAATTAAAATACAAAATTGTCTTTAATCTGATAAAAACAATTTATTATGAAAAACATTATTGTAACACAACCAAAAAAAAAATCCCTTTGGCCGCATTGAGAATATCGACAAAAAATAATATTATTGTTAAAGGTCTCGACAGAAGCTTCTGGGTATTTTAATGAAACATCTTCGGAAACCCAGGAGTGATAGCTTACTGAGGAGTCCATTATAGGAACAATATGCAGCTGATAAATTTTAAAAAATAGTTTTCTAAAGTCACATCGCTCTGGTAGAATGTGGTCCTGGTCTTCGACGATTTTCGTCAATTTCAGGCAGAAAAGTATGAATATAACTAATGTAATAAAAGAGCTTCTTTGTTCAATTCAAATTCGAAACGAGGTCCAGAAAAGAAGAGCTAAATATGCGATCAGGATACATTTAAATAACGAGACTCAAACGTATCGTCTGCAACCATAGGAATCAATACAACAATACGTACAGTGAAATACAAAAAATCGTTCCTTAGCCGTACAACACGAACGTGGAATGCACGATCACGCTCTGTTTTTCCTACACATTATTATTTACAAACATTCAAAACCAACTTGCATCGGTTTTTCGTCCTTCCTTTTTCCTCTTTTCTTGAATGCCCATGCTGTGTTGTCATTTACATTATAAGCGTGCTCAAATTCCATTTTGCACGGTCAAATTATAAAAAAACCTATACAACTATTGCAAAAACAAGAGCAAAGTGCACATAAAAAAAAGGGTTTGTGTGCGCACTACATTAGTTATAGGCGAGGAGCCATCAATCATGAAAGTTCCGTGATCACGCTTACTAAAATTTTAAATAAAAAATAAAAGTTAACACTCAGACGAATAAGATTCGCTTGGTCGGCGTAGATTTAATTGACCGAAAATATTTTTAATAAATTATAATTTTATTAAATTTCCATCAGTTTTTCTGTCATCACGGAGTTTGATCAATCTCATAGACATTGTGGGAAATATCATATTCTTTGAGAAAAAATCTGGAAGACCAATGATTATTAGCCGGAAAAGTCGCGCATACCTATTAAAATGATGTGATAGGGGGTAAAATTTATCCATTATCACGGAAACCTATTTTTTTTTTCATTTTACGCGTTTTGATGTTAGATTCATAAATATCTTGGTATGCGTGCTTACAAACTGCCGGAAGTATCGCGCATACCAGATTTTATTATGTGGTTAGAGATTATACGGTAATGGATTTTACTTCTTTCAAGACATTTCTTTCGGAGTCATATCTTTCTTCTAAATCTATTTTCTTGCTTTAACTTTTCACTTCGTGCAGTGCTACCTGCTTTACTTTTTTACTTTTTCTTTTAAATGGTTTATGGCTGGTTTTTCTGATTACCTTTTTTACTGATTGTACCTAATTTTGAACCTCTACAATTACCCTTCAGTCAAAAATATGAAAATAAATGCTTCTTTTTTTGCTTTGATTTCGATAAAAAAAATGCAATCCAGTGTGCGGCATAGTAACAATAAAAATTATTTGACTCTTTATTTGCTAGTTTTTATGGTGGTTGGTCACACTGGATTTGCAATAAGATTGGGTAGGCGGTGCTTACGTTTTTTCATAATGTATTTTCAAAGGCGCGTTGACTTGAATTCTTGTCAGTGGTGTGAAACAAGTGAAGAAAACACAATACGGGGTGACGCGTGTTAGTACTCAGAGCAAACAAATAAGAGTGAACGTGATTTTAAAAAGATAAAGTTCAACTGTTTTTTAATTTAAAAATATTGTTAGAAGAAATGGGAAAACATACTTTAAATAGTTTGGTCCGCGGTCTAGAGGAAAAACAATATGTTGGTGTAAAATATTTCACTGCAATACAATTTTTTGCAAATACAAGCGACAAAGAAGAATTTTACAAAGGTATGATAAATTTCAATTCTAGTAATATTCCTTTAAGGCAACAAATTTTACGCACCATGTTTGTAAACGCAATGTGGCAAAATGCTACTGAAGCTACTTGTATTTTATACGATCCAACGGAATGTGGATGGCAATTAAATGAATCCAGTAAACTTGAACCATTGTGGTACATTGGCCCATCAGCACCGTTAAAAGTTGAAGAAATATTATATAAATATTATCAGGCGAAAACGAAGGCTAGAATTCATTCCCAACTTAGAAGTTCTCAAAACGAGTCGGCAATAAAGAATTAAAAATAATAAAATTAAATTTGAACACGATTGAACACGAGCCATTAAATTTTGTATGTATAGTATGGAATTGTTGTTGTATGATAGAGTCCACCGCGCAACCTTAACTATCTGCGACTGTTTGACTGAGGAGTTTTTGATTTGCGGGTGTCCTTGCGATACACGAAGAAACTAGAGGTAGAAGAAAGACATGACTCCGGAAGAAATGTCTTGAATGAAGTAAAATCCATTACCGTATAATCTCTAACCACATAATAAAATCTGGTATGCGCGATACTTCCGGCAGTTTGTAAGCACGCATACCAAGATATTTATGCATCTAACATCAAAACGCGTAAAATGAAAAAAAAATAGGTTTCCGTGATAATGGATAAATTTTACCCCCTATCACACCATTTAAATAGGTATGCGCGACCTTTCCGGCTAAAAATCATTGGTCGGCCGGTTTTTTTCTCAAAGAATATGATATTTCCCACAATGTCTATGAGATTGATCAAAATCCGTGATGACAGAAAAAACTGCTGGAAATTTAATAATATTATAATTTATTTAAAATGTTTTCGGCCAATTAAATCTATGCCGACCAAGCAAATCTTATTCGTGTGAGTGTTAACTTTTATTTTTTATTTAAAATTTTAGTAAGCGTGATCACGGAACTTTCATGTTTGGTGGCTCCTGGGCTATTATGAAAAATTGCACCTTCATATGAATTGAATATTTGCAAAGAAGAGAACTAAAACCATTCGACTATAATCAGCGACATTAAAATAATAAACAGACAGAAAGCTGATCTGGCGAAAACGTGTTTAGGGCACTTCGTGCTCTCATGATCTAATGTATGTAAGAACCTAACGAGAAAGTCATGGGTACGCTGATGCAGTCTTATCAGCTTGTGATGGACGTATCATTTATGCGAAACCAAAGGAATTCTGAACACGGGCCAAAGACTGACAATCGCGGGGATGCAGCCTCCTGGTTACGGATATGGCAGATAGAACGAGATGGTCGCATAATAATTAATTTGAATTGGATATAATTCACATTTTAGAAATTTTACCCAGAAATGACAGCATCATGAAATTCAACTTTTAAAAAAATTTCCAAATGAAGGCATGCATGAAGATCAGTGTCTCAATGTTCAAAGATTTATCTGTGGTCAAAGTACAACCACTAGAAGAAAGCTTACATTGACTTTTAATATTGTAGTCCGATATGTTTTCAAACTCAGGCGGTGTGACCATAATATCGGGTTATGCAAATAATATTGTTGGTTGTAGTATATCCAAATATTTTGAATACCGGGAAATTAAAACATTAAACAACATTCAATTCAAGAAGGAACCATCATATTTTTATGAAAAAATATCATTTGCTGCTTCTTTACGTTCTTTGGTGTTTATTCAACCGAGATTAGCTTGCTTTTTTTATAATTTGCTTACGCTAAAAGGATTTTTTCTATTGTTACAGTATCCTTATAGTGCTTAGAACACAGCGTAAGCATTTGTGTTTTAACAGCAAGCAGCACCTGGCATTATCGTATTTCATTGCATGCTTTTCAGTGCTACTTACTATAAAAATAATAGAGAGATAGGAAAGAAGTGTTTGGGTGCAGTTGTAGGGTTTTTCTCCACGGGTGGTGTCTAATTAGCTTAGGGAAATTACGATTTCATGTATTCGATATAAGGTAATGGACTTGGTCGGGATTCGAACGCACGACCTTCCATTCAGTAAGCGAATACACTACTACTGCACCTATGCCACCCGCTTTAACTCTGAACGTCAATTTTTTGTTGCTGTTATCAGGAAGTGGAATTCTTTCCCTACAACCGTAAAAGCCTTCGTGGCACGAAACATTTTGAGAGGTTTTTTTTAATTATTAAATCTACAGTACATATTAAAGGTATATATTTTGCTTTTATTTTTTGTTTAATTAAACGTAAATATACTAAATCGTTTGGATTTTTGTTTTTCTAAAATATTTTTTTATAATATCTTTCTACTATTTAACTATCATTTCGTTTCAAAGGGGGCAACGCAGGGAACAACTTAGGATAACAGATATATCGGTCTTTGCAGATTTTACAACGAGACCGCCGAAACTTCGATCCAATTCTGGAATTATGTAGAGCACTAACTCACATGAGGCATTAATATTATGACAAAACGCCAAATAATAAATATGGATAATCAAGCCTTAGATCCACAAGACATTTCAGATTCATCAAAGAAACTGGACTAGAGGGTGCGCTCTTAACTGAATTCTTGCAAACCCTAAGGCTGAAAACAACACCGGATAAAGCAAAACGTTTTTGATTCGATAGTCAAAAAAACATTTTTTATTTCAACACACACCAAGCGAAACAGAATGTAACAAAACAAAACGTTTTGTTTTCTTGCTTCATTTGGTGTGTGTTGAAATAAAACAAAATTGAATTCGCGACTTACTTTTAGTGTTGTTCAACATGTGGTCGGACTCAGAATATTTCTATTCAGAACTTATCAATAGTAACTTTATTAGCATGTTCCTTATCTTTATAATTATTATCGATAGGGCTTCTTGCCTCAATTAAAAAAAATCAATTTTTCTCCATCTACGTTTGTTAAAATTTGCGCACAGAGTAAACCAGAGTATATGCATATAATGAGTAGGGACGCTCTCATATTTTTGACTGAAGGGTTAATGTAGAGGTTCATAATTAGGTGTAATCATGAACAAAAATAATCAGAAAAACCAGCCATAAACCATTTTAAAAAATATAGGGACGGGCTACTGTCCGCTTGGGCGAACTCTTGGATACCCTATTCTTATTCCTATCCCTCATAAGAACGCTCTACATATTTTGTTATATAACATTTAAAGGATTTTATCAAAAAAACACGAAGCTTTTGTAAAAAAAACGCTCCCTAGCTCAAACTTTGGTTTTTCAATAAAATTATATTATTTAATTGTGGGCGTATTCTAAGGGTATTCTAATTTTGACGCATAGTTTGTAACATACCTTAATATTGCCCGTAGACCCCTAAAAGTTACTATATTTATGATTAGCATCGGTAGTACCTAGTGTCGATCTAGCCATGTCCGTCCGTCCGTCCGTCGGCAAAAATTAGGCCTTTAAATTGGGCCTAGAGAGCTGAAATTTTAACAATATACTCTCTATGGTCCGGAAATAATCAAGTTTACGAATTTTTAAAATCCGCCCACAAACTCAAAAAAACAAAATTTTGGAAAAAATCGAATTTTGAGCTAGAAAGCTGAAATTTTTTATATATGATCTATGACTCCTAAAACTGCTCGGGATATAAAATTTTCAAAATCCGCCTACTGACACGCCCACAAATGAATAAAACAATGTTATTGAAAAACCAAAATTTGAGCTAGGGAGCTGAAATTTATAATATGTACTCTCTAGGGGCCCTTTAAGCTCATGTGTAAATATTTTCAAAATCCGCCTACTGACACGCCCACAATTTAAAATTTTTTTTTTTCCAAATTCAAAGTTTGAGCTAGGGACCTGAAATTTATAATATATACTCTCGCCCAAGCGGACTATGTTTTTAATTTCGTTTTCTTTGGTGTGTGCGCTTTCATAAGAAACAATGTTCTCTTGTTTCACGAAACAAAAAAAAACGTTTTGCTTTATCCGGTGTGTTTTCAGCCTAAGTCAGACCAAATACTCTAAAAGAGGATGTTGACGCTCTCTACGCCATCGAAGTTTAAGTTCATCAATGTGGTGCATTATAAAAGATTTAAAACAATTTTGTGGCCAGTTATAAAAAAGTTTTTATTTTAAAAAACCTTATATTTAGGCACATGATTAATTGGCGGAACTATTAAACCATCAGCTTTCTATTGTGCTAATATCTACAATATTCACACAAATCACTTAACTTATTCAAATGCATATTTATGTTGATTGCATTGAGCATAAAATAGACTTTAGTTTATTTAAATCAAATTTTCCGTTTACTTCCTCTCCTCGTGACGGATGGTTTCAGTGTTCAGTGCGCACCGTTGTCATCAACACTTTCTCTTTCCGCATTTAAAATGCTTATATAGATGAACATACATAATTTCGAAGCCAGCATCTTTGTGGGCGCACTTGTTGAATAATTACTCTGACAAGATACCACTTTCATATCTGGTTCAGCGAGAGGCTGGGAATCAACCACATAAGCATATACACATAACTGATGCAACAACCGGTGCATTGCTACTTTGTTTGCTTTGCAGAGGTGCCTGAAAAATTCATGGTAGTTCTCTATAATTATAATTATAAATTGTACCATAAAGATATATAATATACACATTTTTTTCTTTTGTTTTAATTGCTACTTCTGCGTTTAAGTTTATGGGTGAGCGGAAGAGCTGCTAGACAATAATAATAATTTTCTTCTTAGCTTCGAAGATGTAGGAAGTACCCATCGTGTGCTATTATTTGCGGGCATAATTATTATTACGGTATACAGTTAGCTTGAAAATGAAGATAGGCATTTTACTATTAAATAATTGCTCTTATGACTATAATTACATTGCAAGCTGAATTTGGAAACACAAATTAAAACATAGTGCGACATTAAAAATTACAACTGAGGTTGATTCGTTGATACAGCATCCATATCCCTGTTGGGGAACAGGGCATAACTTTCTGCACTGATTGCTTTTAATTGATTAGAACAATTTATCCTTACACAAGAGACGGTGGCACACTCCAGTGCAAGATGAATCATTGGAAAAATACCATTTTTGTGGGAATTTCGACCACAAATGGAACTATGGAAATTTGTTTTGTTTATTACATCTTAACCTTATCCAAAGGAAAAGAGATTAAAACGAAAAATTTTACCGGGTAATAGTTTTTACTTATCTATTCCAAGTCGTTAAAAAAAATATTGAAATAAACTTAAAAGTAAGAAAATAATTATGAAACATGGAGTTGATTGCATTTGTCGTCTGTGTCACTGGTCAACAGATAGCCGACTTATTTTCCATAATTGGTCATTTAATACCCGCCTAACGCCCGTATAAATAACAGTAGGTCCACTCTTCTTTTCTTTAACGGTGAGGTTATGATCTGGACTAAAGGGATCCCTCCCACTTCACTGCATACCTAATGGTCCGCTAATGGGATTCGTCGCTTTGACCTCAAAAAGTGTAGTTCACTTTTCTATCAAGCAGATAATCAAGGAGTCTAATAAATATCCAGGGATTTAAGACGCTTCCCTGTTGTACACCGACTCTGATAAGGAGCTGCTAGATGACTCCAGCGGGGCATCTTACTATTGCCTAAACTCTCTCTCATACATTTCCATCATCATTTGTACGTAGGTTTCTGAAACTCCTCGTTTTCTTAGCACACTCATAACAGACCTCTTTGTTATCTATCAAAGGCCTTTTCAAAATCAACCAACTCCTTATCCAAATCCATTGAGGAATCAAGATGTTTTTCCATCATGATCCTCATAACTTGGATTGCATCTGTGGTTGATTTCTCTGCGACAAAGCCGTACTGATCATTTGGATTATTTTTTAAATTGTCTGGGTCGCCAAGCCGATGAAAAAGGCGCATGACCTATAAGATCCTTTGTGCCGTAAGGGCATGCTAGTAGAATTTTTACTTTCCGTATAAAGCAGACAAGTTTACCAGCGGACGAGTTCTTTATATCTTTCTGGTCATAGGAAAGCGGTATTATTTTCTACAATCGGCTCTCTAATACCCGCTCAACATCATGCTGTGTGAAATTAGCTTGGAATGATGTGGTAGTTATCAGAGCCTCGCGTATCGCCTTTTCCTTTTTATAAAGGAAGATATAGCTTTTACCTTACTATAGTACATTAAACTCAATTTGTATTTTTCGATCTATATCAATGGGATCAATGGGAGTAACGTCTCAGTGGGGTTAGTGTGTTGAGCTACTCTTCAATGGGACTCAAGTTCAAACCTCGCCGGGCCCAGTTACACATTTTGCCCGTCAATTCACAAAAATGAGCTAAGCATTGATTACGAAGTGGGTAATCGCTACTTCTAGTAATCACGTAGATTTCCGTTGTCATCTGTTGAAAACGTTTTTTTTTCGTTTCCTGAGTTATCTCGGTTTTCAATCCTCATTATCTAATGCAGGCGACCCTGCGAAACCGTAGTATATTTGCACACGACATAATTGTACACAACTGAGAAAGAAACTAATAAGGGGGAAAATAATTGAAGTACATAGTTTGGCAAAAAATTCGTTCGTCGGCAAAAATAAGGCTTGAAATTTTGTATACTCGTATATTATCATTAGTCTCCCAAAATGCTCGGAAGTTAACATTTTTGAAATTCGCCCAATGACACGCACAAAATTAAATAGGTAAATCAGTTTTTTTTTTTTCGAAAAGTCAAAGTTTGAGCTAGGAAACTAAAATTTATAACATAAACAAACGTTTCTTCGAAAAATCTAAGATTGAGCTGAAGTTTGGAATATATACTCTATAACGGCCCTTAATGCTTATGTTGTATACATATATTTAAAATCCGCCCACTGACACGCCCACCATTTTATTGGAGAAACCATTTCCAATATGTTTAGTTAGTCGTTTTGAACAATTACTATAATGTATATAAAATTGTCTGCCATGGCCACCTTTATATAAAATCCATTAAATATTATAAACAAAATATGAAGATCCTTCAGAACAATTCTCCCATACTTTTTTTACGCCCACTTAATGAGGGATAGGAATAGGGCTACCATATTTTCCATATTTCTTTTCCATTTTTTTAACGGTAAACTTGATCAAACATACCGAATATTTTGAAAATAAAAAAAGTGTCCACCCAGAACGAACTGGGTGTCACGAGCAAAATTGCAAACGACAAAAAAAGGTTCGTTTTTAGGTCATAATCGTGTTGGATAAAAATGCGGAATGAAGAAAAGCATTCCGCATTTTTATCCGAACTTTGTCGTGTAAAAACGAAAACGAGGCAATTTTGGGACTGGTTGATGGGATTCCTCTGAATAATGCCTCGCAGCACTCAATAGTCGTAAGCTCGGCATTTTGCGGATTTTAGTTGTATGTTCAAGTAAACACTTAAAATAATAATTTATAGCTCCCAAAAGTAACTTACTTGAATCCATACCTCTTAACCTCGATTATATAGCAACAACTCTAGCGAAAAAGACACATTATTGTTCTTACAATCAAATCATGCCTCCATATATATAATTATGAGAGATTTTAACCTTTAACGAGTTCCCCCACACCAAGCATGAAATCAGATTTTCAATTTTGATATAAGTTCTGCTGTTATATATACAACAATTAACCATAGTGACATTCAAATTACAAAAAAACAACATTATGTAGTCTCCAGTCATAAGAGCGGGTAAGTTGGTCGTTGATGGTAATTCTATGAAGGCTTACCTAAGCTGCAATTGAAATGATAATGATAATTGTATTCTCTCACACCAACACTCATATTATACTAACCCAGTCATACATAACAATTTAAATGAATTGCGTAACAATCTATCACAATAAATTAATCACTTTCACATACCAATAATTAATTATGGGCAGGCGAATAGCTAATAGTCATGGAAAATTATTTCATGGACATGCATTGATGAACGGCATAATTGTTTGGGCCTATAATAATGTCTGCCATCCATATTTCAACAAATACTAAGTAAAAATATATCTTGTGCACAAACATCAACTACTAAAATGGGATATAATTTTTTGGATATTAACAAGTTTTCATTAATGCTTTTTATTTGACAAACATCATTTTGCATAATCAAGTAAGGTAACGAAAGTATGACTCATTATTTGTTACCCCAAATATGACATTTAAAATTAAGTTTGCAGCATTATATCGAACTATTTTCATCAGTATTGGCTTGTTAGCTTCATCTTCTTTCTTAACGGCGAAGTTATGATCAGGTTTAAATGGATCTTTACCCCCCCCCCCCCCCCCACCACCCCCAAACTTTACTGCATCCCTACTGATCCATCTGTGGGATTCACCAGTTTTGGATCAGTCTTTAGTGAGGCCAGTCAAATGCAGGTGTTTTTGCATAATAGAGTTATACATTATGCCTGCTTCGTTTCTTGTTTCTTTTTTTTTATTTCACACGAGCATAGTCATTCTATTATTTTTTCTTATATCGCCCTTTTTTTACTTTTAAATTCATTTTTTAATGGTTATTGAATATCCACTTACAGACTAGACAAAAATGATTAAATCAAACTGAAAATTAACAGGATAATTATTCTAGACTATTGTTCCTTATGCGAACGCCCTAAATTTACCCATACCTTATAAATATTGCCTTTCGGCCTAAAAACTATTTTACGAACTAATTTTACACATATTCATCGAGACAATTTTAAAAAACTCGGCATCACGTTGCAAAAGAATGTTAATGACCTCGATTTAAGGACCTGCTATGCATGCTAGCAAATCATCGGCATGTCTGAGTGAACCCACCAGATCACTCCTGGAAATGTTAAACAGGATCGGAGAATTCACTGCCCCCTGCTGTAAACCGTTTTTAATTTCAAAGACTCTGCTGGAAGTCAAGTTGCCGCCTCCTGGTTAATTTGTTGAAAGTCCTTCTATCCATACGGTGTCGAAAGCCCTTTCAAAATCAACCAGACAAGCACCCGTGCATTGGTTCTTGCATTTATTCCACTGAATGTCAGAATCCACTTTCGACGCATCATGAATAGTGTCATGCCCCGCCGTGAAACTAAACTGGTTGTCCGGAATTATGTTATTGTCCCTGACCCACTTCAACAGGGCTCTATTGACAACCTTTGACCTTGTTAATATTCGGAAGCAGACTAATCGACCGGAGATTGGCAGGGTTTGTCCCATTTTTACCCTTTTTCGGGATTGGATGTACCACAGCTACCTTCCAATGCGCCGGATGGTGCAGGGAAATAAGTCCACGGGAACTAAGTCCACTGAGGGACTTAGTTCCCATTAAGTGGGAAATAAAACCATTTTCGCGAAGTGGACTTAGTTCCCATGTAAAGTGGGAACTAAGTCCATTTTTTTATGGGAACTTAGTACACATTCAAAAATAAGAAGAGGAGACTAACATCCAACATTTAGAATTAGACAAAAAACTGTAAAGTGCAGTTAGTTATTACACTCTTTAAGCAAAATCTTAAGCTTATCAAAATCTTAAGCATTATAGTTTCAAAACCGCTCCTCGCACCTACTCCAAATCAAACAGTGACCCCAAGCAGGGGGGTTGCAGGGGGGCAGCATGCCCCCCATATGCATTACAGTATTTATGGAATCTACTTGCGATTTCGTAACTAATCTCATAAACAGACCAATGCATATGGGGGGCATGCTGCCCCCCTGCAACCCCCCTCCTTGGGGACACTGTTTGATTTGGGGTAGGTGCGAGGTCACGGTACCTATATTACTCTGTCTCAGTTAGAAGTTAATTTCTATTTTGTTAATAAAAATTGCAAAGTACCTACTTGACTCTTTAATTTTATTTTGTTCTTAGTCGACAGTCAGAATTTACTTCACATTAAAAGGGAACTAAAACCACTCAGAGTTTTGGGAATTTATTTCCCACCTTACATGGGAACTAAGTCCACTTCGCGAAAGTGGTTTTATTTCCCTCTATGTGGAACTAAGTCCCTCAGTGGACTTAGTTCCCGTGGACTTATTTCCCTGCACCGCGCCGGATAATGTGCATTATTCAGCGCTTTGTTAAACAGCGTGGTGAAAATATCTGCAGCCTAAAGAGGCAGATGTCTCAATACGACGTTTGGGACACCATCAACTCCCGCCGACTTTTTATTCTTTAGTGACTTTAAGATGTACAGAAAAGCATCCTGCTATTGGTGACAACTGCATAAGCATGGTTTTCATCATTGAATACGGTGAATCCGTTATTCTCAGATTCGGTGCGCAGATAGAATTGGCCCTATTCTCAATGTGGTAGTTACGGCGAACAGGATTGTTCACCGTATACACGGCCTTGAAACAAGCCCCCAGCAAATCCACTTTTTCCTGTGGGTTATCGACCCTTAAAAAATCGTCGTTTGAAGTGACACTCTCTGGGAGATTCGAACACAAGGAATATCATTGTGTTCCTTCCTCCTGAAAAACTTTTTTATCTGTAGTTAGATCGCCCTTTTATGACTACGGGGATTTTTTTTTTTTTTTTATAATTTGCGTGCGCTAAAGGGATTTCTTTTTTCTGTAGTGACACAGTACCCTTATAATGGTAAAACCACAGCGCAGGCATTTAGTTTGTTGCGCAAGTAGCTCCCAGCAATTCATTGCCTATTTTTGGGTGCTACTTACTGAAAGAATAGAAGGATAGGAAAGAAGTTTGGTGCGATAGGATTTTTTTCTCAACAGGTGGCGCCTAAATTGCTTTAGGGAGATCAGTTTTTGTTGTGTGTATTCAATTTTATAAAAATCATGGCCCTGGTCGGGATTCGAACGCACGACCTGCCAATCACTTTAGTGAATACACTACCATCGCACCATTGCCACCTGCAATGTGATATTCAGTTGCGTCAACCCACGGGTTTGCACGCACACTTTTTGGACAGTTCCAAGATGTTTAATGCGTCGCTGATGAGCTTTAACCTAACCATTCCATATCTCGTCTCATAGACCCAGATCTTGTCTGTGGCCTTCAAAACAGAAACATCTTGGGATATCTTATTTGAAGATTATCAGGGAGTAAGGTTAGGTAGGCTGTGCCCTTTCAATTAGCGAGGTTTAATTTTTATTTAACAAAGAAAATACGTATGTTTAATGCCATATGATTTGATTTTTGTTTAAAGAGACGTTTTCAGTGAAAGAACTTACGGGTTTTATTCAGAAAACATCGTTTTCTAACAAGAAACATCAAGTATCGAAAAATAAGAGACTCCATTTGTTGAAAAGTCGATAGAATTCAACCGGCAACGGTGACCGAGTTACAAGATATCAAGAATTAAACCAATTTAGTTTTCAATATGTTTATCTTCATTCTGAATCAGACATCGCTTACAATGTCAATACATTTTTTACATTTTTATCGAAGTGGTTACATCTATATATATATAAACATAGGTACGGGCTACAGTCCGCTTGGGCGAACTGTTGGATACCCTATTCTTATTCCTATCCCTCATAAGTGGGCGTGACAAAAGTCTAAGTATGGTTGAATTGTTAAGAACGCTCTACATATTTTGTTATATAACATTTAAAGGATTTTATCAAAAAAAAAAAACGCTCCCTAGCTCAAACTTGGGTGTTTCAATAAAATTGTTTTATTTAATTGTGGGCGTGTCAGCAGGCGGATTTAAAAAAAATAAACACATGAGAATAAAGGGCCCCTAGAGAGTACATATTATAAATTTCAGCTCCCTAGCTCAAACTTTGGATTTTCAAAAATTAATATACCCTTAAAATAGGGTATAAAAAAATTATTTTATTTATTTGTGGGCGTGTCAGTGATTTTGAAATTTTTTTAACCCGAGCAGTTTTAGGAGTCGTAGATCATATATAAAAAATTTCAGCTTTCTAGCTCAAAATTCGATATTTTACAAAATTTTGTTTTTTTGATTTCGTGGGCGTGTCTGTGGGCGGATTTCAAAAATTCGTAAATTTGATTATTTCGGGACCCTAGAGAGTATATGGTTAAAATTTCAGCTCTCTAGGTCCAGTTTAAAGGCCTAATTTTTGCCGACAGACGGACGGACGGACATGGCTAGATCGACATTACTATCGATGCTGATCATAAATATAGTAACTTTTAGGGGTCTACGGGCAATATTAAGGTATGTTACAAACTATGCGTCAAAATTAATATACCCTTAGAATAGGGTATAAAAATCAATCCATATTTGAGTTGGCCAAACGCGTTAACCGATTCCAATAAAAAAAATTTCTATGAAAGGTGAGGTCTGTACAAAGGATGTTTTGTATGTGCGATGTCTGTATCTGCATCGGTGTGTGAATTAAGGGGCATTTGAGTGAGTACACATGCATATGTGCGTATGCGTGTAAATTTCGATGCAGATACAGAGACCGCACATATAAAAAACCATCGTACAGACGTCACGATGCGAACGCGCATATGAAAGCGGGAGACCACGCGAACGTTTCAAGCATATTGTGGTGTTTGTGCGCACTTGTATGTATATAAAAATCCAGTGTCACAGTTTTAGTGTTTATACTCCTCCGAAACGGCTTGACCGATTTTGATGAAATTTTATATGTATATTCCGTAGGTATGAGAATAGGTTCATAACTAATTTTTATACCACTAAGTGATAATGGTGGTCTACCAAAACGTTTGTATGGGGAAATGCACTTTGGGGAAAAAAAACTGGGTAGAAATCGAGTAGTGACACTTCAAATACAAAAAAAAATATTTAAAATTTTAAAAGCAATTGTTGTTGTCAATTATTTTAATTATTTGCAAAGCAAATTGTTGTTGTCAACAATTTTGATTTTTTTTTTAAATATACCTAATAAGTTTGTTTATGTTTATTATATTATACAAAGTAACTTTTGAAACGGAGTCGATACTTTGATTTGTTGGATGGTGTCTGAATCCTTCATTTTTATTTGTCAAGTACGTTGTTGACATTAAATTAGAATTGCTGCATGTTGTTAAACCGTGCGCATAATAAATTGATTGAAAGAAAATAAAAATCGAAGTTTCTTTCTTTTGTGTTGATGTTCGATTGAAGAAAGTCAGGTAACATAGGCGCCTGCCAGGCAACTAGCACCTACCCCTAGCGGAGCAACGAAGTAGCGTAATCGGGCTAAGCAAAGCGCAGAAAAATGTGCAGTCCCTTTAACCACGGAACCGATTGAGCTCAAATCAGGCAAGCTTTGGTATTGACTTGAATATGTTTCTGTGAAGTTTGGTCAAAATCGGTCCACCAAGTTTGACTTGCAATTTTGTTTCTCATCAAAAAAAGACAAGTATTTCTTTTTGTTAGGCACAGAGAACGCCGAGTATTTAGACTCTTGAGCACGGGCAACGCCGGGAGGGTACAGCTAGTATAATATATTAAAACAGAATTCAACCAAATGTTTATTTTATATTATCTATAATTATATTGCGTATGTGTCATGACTTTCTATTGCAAAGTAACTTAATTTTGACAGATGGGCAATTTACAAATTAACGTAAGAAGTTCTTTGGTGTGTAAAATATAAGTCACTTCTGTAATAAATGGAGTCGAATTGCAGGAACGAAACAATATGTTGGCCAACGAATGCACACCTCCCTATTCGCGGTGTTCCGGTCAAAGTTGATGAATCTTTGATGTGCTGCCCAATCCACACACAACTTGCGTGGTGCTATCGGGGTTCAGACATGTGTATCACCTGCATGTTCGTTAATTGGTTGTCGTGAGACCATAAGCTGCGAGAGTGTAGTAAGCGTGGGTCGGCCACATCAAGGGATGATGGCTTTCAACTTGACGGTACATCGTACACTATGTAAAGGGTTAATACAGACAGAGATAACGTGGGGACTGGTTTGGTTACTCCTTTAAGTAATAAAAAGTGGTTTTCACGGTTGGTACGTGTCATATAAAGTATCTTCCTTTCGTTACATTTCTTTCGTTTCTCCATGTGCAAAATAACTTTGCGTCAAAAAGTTAACTGACAAATGTTTCTTACTATTCCAGTCTGTGTGAATCCAGTGTGCCACGTTCGTTCTACACTCGAGCCCGATAACCCCATATTAGGGATTATTGTAGATCGCACTAACGAAAAATGTGAGTATGAAAAAAAAGAATCATTGCCGGAAGTCTACCAATTGTTATTCATTTAAAAGAATGGATTTTTTTTCCGTAAATACCAACATTTTTATCCTCAACTTTTTTTTGCTTTGCAACAAAATATAGTTAAAATAACACGTTATTTGGAGCTGTCCCCATTTTGAGCAAGCAAACTAAACCAATACAAGTCAGCATGATCGGCAATATATTTCATCGAACAGATAAATGCAGCTCGTGTGACAGCAACAAAACCAAGCCAAGAGGGCGCCTAATAATTTTAAAGCTCTTGCAACATTAGAATATGCCAGTGAATCTCTTCAGACTAGAAAAATATTTTGAAAAATATCGTCGAATTGGGTAATGCAGCATCTCCAGCGATTTATGTACTTTAACAGGTGGTGTACCTTGGAGAAGTAACCTTGGTATTTAACTGTTTTAAATTTAATTAAACAGGCCTTAAATATTTGAAGTGAAACAACGGCAATCGAAATAAGACAAATATTGTGGTTGTTACTAAAAGTTAAGGCCAAAATATTTGCCTTAGCCTCCTGTGTAAGGTACAAGTTACTTTGCACGTTTAACGAAGGAATATTTGAACTCTTTTTTTTTTTGATTACCTACCTTGTTAATTGTCCAGAAAGATTTTTCGCCTACTTGAAATGAAGAGAGTAACTTATTCCAGTATTTGTTTTTGTAGACAGAGTTTTTATACTGAATTCCACAATTTAAGGATTTAATCGAATCCAAAAAGGATATGGGCCTGTATCGTAAGCCCTTCCGAGTTTCGTAAGCTGATCAAGGTCAGAATATGGTTCGAGTGAGATTAATTGAATATTAGTCGCAGAATTAATTTTAATTACAATTTCAGTTATTAAACAATCAATTTGTTGAGAAGACTTCACAATAGCAATATATAGATTAGTGGTGTTCAGGTTGCCTGACAAGTGGGACTTTACATCTAGATTTGTAGCCAGGCATAAAGATCCAACACACTTTCGTGACATATCACATATCAATTTAAAATTAGATTTACTTTTCTTTTTATATCCTACTACTCGTATTATATCCCGTGCTCGCCTTGCTTCGCCAGTCTGCCACTTCTCAAATTTAAAACAAAATACTTGCTGATAAGAACTGATAAATAAAACGTCGAGAGTGTCCCTATTCATTATACGGATATACTCTGAGTGTGACTCCCTCTCAATCTCATTTACATTTCATACCCTAGCTTTCTCAATCCCATGGCCATGCGCCATAAAAAAAACAACACAGACTGCAAAAGGTGCATAAAAAAAAGAAAGAAAAAGCACATTGCATAAAAGGTACAGGTAGAGAAACAGATTTGTGCCGCACACACACACAAATATTCCTCCACTGAACGCTGGGAAAATCCAACGATCTAGCTTCAATCGAACATTACACTTTTTTGAATTGTATACAATTTATAGTTTAATACTTATTGTTCAACTTCAGGATAACCTGCAAACATGATTTATATCTTAAAATTTTTGTCCATAATTGAACTTTATATTAAAAAAAAATCCTATTTCATTTGGATGCGTCATTCCAAAGCTAGGAGCTAGAAAGCATTCGAGAGTTACAACTTTTCTTAGATATCAGCTTAGATCTCCACTTCTGGACAGCGGATGAAGCATTTTCTCGCGGTAAAAAGTAGCCTTGTCCAGTCCATTCTCAGGCTCTAGACTATCTGTATACCAAATTTAATTTAAATCGGTTCAGTAGTTTTGGCGCTAAAGCGAGACAGACAGAGTTACTTTCGCATTTATAATATTAGTATGGATTGTGTAGGTTTATTCATTTTGACTCATAGTTTGTAATATACCTTAATATTGCCGGTGGACCACTAAAAGTTACTGTATTTGTGATCAACATCGATAGTAATGTCGATCTAACCATGCCCGGCCGTTCGTCCATCGGCAAAAATTAAGCTCTAAAACTCAAGCTAAAAAGCTGAAACGTATACTCTCCACGGGCCCGAGATAATCAAGTTAAAACATTTTTAAATCCGCCCACAATCTCAAAAAAAATTATCGAAAATATCGCAATTGGAGGTTAAAAGCTGAAATTTGGAATTATGTTGTCTCTAGGCACCCAAAATGCTCGTGTGTTAAGATTTTTAAAATCCGCCCTACGACACGCCGAATATTTAAAAAAAAAAATATTGAGAAAATCATTGGATATGAAAGTCCTATTATTCGCAAAGTAAACATATAGATAAAGACGATTTGCCATGAACACTTTTAAGGGCGTTTTCAAACAAAAACTTTGATTTACAGATAAAATCCTTCAAAAAAAAACATACAAAACAGTTATATTTAACAAAACAATTTGCCACGCCCAACTTATAGGGAATAGGGTATCCAAAAGTTCCCTAAGTCGACTGTAGACTTTTCCCATATTTTAAATTATTTCTATAGCATAAGGTATCCGACTTTATTCTCAAGTATCTATGTTAAATTTCTTGGTCCCTTCCTCTTTGCCCAAGCAAATGGTTTGAGGAGCTAGGTTTATGGACTTGTAAGGTCAGTTAATATCCAATATTTATTTATTTCATTTGAGTAATTTTCAAAATTCTATTGTTTCTATCATCAATTTCATTCAACTTATTTGCAGAATTATAATTCAAACCCCAACATGCTTATGTCTTAAGACCAAAACTAAAGGTTAACAATCTTAAATCAAGCACTACCTATTCACCAAATTGCTCTATTCCGGTTATGGCCAACAGCTTAATCTCATTTCCAACATCCATCATCGTGTTCTTTAATCCGATAAAATAATATTCAAAACAAGTTATTTCTTATTTTGCAGATATCAAAGTCAGAAAACCTACGCACCGTCGAACAGTCGCCTATGCGTTCGGCCAACGCTTTTCAGATACCTTAAGAAGCTTAAGGTGGTTTTAAGGAGTGCTTTGACTTCTATCTTCCTTTTTTGCAACCGCAACTGACAACTGCCACCTGATGACGCATAACTTGCTCGAATCTATATTAAAATGTTGAACATGTGGGCGGTAGTTATGGTACTTAAAAGGGAACATAATGTCACTAAAAACTCACAGAGATAAGACCTGTGAACATTTTTTAAACTCACCATTATCCAATGTGCATTTAAAATGCAAACAAATGTCGTAAGTTTCTTATTTTAGTTCGTAATCCAAAGAAATATAATATAGTCGACACCAAGCTAGTAACACACACTGTGTCTAACATAAAACTTCCAGATTACCTTGAGATACACCTCTTTCGTTTTAAACTAACACATCTACCCGCTGATGGGAGCAAGAAAACAAAAGAAATACAAATAAATATATTTTTTAAACTAAAAAACGGTAATTAAATAAATTAGTTATTTCGAATTAAATCTGTTGGTTTTTATTATTATTATATTTTAGATTTTGAATGGCTTTCTAATTTAGATGGCATTTTACATGTGCCAATAATTTAATCTCTCGAAATTGAGAATCTATGAATACACCAACCGAACATACATATAGAGTAAAACATAAACACTTATACTTGTACAATTCGCGAACGCTTTTTTTTGTTATTGTTTTATGTAACAAACACAGAGATTTGAATGATTTTTTTTTCTATTTCCAATTACTGATCCAAATATGAAGGGTGGAGATCAAATTTCAACACACATGTTTACAATTTCTTCTTTATATTTTGACAATTCCATTGACTTTTTGACAATTTTTACAATGATTATATAATTTTTAAAGCGTTACACATGAGGAGTTACCCCGACTAATACTTCAATAGATGTTAGAAGTACATAAAAAGAAGCAACAGAGAGAGCGAGGGAAACACAACAACGCAATGAAATTAGAAAAAGTACCTTAAAGTTACCCGTACTCGTCGGTTACCTGTTTTCGACTGGCCATTGAGTGCATTTCCACAAAGTATCTACCTGTTGGCGATCGTTAACTGAATTCACCACTCCATGACTTCATCGTTATTTTCTGATCTCTGCGAAAAGTTTTCAAGAGAGCTGGTATTGGTAACAGTATCCGTTCCAGTGAGTCTGGCTTTAACTATTGGTAGTTATTTGGCATGAAGCTGAAAAGGAAAAATGGAAATACAAAATCTAAGGTATGGTGAGTTGGGATAAGCTCTCCGAAGCAATAGTTAATCTGCACAAACGCCAAACGTATGTATGTAGGAGGTACGGATACATTTGTACCTAACAAAATTGGCTGCTGCTGGGGTCTACCTTCATATTTGTAGAAGCAGGTAGCTCGGTGAGTGGAAGTAGTCCGGGGTTAAAAGCCGAGGTTTAGGCGATTTTTTTTTCAGTTTCATATGGATTCGTCAAAATTTGTTTCATTCTCTTCTGTTTTCTTTTGTAGATATATATATAAAAGCAGATAAATTAGTATCGCAGATATGTAGTATGATATTTTTGCGCGTCGGGGGAGTTTGAACCTGTTCTATGTATTTATTATTAACTGATCAACAGGTTTTAAGCTTTTATTTTTTTGAATACAATACCTATATGAAAAAGTTTTCTGCTGAATGTAGTTTTGGTTTAAGATCGATAGTCCATTTTTTTGTGTCAATAAGATCTGGACATAAAGTAAATCTCAAATTTATTATGCCTTTTCTTTTATTAGATTTTGGCAAAAAATCGCCTCGCCTCTATATAAACCAAATTGATTTCTGAAGAGCCATGTACCAACATAGTTTTATTTTGTATTGTGTTGTAATAAATGATCAATGTTTCAAAAGTAAATCTCAAACTATATAAAGTTGGAAAGAACCTACAGTTGTTTACAACGTTTCAAGGAATTTGAAAGTTGACCTTCCTGCACAGACCTATTTTTTAGCACTAGCCGCACAGTTGCGTATTGTATTGTATGTGCAGTGGGGTCATCAGTAGATGACAAGCACTTAGACCTATTGGTCCTGAGAATCGACGAATTTGCTATGAATCCCTACCGATAGCAGCTAGATTTTCGGAATTTCGAAATGCAAAAAATAATGAAAGAAAACGCAGCGAATCAACCATTTTAATCAAATTTATTACCAATGTTACCGATGTTGTTCCGGCTAAGAGATGAATCCAAGTGAAGGAGAGTTCGAATTAGAATTTCCCAACATAACATGAACGGAGAAATGTACAAGCAAAATATTACGTTAAGCACAACAACAATCATTCTATTGTTTTTCTTTGAATTTAGTGTATAACACGACAGCAGGTAAATAGTTGTTGTGACCAAGCGGCACAAGAAATTTGTTGTACAAGAACATTGAGTCAGAGAATTCATGGGACAATATTTGGTTAATACTTTAACAATAAATTAATTAACAATTTAAGCTTGATATGATACAAAAAATATTACAGCCGATCATAATAAATCTAGACAAATGGTATTTCTAAACATCCCGGCCCCACTGGAACTAGTTTCAGGACGATCGATGGGAGAACTGCCAGCTTGGTGATAGGACGAGTAAAGGTGCCACGAGTTTTCCTTACTGTCGCAACTCTGACGCGGTGATCAGAACCTGGATTTGTAGCAACAATTCTGTCAAGAAGCCACTTAGTTGGCGGAAGGTTTGGCTCTTTTAGAACCACGATGTCGCCGATCTTCAAGTCGGCCTTGGGGGTGTTCCATTTGGGACACTCTTGAAGAGTTGTGATGTACTCAGCTTGCCATCGTCTCCAGAATTCTTGGACCATTGATTGCAGGTAGTTATAGTGTGACAAGTGATTAGGTGACGTCTCAAGGTAACTCGGCTCAGGAACAGCGGTAAACGGTTCACCTATAAGAAAATGTGCGGGTGTTAATGGATTGCAATCTTCATCGGACAACACACAAATAGGACGAGAATTTGAAATTGATTCAATTTGGGTGAGTACAGTATACAACTCCTCGAATGTTAGTATATTGGATCCGATTACTCGGCGTAAATGCATCTTAACTGACTTCACTCCGGACTACCACAATCCACCAAAATGTGGCGCCGAGGGTGGGATGAAATGCCATTCAACTCCATCAAGCGCAAGTGCAGCAGCAATGTCGTCGTTGTGGGTTTGCGATAAGACCAACTTCTGCATTTCATTGAGACAGCGACGAGCTCCTTGGAAGTTTGTCCCGTTGTCACTGTAAACATTGGACCATTTTCCACGTCGAGACACGAATCGGCGAAAGGCAGCTAGAAATGCATCAGTCGTTAGGTCACTTACCAATTCCAGGTGAATAGCCTTTGTGTACATGCATACAAAAAGTGCCAGGTAGGCCTTAGCCAGCCTAGGCTTGCGACCTCTAGACAGTTTAATGGTAAATGGGCCGGCGTAATCGCACCCAGTGTTGGTAAATGGGCGACTTCGGGGCTGCGGCAAATCACCCATGAGTTGCGAGCTAGTAGCCTTTCGCTGCAGGAAACAAGGTTTGCAGGTGTGCACGATTTTGCGGATAAGGTTGCGGCTTCCCAGTATCCAATATTGCTGGCGAACGATGGCGAAGGTCTCTGAAACGCCTGGATGGAGATAATTTGTGCGAATCTCTGTGGCTATAAGAGAAGAAACATAAGTGTTAGTTAGAATAATGGGATGTTTTATACTGTAGGGCACATCAGAATTCTTAGTACGGCCACCAACGCGCAAGAGTCCATCGTTATCCACGAAAGGGTAGTATCGAATGAGGTTCGATTTGTTTGGTAAACCCCGATTGTTCACAAGACTGCGAATTTCACTCCCGAATGTCTGTTGTTGCACATATCTGAAAATGTAGAGTCTGGCAGTTTTCAGGTCGGTTAACGAAAGACCTCGACCCCGAGGGATTTTTGCGGCAACGAGTAATAAACCGTATGCAAAACGCGACGATTCGAAGTAACCGAGACCACGATGAGAGTCTGAGTATGAGACTTTTGATGACGTCCGTGTTATTCGATGATGTTAAGACTTGCTTGGGCACTTGGTGTTCTTCCATTGCGATTACTGCTGGATCTGGTTGTGGCACGGAGAATTTTGATGCTGGCCAAAATTCTTGTGACAGCGACAGCCAGGACGGACCGGTCCACCAGAGATGATGATTGATGAGTTTTGATGGCAGCACACCGCGTGAAGCACAGTCTGCTGGATTCGATTCTGAAGCGATATAGTTCCAAGCATATCGCGGAATCTGATCGAGAATTGCAGCTGCACGATTTGCGACGAACGTAGTCCAACGTCGAGGCGGTGAGGATAACCAATGAAGAACGATTTCTGAATCGCACCAAGCAAAGATCTTCAAGTTATTTGGTATAGATGTTTTGATTAACTTAAAGACACGGCAAAGAAGCAGCGCTCCACAGAGCTCGAGTCGAGGAATAGAGACAGGTTTTAATGGCGCTACCTTTGTCATTGCTGCAACGAGAACAATTTTAAACTGATTCGCAGCGATCTTACAGCGAGCATATAGCATATAGCGAGCCGATGACGAGGCATCCGAGAAGCCGTGAAGCTCAACATCCTCAAATGACGAGAAGGCATTTCTCGCAATGCGGATCTGCTCAAAGAAGTGAAGCTCCCGTTGATAGCTAGTCCACCGATCAGCCAAAGATGATATCAGAGGATCATCCCAACTGAGCTGTAGCTGCGACGACCAAAGTTCCTGAAAGAGCAGTTTGAAAACAATTACCGATGGTGCTATGAATCCTAACGGGTCGAATATCCGAGCGATCTCCGACAACAACGTTCGTCACGTTGGTGAATTGCAAAGTCGTGAATCAGCAATCCTAAACGAGTATTCATCGGACGTAGGACTCCAGTGCATCCCGAGAACTTTAATCAACGATTTTGAGCGTTCTGTATCAAACCAAGAGAATTCACAAACTTCCTTTGGTAACCGAGCCAGCAAAGGCCAACAATTTGAATTCCATTTTCGTAGTTCGAGTTTCGCGAGGGATAAGAGTGTCACCAATTCCGATTGTAGACTGATTATCTCTTCCGATGAGTTAGCACCTGTCATTATGTCGTCTACGTAAACATCTTTAGACAGAATACGAGCAGCGTTTGGATATTGGCTCTGATAGTCAATTGCAATCTGCTTCAACACACGAACGGATAAAAATGGTGCCGATGCCGTTCCATATGTGACTGTGCGTAGTCTGAAATGACTAATTTCATCCGATGGGTTTTCGCGCCAAACTATCCGCTGATAATCGGTGTGATAATCCTCAACCCAAATTTGGTGGAACATTTTTACCACGTCAGCCGTGAACACATATGTGTGCTGTCGGAAGCGCAGACACACACCAACCAAAACCCTCTGAATTGGAGGGCCAATAAGCAGCTTGCTGTTAAGCGAATTGCCAAGAGAATCTCTTGCTGACCCATCGAACACGACGCGTAATTTGGTCGTTAAGTTGTCCGGTTTCAACACGGCATGATGGGGAAGGTAGAATTTCTTCCCAGGGTTGGTATCTAGCTCCGGTGAAGGTATGCGAGCCATGTGGACCAAGACGAATGTATTCTTGCATGAACTTAATATACATACTATGCAGATTTGGGTTACGTTGGAAGCGACGTTCCATCGAGTGTAGACGATTTATAGAAAACTTGAGAGACTGACCGAAAACCGGCGATGGAGAGGTGAAAGGCAACTGAACAACATACGAGTACCTTCCGTCCGATGAACGCGAGAATGTTTTGCGAAAGTGTTGCTCAGCTTCATCATTGCCAAATGATTCATCAGGAGGGGGTGTAGCATCATCAAGCTCCCAGAATCTTTGCAGTAGCACGTCAACATCCAAGGTGGTGTGAAACGCTGAAATGGAGACATGATGCGACCTTTGAGCGTCTAATAGCTCCCCTGTCACAACCCAACCAAATGACGTTTTCTGGGCTATGGGTAACCCTCTTGATCCTTGAATTTGATCTCCCTTGAGCAAGCACCATGGTTTGTCTGCTCCGAGCAGTACGTCGACTGGACTAGGTACATGAAAACCGGTATCGGCTAATTCCAGATTTTGAATATGGGACCAATGTCAACCGATTGAGAAGGCAGATTAGAAGTCAACTTGGTCAAAACAAATGCGTCAACGAAAAGATGAGTTTGGTTTAAACGAGAGCTAAGTTTCATTGAAATGCAACCTTTCGTATGACCTGCTTCTGTGGATGAAACTCCTATGATGGGTATTTGAGCGTGCGTACGAGGCAGTCCTAATCTCTGAGCAAATGATTCGACCACGAAGGAAACTTGGGACCCCGAATCAAGTAATACCCTTCAATTTATCGAATTGCCCTGAATATCTTGAACCGTAGCCAATATAGTGGGTAGGATTGTTTGCTTATTGAAGCCAATATCAATCGAATGGTTATTGATCAAGGGGTGAACAGGCGATGATGTAGAGCAGGATGGTTGAGGTTGTAGAACATGTTGATTTTGACGAGGATGACAGCGCAACGACGAGCGACATTTGCTTGCGGAATGACCGGCACGAAGACAATTAAAACACAATGAGTTCAATTTTACAAAATTCCGACGGGATTAAATGTCCATAGCGACGAATTGTGGGCACTGGGGCAGAATATGAGCACTTTTGCACCTTGGGCAATGTAGAGTTGACTGCGACGATTCAGCCAAATGGGCTCGAATATCACTATGTGGCTTACGGCGGGATACATTTGGACGAGATACTGATTGGCAGGATTCAAACGCATCGCATCTGGATTCCAAAAAGGTTAAGAGTTCGTCAAAGGTACAGTTATCTCGCGAACAGACTTGCTGAGCCCAACTGTGCTTACTCTCGTTATCCAGTTTATTGAGCAAGAGGAAAATTAGCCACGGATCGCGACCATTGGAGCCGAGTGCATTGAGACCCCGAATGACTGTCTGTTACTTTCCGTAGTGTTTGAACGTTACCCGCGGTTACCGATGGAAGGGACACAAACATTTGTATAAACGATTGCACAATGAGATATGACCGATCATACCGTTTTTCTAACCGATCCCACGCCTCAAGGTAATTTGCGTCTGAGATCGGAAGATGCCTTATTAAGTTTTCAGCGTCATCGCGAAGAAAGGATTTCAAATAATGAAATTTTTGCGTATCCGAAAGATTTGGCTGCTTTTCTACTGTGCCCATAAATGAATCCCTAAACGAGGGCCAATTTTTATAATTGCCCGAAAAAGGCGATACCGTTAATTTAGGAAGGTGAATTTTCGAGTGGGAATTATTGTCTGAAGTTAAATTCAGCTTTTCCAAAAACGTGGTTTGCTGTTGTGCGAGTTGCTTTAAAGCCGAATCTTCACTTTGCTGTCCAACGGACTGTCTTTCCCGAATGCGCGTTGAAGAACTTTTCTTCATAATCACAGAACTCACCTTCCAATTCTTGACACACAGTTTCATCTGCCGCGATTTTTAAAGCGTCTTTATGCAACACCAAAAACTCTGTCCACGTTTCGTTTAATTTCATGAATTTGATTTCTAACAATTCTAAAGGAGTTTCCGGCACAATTGCATCTGCAAACGATGCTGCACGAGTCAAACAACCCTTTGCAGTTCCGCGAATACGCTATAAATCGCTCATATTTGCAAAGTCCGAAATAATGCGAACAACCGAAATCAAATTCTATAAATCGCTTTGAATAATTAATTGCAATTTCTCGTATTGTCTAATTAAACCCGTCACGTGTTAAGGCGATTTTCACATACCTATACATATTATTATTATTATTATTATAAGCTTTTATTTACTATAAAAATACATATCTTTTTGTTTTTACATACATTTCACATTTTTAAATTATTATAATTGTCCATAAATCTCTGTTTTTAGCGTCGTGATACCAATAGCTGTTGAATTGGTTGATGTCGTCAACCCATCTTCTTCTTGGGCGTCCTGTTGGCCTTCTTGTTTCTGGTGGTGTCCATTTGGTCAAAAGTTTTGTCCATCTTTTGTCTTCAATTCTTGATATGTGTCCTGCCCAGCTCCATTTAAGTTGTTTCGTCCTGTTTATTACGTCGATAAAGTTCGTTTGTCTTCTTATATCTTCATTCCGAACTCTTTGTATTAATCTTATATTAAGGAGTTTTCTCTCCATTTTTGTCTGACAAATCCTTTATTTCTCTGTCAAACTTGATGTTAAGCCCAGTGTTTGAAGCCCATATGTCAAAACTGGTAAAATTGCAGCTTATACATATATGTATATATAATATAGAGTTATATTTCACGAAGTGTTCATTGAATGTACATTTTTTTGAGTAATTGATTCAATCGAATAAATTTAATTAAATCCGACGCAGAAGGACCAGTTCTATGGATAAGAATCGACGAATTTGCTATGAATCCCTACCGACAGCAGCTAGATTTTCGGGATTTCGAAATGCAAAAAAATAATGAAAGAAAACGCAGCGAATCAATCAACACTTAAATTTATTACCAATGTTACCGATGTTGTTCTGGCTAAGAGATGAATCCAAGTGAAGGAGAGTTCGAATTAGAATTTCCCAACATAACATGAACGGAGAAATGTACAAGCAAAATATTACGTTAGGCACAACAACAATCATACTATTGTTTTTCTTTGAATTTAGTGTATAACACGACAGCAGGTAAATTGTTGTTCTGACCAAGTGGCACAAGAAATTTGTTGTACAAGAACATCGAGTCAGAGAATTCATGGGACAATATTTGGTTAATACTTTAACAATAAATTAGTTAACAATTATTTAAGCTTGATATGATACAAACAATATTACAGCCGATCATAATAAATCTAGACAAATGGTATTTCTAAACAGGTCCATTGTACTTCAGCATAGCTGCCCGCTCGCTGCTTGTTGGCGATTAGTAAGATTCAGTGAGGGAGAACCTGGCAGTAGCCTTGGCAAAGCGAAGAATATCAGCAAGTTTAATGTCCCCCATCTCATCTTCGTTGACGAATTGTTTACCTATAGTGGTGAGCCTGGTTCTGGCGAAAGCAGGACATTCACAGATGAAGTGAGATGCCGTTTCATCCGCCTCTAGGCAGCACTCACATAGGCCCGAGTTCCTAATGTGGATGGTTTTAAGGTGCTCGTTAAGAGGACTGAAACCGGTGACGAGACCAATCAAGGATCTCAAGTCTTTCCTGTTTAGTCCAAGTAAAGACTTAGCTCTGCTGATTTTAGGACCGTCCACTAGCTTCTTCGAATACCTGCATGAGACCAATTCATGCCAGCATTCGGAATGTTGGTGGCGTAGAGCCGAATCCATTTCACGTTTGTGGACGGATGAGCAGCATCCTATGGATGGTTGTGGGCCAATGAAGGCTGTTGAAGAGCCCTTCCTGGCCAGAGCATCCGCTCTTTCATTACCCTGGATACCTGTGTGCCCAGGAACCCAGGCAAGTGATACCGAGTTACATCTTCCCAGACGGTTAAGCTTAACCATGCTTTCCTCAACTATTTTTGAGTTGAGAGAGCCAGCCGAACAGGCTTTGATAGCGGCTTGGCTATCTGAGCAGATGTTGTTTGTCTACCCAAGTCTGCAGATAGATTTATCCGACAGTCTCTAGAGTAGACCCTGGCTCCGGAGATACCGTCAATAAGTGAGCCATCCGTATAGACAATGACATCACCCGGCCTAAAGCCATTCCACCCCTCACTGTTCCATTCCTGCCGTTCAGGAAGGATGACCTGAAAACGGCGCTCAAAGACTTGCTTCATGCACACAGTGTCAAGCGCTCCTCCCCGATGGCCAGGTAGGCTGTCATAGAGAGCTCTGTACCTAGCACCTCTGGCCCCATCGCCGAGATTGACCTGCCGTCCGAGTACTACACACATACGGTATAGTGATTTTCTGGCCTCACTCTGAGCAAGGAACTGCAAGGGAGGTGAACAGAACAACACTTCCATAGCAGCAGTGGGAGTTCCTCTCATCGCACCTGTAATGAATAAGTACGCAAGGTGCTGTAGCTTCGTCAGTTGAAGTTTGAGGATGTGAGCTCTAGCCCACCATACAATCGCACCATACATAAGGTATGGCCTAACGATTCACACCCTCGGAATAGCGCAGATTTAGGTACGCGCAGAAGAAGGGGATCACCATTGAGCTGGCCTGAATCTATGCGAAAGAAACGATGGTCAACAAGGGTCCCGAGGTGAAGCGAACGCGATCCGAGGATAATACCCCGCCTCAATCCGAAGCGAAGCGAAGTCGCAATGGGAAGACAACCGTCGACAAAGTCTCGTATAGCAATATAACGAGCTATGTCAGACTGGGGGTAGTACCAGTGGACATCGATCGTAATCCTTTCTCCAACGAACAAATGGGTTTGATACAAGAGAGGATTATGGATATCACGATTGAAAAACGTGACGAGGAGGTCAAACCAGCATTCCGCGGTACTACTTTCAAAGCCGGTTGGCTTATGATAGTATGTGCGGACGCCATTACTGTAAAGTGGATGGAGACAACCTTCGCGAAGCTTAAGGAGAAATGCGGGTTAGAGGTGATGCTTTACGGGAGAGGAACATTTTCCAAAACCACATGTCATCAGAGGGTTCTTCCCGCAGAGTACCGGGGTAGCTAGCGAAAGGATCCTGGCCTTATTAGACGGCCAAAACAGAGAACTAAACACGAGAACGTGGAGAGTTCTGCAAAGATCGGATGAGAGAGACATCGCTCATATGGTCTTTGCAATCAATGACAGCTCCATGAGGAGACTAGTGGAGCTAAAGGGGATGGTCTCGTTTCGATTCGGACAGACCAAACTCATATTAAAAAGTGCTGATAAGACCGAAAGATCCTCAAAAGCACATCACCAAAGCTCACGGCAACACCGCAACTGACCCAATTGGGGCCAGAACCAGTACTGCCACGAAGGCAGCAGCTTCCAGCACGGCAACACCAGTGCTAGAAAGGGAAGCCACAAGCGCAAGACAAAGCGCAGCGAAAAAGGCCAATAGTGCGCACAGCACCGCCAAGGAAAGCCAACAACGGTTCAGGGCTAAACTAGGTATGGATCGTAAGAAGGCACGGGCGCAAGACGGACACAAAAACAAAAGTCCGAGAGGTAGACAAAGTGGTCTCCCTCAACAGGGTGTCGTACGAAGGAGAGGTGATAATAAGCCTAACAGAGTACGTAACCCTGAATTCGCACGAAAATAATGACATCCCGTCTAAGCGTGCTGCAGGCTAACCTGCACAGGGCTATGGGTGCCTCGGACACCTTTAGCCAGTGATATTCCGAAGGGTACAAACAATAGAGGTGAGTCGTTATTAGAATTTTTATATAGCAACTACCTCGTCTTTCTAAACAAGGGAAATAGTCCCACTTTTAGAAATTCCATAAGAGAAGAGATCCTAGACCTAACTATCTCCTTTTATGAATGATATCATAGAGGGGTGGCGTGTGTCTGGCGAGTCATCTCTATCGGATCATATGCACATCCGATTCGAGATAAGATGCAATGCCGAACACGCGGCAGTGCGTTATGACAACAGACTAACTAATTGGAGAACTTACCGCGAAAATCTAGTGGTCAGAAACGACATGCTGCCAGAAGCACCATCAACAACAAATGATGCAGATGGTCTATTCGAAAGAGAGTGAGAAAGCTTTTTAACAAATCCAAAAGCACCGGCACATGGAAACAAAATAAATCCATGCTGACCATATACAACTTAGAGTTGCGCAGATCCAAAAGAGCCTCATGGCGTGCAAACTGTGAGAAGATCGAAAAACGTCCAGAGGTGGCACGCCTCCAAAGGGCTCTGTCAAAGGATCAAGCAAAAAGCATGGGATTGCTAATCAAATCAGATGGTTCAATCACACGCGACCGGGAAGAAACGCTGACAATTTTGCTTCAGGCTCACTTCCCAGGGTCTCACACGTTGGTCATTACAGATGACCATATAGCGGAGGTCTCAATTCCAAGAAACCTCAGCAGAATTAATAGTTTATCCGGAACACTTTTTACTCCGGATAAGGTTAAATGGGCAATTAACTCATTTAAACCATTCAAGGCATCAGGAACAGACGGTATTTCTCCAGCCCTCATTCAAAATGGAATAGAATTTTTATTACCATCCATGATTGCCTTATTTAGGTTCAGCTTCAACTGGGGGTATATACCAGTTACCTGGAGGGAGGTAAACGTAGTATTCATATCTAAACCGGGAAACAAGCCGAGCGAATTACCTAAATCATATCGTCCGATAAGCTTGACATCGTTTTTTCTGAAAACAATGGAAAGGATTACTGACATCCACATTAGAGAATGCATATCAAAAAGCATGCCTCTGCACCCTCACCAATATGCGTACCAAAAGGGCAAATTCACGGAAGGCGCTCTGTTCAGACTAACTACAGAGATAAAAAACGCCTATCGTTCCAAACAGATCGCACTTTGTGCCTCTCTGGACATAGAGGGTGCTTTTGACAACACTGGATACGAATCCATATCAAATGCTTTGTACCATAAAAACATAGACAAACCAACTATTAAATGGATCAAAGCGATGCTGGAAAGTCACAAAATAACTGCCTCGTCAGGAACGACCTCAGTATCAGTAACAGCCGTAAGGGGCTGCCCACAAGGGGGAGTACTTTCACCCCTTTTGTGGTCATTGGTCATCGATGACCTGCTACACAAGTTGAGCAATTTGGGCTACACTACAATTGGGTACGCCGATGATATTGTCACCATAGTTAGGGCCAAGGACGCAATTCGAGTCACATCAAAAATGAAAAATGCTCTAAAGACAGCCATAGACTGCTGCATCAAGGAAAATCTTTCCATAAATCCCAGTAAAGCCGTCATCGTTCCTTTTATTAAAAGGAGGAAATTAGACCTAGGCCTAATCACAATAAACGACACGGTCGTAGAGTATTCCGACGAAGTCAAGTATCTTGGAGTAATCCTAGACAAGAGACTTAACTGGAACTCTCACATAAACAACAAAATCACTAAAGCTAATAGAGCTTTATGGGCCTGTCGTCGCACATATGGCAAAACCTGGGGAATCTCTCCAAAGATCATCCACTGGATCTACACAGTGATGATAAGACCCATTATAACATACGCCTCCATAGTATGGTGGACAAAATCCACACAAAAGGTGGCAATAGAGAAGATCGAAAAGGTACAACGGCTTGCGTGCCTTGGTAACTCCGGAGCCATGCGAACCTGTCCGACAGCTGCCATAGAGGCAACAACAGGAATTACACCTATTCACATATACATTCAAAAAGTGGCGATCCGCAGTGCAATAAGTCTAATACAGTTAAACGAGATAAGTCTTAATGATCAACCGGAACAAAAGACCCTTCTCGATGAACTGCCAGAACTTAACATGAACTGCGCGGTCACAGACCGCATTCAAAAAAACACTATGCTTCAACAAACGGTTCTCCACGGAGATCCCCAAGAGAGAAGCATGGGTTAGTAATAACCCACCAAACAGCCACAACGGCATAAAGTGGTATACGGATGGTTCTAAAAGGGAAACGGGGGTAGGAGCGGGAATATACGGACCACACAAACGCTTCGCGATACCCATGGGAAAAAGTCCCAGCGTATTTCAAGCAGAGCTCCACGCCATTCAAGAATGTGCCAGCCACATTAATTTCTCTGGCATAAAAGGTGCAACCATCCATATATTCACGGATAGTCAAGCAGCTATAAACGCCCTTAGCTCGTATACCATTGACTCCAAATCAGTCATGTACTGCTTCAATACCCTACAAACACTCGGAATAAGAAACAAGATCAAATTGTGGTGGCTTCCGGGTCATGTCGGGGTAGAAGGTAACGAAAAGGCCGACGAACTGGCAAGAAAAGGTTCAGAAATACCTTTCATAGGTCCCGAACCTCTCTGCTGCACTCCTAGATCAGCAGCAACGGAAGCAATAAAAAGCTGGGAACATAGAAAATGTATCCATCTTTGGGAAAGCATCCCAGATTTAAGACAGGCCAAACGAGCCATTCGGCTCTTCAATCAAAATGCCAGCAAATGTCTAAACCTAAGCAGGCATGATATCAAAAACTTAGTGGGTTACATCATCAACATAAAATGAGAATAGCCGACCCTGTCTTGAAGAGGACGAGTCAGCTGAACACATTTTATTTGAATGTCCAGCCCTTAATGGAATTAGAAAGAAGATCTTTTTCAGGGAACAAATGAGCCCCGAGGACATAAAGAATTCTTCTACTGGTAAAATTGTCCGCTTTACACGGAAAGTGGAAATTCTCCTAGATTAAATTTTTCTGGCCCATACGGTACAAAAGATCTTTTTAGGTCGAAGTGCCCCCCCCTTATAAATCGCCTTGGCGAGCCAGAATTTAATAAAAAAAAAAAAATGGCCTAACGATGCACGTGTAAATCCAGTGAACCAGCCTGGGACTAAGTCCCCAGGTTCTGCTGAACATCCTACGGCACTGCCAGAGAATGTTAGTTGCCTTCGAAATTCGAAATTTGTTAAGTTACTAATTTAGCCTATAGATAAAAAGGTTAATTATTGTTTTGCATCATATTTAGGCTGAGAGAATTTTTCTTCGTCTTAAACGACAAGGTTATGATCTGGATTAGTGGGGTCAAATGTAACCCACTCTACTGCATCCCTACTGGTCCGCCTGTGGGGTCCGCCGGTTTAACGTCAAAAAATAACTGTAGGTCTAACGTTTTCGAATCACTTCACCACCCACTGAGGACAATAAAATGTTGGCGTTGTTGCATTTGTGTAACGCAGGAGTTTGTGGGCATGTCCCTCTTTCGCTATTGAATAGGAACGTTGATTCATATTGTCTTTTTCAGGGAGTTAATTGGAATTCTCCTTTGAACGTGAGTACCACCTAGTACCACCTGAGGCGGTCACGATTTGTTTCTTCTAAGATGGGTTCTTTAATGTGAAGGCTTCCTTAAATAATTTGATAGAGGTCTATTATTCCAATTTATGCTCCCATAATTTGAGTACCCTGTTTAACATTGTGAACCTTATGTGAACCCCGGGCACACAAATGCATTGTAGATCCTTTTTTCGGCATAGTTAGTTTTTTCCCGAAGGTCAGAGAAGACGAATGAGTTTTCAAGCCACTTCATCAAGCCAACGCTTATGCGATGATTAGCATCACAGTTTGCTTCGCTTTGCGTCGGTTTTCCCAGCAAGAAGCGTTTCATGTATGTACTCGTATTTCAAAAAACTAAAATGTATAACTCAACTTTAAAACGCACTATATAACTGGTCAAATAAAGATATCTAGTTCTCAGCTCAACTCTTTCGTTTAGTTAAGGAAAACGCTGTCTTCTTTTTCGTCTACCTTCATGGTTAGATGCTGAACCTGAAGTAGGCGATATTACAAACACTGCAGAGCGTGGAAAAATAAAAAACCTCATAAAAACATTGAAAACTGGAAAAAAACCCAGATTATGATCAAAGGAGCTGATTTGGCTCAAGGAATACGATTGAAAATCAGACAAATGGTAGAAAAATATTTTGTCATTTCATCAATTCGTGGGTTATTCGTAAAATAAATCAGAAAAAGATACCAATCAAAACTATTTTGTGAACTTACGGGAGAATTTGATAACGCAAGGTTTGTAAAAAATAGCTTTTTGTAGATTATTTCATTAAGTGATATACCAGACGTAGATGTTATAGTCAAAAAACAGTCGCCTAAAATAATGTGCAAGGATTGCGCTGTCTTTGATTATAAGAACTGTTTTACTTCTTTCCGTTCCAAATAATAACAAATAACATGAACTCAAACTGTGAATCAGGTATGCAATTACGACTAAAGAGAAGTCCAAAAATTGTGTCCCGCATTACAGTCCGCCTGTCTGTCTGTCGCCGAGGATCCAGCCATAATAGGTGGATTTTCTCAAAAACGGCCCTTACGATATAACCCAGTTATGAAATATAAAATAATCGAGATGTGCGTAAGAAATTGACGTATTCAGTTTTTTTGTGGAAATAGTCGAAAAACGGATTTTTATAAAAGTGCTTTTTATATAGAAGAAAAGGCATATTAACTTTTTACCAAAAAATTAAACAACAGTAGATACTTCGGAAACACGGCAATATCTTAAACATAAGGAAAGACTACAGTCCGCTTGGGCGAGATTATGGATACCCTATTTCTATTCCTATCTTTCATAAAGTTAGCCTAACAAAAATGTAAGTATGGGAGAATTTTTAAGGAGGATCTAAATATTTTGTTAGTTAACATTTTAAGGATTTTAGTAAACACACTCTTAAAAAGTGTGTGTGGCAGAAAACATTAAGGAAAGGATTTGTTCAAAACGACTTAACTACATACTTTGCGAAGGGTTTCTTCAATAAAGCTCCTTTTTTAAAGTGGGTGTGTTAGTGGGCGGATTTTAAAATATTTACACGTAAGCATTAGGGCCTGCTAGAGAGTATATATTTAAAATTTTAGCTTCCTAGCTCAAACTTTGATTTTTCGATAGAACTTTTTTTTTCATATTTAAATTGTGGGCGTGTCAGTCGGCGGATTTAAAAAACTTTAAACACGAGCATTAATGTCCTCTCGCTAGAATATATATAACATATTTCAGCTGCCTAGCTCAAACTTTTACTTTTCGATTAACTTGTTTTTTTTATTTGTGGGCGTGTCAGTTTGCTAATTTTAAACATGTTAACTCGCCAACATTTTGTGCCCCTGAAGACAATAAATTAAAATTGTCAACTTCGATTTTTTCGAAAAATTTGTTTTTTTTTAAATTGTTGGCTTATCAGTGGGCGGATTTTAAACTAAGAATTTGTTAAATTATTAAGTTTAGTTCTTATTGTTTTAAAATTTAACAGCGTTCAAATAACAATTTCTAATATTTAATATATACATATATAAGAAAGTTGAAGACATTTTAATTTTTTGCATAAATAGTATGAAAAATAGTACTAAATGCCACATCAGATGCTTTAACGGTATAACAATTAAATTATTTGGGTGGGGTGACCCTACACTATAGAAACAAAAACAAAATAAAAATAAAAAAAAATAAAATAAAAATGTAAACAAAAAATAGAATCAAACAAAAAATTGTAATGGATTGAACAAATCAATATAAAACCGATTAGAAGTTTAAGAGATTTACATTTAAAAGCAATAAGTAAAGAACCAAATGTTAATCAAGGCGAATGGGGCAAACATGGAATTTAACAGAATGGACATAAAATTAGAGTTAAACAAGAATATCAGTAGATTGAGATAAACCCCAAGATCAAAACCTAAAAAAAGATTCAAAACTACCATTATCAAAATTAAAGAGCCAACGTTTTACGTTTTTAATGAACATACTAGTCACAGATATTGCCCTGATCGACTGTGGAAGTTTATTAAATAAGCGATACGATGAAACGGAAAAAAAATTACGATAAGCAGTGGTACGAGCAATGGGTACAGATAGCAAGTTAGAAACATTTCCACGTCAATTATGAGTAGATAGAGATTAAGCAAAAATTACGATTGCCAGACCTCATAAAGAAAGTCTTCAACACATTAAAATAATATAAATGACGAACAGGTAGAATGCTCAAGTCACAAAACAGAGTAAAACTAGGATATCTACAAGGCTTTTGACATATTTTCCTTAAGACATACTTCTGCATAGTTAACAGAGGCTGTATTTTATTAAAATACGCACCTCCCAACAAACAATTCTGTATTGCAACTTGGAATGAAAGATTCCATAGTTAATTGTTTTAAGAAGTACTCGTATTTTATAACAGATATTTTTCAAATAAAAGAAATGTTTAAGAGTGAGTCGGAAATAGCTTCTCAATGCTTCTGCGTGATTCAAAAAACTCAGTCTTGAATCAATAATTAGACCCAGATATTTAAATTCAACGAGCTTTTCAATTAAAAAACAATTATTACTACAGATTAGACTGCTATAAAAGGAGGGAGAAGAACAAATTTGGGTGTATCAACCAAAGTATATTTGTGTTTTAATGGTTGGATGAACAACAGTGACTTGTGATTGCTACCACATAGTGTCTTCACTACACTCCACTTCACGTGGTAGCAATCATAGTATATTTGAATTTTCAAATGTTGAATCAAAAATTGCTATGGAATGGCTTCTCTTACTAGTGAATCAGTCTGATTCATTAATGTGCAGAATAAATAAATAAAATTCGTACATATAAAGTTCGACTGATAAATAATGGGACAAAATTATAATATCTGCTTTTTCGTTTACAGCATCAGATGTTGATTTTACTGTTAAATTTCCTTAAAACTGTGAATACTTATGGAGACAAACTCAATTAGCTATATGTATTTATAGCAAGTGAGAAATTTTTTTTGCCAAACTTTGACTCAAAAGTTAAACGTGTTGTCAATTAAGTATTAGACATTGATTGCAATCGAATTAAATTCGATAACACCGGTTACTGGCCAATAGAACCCGAAAGCCAACATCCATATAATATTGTTGACGTCATCTTCGAAATCAAGTTGCTGCCGCTTATTTACAATATACAACCACAAACATGCTAAGAAATCAAATTTAATGTCAAATGTTATGTGTCTGGAAGAGAAAAAAGAGAAAATGAATAACAGACGAAAAGATCTAAAAACCTAGATCTGAAGAATAAGAATCAAGCCGTTTACTTCTTAAATGAAAAAAACACACACTCATAGCTAAACTTTATGATTTTTATTCTTACTGTATGGAAAAAATAAACAAAAAGTTTATGATCTTTGATTTTGAACGGTTATACTTTGTTGTGAATGGGTGGATGCGATTAACTCTATTTTTATGTAATTTTCTTAATCCGGTTTGAAAAATATGGCAAACGGCCCAATATCCATAAGATTATTTTGGATCTGGCAATATATGCATTCCACGTCTCATGTAATCAATATTAGTGTGTGCTGCAATTCCATACCCATATAATGATGCAAGCATTTGCCAGGCTTCGCTTATATTAAGTTTTGGTTGCCGCATAATTCCACCGTTATATTAATCACTTGAAAGAACTACTAATTTTCTCCCTGTATGTTTGCCTTCGCACTGGTATTTCTATTTCCGTCTTATCAAGTATCCTTTCACCTTTCATGAAGCCGTCAATTAAAAAATAACTTCGACTTTACTTTGGCTTTTAAATTCATTTTGTATTAATTATTGGATTATATCAAGTTAAATACTAGACAACAATGATTAAATCTTACTTGAAATTGACAGGATATTTTTTCTAGATTGTTGGTCCTTATGTGGACGATTTATAACCAGGGAACGGATTCAATTTTACGTGACTGTCGTGCATTAGACATGCCTGTTCCGCATCATCGATTGCCCCACAAAATGTCGCACATTTACAAAATTGTGCAGTTTGCAAAATTTCAAAGTAAGACTGCGAAGAAAATATGTTCTTTCTGACAAAATCAGGAAATGGGACAACATTGCTATTGATTTGAGATGGGATGCAATTTTAAAGTAGTCTTGGCCAAATAAAATCCCCTACAAAAATCGTCTGCACATTGTAGAACACTTACGTATATAGTGAGTCTTCCAGGTACAAATGCATTCACAGAACGTACTTTTTCTTTTATATCCTATTCTTAAGGTAGGTAGTATAATTTTGACTCATGGTTACTAACAAACCTTAAATTTGCTCGTATATCCCCAAAAGTTACTATATTTGTTACCACCGGCCGAAATCCGCTGTCAATTTTGAGGTACTCAAAGCTGAAATTTGGAGAATATAGTCTTTAGGGGCCCGGAAAGCTCAAGTGTAAATATTTTAAGAAGTAAATTTTTAAATGGAAATGAAAATCCTTTTTCTAAGAGAGTTATAATGTTCTAAGAGTATCATCATTTTAACTCATAATTTGTAACACACCTTTATATTGCTCGTAGACCCCTAAAAGTTACTATATTTGTTATATGCTTCGGTAGTATTGTCGATCTAGCCGGTGCCGGGGAATAACTTCACGGGCAATAACTTCACCTCGAGTGGGAAATAACTTCGCTTATTTTGTGTGAAGTTATTGCCGACTGACGGTGATAAATTACTTCACCGTAAATTTTGTGAAGTTATTTACCACCTATAATTTGACAATTTGTCTATTATACCTGAAGAGGAAATGTGAAATGGAGTTATTTATGAGATTTTTGTATAATTTCATTTATAACAAAATATATCAATTTTTTTTAGCAACTTATATCGGTGCCGTGAAATAAGGCCTTGTGCAATAATGCCAGTTTGGTGTTATTTCACTTTCCATGGGTGCTGTTTTCAACAATTTGCCCTTGCACCTACCCCAAATCAAACAGTTACCCCAAGCAGGGGGTTGCAGGGGGGCAGTGTGCCTTATGTAATAAATGAAAACTACTAAGGGGTCTGATGATCGGTTGTGACGAACCACCGTGAAACAGCGCTGTAACTCCTGTTATCCACTTCAAGTTGTAGCAATTACAAGATACGGTTGTTCATTCAAAACAAATCAAATGAATTGGACTGAAGCAGCCTAACTGCAAGTATATTTTCACACAAAAAACCGTTTCGAAATTGCACAGGAGCTTATGACCGAAATTGTGTCGGTACCGGTAGTTTGAAGCTGTTTTGAAAGAAGGATGAGCCAAATGATACTACTTCAGAGTCAAGATCAATAAATATTCTAATAATGTATAAGGTATCTTGATAATCTTATCTGTACTAGGGCAGTAGCAAGCAGTACGCTTCTATGCTACGAAGTTAAGTACGTTATGGTGTGGACTTCTAGAATAAATGGAGAGAATGTTGAATATAATTCGGATGATATAGGCGAAGTCTCCCCGCGGTTAATTTTCTCTTGTACAGAAGTTCCTGACGCTACAGTCGATCGGATTAGTGGTTCATTAAGAACGGAGGATTCACGTAAGCGCGCATCCAAGTGTACAATGGAATGGTGCTTACAACGACAAATATTACACATAAATTTATTTAGACAATATCGTTTAACCTCCTGACTTGAAGAGGTGCAAAACAATATCAATTCCTCTGAAAATTTCTGAGGAGTGCTTAAATGAGGTAAAAATCATGTGGAAAAAAAGTATTTAAAAATACAAAGTTTTTTGGAAAGGCTTTTCTTGATGTCCTACTTATTAGACATTCGTCTTCACTTGATTTACCATGCAAACAATTTCTTATACAAAATACATTCTATGCGTAATGAGTAACCAATTAATGATTTCGTCTTAAATAATAAAAATTGTAATTTCATTTCAAACGTGGTCTATAGCCATTATTTAAGTCAAAAGAATCAAAAATGTGGCGACAAACATTTCCTTAATTTTTAATGTTCTATCCGAAGGACGCCCAAAGTTTCGGCCAAACTGCTTGTTTGTCACGTATTCAATTCTAGAGGCGATTCTAAAGTTTTTTAATGTTTGATATATGTATAGGAATAGAATGCATTGAACTTGATTTTGTAAGAAAACTTTAAACCCGCTTTGTTTGCTAATTTGCAGTTTTTTTTTTCAATGAGGCTGCTCTTAATAGTGGGATTTTTTTCCTATTGGAGAAACATCAGAGATCGATTTCAAGATTTGATCGATTGATGATTTGATGACAGTTAGTGTGGTAACCTATTTGGATTTTAGATTGAATATTCCCAAAGGGCCAGGCTGGAAGTCAATTTGCACATGCGTACACAAGAATCGAGTCCCACTTATCGGTACTTACGCATTGTGCTCGAAATGTCATTATTAATCATTGCTTTGGCAGTTTCCTCATACATGGTTGGTTAATTGAAAATGATCTCTACCTGGTTATTCACAGCAACCGAATGTTTTTGTATGTGGAGCGCAACGCTACCAATGCGAGTTCGAAACTGGCATTGGTAAGTGGTAAATTTACATCATTGATATGTGCCTCCCCTTTAGTCTAAGCTGGAAGGTGAAAGAGCTTCTGAATATTATCCAATATAAGATGTTGTCGCATAAAATGGCATTAAACAGGTTGCGAAGTAAGGGCCACGACAAATAGTCGCCTTGGAATGTTTCGGTAGCATATAGCGGCACCTTTATGCGATGCAAACAGATATTGCGTTCATAAGCCTTAATAGGGCCCCTCCCACTTTGGTTGAAGGTGAGAGGGGTCAACATGCCCTCCGAGGACGGTGCGTTACTCTAGGTGGCATCTCCTTAGTTTTTAAGTTAGATTAAGTTAGCTAGGGCGTTTCTGGGGGAGGTCGGGCTCGCCAACTTCTGGTGGTGCTTCCGGGACATAAACGGCGTCGAGTGTGCATGTTGACGACTGCCAGTCGCTCGAAAGCAATTGGTGTTTTGACCACCTTATGCGTAAGGTAACGAGTGCTCAGAATCCTAGTTATAGTTAGAGTACCCTAAGTAGTTTAAGGGCCAGTTTCAAGACTAGCTGATAAAGTCTCGGATAGCCTATCCGAAACTTATCTGTCAGCTAAGCATGAACTTTTGGTTTCAAAGGTTTTGGATAGTGATATCCGACAGATATAGTCTCGGATAGCCTATCGCCAGGTTCAATTGTATGTTAATTCCTTTATCCGAAAGATAAACAAACTATTTATTTGAAGTGACCGGAAAAAAAAAGTTTCAGAGCATTCTTTCGTTTGCGACCGTAGACAGCAGTCACAACTGCCCTAACATGGATTTGTTAAAATTTTTAGAAGACGAATTTGAAGAATATTAATCATATTACACGGCCCCTTAGGAACACAGTGTTTCGCCCAAGGCCAAATTATTTTGAAACACTGGACGATGAAGTACCGCCACCAATTTTGTAACGCTGAGCTCGAATCGCAGTGCTTTTCTTCCTACTACTCCTCTTGATTGCCTCATATTTCAACTTGAGGTGTTTGTAATCGCGAAATACCGAGCCTGATGAAGTGGTTAACGCCTTCTCTATATCCATTCTGACTTTTTCTTTCTCTTTCCAAGTTATAGCGTCACTTTTTTTGGTTTCGATTACATATTTTTTCCGTTTCTTCTTGAGAGAAATTGGTATTTTTCTCACGCTTGTTTGAATTTTCGCAATTTTTGCTAGCTTTATCCATTTTAAACGCAACAACACAATTTACCTACTTAAAAATGGGTTTAATCTGCTTTAGCTTCTAGAAAACACGAAACAAACAAAGCAAAACAAATGACATGTGTTTCGAAACAAACTTAATGGCTGATCAATTTTTCCACCAGTTAGTTTATCAGAGACTTTGACGATGAAACAGAAAAAAAATATCAGCAACTTTTATGTGGTGCATAGGGTTATGTGTCGGGTAACTATCCGAAACTTTATCCGAAACTTTTGAAACTGGCGCTAAGTAAGTAGAATAGGTAGTTTGTAATTTGTTTTATATAGAAAATAAAATTTAAATAATGATGCCGAGTTTTAAAACATTTTTCCGATGATAACATAAATGTAAGATTACTTCATAAAATAGTTTTTAGGCCGAAAGGCAATAATCATAAAGTTATAGTTAAGTTTAGAGCATCAGCATACGGACTATTAATTTAGAATGAGTATTCTGTTAGTTTTAAGATAGATTTAATCATTTTTGTGTTGAATGTAAGTTGATATGTGTCACGTAATTAAAAATAAATTTAAAACTAAAAAAAGGTAACACAAAAACCAGGACATGTTTATGTAGGTAAGTCTCATTGCACAAATAAAGGGATTTTCGAATCAATAACGCTGGTATCAAATTTTTCGGTCCATCGGCACCACTCTCGCATCGCCACAATATGTTGATATAATAGCCGTCCATAATTTCTGTAAATCGCAATTTCGTGCCGCAAGAGTGGAAAGAGTAAGTATTATCAGACACATCTTTAGACGTGGCATAATATTTCACGAACTAGTCCGCTACGAATATAAAATTAAATAGAAGAACCATAGAGTGTATAATAACAACCGATAAAATTCTCGTAAATCTTCCACCACATGACCTGTACAAGTGTACAGGTACACTGAGCTGGTTACCACACACACAGACCAACGGCCTACTGGTTGGGCAGACGTGCGAACTTAAAGAACTTACCTACGTGGAGAAAGTTAATAAAAGGTATAAGTGGAGGCCAGACGCCAACTTATGCGAAACCCTCTGATTTTAACCTATTGCGATTGCAGGATGATGGACAATTCGGAGTGTAAATGAAGTAATTGAGTCGCAAGAACAGAACTTAGATATAATAGACTATAAGAACAAATTGATGTTCCTTTTTTCAAAATGAAGTATTGGTTAATATATTATTTATTAGAATTAACTTCTAAGCAGATAGTAAAATATTGTTTTTTATTATCAATCGAAACTATTTTGGGAACCCCTTTAGAGTAGAGCAGTAAAGCATGCAATTTATTTTATTTCTTATTTTATTTTTATATTACTCTGTAGGTACCTATATCAAACAGATTTTACTACCCACCTTGGATGGTTACAGATGATTTCTTTTCTTCCAATGGTTGATTGGTCACTTATGGCAAGTGCCTTGCTGATGACGTCAGTTGTGTGAATGATGAAACTTTAGCAGTCCGGATGAACGGTATTGGTGGATGATTGTAGCCGAGGCAGCGGGTAAATGCTTTTATGAGACGGTGAAGAAAATGTCGTGGTTGTCGTCAACTTGTGGCTTCGGGATGATTGGGTAGTAGGCAGGGTTTGGTACCAATGAGATGTCTGAATATATATATAGATCCCAGCTGCCTGCACATGGCCTGCACTGGAAAAGGAAGTAGACTTTGCTGCGAAGCTATAAAAGGTGAGCACAACGGCGATGATGTTCTGTCGGTGTTTGTGTTATTTTAAATGAGCTGGTGGCGGTCAACGTACACGCGTTTTGCGCTTGACAATGCATGGTTTTAAGATGACCTGGTGGCGGCCAACGTTCCAAAGATTTGCATTTTGAGCGATGATGATGGGCAGATGGGAGCACAACTGCTATTTAGTACTGGCTGCTTAGTACTGGCTATGTAGAACGACAGGGTTAATGTCAGGGTAACAGCGTTTAGCACGTGGTTTGCTGTTGAGACCAGGTGGCATTGGTGCGATGGTAGTGTATTCACTAACTGATTGGCAGGTCGTGCGTTCGCATCCCAGCGAGGGCTATGATTTTTATTTGAATTCACATAAGTTGAGATATCTCTAAGCAATTTAGGAGCCGCCCATGGAGAAAAAATACTACAAAAGCACCAAAACTTTTTTTATATCCTCCTATTCTTTCGAATAGTAAGAAGCACCTAAAATCATGCAATACAATACTTCATTGCTAGGTGCTGCTTACTGTTCAACAAAAAATGCGTGCGCTGTGTTTAACACTATAAGGGTACTGTACATATACAGAAAAAACAATCCCATTTAGCGTAAGCAAATTATAAAAAAAAATAAAAGATGGGTACACGTGCAACAACACAACGGCGGGGATGATTTTCTAGTGGTGGTTTGTTTTCCAGGGACGTGGAACCTCCGACCGATATATTAAAACCACTTTGAATGAATTTTCCCCATCTGCCTGCTGTATTTGCCAGGATTAAAGACGGTGATACAATAAAGAACACGTTTAAATCTATTTTTTGCGGCTTATTCCGGCTCTGATGCAACAATATTTAATGCGTGTTGCGTTATTCAGCTGGCTGCAATAAACTTATTTATCGAACTGTTTTTTACACTTTTTTTTCATCAACGGGTTAATACATATATATAATCCCGAAAAACCAGGGGGGTCATTTCGTACATCGATTATCGCCTGAGGGGATCGTTTTGACAATACTCTTGTATTTCGTAACATCAATAATCGCCTACCGTTTGGACGATGTCATTTATTTTATTTTTTTATTTTATTTTATTTCATAAATTCCTATACATATAATTACAATAATTCAATATGAACATTAATTGTTAATAATATATATGAAATTCAGTTGACATTCTGTATTTTCTATACTAATGTAATGAAAATAGTGTTGAATGCCATTACAATTTAAAATTAATGCATTTCATAAAATAAAATGTGGGTGGGGTGACCCTAAAAAAAAAAATCAAAAAATTTACATATTTTTTCATAAACAAATTAAGCAGTCTCAAGACAAAAGGAATTTACTTTCAAAACATCAAAATCAATTTAGACAACAATTTAATACTCAAGTTAGATCAGATAGTCAGAAAGAACAGACTCTATGAAAACGAAATTAAAATTGAGAAGCCATTTTTTAACAAGTTTGAGAAACATACCAGGTATAGAGATAGACCTGAACGACTGAGGAAGTTTGTTGAAAAGATGAACAGACGATATATAATAAAAATTACGACAAGCAGTGGTATGGAATTGAGGAACGGATACTGAATATGAAAAGTTTCCACGTAAACTATAGTTAGAGATCAATCGGAAGTTGCAATTACCAGACTTCATAAAGAAGGTCTTCAAAACTTTAAAACAGTACAAATGACGCACAGGGAGAATTTTCAAGTCACAGAACAGAGGGTATGTAGGATGCCTACCAGGTTTTCGGCATAATTTTCGCAGGATATATTTCTGTATTATTAAGAGAGATTGTATTTTATTTTTATACGAACGTCCCCAGCAAGTAATACCATATTGCAGTTTTGAATGAACAAGACCATAGTAAATCATTTTTAACAACGTAGTTGAACAAGTACTGCGCAAATAGAAAAAATGCCTAAGCGTGCAACGAAAATATTTCCTCAAAGACTCTATATGATTCGAGAAGCTAAATCTTGAATCAATTGTAATACCCAAGTATTTAAATTCATTAACTTTCTCAACCAGGAAACATTTATCACTGCAGCTCAGGCTACTAGAAAAAGTCGGTGAAAAAGAACCAGACCTACAGTTGCAACATGCAAGTTTGAATCTTTGGCACTCAGTTGCGTGAAAATAAATATTCACGTTAGAATCACGTAGAGATGACAAACTAAAAATCATAAACTTAGTCTTTGAGCTAATAACCAAGTTGTGTTTTGAAAACCAGATTCTTAAAAGGCTTAGGTCCCAATTTATGTCGGAAACCAGATTGAGACGACTGGCAGAACCATATGCGAAACCTACGTCATCTGCAAAAGCAGTTGGAACACCTTTAAAGTCGAGTGTAAAAAGAGAATTTATGTAGATAAGAAAGAGAATCGGACCTAGGACAGAACCTTGAGGTACCCCTAAGTTGATAATCATTCTATCACTCTTAATGTCATCAATCTTCACACATTGTGACCTATTTTTAAGGTAAGATCTAAACCAATCTAACATAAAGCCGCGAATTCCTGCTTTTTTAAGTTTTTCCAGGAGAATGTTATGATCGACCATATCGAACGCTTTAGTAATATCTATAAATAACCCAGCAGTACACTTTTTGCAAGAAAGTGCGTCTTCAGTTAATTTGCCCTTTTGAAAACCAAATTGTGTTGCTTTAAAAAACTGAATTTTCGTGAGGTAGCTCACTAACCTGTTTTTCACGAGCTTTTCAAAAACTTTACTAATTACAGAAAGAAGTGAGATAGGCCTGTAATTACATACATCGTCAGCAGCACCCTTTTTAAACAAAGGTACTACAACTGCACACTTGAGCTCATCTGGAAAAACCCCTTCAAATATGCACTGATTAAAAATGTGTGACAGCACATCCATTACAAAACAAGCAACATTTTTTTTAGCAAAATATTAGAGATACCGTCAGCACCACATGAGTTAGAGTTTTTTAGAGTACCGATAACTTTAAAATCCTCGAGTGGAGTTATGGGTTCAAATGTAAAACTATTACAAACATTTGGTTCAGCAAAGCAACCAGTAGTCGAGCAAATTCGACAAAAAGGTTGGATAGGATATGGTTGCAAACTCGCGGATATGTTTGTAAAATAGCCGTTAAAAGCATCTGCAATGCCAGGTTTGCCAGATACAATACAGTCATTGAAACGAATAACAGATGTTTTTTTTTGTCACAGGGTTCTTATTTAAGATACTGTTAACTATATGCCACTCATTTTTTAAGTTACCTCTAGCAGAATTGAATTTAGAGCGGTAGTAATAATCCCTACAAATTGGAATTTCCTTCTTTAATTCAGTGCACAGTTTTTTATAGTTGTATTTAAGACTTCGATTTTCGGGGTACTTATTACATTTCGACCATTCCGTATTTGCTTTTCGTAGCTCGATTATATTCGTCAAGACGATGTTAGCGATAGCTAATGATGTATCGTCTCGAATCGATTTGCATATTTAGCATACACCGAAAGCATATTTGAATAATTTGTAAGGTAACCAATTGACTTTCGATATATTTCATATGCTATCAAAATCTTTTTGATTGCTTTTCGCATCGCAGTTTTAAAATTTCAAATACGAATAATTGTAACCGCTGATTACATCGGTTCGGAAAAAACCTGCATCCATCCACACTCATTCACTTATAGTGGATAAATAGTAGAAAGGAAAATTGATTTCGAAAGTAAAAATTAGATAGGTAAATTGTCGTAAATATATACGTCTAAAAATATATATTAATTTAACCGAAAATCTGCTGTTTTGCATAAGAGTCTGCCTTTGAGGTTCGCGGATCGACTTCAGAAAATTACAGCAGGCCATCACTTCGTCAATAAGGCCAATCAAATGCTGGTGTTGCTACATTTGTGTGATCCAGGAGCTTTTAGCTATGCCTCTCTTTCGCGTTTATATGGAATCGTTTATTGATATTGCCTTTTTGACCTGTTCGTTATATCTCTCCTTTAAACATGACACTATTAACTGAACCGGTCACGCTCTATTTTTTGAGATAGGTACTTTGACGTGAAGGCTTCCTCGGATCTTGCAACTTCTTATTTGATCAATATTTGTTACTCTTGCTCTCATGAGAAGCATCTTATCTCAGTTGGCCTCATATTTTTGTACGCTGTTCAACATTGTGAACCGTATGTGAGCGCCGGGCGCACAACCGACAGATAGTTGAATTTTTGCACTTATGAATCAGTCTTCCATTCATACAAATGTTTGGAATATTTCGGACTGGATCAGAGAACGGACAGCACAAATATTTTGTATTCGACTAAACTTCCACCTATACATCAAGTGCTCGTTGCAGGGACGTTTGATCCTTACTCATGAGGGCTTCATCGTCAGTAATGAATTACTGATGCACTTTGGAGTCCGTTACTTTCCCTTCAAGCAGATAATCAAGAACTGTTTAAATATCAAGATAAAAGAGGAGTATAATCCCAGGAAAGACGATCCTATGTCGTGCAAGAACTTTTGAGGCATATGTATCTCAGCTAAATGTCGCATAGAAGATCCTCTGCAGTGCGCCGTGTGAATGTCTGAAGCCGTTCTGCAACTGCGATAAACTAATCAATACGCGCCAGTGTGGCTTCCAGCCCGGCAGATCGAAAATATATCAATTCTTCACACTTAGGAAAATCCTGGAAAAGAATAATGGGTTTTAAATCGAGGCCCACCATCTTTTATGATAGCATTAATCATCAGGAGCTCTGCGTGGCCTTACCCAACACAGCAAAGTCAAACTTGACTAGACTCCTGGCAATCCAAAAGGCAAACCAGGAGAAATTCTGTAAGTCAATCATGACTTAGCTGGTGGAGTTTCTGTCAAGCCATAACCAAGGATGATGAATTCTCGGAACGGATAATAATAATATTTAGATAGGGTATTACACTGCGACCTATTGTACTATTGTGTCCCCTGCTTGTGCCTCGGAGAGGTTCATGCCCTTTTTCAGAGCCCTCCCTAGATACTTCTTTTGTGAACCGTGTCGAGGTATTGCTCTGATTTATCCTTGGCAGGTCACACTCCTTAGAGCACAGCGTCCAGTCCAGTTTCTTTGATGAATCTGAGAATGAGCTGTGGGTCCATGGTTTGTATGTCGTTGTCTGTTATTTGGTGCCTGCCCAAATATCTCATCCTTTTGTGGGCTAGTGCCCCACAGGATTCCAGTATGTGGTCTGGACTTTCGGTGGTTTCACTGCAGAATCTGCAGAGCCCGTCCTCTGATATACCCATCTTCCTCAGGTGCTCCTTGGGTCTGCAGTGCCCGTGAGGAGGCCTGTTCGGATTCTTAGGTTGTTTTAGTTAAGGCTTATATACAAGCTTTGAATCTGTTTTTGTTGTAATTTGCCAAGAGTTTCTTTGCTTGCCTCAGACCTTGGAGGTTAAGAAAGGTTTGGCCCTTGTTTCTTCCTCCAATCTCCTGAACTCTTCGGGTATAGTGTGTTCTCCTATCCCGCAGAACGGTTCAGGTCCAATGAAGGGTTTCTCTGCCTCATTTCTTGCCAGAGAGTCCGCTGCCTCATTGCCTGTAATGCCAACATAGCCAGGTACCCAGTAGATGGAAATTCTGTTATTCTTGCCTAGTCTATTCAGTCCGTGTAGGCATTCCCACACGAGTTTAGACTTGATGACGTAGGCGTGAAGAGCCTTTATGGCTGCTTGGCTGTCAGACATTATTGCTATGTTGCTATTTCCGTAGTTTTTCGCGAGGTTGATTCGAACGCACCTGTCTATGGCACATATTTCTGACTGGAAGATGCTGGTACATTTGCCCATGGATTCGTAGTGGTGAGTTCCTGGCCCAAACACTCCTGCACCAGTTTACTCCTCGGTCCTCGAGCCGTCCGTGTACCACTTTGTTGTGTGGTTGCTCAGTCCATAAGTTGTGGATTCATTGCTCCAGTTCTCCTTATTGCTGAGCTTTATCTGGATATTCTTCTCGAAGTTGAATTTCCTGATGCTCTCGTCCCTTGGTATGCCAAGAAGTGGGAGTTTTTTGAGTAAGTCACCGTGTTCTTTCGAACCGATGCATTTCCCTCTTCCAATTCCCTCCGTTGCCATCTTTAGGATTGTTTTGTCTGCTGCGTTCATCACCATGATGTGTAGAGGCGTAAATTCCAATAACACCTCAATGACTGCCGTTGGGCAGCTACACATTGCTCCGGTAATGCACAGCCACGCCAGTCTTTGCACTTTGCCGAGTGTCTCTCTTGTTGTGGTTAGATTGGTTCGTTTCGTCCATGCTACCGCTCCGTATGTGATCATTGGTCTAACAATTGCAATGTACATCCATCGCATGATGTTTGGATATCTCCTCTGTATATTTTCGCTTGAGGAGTTTACTATCTAGATGAAGTCCTAGATACTTTACTTCTTTGACTGGTATCAGTGTCTTGCCTGATAGGCTAATGTCCTTAAGTCTTTTAAGTTGTATTTTCCTACCATGCACAAGGTATCGTTGTTTTCGCCGGATTGATGTTGAGTCCGACAGTATGACACCATTCCTTGGTTACTTTAAGCCCCCTTTGTATGATGTCCCCAAGGGCGTCTTCAAACTTGCCGCTGGCAATCAATATAATGTCATCGGCGTACGCCTGATAGTTGATGCCAAGGTTTGTTAATTTCTCCAGCAGTTCGTCTACAACTAGGCTCCACATTAAGGGTGATAGTACCCCTTCTTGTGGACATCCTCTTGTTGTGTTCACTCTGATGGTTACAGATGATGTTTGAGTCTCTGCTGATCTAGTGCTCAGCAGCTCACACATTCAGTTGGATACTGTACTGTTAACTCCTTTCCTATCCAGGAATCGTTTAATCGCCTCATGTGAGGTGTTGTCAAATGCTCCCTCTATGTCTAGGAAAGCGCACAGTACCTCAGAACGGAACACATGCTCTATAAATGCCAGTCACACATTGGAAAAGAAGGCGTATTTTTCACAGACAAAATCGCACGTCCGCAGGGTTGAGGAGCTTTGCTACCAGGGATATAATGACCTTCATAAGGGCGGTGGTACGTTTCACATTATCAACCTTATGGGTAAACGTAGTTTAATAATGAAATATACAGAGTGCTCTTTTCGTTTAAACAATCATCACCATTAATGCCATAAAATTATCTAAAATAACATTGACTCATTTGCTCAATTTATGTGTGTTTTATTTTAATTTCCAATCCAACAAAACCCAAAGCTACTTTTACAAAACCTGTGCCCAACAGAGCGCTGTTAGTTATTTAAACCATTATGAAGGTGCGTCAACCTATGCAAGTCATCTGAAATCATAACACATCTTGCTGATGCAATCAACTCTTAACATCAAATTATTTAACACCCACAGAGAATATTAACGCAATATTCGTAAGAAATATAAAACGCAAAGAAAAAATCCTTCAAATAAATGGGTTCATCTCCAAAAAAATTAACTGCCATCTGTATAGGTCAAAAAGCACAACGGGTTCAGATTCTCCATAATCTAAATGCAACGATTTAACTACCACAAAAAAAGTATCAGAGCACCTAACGTGATGTCTGATGTGTGAAGGGCTTCATGTCTTTCCAAAATGTTTTACGTATTTCTGGCTGATGTGTATCTGATACATGCATGAAACTCATACTTCCCCTATTCTCCCTGTTACATTCTGTTTTTTTTGTTTGTAATTAAAAGAAGAAAAGAAGAAAACAAGTTAATTTATGTGAATCAAAATAATGCCAAAGGCTCTAACACGAATTCCAAATTGAATTTTTTGGTAATTTCAAACATGAATATGATTTATGTTTATGCTCCGGTATGTGGTTTCTTGAATCAAATTCCGAATGCACTTGATGGCGAAGCCGAAAATTAATTTATAAAATAAAGCGCACTGCTGGGTCGCATAAATATTATGCCACTTAGTATTTCTAAATCAATAAAAATATAAATATTTTTCTAAGGCAAGTACTCGTATTTATATACAATCAAACAAGCAGAAAGAATTGAAGGATTTTTGTCACATAGTTGGCTAATATGGTTTCCCGGAAGGGTCGGCCTTTTAAAGGCAACTAAGAGAAGAAATAAGTTCTCAGAAATTTTAATTTTCAGATAAGCTAGCAGCGACAAAATCAACATCTTATAGCTGTCACATAATTGTGCATGCAAATCAATGGGTTGACATGGCAGGAGCATACAAAAGAATTATATCAAAACCCATTAAAAAAATAATGAAAGGCTACAGTCCGCTTGGTCACCTTGGACACCTAATTCCCATCCCCGAAAAAGTAGGGTTGGCAAAAATATAAGGAGGTAGCTATATGCCAAATTTCAGTTTCTTAGCTCAAATTTTGATTTCCATTATGTGTTTTTTTATTGTCAGTAGGCAGATTTGAAATATCTTTACACAGGAGCATTGATTGCCCCTAGAGAGTATTAATTCGAATTTCAAGTCATGGGGCTTAAAAACTGCCACGGATGGACGGATGCTTATCACAAATATAGTAATTTTTAGGGATCTACGAGCAATATTAAGCTTTTAAATAAAATTATAATACCCTCATAATAGGGTTTAAAAGATGCAGTGCTATAAATTCGTGTAGTACCCAAACGGACCAACACTAACATTGGTTTGGCCTCATTGACAAAGTGATTCGAAACTGGCACGTGCCGATCAATTTTGAGGTCGAACCCTACCAGCTCGCGAGAAGGGATGCAGCTAAATGAGAAGGTTATGATCCCTCAGGAAGCAGAGGACGAATTCGACTAAGATGATAATAATGACAAGTCTGAAAAAAGCAATGGTTTAGAAATTTGTTTGAAACCAATACTTGGCCTTATAAAAATAAGGCAACTAAAGTCAAAGTTTAATTATAATGCCCATGCCCAAGGGGATCATTATTTATCAAATTATCATGCAGTTTCCTTATAAATACATTTTGGCTTATAAACTTTTCATGCGCAGTAAATATTTATGCACTGGGCCAAGTTGCTCTTGGATGACCCACACTCCGTCCATGGACCATGGTCCATCTTAAGCCGATCATACACAGGCCACTTGAACCAACACTTTTGGCAAAGTCTGTGAATGTATAGAGTGTGGAATGTGGTCTGTTCGGTGTCTGACGTGGTGCACTAGATATTGAAATGTTTCAATTTTTCGATCCGGTTTTAGCATCAAATAAATTAGCTCATTTCGTCATCTTTATCCTGCTTCAGTTTCAGTTCCTTTTCAGCAGTGCACGAAGGACGGTCCTCGAAAATGGCTGTGCGTGATTGCGAGTTTTGGCGATCGCAAATTGATATTTACAGGGAATATCAATAGATTTGGGAAATAAAGTGTAACAATATATAGATAAACATAGGGAAAGGCTACAGTCCGCTTGGGCGAGGTGTTGGATACCCTATTCCTATTCCTATACGCATAAAGGGCCCCTAGTGACTCTATATATTTCCAATTTCAGCTTCCTAGGTTAAACTTTGATTGAAACGTTGGACATTTCATTTTAGCTTCCTAGCTCTAACTCTGACTTTTTGATAAAATGGTTTTATTTAATTGTGGGCGTGTCAGTGGGCGGATTTGAAAAATGTTAGCTCCCGAGCATTTTGGGGGCCTAAATATAATATATTAAAAATTTGAGATCTTTAGCTCAAAATTCCATTTCTTCAATAATTTATTTTTTTGAGATTGTGGGCGGATTTTAAAAATTTTTAAACTTGATTATTTTGGGCCCCTAGAGAGTATATGGTTAAAGTTTCAGCTCTCTCAAGCTCGAGATAAAAGGCCTAATTTTTGCCGAAGGACGAACGGACGGACAGATGGCTAGATCGAAATTACTAGCGATGCTGATCACGGATATATTGTAATTGTACACGCAATATTAAGGCATGTTACAAACCATGAGTCAAAATTAATATACCCTTAGAATAGGGTTTAGGAAAAGATAAGGTTTGGGAAATTTTATTGAGCATATTCAAGGAAATTGAAAAGGACGCGAATGTAGACATCATCAAAAGAGAACCTAGGCTGCATCTGCGATATGTTGAAATATCTTCAAACTTAATCAAGAACTCAAAAAAGAGATATTTTAAAATCTTACCTTACATAAAGTTTTAAAGAGTGATTACAAAAATATAGATACAATTACAGTGGCGGTTTTTTAGGAAATGTTTGAATTTCTTTCGTGCACCTATCTCTTTGAAATTGATCACAGCCTGTTGGAGAAATCCCCTTCATACCTCACTTATTTCTAATTTCCTACTTTTAACTGTAATTCAAAATGTTTAACCCGTTTCTTTATTTCTCTCAATTTTGCTTTATTTCTGCAGTTTAATATTAATGAATTGCAGACAATTCTACCGCTTGTAAATGCATTTCCTTTTCAAAATGATGTTGACTACTTTTGTTTAATCAAAATAAATGATAAATTAAAAACAAAAATCATCAGGTGATTTACGGTGTTGGCATACTCTTAGCAAGATAAAATATATAAAAATCCATGTTTGAAGAAATTGATTAATTTGGTAGTTCTACCTCATAGCTCTGCAGTGGCAAAACGATAGTTTTTGAAAATGAATTCTATAGAAAATAAAGCGACAATATTACCTATATAAAATATAATAATATAAATATAATATATATATAAATATAATAATATAAATAAAATGTAATAATATGAATTAATTGAAAAAGACAATTATTATATTTATAAGGCATGTAAATCGTACTAATTCATTTAAAGAAATTTAATCAAATGAACTCATTTTGTTGCACAATCCCAAAATCGATTCAAAACTACCTCATTTGCATATAGATTCACATTTCGAAATGAGGTAAAATCTGCAAAATTCGCAAGAAATTATGCTTTAATTAAGTTGAAACCAAATATTACATTCTAAATTGGAAACAATATGGCACCTCGCGAAGCTATCTCTTTTTGAGGTGCTGAATCTCTTTTTTAAAGGTCAAAAATTAATTGCATGATACAATTTCAGTAATTTGCAGAAATCGTATACGGAAAAATCATTGCGATTATTAGTAAATTGTATATTTAGGTGAAAACAAATCAAATATACAAAAATCCTGAGAGAGTATTTTAAAGAAACAAAATAATAAAAAGCGGCCAAGTGCGAGTCGGACTCGCCCATGAAGGGTGCCGCGCGAATTATAATTACTATTTACTTAAGCACCTATTACAGATTTATTATTAGAAAATAATGGTTCACGGTTTACTCATAGGGTTTATGTTTATGAAAGTTTTTTTAATATCTGAGTTGATTGAATGAAAGGTAAATAGCGGTCTACGATTTATGACGTATTAAAAAAAAAATACTTACTAGATCTCGTTCAAACCAATTTTCGGTGGAAGTTCGCATGGTAATGTATATCATATATTTTTGTTAGTTTTATCATTCCCTTATTTTAGAAGTTAGAGAGGGGGGGCATACATTTTACCACTTTGGAAGTGTCTCTCGCGCAAACTATTCAGTTAAGAAAAAAAATGATATTAGAAACCTCAATATCATTTTTGAAGACCTATCCATAGGTACCCCACACGTATGGGTTTGATGAAATTTTTTTTTTTTAGTTTCAGTTCTAAGTATGGGGAACCCCCAAAATTTATTGTTTTTTTTTCTATTTTTGTGTGAAAATCTTAATGCGGTTCACAGAATACCAAGTTTCAACCGTATAGCTCTTATAGTTTCGGAGAAAAGTGACTGTGACATTCCCGGACAGACAGACAGACAGACATGACGAACTTATAAGGGTTCCGTTTTTTGCCATTTGGCTACGGAACCCTAAAAATAGTGAACATGCTGACCAAAGGGATTGTGCAGCTCTTGATGCAGCAATTGACAGGTATTTTCACTCTTGTATAGTTTTGTTATTATAAATTAATTGTTTTTGTTCATTCGTATTTAGTGGTGTAAAATCTTTTTATGGAAAACTGTTCAAGTTGATTTGTTTCCAAACAAAAATATTTGTTTGCCACATCAACGCTGTTCTCACGGATTCACTTTTCCTTCAGGGCCTTCAGTTTTAAATCAATTCTTCTTACCTGCATACTGGGGGTGAGTGTAGGCGGACATCTACTTCCCTCTTACTCGTGGGGCCCAAATGTCAAATGTCAAATTCAATTAAAAATAAAAATAACAACTTCTAAAAAGCGAAGAGCGCGGACCGGCCAGGCGCTCCAAGCTCAAGTAACACTGACCGGCAAAAAGGAGCGGATGCGGAAGATGCACTCTTACCTATTTCGGACTGGGAAAGTGTTGGAGTGATAGACGCGAATCTAGAAAAATTTCTTCCGGATTCTAGCGACACATGCTCTACCGCTAGCTCATCGTTCTCTTTGAGTTCTACCATGTCAAAGTACGCAAAAAACTGTAAGCTAACAGTCAAGAGGCTGGCGACTAAAAAGTGGGAAGAACTGTCCGAAAACTATAGGAAGAGACTTCACAATGCACGGGCGTATCTCCACGAGCAATCTGCATCGAGGGGCAATTCAATGGGTTGCTCAGTAACCGCTAACATCAGCTAGCGTGGATTCTTCAACCCTCTCAGCGGCAGCCGAACGAGGACCCATTCTCCTCAACGATGATCGGGGCTGTCCCACCGTTGAGTGAGAGTGGAAATCAAATCAAGCTTCACCAATTAATTGAGAAATCCAAGCGCCAGTCATGGCAAAATTTCTGTGATGAAATAAAGAGCACTAAAGAAATCGCGAGATTAAGGAAAATCCTAACCAGAGAACCATTAGCTCTGTGATCTCTCAAGAAACCCGAGGGAAACTGGACCGAGTCTTGTTCAGAGCCTTTAAATCTGTTACTGAACACACACTTTCCATGCTGTCTCAGTCAGCCTTGCCTCGATGCACGCACCAATATAACGATCCTCCCTGTTGCAAAGGACTGCCAACACTATTATTCCGGTATCAAAGGAACTTTATATTGGCAGTCTCACACAGGGGTATATACCAAGAACATGGAGAGAAGTGAAGGTTATTTTTATACCAAAGGCTGGCAAGGCAAATCACACCAACGCAAAAGACTTCAGACCAATAAGCCTCACTTCCTTCATACTAGACATACACTTTCGTAGCAGGCTACGCCCGGAAGACTTATCCGCGGCCCAACATGCCTATACTAAAGGTAAAAGTGTGGAAACCGCACTACACTGTGTTTTCGGCACAATATTGAGAAAACACTAAAAGACAAAGAGTACACTCTAGCACAGTAGCAACGCGTGTCAAAAATGTGTAGTTGTTCCGTGAAGTTTTAATTTAATACCAGTAAAAAGAAATTTTGAAATTAAATAAAAAAATAATGTTTACATCGTTTTAAGCAAGTTTATTTAACAATTCGAACTTTTCAAAAACAATTCTTCATCACTTAAAAAAAATATAAATTACGTTTTAATAAACAAGCAATTGATAAGTACCTTCATTTTTTTACTTAAATTCTGTGACACAGACGTACTTGCTGATAAGAACTGATAAAGAAAACGTCGAGAGTGTCCCTAATCATTATATGGATATACTCTGCACGCGACAAACTTCAAGCACAAAAAAACCCTTCTCGTTAAAAAAGGATTTGAAGGAAATGGTCGATACAAAACCGGATTTTTTTGCTTGTGCGTTCCTAACTTTCAATTATATCACTTTGTTGCAGAATCTTTTGTACGAGAAAGTTAACGACTTCTTAGAGTCGGAGACGAAAAAAATATATTTTTTAGGAGCGAGGTCCCACTTTATTGATAATCTCTTACAGTCTAATTTTACAATTTAATTTGATCCAGTATTTATACCATTGTCCAGAGGAATCTGTTACAAAGCATATGAAATGAATGTCATCATGAATGTGATATAATTTATGGTTTGCACTTAAAATCCCGAAGGGTGTTCAATTATTATTTACATTCAATGAATGTTTACATCTGGTTTCTAAAAGGGATTTTATGACTCTATACAATTTTGTTTACTCAGCTTGTTGCTGGTGATAACTCTTCCCTTCTTTGAAATCTACGTCTCGTAGATCTATTAAAAATTTACATGTATTGGATTTATATCACTCAATTTTTCTTGATGATTTTCTGATTGTGTGTTCAATGGTATTACAATTGTATTGTTGGAATCTAAATTATTTCTTTTTCTCTGACAATAATACAAAATACTGATTATTACAATAATTATTGCTAATGTACAAACAATTGTTGAAGTTGATATTTTATTATTCGTATGAATCTCATTTAACTTCTTTATATTATCTCTATGGAGACTAAGCAAATATTCCAAATCTAATCTTACATTGTTTTCACTAACATTGGATTGTAGGATTTGGGGCAAGGGTTGGAAGGTTTCTATTTCCTTACTGGAAAATTCCTGGTCGTTAATTTGAATTGTTTCGTTAGTATACTGTATCAAGAAGTTACCTTCTAAATGTTGGGTTTTCTTTTCGTGAATAAGACTACCATTAAAATTTGTGACAAATATTGTGTTGTCATCTATATTTTCTAGAACTGCGCCATTATTATATTCAAAATCACACCTTGCATCATATCCTTTCACAAGTTGAGAGATGCAATGAGTTTCTGGTAATTGCTTTAATTGATAATTTCGGCAGACTAATACATTATTTATTGAATTGCATTTATTTAATACACCAAATATTTCATGTTGATTGATCAATAGTTCCTTGAATTCTAAATGAACTTGTTTTGATCTAGATATTGTTGAGCGAATAAGAATATGATTATATTCTTGATTGCTAGTTTTTGGTATGGATATAACGTAAAGTATCATGGCATTTTTACAAATAACTGATGGTTCAGCATATTCCAATGCTTCAATATCATTGTTGTATGGTAGAGTTTCTATCTGGGATATTGCGAGATTAATTTCTGTTTTATCTAGAAGATTAGTGTTTACTATTCCCCTTTTTGCTAATTGAGATGCCAACACGATCTCATTCACTTCATCTTTTATGATGGTTAATTTGTTAAAAAGCATCTGCTCGAATTTATCATTGTTTTGTATATTTATTGTTGTTAAGATATTATTGTAATTTGTGATTAGAGTATTTGCCGTGTCCATTAGTTTATTATTGATTTTGTATTGTTCATTATTATTTATAATAACTTCATTTTGACTTGCTAAAATGTTATCCCAGTCTGTTGCATCAGGATTTCCAGCAATCCATTTCCAGGCGGATCCGATCCAGTTGATTGATCTTTTTGGTCTTGGAATCCTTTCTTTTAATTGTTGCAATAGATTTTCTACTCGATTCACAAGGTGTATAATCTGTGGTCTCAAGATACTGGTTGAATTGGTTGGATAATGTACGAATGGTGTTATGTCGTTAATGATAACTTCATACTGTGTTAAATTTATAACGTGAACTATTTTAAAATTTCCGTTTAGCATTCTTCCTTCTCCTTGTTTGATGGTTATTATAGGACTATTGTATTCATATACGTTAAGTGTAGCGAGTATACAACTCAGGATCGACCTACAATAAAAGATACATTGGCTTTTATTCCTGAATATTTTTAATATGGGATTTGTGAATTCTTTTTCCGCTTTCAGTGGTAATAGTGACCTTGTTGTCTTTTGCAACTATTTCTTTATTAAAGGGAGGCTTTTGTTTTCCGTCTCTTCTTTTATTTGCTGCAAAGATAATTTGTCCTACCTCATAAGTTTTTGGTTTATTTTTTTTGTAGTTGGCTATGCTAATTTTATTCTTTTGATTTCTTTTAATTAATTCTACTAAGTCTTCATTTACTTTGGCTTGAAAATCGACTAAGTTTTGATAATTTATTTTTTGTGTTCTACCAAAGAAAACGTCGCTTGGTCTTTTTTTTATTACTGAATGCACACTATTATTGTAACGATCTACTGCAATGTTAATCAATTCCTTTGTCGTGAAGTCCGTGTATTCTTTTTGAAGGCATCGCATTATTTCTATAATAGTGGAATGGACTCTTTCGACTGTTCCATTTACTTCGCTTTTTTGTGGTGGAGTAAGGTAAAGTTCTACTCCTATAGTTCTAATATAATTTGAAATTATTGGGCTTATGAATGCTGATTCATTATCTGAAACTAGTATTTTTGGTACTGTAAAATAGTGTAATACTTTCATCATCTTATTTCTGAGGTATATTGCCGATTTTTCCTTAATGTGGAAGAATTTGGTGAATTTTGAAAACTTATCGATGCATGTAATGAATTTTTCATGGTTTATTTCCATGATATCTACATGAAGTATCTCGGATGGATATTTAGGAATAGGAGTTTCTTGTAATTCTGGTTTCAGGGGATGTCTATCGTATTTATTACTATTACAGATCTCGCAAGTTTTCGTATATTTCTTGATTAGTTTAGTCATCTGCGGGAAATAGTATTTCTCTAAAATTTGCTCTTTATTCTCTCTGTGATTTCTATGCGCTCTTGTGTGTTCTTTTTGTATAATGCTAAATTTATTTTCTTCATTTGAGATATCTTGAACAATTCTTTGTGTTAACCTGATTTTAAATTTGCTGAAATGTTCCTTGAAACTATCTTGAAGTATCTGTATATGTTGTTCGGGAATTTTAATTCCGTTAATTATATTTGGATTTAATTTTTCCTTTAAAATTCGAATGAGAGTGTCTTTGTTTAGCTCTTGTATTCCTATGTAGTGTCTTCTGTAGTTAAGATGTGGTTCTTCATAAATACTCATTTCATTGTTACTGAAGATAATTTGGTTTTTGAAAACATTAATAGGAACTTCAACATGTGGGATGAGGTCTGTACTGTCCTCTTCTGCACTGTGCATAGTTGCGGATGAGCTGGAAGTCAAAATGTTCGTTTCGGTTTTTAATCTTGACAGCGCATCTGCTACTAAATTTGTTTTTCCAGGTTTATATATTATTTCGCAATTATATTCTTCAATTCGGGCTTTCCATCTTTTCAACTTTGCGTTAGTGTTTCTATTACTTAAAGCAAATGTTAAAGGTTGATGGTCTGTTAAAATCTTTATCTTCCTAGCTCCATACAAATAATTCCTAAGGTTGTCTAAGGCCCACACTATTGCTAGCATTTCCTTTTCATTGGTAGCGTAATTTTCCTCAGTTTTATTTAAGGATCTTGAAATATAAGTTATTGGCTTGTCTCTTCCTATCTCGCCTTGGGATAGTACTGCACCTATTGCTTGATTCGATGCATCTGTTGTGAGAACAAATGGTTTATTGAAATCTGGGAATATTAATATTTCGGAGGATATGAGTAATTTCTTTAAGTTATTGAACGCCTCAAGTTCTTTACTGCCTAATGTAATTTTAATTTTTCGCGATTGATTGGCTTTTATTTGAGCATTCTCTCCCCTTGTAAGAGTCGTCAAAGGTTTTGCGACTTTTGCGAAATCCCTAATGAATTTCCTATAGTAGGACGTCAGTCCAAGAAAACTCTTTAATTCTTTGAGATTCTCTGGGGGTTTAATTCTTTCTATTGCCTGAACTTTTTTTGGGTCTGGTTTAATGCCGTTGCTTGATATTAAGTATCCTAAAAATTCAGTTTCTTGTTTCATAAATTCAGTTTTGTCTAGATTAACTTTTAGATTAGCTTTTTCCAATTTATTAAATATAGTGTCAACATTCCTCAGATGTTCATCTTCAGTTTTTCCAAACACGATAATGTCATCTATATATGTGTAACAAATTCTGCCTATGTATTCCTGTAACACATCGTCTATCATTCTTTGAAAGATTGCAGGAGCATTCTTTAATCCAAATGGTAGTCGTGTATATTCGTATTTTCCATTCATAGTGGAAAATGCTGTTTTAGGTATATCGGTCTCTTTCATTTTTATTTGATGAAACCCTGACGTTAAGTCAATTGTTGTAAAATATTTAGAATTACCTAAGCTGGCTAATGTGCTAGATATATCTGGTATTGGATATGTATCTGGAATAGTTACTGCATTAAGTTTCCTAAAATCAATTACTAGTCTATATTTCTTTGTACCTGAAGCATCTAATTTTTTCGGTACAATCCACGTAGGTGAATTGTAGGGACTTTGGGATGGGCGTATAATTCCATCGTCCAGTAATTTTTTTATTTGAGTTTGCACCTCTTCCCTCATATTAAAAGGGTATGGATAAGACTTCGTATAAATTGGTTCATCAGTTGTTGTCCTAATCTCAGCTTTCACTTTCGTATCTATCATCTCTTTATCATTTACTTGTCCAAAAATATGTTTATATTTACTTAATATGGTTTGGATTTTTTCTTTAGTTGTGTTTTTTAAATGGGTATCTCTAATTTCTATATTATTTACTTGTGTGGATTGTTTTTCTTTTAGGGGTATTTTTATACCTGATTTTATTACAAGGATATTGTTCTTCCTATCTATGATAGCTTCTAATTCTTTGAGAGTGTCATCTCCGATTATTCCATCGAAGGATGCTAATCCTGGTAAAACGAAAAATGTTATAGGAGTATTATTTCCTATGCACTCAAAGAATTTTGCACTTATTTTTTTATTAATTTGAATTTTTCCTCCGGCTGACTGAATTTCAAAAGGTTTTTGAGCTGGTTTGGCATTTGGTGCTAATTTATGCGTAATGAAGTTCTTATTAGCTCCGGTATCGATAAGGAATTTTAATTGTGTCCCATCACACATCACATATTCTATGTATGGTATGCTAGAGAGGCACTTGTCGTAAAATTTACCTCTGATTGTTCTTCTTCCTGGTCCGTATTTTCTTCGTTTGCATAATTGTTGTCTTCGTATTCCTCAGCGTACTCATCCAAATATTGTTCTTCTTCTTGTGTGTCTATATTAAACACTCTTTGACGCTTTTGTGGAATATTTCCTGAACCATGTTGGAAGTTTTGATTATTAGCTGGTTGGTTGTACCTGTAATCTTGTTGATAATGTTGTTGATTGTAGCTGGGTCTATTCATGTAATTAACTTGTCTAGTTTGGGCGGATTGGTCTGTTTCCATTGGAGTTGGTGGTTTTGGCTGTGTTGGTCTTTGCGGTGGAGGATAGTTTGATTGTTGCTTCTGATTATTGAAATAATTTCTCTGCTGTTGATTGTGTTGAATATTATAAGCCGCGTTTCTTTGTTGTACGGGGAGTGGCTTTGATGGATTTGATGGCTTATGTTGCCATTGTCTAGGAGCGAAGATTTGGTTGACAGGGGTTGAAATGCTATTACTAAAATCTCTTTTGTGAAGGGAAATGTTCCTATAATTTAGGTTTTGTATTTCAAGGCATGTCGCATATGCCTCTGGGAGAGTTTGGGGTTTTTGAATTATTAGAATCCTGGAGAGTTCTCCATTTAATCCCCTAATGAACACGTCAAGTGCTCTATTTCGATAGCTCTCAATCAGTGCCGTAATCGTTTCTGAAGAATAATCCTCAGTTTTGATTTTATTTATTATAAGTGAAAACTGGTGGTTAACACTTGCATAAAATTCGTCAAGAGTGGAAGTTCTCTGTGACATCGAATTTAATTGGTGTTCCAATGTTCGAATGTCTCTTTTATCTGCGTAATGCAATGAGAGGCATTTTTTTATTGAGCTCCAATCTTCATTAAATATATTATAGGAAATTAGTGCGGTATCCGCATGTCCGCGAATCTTTTGCCTAATGCTTTGGAGGATTGATCTATAGATCGGCTTATTTCTTACTACCTCATAATCCCTTAGGATTGTTTCAACCGTGTGTATCCACGATATATATTGGACGGGATTACCGTCGAAAACCTGCAATTCTTTTATGCAATCCGGTAATTTGGAAATTTCTTTCAATTCTTGCTCATTTTTAGGACCCGGTGGAATACTCTCATTATTTTTTGAAGATGTTGTCCTAACTTCTAAAGCACTTAATCTATGATCAATTTTCTTCATAAAGTCGATCTGGGCATTTATTGCTCCAGTAAGTCTGGTTACTGTGTCTTTAAGTTCTTCCATTTTCTTTTTTATAACACAAAAATAAGATTAGAGGAGGAGGGATCGTAGATAAATGATTAAAAAATATAAAATTAAAGATGGAATATATAGTATATTATATATAAAATTGTCCGTTTTTATACTTAGAATGTTCAATTTTGTAAATATTTAATTCAACAAATAAAAAAAAATATATTTTTCCTTTTTTGTTCTAATTTCTAAGCTTTTGACAAAATAATTAATTTGCTTAGCTTTTAATCTCTCTTTATGTTCTAAAAGTTTTGCGTAAAACTATTTAATTCTAGTTGTTTTCTTTAACTTGTTAAAACACTTTTTGCGTTGGTTTTTCACCTTTAATATTTAATTTCTTTCTTGGTTTTTTACCTTTAATATTTAGTTTGTATGTATTTCTTTCTTGGTTTTTCACCTTTAATATTTAATTTCTTTCTTGGTTTTTTACCTTTAATATTTAGTTTGTATGTATTTCTTTCTTGGTTTTTCACCTCTAATATTTAATTTGTATTTATTTTTCATTTTACTTACACTAAAATAATGATCTCCATCTTTCATCCAATGGAGCCGGATGGACTGCGGGGCAACGCAGATGATCAAAACCCTTCTCTGGATCCTTCTACAGTCTGATGATCTTCAGAGGATTTTTATAGTGCGCGTGTCCGGGTGAGTGGTTACACACTTGGACAAGCAGTGCTGGAGTAGTCCGATGTATCCTTTTTGGAGAATGGTGTTAAATATTGCCACTTCCTACTAATGGTTCGGTTGCTACTACACTTGGTGTTTTTCCAATTACTGACCGTTGAGGGTACACTTTCACTGTACTTTTAGTGCTAATTATTTTTAGATCACTTTTCACCTTAACACTTTTAATTATTTAAAACTTGTCCCTGCTGCTCGGGCGCCAGTTAACGACTTCTTAGAGTCGGAGACGAAAAAAATATATTTTTTAGGAGCGAGGTCCCACTTTATTGATAATCTCTTACAGTCTAATTTTACAATTTAATTTGATCCAGTATTTATACCATTGTCCAGAGGAATCTGTTACAAAGCATATGAAATGAATGTCATCATGAATGTGATATAATTTATGGTTTGCACTTAAAATCCCGAAGGGTGTTCAATTATTATTTACATTCAATGAATGTTTACATCTGGTTTCTAAAAGGGATTTTATGACTCTATACAATTTTGTTTACTCAGCTTGTTGCTGGTGATAACTAGAACAAACACAAGATCAGATGGTTTGACCGAGTTGGTTGTTACAGCGCGATTTTTTTTTCGTCCCTATACTTTCCATTGTATCATTTCGTTGCCGAATCGTTTGAACTAGTTGGAAAGAAGAGTTGGAAAAAAGCTACGGTTGGTTGGTATTTGGTTCACTTCTGTATGGAAATGTTCAAATAGAAAAGGCACGAGTTGGAATATGAAAAATTACAGCAATGGGAAGAAGTGTATAAATATGTTGTATGTATAAAGTTTAGAGAACGCAAAAATTGAGATAACTTCTTGTGAAAGTTAGTCGTTCATGAACGACTTGAACAATATAAGGCTTCGCCACTGCTCCAGCGGCTTTTTTAGACATTGAAGGAGCGTTTAACAATGTCAATATTGGCGCCGTACGCAGAACGCTAAGTAACCTTAGCATTAATAATTCGATTATCAACTGGATTGTCAGCATACTCGAAGAAAGGCACCTTATAGCGGAACTTGGGGGCTCTAGGCTAGAAGCTTACTTCTCTAGAGGGACTCCTCAGGGAGGGATTATATCTCCGCTGCTATGGGCCATTGTTCTGAATGAGGTGCTTATGCAGCACCTTACCAAGATGGACTTCTTTTAGTTTCGTATTAATGGATACATTGATAACTGCTTTTTTCATCTGACAGTCAGCACCTTTTATGACTAGGCGAGCACCCTGGCGGCATATTCTCGAACTATCTCAATATTAACTGGCTGTAATTTAAGACTACTTAGACTTACATCGAGATCTGCGCATCGGTGCAAGAAAACTATTAATTTTGAGCGCACACGTCAAAATGACGTAGATTACACTTTTAGGGTAAATAGTAGGGATCGGAAAAATCGGAGCGTTAAAACCGAAACCGCTTATTTTGGTTCGGTTAAATGGTTTTTTCGTTTTTTTTATCTCGATTATATCGGTCTATTTAAAAAAAAAACTTTGAAAGAAGTTTGTTGTTCTTAGGAGTCTAAACTGTTTTTTTTTTCCAAAAACCGGTTATATGGAGAGGTTAACCGAAAACCGGTTATTTCGGAAAATCCGCCGTCCCTCTTTAGTGCAGAAGCTATGAATGGTGGTTTGAAAAAGATATATGCCTTTCTGGTTATTCAAGGATTTCATATAGGTAATCAGGGTTACCCCATACAATAAAAACCAATTCCATGTTCTGTCCATAGTTGGATAAAGAACACTTTTATGTTCTTAGCATGTAACAAAGTCCAAATTAGTTTTTTGATATTCTTAGTCGACATAACACCCACTTTATCGTTACCACCTTGTAATAAAGTTTAAGTCCCCGAAAACTACTTTTTCATATTTAACGTGAAGTTTGATTACCATAAGAACTTGTATCTCTTTTTATACCCTATTCTAAGGGTATTATAGGGCTGGCGACGGTGTAGAGTTGAGTGTGTTGGCTTGTGACCCGTGAGGTTCAGGTTCAACCCCAATGAGAACAACAAAATACGCAATGGAGAGAAATGAATGACACCTTGTTTTCTCCAACTACAACAAAAAAAAAAAGATTTATGCCTGGTAGGACAATGGGCCGTTACCGAGTCTGGGTGGTCTGGGATTTCGAATTCCCTTATTAAAAAAAAAGTATTACAACTTTACAACTTTGACTCATAGTTTGTAAAATATTGCTCGTAGACGACTTAAAGTTTCTACATATATTTGGGATATGTTCTTGTACGAACTAACAAAAACTGCAATTTTATTTTTAATATGGGTGAGGTAGCAATAAGTTTTAAAAAAAACATAATTTTTCCTATATTTCAGAAGGGCGACGCAAAGGAGCAAAGTGTTCGATTCATTTCATGTATGTTTTTATTTTATAATGTGTAGGAATTTTGTAGTAGATGTCAGTAACATTCGTGGGTTGAGGAATTTTTTTTTCGTTTTACACCCATGCTTTCCACAACAAACCAGCTGTTTTGGCACTTAATGAAACCCAGGCTCTGATTTAAAAGAGTTTAGTCTACCTGGCTACAACTTAGTGCCATTATTCTTTCCCCATCGCGGTCTCGCCGTTCATATACGTAGTGAAGTATCCTCAATATCTATGGCCAATGCTCCAATCCGGAATTTAATTTCATTTGGCTCAAATTTCTTGTCCGTAGGCAATTGATCCACTACTGTTTTATTTACAGAAGCCCCAATTTGGACAGACATTCAACTTATAATGAGTTGGGTGCGCTGTCTGATTCCATCACAAGAATTGTGACCCTTCATGCTCGTAATGAAATCGTCATTGCGGGTGATTATATGCACAATTCACATTGGCTTCGACATTCTGGACAGACAACACCCGAAGGAAGGTATGTTGAGATTTTTGCTGAGGCAGACAATCTGTTTCAGCTTGTAAATGAGCAGACACGAATACCGGACATAAGCAGTCAAACCCTCAACACACTGGACTTGTTTCTCACCTCTCACCCTGAAAAATACGCTATAAACGTATTACTGCCTCTAATTTCGTCAGACCATTGTGTCATATCAGCGAATTTCTCGTACGCCGGCCTCATTGTAAAAAAAGAAACTCCTAAAAGAATCGTATGGGAATACGAGAAAGTCAATTGGGAAAAACTAAACAGTTTCTTTATGAGCTTTAACTGGTCGCTTTTCTTCATCGACAGTGACGCGGATGCTGCTGCTGATTATGATAACAAACATGATTTTACTGGGTATGAAATGCTTTATCTCTAACCGGATAAAAAAGTATCAAACCCAATGTAAACGCGTGGTTTGACTGGAGTTGCAAAGAGGCTATCAAGTTAAAAGAGGTAAGCTTTCGGTTGCCCACATTAATTGTGTCAAATTCTACTATGACCAAATGTTGAAGCAAAAAATACTACAAAGTCCACCTGTAGTAAAAACTGTAGGCCATTTTCTAAAAACATCAAAAATTCGGCCTCATCATTTCTCCCTACACTCATTTACAATGACATTCCAGCTGTCAGCTCTAAAGATAATGTTAATCTGCCTGCTACTCACTTTGCAGTCAGCTCAACGCTCCCAGATTGCGGCTAATGTGCTTTATCTTCCCCTGTACTCGAGCTCGTTGAATACTCCATACACTTTCGCAATCGTAAGTGGATCGAGTATTTCGAGATCTTGACATTCACAAATCCGCTGTTCAGATGGAATTGTGTCAATAAAGAAAAACCCACACACACTACCATTATGCATAAATTGAACTTGAATCGCTGAAAACGAAAGACTTTCCATTCTCGGTATATTAATGATAACCTCCGTTGGAATGACCACATATTCCATGTTGCCAAGAACGCTGCGAAATGTCTATGCTTCCTTAAGCGATATAAGAAATAAATCACCCCTTTTAATCTGGCTACAATTTATATGGCGTTTATCCGCCCGAAACTCAGGTACAACGCTCATATCTGGTCTGTAGCACCAATAACTTATTTGGAGCTATTTGACAGGATTAAAAAACGCGCTATGAAACTCATCGGCGACCGGGACATCGCGAGATCGATTGACTATCTTAGTCATCGTCGTAATGTCTCTTGTCTTTCGTTATTTTATCGTTATGCTAAAACGAAATATGCATTCCACCCCTTGAACATTTCAACCGTAATACCCGCCATATAAGGAATGCCCGCCAGTTCACCCTCGAGCCTGTATTCGGACGTAAAGTGAAGTTCAAAGAATCTTTCCGCAGCCGTACAACACAAGTGTGGAATACTCTTCCACGATCTATTTTTCCTTCACATTATAACCTACAAACATTCGAAACCAGCGTGCATCGGCTACTCTGCTTTTCTTCTAATCCTTATGTCCCTAACGCCCGCGCTGTGCAGCTTCTATACGATAAGGGTACTAACAAATCCCTTTAGTGTGCGTACATACATTATAAAACAAAGATAGATTTTTACACTTACACAATTTATTTCTTATCTTATCTTATAAAATTGCTCAAGCTTCAAAGTAATTTTAATTTTTATGTGTTAACTTGAGTGGTAACAACGTTAAAATTCAATAATTAATATCTATTTATTTTTAATATAAATAATTTCATTGAAAAGAATGTCTTTCTATTTCTTTCTTTTTACTGCAATATTTTTAAATACCCATACCCCTCAATGACATAACGCAAAAGATAGTACGACGAGGGTAACGAACATGCAGTGAGTTACAAAGTTACCCTGATCGTTTTGTGTCTTTTTGTTTAGTATCCTTTTCCTTTTTCCGCTACTGGTATTTATTCAAGGTGAAGGTACTCGTATGTTGGCGACAACGCATGCCAGTAGTAACATTTTCCGTACCTGCTTATATAGGGCGATTGGGGTATCCGCACGACGCACTTGTCGCCACCAGTGTTGCCACTGAAAAAAGTGATTCCGATCAAATTTGACAGAATGACCGAATTAATTTAATTTCGGTAAAATTTTTCGATCAAAAGTTAAAACACGAATTTTTGACCGAAAAATCGGTCAAAAACCGATATTTACTATAACCAAAAATAAAAAATAAAAATGGTGTGAGCCACGCTGCACTTACGGTAGGTATAGTTGATGTGTAAACATGTAGGCACAGTTGCGCGTTAGCTACCTAATTTGTTATCTAGCTAACGCCATAACTAAGTAACTAACGTAGTTAAATTAGCTGCGTTAAAATGCAATCGATTTGGTGGTTAGCTATCATAATGACAACTAATTTTTGCTATTAGCTATTAGTTGCAGGTTGTGTAACTAAGGTCGTTAGGTTGCCAAAGTTAGTTGCGGATGACAACTAAAAGTTGGTTAGTTTTTAGCTGTAGCTTTTTAGCTGCCTAGGTAATAACTAATAACTAAATCAAAATTTTTTATTTTGCTATAATGGTGATAATTTATTGGGATTTATTATGCATATTGCGTTTAAAATAAAAATTGATTGAATCCCCCTTTTATTTTAGATCAGGTTTTTTTTAACAGAGGTCCTTGGATCCACAATAATTAAACCCGAAAAAGGATATTTTCCCAAAATGTCATTAGAAACGGCACGGTATATATGAGTTCAATGTTATTTGAATGAGGGGTGCTAGGAACAAGAAACATTTTGGTAAAATATCCTTTTTTTCGACTTTTAAGGACCTTTTTGTTGTTCCAAAGACCTCTTAGTCAAATAACATTGAACGCAGATATACCGTGCGAATTCTAATGACATTTTGGGAAAATATCCTGTTTTCGACTATTAAGGACCTTGTTTGTTGTGGCAAGGACCTCTTACTCAAATAACATTAAGCAGAGATATACCGTGCGGATTCTAATGGCATTTTGGAAAAATATTCTGTTTTCGACTATTAACGACCTTTTTTGTTGTTGCAAGGACCTCTTAGTCAAATAACATTGAACACAGATATACCGTGTGGATTCTAACAGCATTTTGGAAAAATATCCTTTCTTCGACTTTTAAGGACCTCTTTTGTTGTTGGAAGGACCTCTTAGTCAAATATTGAACACAGATATACCGTGTAAATTCTAATGGCATTTTGGAAAAATATCCTTTTTTCTACTTTTAAGGACCTTTTTGTTGTTCCAAGGAACTGTTAGTCAAAAAACATTGAACAAAATATACTGCGCGATTTTTTGAAAAAAATGTTTCTTTCGGGCTTAAGGACCTTATTTGGTTCTCCAAGGACCACTTGGTAAATAACCTTATTACAACTAAAAGTGACATTCTTAAATCGGCCATCGGTTACCGAAGTACAAATCGATATTTTTCCTCTAACCTTCAACTGAATTATTCAAAACCAATCTACTTCCACACAACTTCCCGGTGTTTCGTAAGGACATAATAATCTATAAAATTGAACATTTAGCGGGCGAATTTCCACAAAATACAAAATAAATAGACTGAGAGAATAACTTTTAACAATTTTATTTATTATTTATACAAAAGACAATATGGGAGTTTTGCAACTTGTAGAGCTCGACTTTCATGTTTGACTGCTACAGAACAAGTGATGAATGATAGTTCTGCACCCTCTTTTATACGTTTTAAGAAGTGCGTCGTTGTGTTGGATACGTCTAAGGAAGTGCGTCGTTGTGTTGGATACGTTTAAGGAAGTGCGTCGTTGTGTTGGATACGTTTAAGGAAGTGCGTCGTTATGTCGGCTGGCTGTCGGTGTGGAGTAGAGTGTTGCCACTTTGTATGTTAGTGCAATGGATACAATGAGGAGTGCAGTGATGGCACTTTGTGCGTTTGTTACAAACATAATTACAACTGGAAAATGTTTAACGAAATAAATAAAATAAATAAAAAACAACGACACGCATTGTTCTCAAACGGTCACCCATCTACGTACTAACCGCGCCCAACGTTGTTTAATTGCGGTGATCTGGCGAGCACCGATTAACTCACATGGTATGAAAATCTGACGGTGACGGGAAAATCTGACAATGATGGTGACGCTGAAAATCTGACGAAATTTACACATCAACGAGAGCAAAGATGTTTACACATCAAAAAAAAAAATAAGTTTAGTCGTTTATTTCACAAATTATATTTGAAATAGAACAAACAAAAATCATTGAAGATTTATTTCTAAATGTGTTATGTAAAAGATCCGAATAAAACATATAACAATTTTATCCATCTAAATCTAATAAGAAAATAGCGAAAATAAATAATTATTTCTAAATCATAAATCAATCTTATAAAAGAAACTTTTAATTTTTTTTAGTCTATAAAATCGTAATTATCCAAAGTTATTACATGTAAATTAAATTAAAATAGAATCATCTTCATCGCTCTCTGAATCGGTCTCATTATTTCTATATATTTCACTGGTCCCTATTTTTGTATGATTTCATTAGGTATTAGGCTATTGTAACAACAAAAATTAGGCGGAAGGTTATTTCTTATCATAAAAATACTACGTATTTAATAAAGTTAATTTCATTTTATTTCGTTGCTTAGTTTTTATTAGATTAATTTGGCTGAAAATTCGCTCCACTTCGGCATTAGAAATCGGTAAAACCAGTACCGATATTACAAAATTAGCCAAGTCGTGGAAGGGATTTTCGCCACTTGCATCTGTGAAGTTTGTAACTTCACACCAGAAAGATTCTGTTCACACGGTTTGCTGCCAATCGTTGATCAACAGATTGTTCCACTGAGAACAGATTTTTTTGATGTACATATAGGTAGTTATCAACTTGCATTTCTTTTAAAATTGGCAGTAGGGTTTTTTTTATACATCCATCAATGGAAAGGGAGCTTCTAAACTTCAACACATTTAAGTTTTTTGGCATTCTATTTTGCAATTCTATTATCAGTTTTATAATAAATATCTTTCAATTTGTACTTCATTAAGTTTGTTGTTTGAACTTAGTTCATATAGAAGTTCTTCACACTGAATTCCTAAATAAGGTCTTGATTGCAGTGAAGCGTTCTTAATGTCGATATTTACACTTACAATTTCGTCTTCACTCGTTTGCCTTCGTTTGTCTTCTAATAATACTCAAGATTAAAAATTCAAGACATTGAAGGACTTTAATAAAATCTATTTTCAGTAATTATTTTTCAGTTAAAAAATAAATTTCTTGGTAAACCATAATATAATCGTTTCGGTCAAAAAATCCTTTTGACAGAATCTTCAAATTTTCTTGGGTCAAAATAAAGAGATTTCGGTCAGATTTGACCGAAAATCGATCAAAATGATAATACTGGTCTGGTTACAACATCTAAAGAGATTCCGTAACTGCGTTATTATAACGGAGAATCGTCCCAACGGAAAAAAATTCTGATCATGCACAGTACGGTGTTTATTTGTTTGGTTTCCATCCACCTTCTATCTAAGGAGAGATGATAGAGTTGTGGACGCAAATCGGATCTTAAAGAAACCGAGAGTAGGGTGATAAGAAATTTAATTTTTCTGAAGTCTACACCTAAAGCCCTATTGTGTAAGTCAACTTTTGCTACGGTTGAGTTGTCTCTTTGTTGTAATTCAAAATTCGGCATTGCCAAACACAACCTTAAGAGAAAAGTTGTCTAGGAGTTGTGTCGTATTTTTTCTTGTATTGTGGTAGACATCTCAGTTGAGTGCTAGTTGTTAGAACCGTCAAAAACTAACAACTGCTTCTTAGTAGTCCTCTCGGATTGTACGGGGTTGGTGTTGTTTGCGCTTGCAGTAAAATGAACAGTAATAACATTTTTAACACATTTTTTTTTCAGTTTAAAAGTATTGCATTCGCAGCAATTTGAAAGAATGTTTTCAATTCTTGAGCAGCAGCCAGACTTGGATACCGATAAAGGGCAATTTGGTTCCAGTAAGCAAACGATTAAAGAATGTTGGCAGAAAATTGCAGTTGAGCTAAACAGCATGGGGCCATCCAAAATAACAGCTCAAGAATGGCAACGGGAAAACACAGGCAACTTCAAGAAGTCTTTATTTTCATTTAGAACATAACAGATTGCTGCTTTATTTAGTTTAAAATAACTTATAAACCTTTAAATAAACATCTGCAAAAATATATAGAAACGTTATGCAAATTGATGTACCTCACCTTGCATTTGGTAGTTCTAATGGATTGGAATGGTCACGAATACATTTTTGTATACGTAGGTACAACATTAACCAAAGTATTGTCGTCACCTTCATCTTTGTTGGCATCAAAAAACAATTCAAAACTGCTTTTTATTTAATTTTTAGAACATTTACTAAAGGAACAGGTAAATGGACTCGCAGGTGAGCTATTATACGATTCCACTAACCCTGGAAAACCCAGAGCATGTATCTTAACCAATAGTAAAACTAAACTCTTTCCAATTCCAGAATACACCAACAAAGATCTGGTAGCTGCTAAAGCTGAGCTGCACACCAATGCAGGTAAAACAGAAGCTGTCCTATGCTCAGCTTACCTGCCAGGTGACTCCAGTGACATGGACTTCCAGCCACTAAAAGGACTCGTGGACTACTGCGGCAGGAAGAGCCTACAACTTATTGTAGGCTGCGACGCAAATGCCCATCACACAATCTGGGGCAGCTCAAACATAAATAAACGGGGTGAGTCTCTATTAGAATTTATAAATTCAAACAACTTAGAAATTCTCAATTAGGGAAGCAACCCTATCTTTATAAACAGAATCAGGACAGAGGTTTTGATCTCACCCTTTGCACTACTTTTATAAAAAAAAATTATTAGGAACTGGCATGTTTCAACAGAGACCTCAATGTCTGACCATCGCCACATCCTATTTGACCTTGAACTAGGTAATACTCTCTCGGAGAGGTACAGACAACCCAAGTCCACAGATTGGGATACATACCAACAAGAACTCAGAGACAACCTGAGAAGATGTAACACAAACGAAAACGAGCTACAGACGCTCCAGCTCTTAGTCGAAACACACTTCCCAGACTCCTTGCTAACTCCAGAATATCAAGAAACCCCTCCCCAGAGAAGACCGCTCAGAGAGGACTGGAAACGGTCAAAGGAATTTTTTTATGAAGGCAAAATAAGTTGGGCAATCAACTCTTTTCAACCCTTCAAAACCCCTGGAGAAGATGGAATATTTCCAGTTTTAATACAAAAGGGCATCCCGCAACTACTACCCGTACTTATCAACCTGTTCAGAGCTAGCTACGCATGGGGATATATACCAAAAAAATGGGAAAAGGTTATTGTCAAATATATACCCAAGGTAGGACGTAGACCGTCTGATCTACCAAAATCATATAGACCAATAAGCCTCACCTCCTTTTTCTTCAAAACCATGGAAAAAATACTTGATAGACATATCAGAGACGGGACACTTCAAACGAATCCCCTTCATAAATACCAATATGCCTACCAACCCGGTAAATCAACCACACACGCCCTTCAAAATCTCACCACGAGAATTGAGAAATCCCTCAAGGACAAAGAGATAACGATCGATGGTTTCCTAGATATAGAAGGAGCATTTGATAATACAGAATTCTCCCAGATATATAGAGGTATCCAGCACTACATGTAAGTGGATAAAATGCATGCTAGAGGGAAAAAAAATAAAAACCTCATTATGCAAAAATAAACTCAGTGTAACAGTCTACGAAAGGATGCCCCCAGCGAGGAGTACTATCACCCCTGCTATGGTCCATCGTAATAAACGATGTACTGATCATTCTCGATGGTTTCCATGTCCAAGGATATGCAGACGACATATCCTAATCAGAGGATAATTCGAAGACACAATCTCGGATCGCCTCCAGAGGGCTCTGAACCTGGTATCTGAGTGGTGCACAAAGGTTGGACTTAAAGTCAACCCCAAGAAAAGCATCATAGTTGCATTCACCAAAAGAAGAAGGCGGGGACGGCTCAGAAACGCTACACTCTTTGTTGAAACAATAGAGTTCTCAACGGAAGTTAAATATCTAGGAATCACACTAGACGAAAAACTTACATGGAACTCTCACCTTACCAAAACTATTGATAAGGCCAGGACATCGTTATGGACCAGCAAAAGCCTACTTGGTAAAAACTGGGGACTTAACCCCAAAATGACACTATGGATTTATATGGCAATTACAAGACCTATCATCATGTATGCAGCCGCTGTCTGGTGGCACAAAGCAACGCAGAGGTCGGCACAGGCAAAGCTCAACAAAATTCAACGACTAGCCTGTGTCTGCGCAACAGGTGCAATGAAAACTGCACCAACAGCTGCACTTGACATTATATTAAACATCCCCCACTTCACCTAGAACTCATGAAAGAAGCAATGGTAAACGCCTATACGCTCATCGCAGAAGATGAATCAAATTCCAAAATAGCTCACTCTGCAGTACTAAGGGAACTCATAGAACACGAACTACTTGGAATACACCTAACAGATACAACTTCCGACACAACTTCAGGGTTACCTTCCCAGACCGTCTAAACTGGGAACAGAATAAACCCACTTTTCATAAAGACTCTCATGTATGGTACACAGATGAATCGAAAACAAATGAAGGAGTTGGAGCAGGAGTATACGGCCCTTGCACCAAAACGTGCCTATACGCTAGTATGGACACAAGCAGCACCGTATTCCAGGCGGAAATCTACGCGATAGAGTTATGCATTCGGGAGAATCTAAACAGGCTTGTAAAAAATAAAAACATCTGCAGTCTCTCCGATAGCAGAGCGCCCCTAATCGCGATCAACGCCTTTGAAATTACATCAAAACTGGTCTGGGATTGTGTCCAACTTCTACAACTACTGGGCACCACAAATAAGGTTCAACTGATCTGGGTGCCTGGACACAGTGGATATGAAGGCAATGAAAAAGCAGACGAACTAGCCAGAACAGGATCCGCATCCCCATTCATGATGCCAAGACCATTCTGCGGGCTATCAATAAGCACTATTAAAAGCTGCATCAAAACTTGGCTTGAGGAAAAGAAGCTCCAATTCTGGAGGGGAACCGAAGGAAACAGGCAAGCTAAAAACTTTATGCCAAACAGCTCCCACAAAAAAACGAAACAACTACTACAACTAAGTAGAAGTCAGATTCGACTAGTCAAAGGCTTCCTCACAGGGCATTGCCGTGTCAAAAAACACCTGATGACTATGGGCATAGCACAGGATAATACCTGCAGATTATGCAACGAAGATGTTGAAACAGCAGAACACATACTATGTGAATGCAACTGCTTAATCAAAACGCGTCATCGTTATCTAGGTAAATTTTACCTTGAAGCAGCAGACATAGCTGCCAACTCTCCCAAAGAACTAGCCGTCTTCCTAAAAAATTGGGGCATTACGGACGAGCTCTAAATGGAGGATATCACAATAGGCCCACAAGTGGCCGAAGTGATCTAATCTAATCTAACCTAATTTTTAGAAATGTTTGTTCAGAAAACAATGCACAATATTTCTTTGCCAACCAAAGAAATTTAATATGCACGTCAGAGGGTATAATTTTGTATTTGTTATTCACATCTTAAAGTATGCAACTGTTTTCACGATTACAACTGAAAAAAGTTGTCTTGCATAACACGAAAAAATATTTTGGTTGTGTGAAAGTTGAGTTCTATTGAAGACAACTCAACTAAATTGAGTTGTATTCTACAATAGCTGCATACGACTGAAGCGGTGAATAGATCACTGAGTATTTTCAGCTCTGCTCATTAATTTGTTTATAAGCTCTTAAGTCTTAATAGTTGATATGGGTTTCCCTGTGAGTTAAGTACTCACCAGGTAGGTACATATAGTATTATCGTGTTATTTTAATCGGTTAGAATAAATAAGTGAATTGTTTGGTGAACCATTTTTATTACTGAGGTGATAAAATGTGACGCAAGCATTGAAGTATTGGTGAGTGCAGTGCTCTTGCGTTTTTCGATGGTAATGTCGTTTTAGTGCCAACATTTCACTCCACACAGAGGTGTGCGATCTCCAGCTATGTGTGTTTGTTTCTCATGGTTTATTCATAGTGTAGAGTTGAGTAAAAGTATGAATTCAGGAATCGCGTGCTTGCGTTCTTGACCGCTGTCGGTGGGTTGAATTTTATTATTAATTCACAGCACATATTTGGATTTTGATGAACTTGTCCATCATCTTTTATCATTCACATAGGAATGTGCGACTTCTAGTCTTGTGTTTTGTGTTAGATTTTCACGGCTTCTGCATTTCATCCGTCGTAGCATACGATATTAAGTTTGTTTTTCTTTTTATACATTATAATCGCTAAATAGACTTTTCCGGACCTCCTTATTCTGTCTTCCAATTTTCTTTTTCATCTTTTGACTCTGTTCCTCTTCATAATTAAAATAGATACCCATTGCATGTGCTCATAAATTTCATTTCTTTATCTTTTACAGGTGTTAGAAGAAATGGACAGTTGCCACTCCGGTTTTCCCCGCCAACAGAAAGTTCTCCAGGCCGCCCTGGTTTGCATTCCCAACAAGTTAAAATAAAAAAAAAATGAAGTTATGAATTTTTGAAATTACTCATTTGCGTTCGAAATCATCTTATACTAGCAACAACAAGGGACTTTGTGAAAGTGAAATAAGGCCAAACGAATTCACTTACCCAAAGTGTAATAAGGCTAAATGATAAAATAAGGACTAACTAACGGCGCAGGGACATCAATAACTACAATATAAATTCAGAATTCCTTTTTCGCCACTTGTTAATAATATAAACAACCTCGCACCTACTCAGAATCCAACGTGACCCAAGCGGATGGCTTGCAGGAGGGCAGCATTCCCCTCATTGGCATTACACTGCGCGGCTGGAGTAGGTGCTATATCTATAATACGTAAGCAAATTGTTGAAAATAGCACTAATGGCCATTTTGACATTATTTTACTTTTATAAGGTGTAATAAAGCCAAACGTTAAAATGTGGCCTTATTTCACTTTCTCAAAGCGAAATATGGCCAAAACCAAAAATATAACCTTATTTTGTTTGGCGTTATTTAACTCCACTCTTTGGAAAGGCTCATTGATTTGGCTGACTAATCTTTCAGTAAGAATTCCAAGCTGGTTGCCGAACGGACTTCTCTTCGATTGACAACAATCATATTTTGTTTGACTATTATGAACATTCTTTATGGAGTTGGCTTTGATTTCATAAATAGAATAGCATTATTTTTCAAACTAAGCAATCTTCGAGTTTTAAATAAATGGTAAGAGCACTATGAAAACCCTACGAAGAAGTTGTTACACCGGTTTCGGATGGAAATGTTCTGACTGAATGTTTTTAAACAAAAACTGTTGTTGAACAGGGCTGTCTTCTGAGCCTATTATTGTTTTCAATTTCCTTGAATGACAGGAAAGTCCGAATACAATGCAGATAATGATAAATAAGCTCCTGCAATATTGTGAAATTTGGAATCTACAACTAAACTTTTGTTTTCAATTGAAAAAGGGAAGATTCAAATCCGAGTACTCTCAGACTTGGTAATTGTCCATTGAAATCTTAATATTTCGCTTCTTCTTGTCGTCTTTCTCTTGTTGTCCTCTTCTTTGAAAGTGTTTGTCTTGTTGTCTTGGTAGAATGGCCATGGTGACTGGGCATACGTTCATCATCCATCATACATATATATATTTTAAGTGCGAGACCCAAATATTAAGCTTTACCAGAAAAGATTACGAATTATGCCATAGAAAGAGAAAGATTCAATAAGTTCGATTTGGCACTTCCTGTTAAAGAAGTCCACTTAAGTGCAGGTTAACTGCCGTTCACTTTAGGCATTTTAAATAAGTTCTTTTAAGGTGGTATTAAGGTGCTTCCCTAAGATGACAATAGCAAGGTCATCCGCATAAGCGATCACCCTGCTACCCTCCAGTCCAGGCATGTCAGCAAATCGTTCATCACTATATCTATACCCGGAAACACTACTCGTAAGATTATACACTCCTTATGGTGAATTCCAATATTCGATGGAATGTACTGGAATGAATGCCATAGATTTGCCTTGGGAGAATGCTTGTTGATTCGTTGACAATGCTATCGAGTAAATCGATATCGATCAGGCTTTTTAGTGTTTTTCAAAGAACTGATTTTTGGCTATTGTGTCTGCGATCTTTTGGATACCTATGGGAGAGTTTATCGGCTTTCGGCATTACAAACACTTTCACTTCTCTTCTTAATGGCGGAATGTGGACCCGATCTAAGCAACTCTTTAGACATAATAATAGACACGTCTTATTGGCGTTGCAATGGAAGTTCTAATAAAAAGTAATATTTACATTTCTGTCCGGTTTTACTTTAAATTTCAAATTTGTAATACATTATATGGAATCACACATAATGCTCAACTAAAGGTGTTTTTGTATCCACCCTTTTGTGGAGCAGCTGGTTTTCGAAGAAATGTTTTTAGACGAATATTCGCGAAAGCAAGTCTCGAATATCCTGTACAATTTATCTAATTTTAACTTTCCAAATCAATTTTCCTTTTATTTTAATTCCGAACCCATTGAAATTCTTAGCTAAAGTGCTGACCTATTCATTCTTAATTTTGGCTTGTTGTTGTTTACCGTATAAAATGTTGCTGCACTCGCTAAACAATTACCAATGTAACGCGCCAAATAAAGATCTGGAAAAGATAAATAAAAGATAAATAAAATCTTCTTTTTTTAACAAATCGAAAAATTTTATTATACTGTATTATTTGTTTGATCAAAATCATACAACTTTGGTATTAAGTAGTATATATCTAAATTATGTGTGCATGTATATTATTTACAATTTTATGAATTATCATTTACTAAGTATATAATATGTTATACAATCCTGAATGTTTTTCCTCTATTTTATCATATTTATCTTTTTTTCATTTATTGTTTGCATTTTCTTTGTTATAAGATATTGTTTGTTTCATGGAAATATTGATGCCAACATTTTATTCTTACTCACTTCTTTTCTCCTACTTTGTGGTCATTGAAAACAATTTTATAAACAAATTGAATCTTTATTAGCTAATTAACAGAATGATTAACGCAAAAATATACTTAAAATAAAAAATAACGCTATAACTTTTTTAAATATTTTGTTTTAAAAATTCTCGACTATTCCAATCAATTCAGATATGAATGAATTGGTCCCAATTTAATTAACTAGTAGAAACACGAAAACTCATAAAAATAATTACATTATAATTAGGTAATATAAATATTTGCATGTCCGCTTTCATATTTTTATTTTTTAAAATGCTTTAAACTTCGAACGCTTATAAAGTTTACATCAATGTTTCCATATTGCAATGGCGATAAATTTTATTATAATTTTTTGTTGACCGTTTTTTTTTGTATACAGTATGTATTTTTTTCTTTTATTTTTTAAATATGATTTAATATAAGTTTCACGTTTGATAATAACGTTACCTATCGATTTTGTCTGTGTTTGTGTTCGCAGTGAATTTATATCGAAATTCTTCTATTTGAAGGCAATCGGCGAATTGTTTTACATATTCGATGAATTTTATTTTTACATTTTTATATACTTATTTTTTTTTTTTTTTTTTTGGTGGTATAAAATAATAAATAATATGTTTTTTAGAATAACTCACTAAATTTAAAGCATACGAAAAAAAAAATAGAAAATTAAAATTAATTTTAAATATATTTTGTTTGTCTAGGGATTTATTCCTAAAATAAATTTGATATTGTATTAGCTATATATTACAATAGGAATTTAATACTAGTTATGTATATAATTTTAAATATATATATATTTGTAAACATAAACTGAACAGGAAATTATGATTTTTTTTTATATTTAAACAGCTTACTCAATTTATTGTTGCTTTTTATTAATTTACACCTCGTATTAGTATTTTTTTTTATTTCTAATATTTGTATAACCAATATAATAAAAGATATTTAATTTCATTATGAGTTCATAAATTTTTATTTTTTCTTTCATTTAAGGCCGTTTTATAAATTTTAACTTCCTTTTTTATTTAGGTATGTTAGTCAATTTTTATTTTCCTTGGGATAAGGAGCATTTTCTTTGTTCATCAACATTGATAGTTGTAGTTTTTTTAATTTGATATAATTTTGTTATTATTTGTTCTTCATGAGAGTGCTTGGATAATGGTGCCATTGGAAGAAAGTTTAGTGAAAAAAAGTAGGAAGAAGTGGTGCCTTTGTCTTTATAGAATTTGTTTGGAAGTTTTTATTACTGTTTTGTTATTGGGAAAATGGTAAATAAAATGATAGATACGAGTAATTATAAAAGGCACATAATTAAGTCTAATTAGAAATCATAAAGCTATTTTTTATTTTTAAATATAAATAATAAATTAGATAGCTACTACTATTTTTTGTGGAGAGAGTGTATTTCAGTGCAAGAAGTTTGGATTGACTTTTCTGTTTAAGCTTGATAGCATGCATTAAATATTAATTAAAATAAGCATAACGATATAAAATTGAATTGTCCTAAGATTATGGAAGACTGCTATTAACTATTTATTAATTGCTTTCTTTAAATATTATACAATACAATTTAGATTTTTTTTGCGGAGTAGTTATTTTCGTTTTGTTTTTATTAGATTCCAAAGCAGGTTTTAATTGCAACAAACAAATTTTATATATAGTGAGAACTAAAATCTTAGCTAGAAAATGTTGGTAATATTTTTACTTGAATGTGGTTTCTTTCAAAGGTTGTCGTATTCAGATAATAGGGTTCACATTCGATTTCGTTAAATGAGCGGTGCCTTAGGTACGATTAGTTTTCAGTTTAGAGTATAGTCTGAGCTGTAAAAAAATCGCTTTTCTTTTTTAATTCGGCGACCAGCTGCCAAGTTCGACACGACAAGGAGGGCCGAATCTCTGTTTAACTTGGATTGGACAACTGAAAATAGCGCGCTCAGGAAGGCGGAGGAGTATGTAAGTATATCACACCTTTAAAATTGTATTTCCTCTTCGGTTCAGAGCTTGAAAGAGCGCAATATATGCGCGATTAATTTTTAGTTCAGAGCAAAGCCTGAGTATAAAAAAAAATCGACTTTCTTTTTTGGTGTGAAGAACAGCCCCCAAGTTCGACACGACAAGGAAGACCGAATCTCTGTTTAAAAGACCAATCCATCGCGTATGTCAGAGCGCTTGGTTTGGACAACTGAAAACAGCGTTCCCAGGAAGGTGGAGGATAGAAGGCTGCAGTGTTTAGGCAAAGAATGCCCACGGGCCGGAAGACCGTTATGTAAGTGAGTATATCAGACCTTTCAAATTGTATTTTCTTTTCGGTTAAGATCTTGAAAGAGCGCACTCTTGGAGCTAAGAAGAAAGTGACCGGGCAGTCTGAGTTTAAAGAATCTGAACACATTCAATAGTACAGTGACAGGGTGGAAAATTAAGGAAACAAAACAAAGCAGTTTGAATGGCGGTCGAAGTTTGGTCTCCTAATGAAGATGGTGATACAATTTAATAAAATAGTTTTGATTTAAAAAATTAAAATAAATGCTATTCATTCTGATAAATTAGTGCTCAGTTGTGTTTCATAAATAAATAAGAACATTCTAAGCACGCTCGCTTGAGAGCATGACCGACATGAACGGGCGCTGTTCAGTGCTCTTCTCTGAACAAAATAAGAACCGGATTTAATTAAATGTTACATCAGAAGGTAAGACTGTATCGTATTGCAGGAGAATTCTTAGATTCAAACAGTATGCAGCTTGGAAAAATGGAGTATATTCGTGTCTGCTGTACATCAGATAGACCCAGACAACGCTATGATACTCTAATACTACGTTTGAGATATATGTATGTTATTAGGACACTACCCTAGAGTCTTTACAAAATGAACCGGACCTGTGTAACCAAAAACTGCTCTTCCTATAATATGCATGACTTTTTGACAAAGCAATATGCAGCGATTGCATTTGGCCTGGCACATAAAGTGAATTGATAACGCTACAAAGGAGGAGGTATTAAAATGTCAGCTCTTCAGAGCTAAGATATCAAAGAAGAAGAAATAAATGTCCAACAATAATAAATGGAATAATGTTTACGCAAAAAAAGGCCTTATGCTTACGGTGACGACATTTGTCAAAGCTAAGAAATTGTGTGTTCACAAACTTTTTATACTTAATAAAAATCAACAAGATGTCGAAAAAACATAAATAAGAGTCCCTGTTCTTGGTTTAAATTTGCATTAAGTATTAAAAGTACATACTTACTTATTTATAGGAATGATAGGTACTCGTAATTCTTTTTACAGTTACACAGATTAATAGTTTCAAGTGCATACTTATCAAGCTCACTCTTCGTGTTTTTGAGAAGACGTTTAAAATATCTCGTTGAAAAATTCTATGTTCTAAGCAGCGCCCTATTTCACAAACCATTGTTCAGTTTGCAACACGCCATTTTGCTCTTTTTTAAAAATTGGTTTCATTTCGATTCCAATCGGTCAAAATTTCAAGAAAAATTTACGAAATTGAAGAATATTAGATTGCCTTTTCTTGTACGCTTAAATCTTTTCGACGACCAAATCTCTCAGTTTTCTTCAGCCCATAGAAGACAATACTGTACATTCTCATATGCAAACAGAATTACAAAAAATCCAAAGTTCTCTATTTTTGTTGGTGAAATACTTAAACTTTTAAAAAAGCTAGAAAAATTGCAAAATAAAAAGTCGTGGGAACTTTACATTTGTAGTGAAACACTTTGCACTTTTATTTTGCAGGAAATAATTGGATTGAAATGTCGCAAAGTACTAAGTAAAAAGTGGATGGGGAAATAAGGCCCAGGTTTTGCCTAAATTATAATTTGTAATAAGAAAACATGTAATAGTTTGCGATTTGTCCTAACATTAAATTTTTAATTAAAACTCGATGAATGTATATTTTTTTCAATGATTTAAATTACAGGTTCAAAAATAAAGGACATAAACCGTCCTTGACCTTTGCAGTCAGCAAATAATTCGCAACCGTAAGTAAAAACTGGCACAATGAGTGCTTTAACGAGTCTTAACTTTGTTTTAACCAGAAGAGAACCTCTGGTTAAAGACAGGCCACGAAGTGCAGCATATATTTTACCTACCACGCTGTTGATGTGGTCATTCCAACTAAGCGAGTTGTTAAAGGTAATTCCTAAATTTGTTGTTTTAGAAGCAAATTGAATTGGCGTGTTATTAAGCAAGATTTGGGGGATGGACTGTAACTGTAGATGTCGTTTATAAATCGGGAGAATCTTGGACTTGGAGGGATTTAGGCTAAGATAATTTTGGGTTGCCCATGTATATACCGAAGACAGATCGCCATTGATTTTTTCAGCAGCCTCCGCCATACTCTTTATTTCAAAACTGTAGTAAAGCTGCACGTCGTCAGCGTAAATGTGGAATTTTGAATAACAGATATATTGAGACAAGTCATTAATAAACATAGAGAACAGAAGAGGGCCGAGGATCGATCCTTGGGGACACCCACATGAGTGGGAAGATAGGCAAACTGCACCCCGTTGTAAGACACTGATTGGACACGACTGGTGAGGTAAGAATGTATGAGTTTAATTGAAGTCACGGAAAAATTAAAGTACATTGAAAGTTTGTTACATAACAGCACAGGATTTACTAAGTCAAATGCTTTGGAAAAATCTAACACAGCGATCAAAGTCATTTGATCTAAGTCAATAGCCTCCCGAATATCGTCGGAAACTTTGAAAAGTGCTGTAATGCAACTATGGTTGGATCGAAAGCCGGACTGTAGACATGTGAGTAAATTGTTGTTATTAACATGGTTTCTGATTTGGCAATTGATGATAGACTCGAGGACTTTAGACAGATATGGAAGAATGGCAATCGGTCTACGAGTATATTCAAGTACATTGGGGTTTTTTGGGATGGGTATAATTTTTGCTTTTTTCCATTCTACTGGGTATAAGAGGACGAAATCAGTATCGTGTTGAAAATATGCGTTATGTGGGTAATAATGAAAGGGAGAAGTATTTTAACAAAGTCTGGGTGAACATTGTCCAGTCCTACGCATTTGGATTTAAGCTCAAAAATTGCATTACCAACCTCAATTTCGTCGACAGTCGCCAGTGAAAATCCTTCATCCCTAAAATTGTTAACGGAAAACTCCAAAGAGCTATGATCACTAGAGGTAGTAGCGTTTGTAAACTTCCGGTTTAACTCATCTATATCGATTTTGTGGTCGCCAATGGATGATTTTTTAGTTATTCCGAAAGTGCGGACCTGTTTCCACAGAAATTTTGAGGAGCGGTTTTGGTTAAAGACTCTTGTGAAGTACAGAAGCTTTGACTTTTTTGCAATGGTGGAGACTCTGTTTCGGGCTCTTTTAAATTCCACGTAAATCTCTATGCAACCAAACCTTCTCCAACGACTATACAAATTGTCTCTTAGGAGTATGGCTTCTCTAATACGATGTGAGAACCAGGGGCATCTAGCATTTTTAATAAAGCGCGATTGGATAGGAACATATTTATCGAAGAGGTAATTGACACAATTATTAAATATGATCACTTGCTCATTTACGTGTGGTGTTCTATAAATGTTGTCCCATTGAAGGCTACCACATTCAAGAAATAGACTATGAAGATCAATGATTCGAAAATCACGAAACTGGTAGCTGTAAGATTCACTCGAGCTAACAACTATATCCAGAGTAATGAACAGCAAGTCGTGGTGAGAAAAAACAGGAAAAGTTAGTTGGCTATAGAACTTTAATAAACATTGATCACTAAGTAGAATAATATCAAGCAGAGACGGTCTACAATTGGGCCTAAAGTGAGTTGGAATTGTGGAATTGGCAAAGAAAAGATTTTGTGCGCACATTGACGATCTCAGGTTAGAGCTAGATGACGGACTTAACAGATTTATATTTATATCACCACATAAAACGAGCTTAGGGGATAATGGGGAGATCACTTCAATAACATCACTCAGAGTGCGATAATTTGCTATGTTTGGTGGCATGTACATAACTCCAACTATGCAACAGTCGTTCCCATTTAGAATTTTAATAAACATATATTCAATATTATCAGAAATAGCTAATTGTAACAGAACAAAAGACTTTATTTTGTTTTTCACATAAATGGCAACACCACCTCCCATTCGACGATGGCGATCTGAGCGATAAAGTTTATATCCTTTTGGACACAATAACGCACCACCAATATCACAATTGAACCACGTCTCAGATACGCATACTATGTCAACTAAACTAATCTCGAAAATCCATTTAAACTCATCCATCTTATTAACGAGACTTTGCGCATTAATATGGCACATATGAAGACCATTATGACGTCTGCACAATAAATTCAATAAAAACTTCGAGTTTTCGTTCATACCGATACTAATTGAATTATTAGACAACAGAAAACCAAGACAAGAGAAAAAAAACAAAAAAAAAACAAAGAGAGGACAAAGCAAGTAAATGGGAGTAATTGAAGATTCTCTTACAAGTTTGAGCCAACGTACACTAATTACTCTACGATATTCTGATTAAGAAAAAGAAAATAATTAAAGAAGACAAATTGTGTGAAGATTAAACTAAAGGAAAATATTTTTATATTATTATGAAGCTGCGATTGTGTTGTGTTGTTGGTTTGAAATTCGAAGGCTGGTCCAACAATAATTTTCAAGTCATCCAAAGATGTTATTAGAGTGGGCGTCGATTCGTCTGTTGTCGCACGAACAAGAACTTGGCCGTTGACGGTGTTGACCGCAGAGAGCAGAGAGCGATTTTTCAGTCTAAGCGCATGCCGTTGTAACTGGTAGTTCCTCTTGGTAAGGCTTTCATTAATGTAAAAGCTTTGAGATGAATTAAACCCAATTTTGGAGAGCTTCAGTGGCGATTTCCTTGCAGTGCGATGTTTGGTGGCGGCTATTAGCACTTTTTTTTTCCTCGTTTGTCTGCGAACTTAACGATTATGCAAGCATCGCGTCGTGGGGCTCGATGCAAATTAAGATGAACCGGTGGCTTGGCGTGGAAGATTTTAAGCAACTGTGGTGGGTTGTTAATATGCACCGCTGCGCATATATTATTAAATATGCAAGTGAGATCTTCATTTTCAGTTTCTGGTACTCCCGAAATGATTGCATCGGAGCAGAATTTTTCTCGTTCGGCCTCGTCAAGAGAACGGTCTAAGCGCTTCAGATCGTAGCTGATATTTTTGAATTTCTCTTCCAGTTCACTAACCGGATTATTTAATTTTGTTTCCAGTGCTGAGAGCTTTGCTTCCATTTGAAGAGAGAATTCTTCCATCCACTTCTCAAACTTTTTCTCTAATCGGGTCCATAGTTTGTCAGCAATCCCCGTTGTGTTGATTCCCCCATCACGCGGATAATTCGTGCTTTGATGGCGAACACCTCTCGTCTCAATTGGCATATTGGAACACAGTGCGAGAGAAATTCATTGGGAACAAAGTCAATATTTTATGTTAAGTACTTGATTATAAGAGTTGAAATTCAAGAACCAAAATGGTGTGAGTAATAATCAATCAACGAACAACAATTTCGACTTATTAAACGCGTTTGTACGGATGGAATTGCAAAAAATTGACGGACACTTTTACCACACTACTGACTATTGTGCATTCTCTTAGTTACTCATATGCTATGCCCTAATTCAATAAAGGCGCATATATGCACTCCTCCTCGAAGTTTGTAGGGAAAGATAATGCAGCAAAATATAATTCGTAAGGTGATTACAATTTCCTCATCTTAAATAACATAATAAGAATATTTATGAAGCAACGTAAGTTTACCACTTTCGTAAAAGTGTAAGTTTACGACGAACGTTTCATGAACACCGCTAATAACTTTTTCCCTAAATGATGATAAATCAACCAGCTGTTGGATACGCGTGTTTATTTCATTTGTGGAGGGTGTGACTGAGGGGGCATTCAGTATGCCAGAGCCGCCCAAGTGCAGCTCGGCCGCTGATTGGTTGAAACAGTATTCCAGGTCATTTTGTAAATATGTACGAAAAATTTAAATTATACTCGTATAAAACTAAGCATGGCTCTTTGAAAAATTATACATATTACTCGTTGATATGAAAAGCATTTTCGAGTTCGGTCGTTCATTACTGAGGCCATACTTTGTGAGAACTCTAGTTCAATTTTTAATAACTTCTCCTATAGGTACTCCAAGTTCTGCTCAGAGTCAAACATTTTTGTCTCATTTGTACAAATTTCAATAGTATTTTTCAAAGCGGATGACGGGAGACGAACGTACCTTATTTGGTTTTTAAACTTTCTCTTATCCTTTTTTATATGATCCAATTCTGAAAACAGCTATTTATCGTTGGCAGCATACCATTAAAGATCTTGGAATGAACTAAAGTATAAAAAGAGCTAATTCATTTACCTTCAACAACTTTTATCAACTACAGAAGACCAGTAGAAATGCTACATTAAAGACACTCCAACTACAATATCCGATGACCTAGCTTTATATGACAGTTGTTGACAATAAGATTCCAGCGTTAGTATTTTGCAATTCGAAAGATTCTCTTCTAAACTATGTATTTGAAATTTGTACAGGAATTCGTTCTTTGTATATGTATTTTTCTGAAACGACCAGATTATGATCAGGACTAAAGTGATGCTAATCCTGCCACATCATTTCTTTAATCTACTTTTGAATCTATTCGAAAGCCATTTCATACATATTACATACATATTTGATTTTTATAGGCAATGTAGTTTTTAATAACGTCGAATCGGAAATTTTAAAATTCCAACGTACTGTGTGAACTAAGGCCTTTCTGAAACACACTAATCGGCGATGGCCGAATTCGGGATCCCGACCAATCCAGTCGTGTCGCGTGGCGCGGGAGAATACGCGGAGCAATGTGCAGTATGGAAACAGTTCTTCGAACTATTCCAAACCTGTAGCGGATTACGATTAGGAGAAGCGATAGTGAGTAGGATAGGATACGGAAGGCACTATCTTCAATAGATCCATCCAACTACTAGGACGATATTGGCATCATCGGCAGATCCAAGCGTGCCGTGTTAGAGGCTATCATGGCGATTTAAGAACAGGCAAAATTAGTTAGCGTTGAAGTCAAAGAGGACAAAACGAAGTACATACTTGCTTTCAACAAACAAACAAACATCTGTTCACCGACTAGGACAAAACATCACTCTTGATAGCAATAACTTCGAGGTAGTAAGGAAGTTCGACTACCTCGGAGTAAATATCAACTCCACAAATGACACCTTATTGGAGATCCGATGGAGAATTCCCTTAGGAAACCGTTGCTACTTCGGTTTGGCGAAACAAATGGGTTCGAAACTCCTAAATCGGAAGACCAAGTGTAAGCTGTACAAAACACTGATACTGCCAGTTCTGCCGCTCACCGACTGCGGGACGATAGGCAGGAAAGGCGAGCTAATTTTGGGTTCTTTCGAAACAAAAATACTTCATCGGATATATTTGGTCCTGTGTGCGAGGAGGACGAATGGAGGAGAAGATATAACCGCGAGCTCTATGCGCTGTACCAAGGCGTGGATGTAGTCCAAAAAGCTAAAATACGTCGACTACATTGGCTCGGCCACATCGAGCGAATAGACAATAATGCTCCAGCGAAGAGGATCTTCGACTCCCAGCCCTCAGGCTCGAGACGACAAGGAAGACCGAACCTCCATTTAAAGACGAAGCCATGGCTGCAGTGTCTCAGGCAAAGACTCTTAACCGTTCGGTACCACTCTTTTATGTTTATTTGCGTCTGAACTAACCGAAGTACAGTAACAAACTTTGTGTCTACGCAGGTGTTCTTTTTGCACTATAGCTATGCTGTGCGTCTGCATGCATTTATGTTCTACTTGTAATGTTAAGTGGTGTCATTTCAGTTGTTTTATCCAACGAATTGAGAATGGATCGGTTCATCAATTGGTGAGTTAGTTGCATAGTTAGACTAATCAAATGTTTATTTGTATATTATACAGAAAGAAGATGAACAAGTGAACTTCGATCTCCAAAACTATACTATAAGTTAAATGTGATATCTAATTAAATCAAACAAATAGTTTATTTTATTTAATATCTTTTTTATACCGCTTCGAAACGCGTCACGTTGGTATAAAATAAAAATAAAAAGTTCTGACAATTACAATTAAAATATATATATAAAAAAAAAAAAAAAAAGATATTAAATAAAATAAACTATTTGTTTGATTTAATTAGATATCACATTTAACATATAAAACACAACCGGAGACAAAAACAACAAAATGGCTATACTATAACTATAACTGATATTTTTTGCTGCAATTATGGTAATTATTTAATTTTAATTATTTTTTAAGAGGAGTAATATTTTTTGTTTAACTTGTCTTACATTTTGTTTGAAATAAATATTGATTTTTGAGACAAGATTATAATTGTCTTTAAGTTCATTTTATGTATTTTATTTGTATTACCAACAATATAGTGGTATATGAAAGTGGAATATTAAAATACTAAACATTCCACTTTTCGGTGTAAGTTTATTATTTTTGAAAGAATCAATGGTCACACAGCATGTATTAGTCTGAATACGAATAACATACGAATCCTGAAAAGGTTTCCTTATGGAGCACAGTTGGCTAAGAGAGTACCTAAGGAAAATAGGTGCAACAGAAGAAATTCTTTGCAGATCCTGCAGCGAGACAGCCCAAACTCCAGACCAGGCTGAGGATCAAATATTTCGAAAAACACCGAATAATGTATAGATATATGAAAAAACCATGGATCCACAGCTTAATCTAAGATTCATTATGCTTCGAGCCGCAAAGAAATAATAATTTCAAAGGACTCCAGATGGAACGCGCCTCTCCTAGGCAAAGCAATGGGTACAATGCACAAAGGTGTTCGGTAATACCCACGCTATTATTATTATTATAATAATTAGGTGCTACGCACCATAACTTTTCTTTATTCTTAATTAAATCGTTACGTAATAACTTTGCTTGAAGGCATCGCTTTATGCGTTCTAATAACGCAATATGTTTTAAAATATCTTTTACGAAAATATGTTAAAATACCTCACTGTTTGACATAAGACTAATCAATCGGTGTACATTCAAAGGTATGTACACACATATACGGTAGACCGACAAAACGACCCTCTTTGCCTCTGAAACCCCACTAACATTGACCGAATATAAAGGTCAATCTTAGAATCGGTCTTCCTATGCAGAATCAGAGGTATTTGGTATCTGCTATATCTGAATGTTCAAAATAAATTGTGAAATCAATAGAAGAGGCAGACCTTTGGTCATTTCCGACATTGCAACGAAAAATAAAAACTCAAATTACTTATTTTTGAAACGAGTATGTATAAGCAACACACATGAAATTTGCAGGAAACAGTTCTTAAATCTACAGAATCTCACAAAAATGTAGATTTTCAACATCTTGACAATATCAAACACTTGCAGATGTTAGCACCTTCATCAGAGAGACTAAATACCTATTCGAATTTAAAAGAAAAAGTTGCCGCTACGGAACATCTGCCGCATTCTTCCAAAATAATCAGCATTCATTGACGTAGAAATTTAGAATCTCCCAAAAATTACTCGAATTTTAAGAAAGAAAGCTAGGCAATGCGGAAATGTGCCAAAAATAGAAAAGCAATATCTACATGAGAAGTTAAACCACCTGCCTTAGAAGCATTTCAATAAGATCCAGATACTATGAATAATATGGGGAGATAATATTTGTGCGCTCAGATAATTCGATACCTATAAAATCAGTGCCGACCTCGAAAATACGGAATTTTTCTGTCAGCATGTAGTTTCCTTATGTACATCTTTTCTTTATAGTGTTCAATAATAGTTTAGCACCGTCAATTTAAATCGGCTTTTAATATCATGCTTGACATAATGGTTCAAAATAGTACATATTCTGACAAAGACGGCGGTGTAAAACAAAGCTGTATGCTATTACATTCGATATAATCAGTCAAACTTACACCTGAGCAAATACAGTTTTAATGCAATTCCTTTCCTCTAATAATATGGGAGGTGATGGTCGCTTCATAAGCTACTCATGTGTCCAAAATGTCGAACTTTAAAAAAAAGCAAAGTAATTCGGAACAACTCCAGTGGAATGGCAATAGAGAAAGAGGATAACATAATCACTTCCGAAAAAATAAGAATTTTTTTATCAACAATCCCCAAATAAATCAATGGACTCATGGGTACAGACAAGAAAAAAATGGCAAATTCAAAAACTAGAACTTAAATTCCCTTACTTATTCCAAAAATAACCGGACTTGTTACTCTAGGACCATCCCTTCAGCAACTATCCAGAACCGAATCAACTAATAAAAAAATCTCTAAAAGTAAAGGTCTATTTCCTTCCCGGTCCGAAAGCTTAGAGGTTGATATAATCGCAGGCAACATTGCGGAGACCGAGACACTCGTTATCAACTGCCAAATTAAAACGCCGTTTTTGACATGATCTTCGTGCCACACAGATGGGACACAGATCAAACTGAAATTAAACAATTTGCTTGTTTTTTAATCGTAAAGATTCAGTCATACCGAGTGGCGAATAGATAATATTGCGTAATCAATGACTTAACGCCCTGGAAAAATTACTGCCTTAAACCAGTTGATCAGGTAAATATACGCCGCTAATTAATTTTGTTTGGCAAATTCCCTGAGTGAATTCCCTTCAATAACGAAAAAAACTACTATCAATGTACAAAACAATGATCCCTCTCTTTTAGAATGAATAATCAACAAAAAAAACTCTCTTCTGTCTCACAGTTTATAAGAGTTTTGAAGGCAACAAATTGACTGATGCTCATAAAGGCTATTCACTTTCTCAGGTTTTGTGTTTTGCTGGTCTGTCAAAAAGAACATCAAGTTAAAACTAAACTATTGGCAACCACAAAATATGCTTCGCAATTAAGATTAAGAACGAACCATTCATGAGCAAGTGTGTTATTTAGGTCTTCGCAAAACGCAAGATTAATAGCACTGATTAATGATTGGAACACCAAATAGAAGATTGGCCTGAGCTACCATCCTACCATCTTTAAATTCAAATTGTAGGCAGAAACGGAATATTGGTTATGTATGAAGGAGGATGAATCCTCCGAATATTGGTAAGGAAGAGGTTTTCTCACAAAGAAATACATTCATCATCAAGGTGATATACTTACCCAACCAGGACACCCCTAGCCTTAATAGGGAGGTGGTATGTGTCTTAAAATAGTATGATACAAAATATTTTCGAAGTGTCAGTAATATTGGAAAGGGTGTACCTATATTCATAAAATTAGTCCTCTATGATAGCTCCGACATATTGAACAAAAATACACTAACGCTGTCAGAATAGCCTTCAAAGTGTCCAGGACAACAAACCTGTAGAGGAAGACCTCATCTATGTGGTGTACACACGTTCAAATGAGCCTCAATGAATATGTGGTGCGCAAATGCAGGAAGTTAGCCAAAGAACACTTCAATTTAAGAGGCTTATTGGTTGACTCCCAGGTATTCCCTGAACTGTACGTGTACAGCCACATTACTTACAGTAGTATGCACTCCACAGAATCGCGACTTTTCTTGACTGCTGAATTTTTGTCAGACCTTCGCAGAATTTTATGTGGTCTTGTATATAATTTTAAACCTTGAACCCTTTCCTTATTCTCCAACTGAGCCACTGCACAAAACATATAATGTCGCACACACGAATGCCCGGAGAAGCTCGGGTAAAGACCCTGTTGTAGAGATTGCAATCCCGGGATCCCTATCATTTTCTGGACCCTAAAACCCCGGAATTATAATGACCTAACCCCCGAATTATCGGGATTGGTAAACTAAATATTCGCATCAAAAAGAATTATTTTCTGCTTGCAGTTGGAGTTTCGTATGTCAACAAATATTAAACATTTCGTTCTTCGCAACATATCGCCCAAAGAGTGAGTTAAATTAAAATGTTATAGAGTATGGAATGCCAGTCCAACCCTTTTCATTTGGTACATGCTTCGTGCTCTCATCATTCATTCATATCGATGCCAGCTGAGCCTGCTAGCTAGTTCCTAATTTGAATGTTGTTTGTCCTAGTAGATTCTTTTTTAAGCGAAATTGATAAGGTAAGTAAGGATAGTACCATAGTACATTTCTAATATGCATTTTCTGTTCTACAGGAATCTGATTTAAATACACTTAACTCCAAATTAAATAATATCTTATTCCTCCTATATTCAGTATCTAAAATCTACTACAATGTCACGGGAAAAAATATTATTTGTCAGTCACAAAATAGAATCGGATACATTTTATATTTGGAGAAAATTTTTAACGGGCAAAGATGAGCGTCGGTACGCTGTACGATTTTTGGCCAGAGTGACGGTATTGGATGGTTTCCCTTTTTTGATTTTTATCCAGGGCTATACAGATCTTCCAAAATCTGCGAATGTGATAAGAAATCGGCGATGAACTGTAGCTACAAAATATGGATTCGTATTAAAGCCGATGCCGAATAAAAGCAATTAATGCAATCAGTTTAACCTTTGATGAATGGACCTCAACATCGAATAAGCGGTTCATGAATGTGAACATCTATTCGGTAAAGAAGTTTTGGAGTTTGTCTTTACACCCGAGCTTCATTTTAGAAATAAATGTGGGCTGTTTTGATAAAAAAAAGATCAGAAGATTAAAAAAAATTAAATGGTTTGCTCTATGCTTTAAATAATTGTTAAATTTCAATAAAATCCCGGTTATTCCAGGATCCAAGGATTCAAATTTTTAAATTAAAAAAGGTTAGAGTATTTCAATTCCAACCCTTGCCTGTGTTATTGTCAGAATAGCAGGAGTAAATCGATATCTATCAAGTTTTAGTTTGGCTTACTTTCCAGTATATCTTTTGAATGACAGAAATATTTGGTCGAAACCGAAAGTTAAATACTGCTTACACCTTATAATTTAAAAATCTAGGTCAATAAAAAAAAATACTGCAATTCCAAGAAGAAAACAAGTGACAATAAAAATTAAAATTCAATGCCTAACCTTACATACAGATGTTGAGCTAAAATAGCAAAACGATTTTTAATAAAGTACTAAGCCTATGTAGATATATATTTATTTATAAAAGCACTTGTATCCCTCCACATATTTTAGTATGGCAGTATTCTGTCTAATGGTAGTTTTAATCTGTTTGATTTTTGTTTTACTTTGAAATGATTATTAAACAAAAACAAATTAATTAACATGCAAACCAGGACACATTTACAATAGGAAGAATGATAATGATTTGCTCGTAATTCGGAAATTGGATTTTGAATTAAATCATATTATTATTCAAAAATTCATTTAATTATTTTTGTTAGTTTAGTTGGCAGTATAAAATGTCTTTTTTATCATGTTCCTTTTTTTGTTTCCAATAAACAATAAAACTTTATTTTCTAGTCGTATTTTTGTAAATATTTTAACTACTTATTTTTATTCTAAATACGTTAAGAAATTGACTTGATGTTTTTTTAATAATAAATACATATTTAATTCTTTTTTCTTGTTTTTTTTTTTGTAGTGAAATTGTAGGAAACATATTAAAAGAAAAACAAATAGTTTTTTTTGAAGGGGCGGAGTTTCTTTGATATTTGAAATACTTCTCAGCGGAGTGAGCTTTATATGAGATATGAAGGGATGTATATTTAGCAAAACTATGTATATAAAAAGGAATGCAAAATTAAAAATAGGTATTTTTCTAAATAAAAATTGCCTTACTTTCTTATTAATTTAAGCAAAGCTCAGTTCGTTCTTTCTGGTATTTTGTTAACTTAAATGTAACTGAAATTAAAAACAAAATGATAAATAAAACAAAATGTAAAATAAATCTTAAATATTTTAAAATTTTATTCTTTTAATAATTATCATGTTATTGCTTATTTATTTTTTACAATTTCATACAAAAAATTCACTCCATACATCGCATTCGAATTCAGACAAGTTTTCTAGATACAATTTGTATTTATAATTCAATTTTTTATATCGGTTCTATTGTTCACCATATACTTAAAAATAGTTTTTTTTCCTAGATAATTCCTTTTTTTAACTAAATAAATGACTAATCATTTTCGTTGTCGAAAATATTGCTATTAGTTTTTTCTTGCTTTTCACTTTTGTTTTAATTAATAAACTTAATTCGAATTTTATTTTTCTTCGTTTTTTGATTTACAATTATTTTTTTATTTAATTCCAACTTTGAAAATAAAGTTTTCTCTTTCTAGGTTCTTAATTTTGTTTTTTCTATTAAGTTTTAAATGTAATTATAATTTTATTATTACTTGATTTTATTTTATGTTTTACTACTTCAGTGTATTAAATTGACTAAAAGCTAATGGCGATTTTTATTACGTACTACTATTTCCATTTCATTTCTTTAGATTTCTTACAATAGATTTACCTATGTTTACATTATATAAAAAAAATCGCTTTAATATGATGTTTAAAAATTATATATTTGTTTCAATATCTAGTTCGTCTTTAATATGTACGTTTTTTTTTAATTTAAAAAAAGAGACCTAAATAGGTATGTTATGATTAATATAATGTTATGTGAAATTGTCAGGAACGAATCTAGATTTCGATAATTCTAGAAAATTATTCCATGAATTATTGTTAGTGTTTGTTTTTGAAACATTTCTTTAAAACTGAAAAAAATTTGAAATATTTTTTTTTTTTTAAATTTTGATACAAGACTCGATTCCTGTTATTTTGACGGTACATTTGGGGAGAGCAGGAGAGGCTTTTTATGGTCAACTTGATAGTTGAATTTTCCGAAAAAGTGCTCTCCTCTTCGTTGTTTTATTTAAGGGCTGCGGCGATTTTTTTTTTGATAAGTCTACCTACTTTTTCATAAAATTTTATTTTGTTGGCAGTGTTTACGAACATTTTGTTATTTACCTATTTATTATTAGTTACGTTTTGTTTTGTCAATGGGTAGTAATGCAATTTTAGTTTTTGGGGCAAATGGTGACTTGAACGTAGAGGAAGAGAAAAATACATTAATATGATATGGTTCTGTAAAATGGCAGTTTAAATTGTTTTATTGTTTTTTTTTCTTTGTTTTTATACATTTCATTTAAACTAAGAAGAGAGTTTCTTTTTACAAAAGGAAAATTGAAAAAATATTAGAAGAATACATGTCACATGGCTTTAATTTGCCCCAAAATCATCTCGTTGGACGGAGATTTTGCGAACACGCCTTTGTTCTATAACACTCCCCAATTGTACCGACTTTATTATTTTTTTAATACTATTCTGATATATTAATACTTAGTTCATGCATAGATTTTCGTTCATATAATATGATTTTTACTTTCATAAGAAAACTGAAGAAAAATTTAAGAGTTTGGTGTATAAAATTACGCGCAGATTCTGGAATTCGTTCGAAAGTTCGTTTCATTGTTGTTTTTTTTTTGTGATTTTTTTGTTGTCGTTGTTTTTATTAGGTTTTTTTGTTATGTTTTTTGTATTTTTTTTATAAAAAATTGTTTTTTTATTTCTCCCATGAACACAGTGACGTCATTTTGTAGTATGCATTCATAATATTGTAATAAATGCATATTTCCGAAAATAAAACAAAATATACCTTAAACATAATATTTTACATTGAACTTAACTTTTGTTTATAATTATATATTTTCTGTTATTTGTTTTGTATTTTTCCTAATACTCCCAATATCATGCATCCTGAATTTCACCTTTAAGGCCAGGCACCCTATGGTGTTGGTTGTGTCCTAAACGGTTCGCTAGATCCTGCACAACATCACGGAATATGACGGTATCTATATTTTCGCCTAGTAAATATAATAAAAACCAATCGCCCATTTTCGATCGACGAACGATTATTTCTATAGCGTCTCGACGCACTAACCTGCAAAAAAGAAAAAATGTAAAATATTTAAATATATTAAATTTTCCAAAATAAACTTACCTAAATCGCATACGAAATAAATACACTCTCATACGAGGTGAGAATATAATTACCACCCTGTATATTAGTGTTAATGTTGTAAGAAACGTTAACAAGATGAACCAAAACCAAAGGAAAATGTAAATTTTTTCATTAACAACATTCAATGGTAAAATACATATGGCGTCATGTTTTTCAACCTAAAAATGTTTAATCAAAATTACAAGGTTATGAAAAATATATTCATATCTATGAAAATGAAACATACCTCCCCACTTGAGCCATATTTAAAAAATGTACATTTGGTCATTCTGGGAAAAATGTAGATCATTGGATCCAGACGATCCTCCTGATCGGCTTCCATGTATGCTATCACATCTAAGCCAAATGTCATAAATTCGCCATCGAAAAATCGATTCATAAGAAACATTTGACCTGAAAAGATATTATATATATGTTATCAGATTGTCTTGTAGATTGGCTTGGGTTTAGTAAGGTTAAACTGGCTATCAACAAAAATCCGAATAACTTAGAGTCAAACCCTTGTGGTAATATATAAATCTTGCACAAATTTATTTCCTACTCATTGAACCAATTGCAGCTTTAGATAAAGAGTTGTTAAAAGACTCATACATCCTTATTAATAATTGTCATTTAAATAGTTGTTAACCTCGGCTAGTGGTTAATTCAGTAGTTAAACTCAAATATTTATTATAAATCGCTTTTAGTTCAATGTCAATGTGGGCGAAAGAAAGAAAGTTGTATGTTTATGTTTCAAATTGTATTTAGCGGTTTTGAATAAAAATCCGTTACTTCTTAGCAGACTTGTTGCTCATTGGAACAAACGCGACTGGAGATCACTGGCATCATTAAAGAAACATCATATAATAATCAATAATGGAAGAATGCACGTATCGAAATCAGAGAAAAAAAATTTCAGGCTTTAATAATCCTGGATCAGCTATGAAGTAATCTGAAATCGGAAGGCCTGCCAATATTCACTGAGGTAGAACCAGTGAACACCACAGGCAAACCAGTAGGAGTGCAGTAAAATGGGAGGGTTATAATCATGAAGGAAGAAGAAGATCTGATATTCACGTGTGCAATTCGTCCAATCAGAGAAGGTTACGAAAACATTTCATTATTTATAACAAAATATTAACTATCGGGTGGATTTTCTTAACAACATGCCAACGAACAGACAGCGTGATGATGTTTGCATAAGCAAAACAAATAAAATGTCGAGATGAATTTTCATTTTTTTAAAAGAGAGGAGGAGCGATGCGCGGCAGTCTGGGGCTTCTATAGAGATTTAAGAACACGCTTACGTGATTGGCGTCAGTGGTGGGAATGGTGACTTTGTCAAACTATAATTGTGCTGATCCACTCTTGTTCTAAGGCAATCAGTTCCTATAAATAGCAGTCTTCTTAATACGCATAACGTTACATCGAACTTAACTTTTGTTAATAACTATTCTTTTTCCTTAACGACGAGGTAATGATCTGAACTCAAAATAGCATAATCTCTCACTTCACTGCATCTCTACTAGTCAGCCCCTGGGGTTGTTTATAGTTATTTATTTGTTTGATTTGTACTTAAAAGTCGCATATGACAGCATTCTTTATTAGGAGCTCTACAAGGTGAAGGCCGAAAGGCACCATAGTGTAAATATTATTCTTTGTCGAATCTACATCTTGGTAGAAGCCAACAAGCTAAACCTCGTCGAATACATTCGTCGAATACCTTTCGCACGGCTACCAGCAGCTGGTGGACAATAATGTCCAGCCAATTTTTTTTTTCGATTCCCAATCGCCCGGATCAACCCAAAATTAATTGTTTTAAAAAAGTCAAGTCATAGCGGATGCAAATCATAAAAGCAGAGCTAATATTGGGTTCTAGAAAAATACTCCGTCCGATTTTTGGTCCTGTGTCCCTGTGTGCGAGGAGAGCGAATGAAGGAGAAGACACAACCGCGAACTTAATAGCTAATACCAAAATGTGGATGTAGTCCGAAAAGCTAAAATACGTCGACAGCATTGGCTCGGTCACTTCGACCGAATGGACAATCATGATACAGCGCAGAGGACCTTCGAATCACAGCCCACAGGTTCTAGACGACAAGCCAGACCTAAGCCATTGCGTATGTCAAAGCGTTTGGTCTAGACAAAAAACAGCCAGTCCGGGATCGAAGAGGATGCAAGGCTGAAGTGTCTAAGTCAGAGACTCACCGCGCGTCGGGAGCCCCTTAAGTATAGTAAGTAAGTAAATAAATCTGCACTCCGATCAAGGAATAAATATTATCTTTGTTGATTCTTGATTCCTCAAATAAAAGCTTGAAACACTTTTACAACCATTCATTAGATTCAACATTTATTTCCATCCTCCGACAATATTTATGCTTATGGTTTTGAACTACCGCTAATTGCATTTTTTGTAAAGCAATAAAATAGGTTTTTTCCTTGCAGTGTAAGCAGTCATTCTTAAAAACAATAAATTTTGTTTAATTTAGCATCCGATACCCATCACCATCTCAATCCCCGAAAAATCGATGGGAAATACACATACATATTTAAAATAAACCAACGATGTTTTCCAGAAAGTACTCGTACTTTTGTTTTAAAAACACAAAACATAGGCTTTTTTACTCCGAAATCGGCATAAATTTAACGTTTCCAATATGTATCTTTTTGGTGGTTACGATACGCAAATAAATACTCATCATTTATACTCAAGGAGAACGAACTCTTAATTGAATCAAACATTGTCCCAAAGGTGCTTTATTGCAATCTCAAGACCAGTACACAATATTGGGGTCAGTTCATAAAAACTCAGTCAAGTAAACACAACTGATTACATTGATCTCTATAATTTTTTTTTTCAAATTTGTTTACACTTTGATCCTGCTTATTTTTCCCGAAATTTACAACAAATATTCGTCTCAATCAAGCTCCATTAATAGCTGCCTTTAAAAATTATGGCAAGAAGAAGTCTGTTTGTTTACATACAAAACGTTTACATCCATATTCATAATGGTACATTTTAAATATGAACAATTGACCATATAGTCAATTATCGTGAGCGTGGTTCCTTATTATAAACATTTACATTCACTGAACTGACTACTGCTGAGCGAACTTACCTATCACATTAATAAGTGCTAATAATTCGCACACGTAGTATCTGTAGGCCCACCAGTTGTGATATCTGCCCGAATGAATGAATTATTAGAAAATAGATCAATGGGAAAGTATAGAAAATGCATATTTATTTATTTTATGCAGATTATGGTATACGTACCTGAGATTTTCCCATAAATAATCTAAAAGTAATTTCTTTTTTTGTTTTTTCTCGGCTTCGGAGCATATTCCTATATCTAAGTCCATTATAAGTGCGTGAATTTTTCCGCCTTCCCAAGATTTCCATAGCCATCTTGGGGTGTAAAATAATATGGCCTGTAAATAAATAAAAAATACGAAAATAGAAAATAATTTAATTATAAAATATACAATAACATTTTAGGTTATTTAACATTTAAGAAAAGCTTTGGTTACACATTGAAATCATATACATAAGGAGGTACCGTAAAATGCCCTAGTCCCCAACATTGACTGGGCTCCTAACATTGATTAAAATTTAATACAGCATTAATCAGTCCTAACGACCTGCCAAGTCAGAACAATTATTTTAAATCTTCTTGAACAGCTGTTTATTGACAAGTAATATAAAAAGTATATTATCATTTAATGGTCAGATTTAAATTTAGCAACCTTTAATGTAAAGGTTATTATAAGTGTCAACCAGAGCGGCGGCTGATTTATGCTGGCAAACTTAGTTACTCTTACCCTGTTAAATCCATCAACTTACTGGTGTATACAAAAGAGAAAGATGTTGCAATCATGCTAAAATTTCGAATTCAAACTGAGTATGAGGTATGATATTAGGACCAAAGAGAAGACCAAAAAAGTGTATCCAGCATTTCCGTCCGTGGGTCCGTCGATAGCCTAGGCTCCAGCCACAATCGGTGCACAGATTTACCTCAAGCTCCGTATTTGAGGTTTGTAGGCTCATAGCTCGCGGGCATTTTTTTATCATTTTAAATCAATCTAACGATTTTGATCGTTTTTGAAACATAAAATAAGTAAGATGAGTGTTAGAAAACTAATACTACAACTTTGAACAAATTTGCGTATTAAAATTTTTGAAATATTTTTTATAATTTTTTTATTCATATACCTTACAGTTTTTTTTTAAAGTTTTGAAAATTCCACATTTGTTAAAAACGGCTGTAACGATTTTGATCAGTTTTGATATTTTGGATACTTGGGGTGAGTGTTAGAAATTCATCTCCTGACACTAAGCCCAAGTATACCAAAGTCGGTTTTATCAAATAGGTAGTACTTTAGGAAACCATCAAAATTTTAAAAACAGATGAAATGATTTCAAAATATTGATTTTCTACTATTTCGAAAAACATCGTTTTTCTTAAAAACGGCTGTTGGGGCAGAATCACCATCGTAATCTTCATCATCACCATCGTCTTCTTCAATATCACTATCGTCATCTTCAACATCATCATCGTCATTATCATCGTATATAGTAGTAAATAAGTTTTAGTAGCTTCTCATTTGACTTGGAAACAATTTTAAAATTTATTTCTTCTCTGAAGAATGATTATTCATCAGGTCCTGATGGCATTGCACCGATCGTTCTTAAAAAATGTAGTCATGCAATTGCTCCATATCTTAAATATCTGTTTGAATTGTCCATTAGTACTGGTAAATTCCCTTATGTATGGAAAAGTGCTTTTATCACACCTGTATTTAAAAAAGGCGAACGTGGTGATATCACTAATTATAGGCCTATTTCAAAGCTTTCGTGTATCCCTAAGCTTTTTGAACAAATTGTTTGCGAAAAGTTAATATTTCTTTGTCGCAATTTAATTTGTATTGAACAGTATGGATTTGTAAGAAACAGATCCACTGTCACTAATCTGTTAAGTTTCTTGCATGATTGTTCTAATGCCTTAGAGAATAAGGACGAAATGGATTGCATATACACTGACTTCTCTAAAGCTTTCGACCAGCTGTCCCATGAAATAATCGAGTTTAAGCTCAGGGCTTTTGGGTTCCCACGAAGTTTCATAAAATGGGTTAATTCATACCTTAGATCAAGGGTTTATCAAGTCAAATTTAGAGGATCGCTATCTGTATCTTTTACAGCTGAGTCTGGAGTTCCCCAAGGTAGTCACCTCGGACCAATTCTATTTATACTAGCCATTAATGATGTTAAAGCATGTATAAATCACAGTAATATCCTGATCTACGCTGATGATATGAAAATATTTAAATCTATCACTAGTCAGCAAGATAGAATTTTTCTTCAATCTGACATTAATAGCTTCGCCAATTGGTGTGATAAAAACGGTTTATCCCTGAACCCTACTAAATGTCAACATATGACATTCTCTAGAAAGAATATACCTTCCACCTTTCAATATTCTTTGTCTCAACATATTCTTTGTAATGTTGATAATTTTAAGGATCTTGGGGTTTATTTCGATCCCAAACTGGTTTTTGCCAAGCATATCAATTTTATTGTTAATAAATCTAATTCTATGCTGGGCTTCGTAAAAAGGTGGGCGAAAGAATTTAATGACCCATACGTTACTATGTCATTGTACAATTGTTTTGTCCGTCCGATTCTAGAGTATGCTTCACAAGTTTGGACGCCGTTCTACAACATTCATTCAAATCGAATAGAGGCCATTCAACGTAAATTTATTCGATTTGCACTTAGAGGACTTCCATGGGATGATCCTTTTAACCTTCCTCCTTACAGTCAGCGTATTAAGTTCTTCAAATGTTACCCCTTTCTCAACGAAGGCTTAATAGCGATATCATTTTTTTACAGCAGCTTATATCCGGTCAAATAGATGCACCTGACTTGCTGTTGTCTATTGGCTTTAATTTTCGTGGTGGTGCCCATAATTTGCGCAGTGCTGAACTATTGTTTAGCCCCCATCATAGAACGAATTATGGGAAGCATGAGCCTATTAGTCGCATGAGTAGAATCTATAATCTAAATGATCATGTGATTGACTTGCATGTTAGTAAAATTAAGCTAAAAAATATTTTGCGTAATAATGCTTTAATGTCTTAAATTGTTTGCATTATTTTGTGTCTGTGTTAGTATTTTGTAGGTACATAATTATTGTATTTTTAATTGTTTTGTTCTTACTAACACCTGCACTAAATGATGAGCCTGTGAGAGCACTTTTTGTGCCGGCAATTTCTGCTCGTGATAGTTGCTTGCTTTAAGCACTCCACGACACAGAGCTGATAGTGTATATAAAAAAAAAATTACCATAGGATAAATATCACATTTGCTAATATTTGTAATGAGCTAAAATGTAAATACTTAATATTTAAATCTGGCGCTAAGTTTAGACCAGTCACCATATTTATTTCTTTTATTCAATTCGCCATAAAATTTGAACTTGAAAAATAACGTAATGTCTCTCTCGCTCAAACTAAAATCCTCTCACGCACTTTTGTATAAATACGCATGAAAAATCAGAAAGAAAAAAGTTTTTATATTACAACCCTTAGGGGAAAACACCTCCTTTTTACTCGTCGTAACAGAATATGGATTTGGAAATAGAAGACGGAGTCTGAAAGGAATTTATTTATCTCTGACAAAAGCTTTGCTTAAATCAGTTGCAATAACGTTGACTTCCTTGTCACTTTCTAAGGCTGAGATGACAGAAGACACGAATTCAACGAGGTTTGTGGTAGCTGATCTACCATGTTTGTTTGGGGAAATAAGAGACTTCAACTAAAAGTTAAAGAATTCGTACAAGAAATTTTAGCTATGGGACTGTAATCAGTTTCCTCTGTCTTTAGACCCTTTTTATGTATCGGGGTTATGAAAGAGGACTTCTAGAGGGAATTCTCCTTATGGATGAGATAGTCGGAAAAAGAATTAAAGTGGCTACGAGAGATTGGAGGCTGACTGTTTAAAGAATAAGCAATATCAGAACCAAGAATTAATAATTTAAAGTAGGTAAAAGTGGCTTATTGCAATAATTGCTTGTTCTAGCTTTGACCATTGGACTCCCAACATTAAGCACCTGGCAATTTTGGGAACCGCCTAAAATGTTGGCATTTTCTTTGTCGACCTACAAATCAATGTTATAAACCTTCTTAAATGTTTGGGATTGTTTCATTGACCAATCGCCGATGTTTGCTGCATTTATGAAGACGTCAACGCTTCTTTTAACGGGGGTTTACACTGCATATATTTTGTTGATTACACACAATCCTACAAAAAAAATAAGTTTCGCCGATAATCCCAGCGTTTAAGAAGGCGATCAATGTTAATTTATCCCAAGCTTATTCTTAACCACTTATGCAAATTTATTGGGAACCTGTTTAAAATTGGCTAATGGATTCTTAACTAAAACCGGCATTAAAATATTTTCGTCATTAACATCACACCATTAAATTTTCTATTTATTCACTCTCCTTTAGTTTAATGGTCCGCTTTTAATGGCGCTTTTAAATAAGGATGAGTTTTAAAAAAATCCCAAGGATTTTAACATCACTGTAACTAAAAATATGCGACGCTTTGCGACGAATTTTGTTTTGACATTTTGTCCCTCCGGAGGTTTTTCATTCCGACGTGTTTTTTTGTTTGTTTGGAGAAGAAAATTAAAATATTTGTGTTTGTACAGAAGCAAGTGAAAAAAAAAATTACTTAACAATAAAGTGTATTTCCGCTTCTGTTGAATAGAAAAAAACAATAGAGTATTTACGATGTTGCTTGCTCCTTTGGAAGAGAATATTCCGAATTATGTACTTGTGTTTGCTTGCTATTGTAGAAATGAAAAATATTTTATAATAAATTAGTGTCTGTTCGATTGTTTCTGTTGAAAATGTAATTACTTAACAATAAAGTGTTTGTTCTGGGAGGAAAAGATAAAGAAATAAAATATTTTTTTCCGTCGGAGCACAATCTGAAGCTACCAATAGAAAGCGACATTAGCATTAATTTCCACTTGGAGGATGTGCAATTACACAAAAATTTCACGTTTTGGAAAGGTATGCGGTTTCTGTACCTGTAGCAAATATGTGAATAATCTTCATGTGTATTTATGTACTGTACACAAGTTGGTCATCAATGATTTGATAATGGCTTTTATAACTTGTAGGAATTTTCACTAGCAGGACTTGCGTATTCGTAAAAATTTACTTGGATGGGTATACGAAGTGAGGGATGAAATAAAATGCGAAAATCGACTAATTTATTTACAATTATTCATTCCTACATAATTAAATTTCAACAAAAAAAATGAATTGTTAGGTAGCGACTTTAAGTTGCTTGGTTTCTGCAGTAAATATTTAAATTATCTACTTGTGTATTTGATGTACACAATTTTGTGCCCAATTATTATATAGTGGCTTTTATGACTTAAAGGAATGTCCACTAGCATAATGTGCGTATTCGTACACATTTACTTGGAAGGGTATACAAAGTAAGGAATGAAATAAAAATGCGTAAATCGACTTACTTTTTAACAAATATTGACTCCTATATAATTTAATTTCAACAAAAAAAAAACTTTAAAAACATAAAGCAGCCCCACAAAACAAATTTGTCCCCTTTAGCGCCCTAAAAACGACATTTTTTGAAGTTTATTTAGATTGTAATTGTAGAATTCATTTCTTCTGAATGGAAGAACGCACATTACCACCCGCGTCCGTTTTTGCTGGACAGTTTTGCCTTTCAAAATATTCAGTCAGTTGATCAAGTTTAACTTTCAAAAACAAAAAAAAAAAAATTGAAAATAACTAGTAGAAAAGATTCAGAAGTTCAGCAAGGGCTTAGATAAGATCAATTTTGTATTGCTACAGAAACTAACAGCTATGCTGGCGTCCTAATGAAAAAAGGAGTTGGCGCTAAAAATTTGAAGAAAATACCCTTGTAGACTGGCGACGACAATCAATAAATATTGCACTTTTAAACAAATGATCCATTAAAGATTGATGATGACAGAGAAGAAGATCGTCTACCCGAGAAGGATAAGGTCAAGATAGCTATATCTAAGCGCTAATGCAACAAATCTGCGGGAGCCGGAGACCTAGAAGCTGCGTTTTTTTGTTAGCGGAATGTGATGATGACCATCTGTAAAATATGCTCGGATAGAGCCAAAGCATTTTTGACAGATGCATTTTTAGAATCGTTTGCCCGGTCCTCAAGAAGGGAGACTGATTGGCAGATATTCAAAAGAAACTTAGGAATACCAGAAGCCTGTACAAGAATACAACAAGTCTTGTTAAACAAGTGAATTTTTTTTGAAATTCATTTTAAGACGAACGAATTTGTACTGAACTTTAACCGCCTGACTTAGTCTTGAAAATCCTTAATGAATTAAGCTCTAAATACGTTGGATGTTTAAGACGAACGAATTTGTACTGAACTTTAACCGCTTGACTTAGTCTTGAAAATTCTTAACGAATTAAGCTCTAAATACGTTGGATCTTAAAGTAGCTAAGGTAATGTTTATTGATTTTTACTTTTTTAAATGATTTCATTTCAACTTTTCATTTCAAACATCTACTGTAACAGTGTTGTTCCGGATCTTTCAGGCATATAGTTTCACGAAAATATATATATTTCGACTATTGTACTGAAGGTAAATTTAAAAACAAAGTGTGTCCTGACTGCCTGACTTAATAACGCATAGCTCAACCCAAATACAAGCATTCATTTAACTTGGAGGGTGTATTCACGCTTTACTGGGTTAACTGAAACACATCATTTATTACGGAACCTTTTTCTTTAATGATTTTCAACTGAAACCCGCTTAATTGAAAAACCGCGATAACTGCAAACAGTAATTACTACAGAAATTATCAACTTCCTTAACAGTTCCGCTTATCTGAATCAAAATAACTGACTGTGCTCATCACTGTATTTACGCGATGTCATTGCTTTTTTTGTTGTTGAGATTTTTTTACTAAAATATTTAGTTCGTATTGAAAAGTTTGTGATTGGTACTCCGTGGATTAGCCTATTAGAAAGTGGAAATTATTTTTCAGTTATTGAAAGTCAGATTAAGTAAAAAACTATTTCTGCTTTCTAAAGTTAGCATAAGTGGAAATACCACTAACGTGAACAAATTCTAGATCATTAGAGGTTTCAGTTAAGAAGAGACATTTCAGGAAATTGTTGGGCTGAGGAACTTGCCAAAAATTGAACTACACTGCCTATTTTAGCTGAAAAACATTGCTTGGACATAACAGTCGCTCCATGCAAATTCATGTTAAACCTGGATTCCATAGAGAAAACTGACCTTAGGTGGATATGGGGTAAAACTTGTCTTATAACAGATTTGGCTTACGCTGGATCTGAAACGGTCTTTCGATCTAAAAAGATTGCACATGAATAAAGAGGAGGAGGAGACTATTCTCCACCTTACATGTGCATGCCCTACATTCTTTCAAAGACAAAAACTACATTTGTGAGCTATCTTCTATAACGATCTAAATGATCTACACAAAAATAAAAGTTGCAAGTCTCTTACGCTATATAGATGTAACTGGTTCAACAAGTAGGGTAGAATTAAACAGGTTTGCCGGTTTTTGCCTACTGATACTGCTACCAAACCCAAAACTAACCGAAGCGGAGTCTGTAAAATTGAAACTTTCAAAAAAATTAGTGTTTCCATTTTATAAAGAAACAAAAAAAAAAGACAGAACAAAATAGACACCACCTCTCTTTAGTCAAAACTTTAGATTGAATGTTGCAGAGGGCTTACGAGCTATAAGCTAAACACAGAAACACGCTTAATAAAATTAGGGGTTTATGTCGAGATAAAAACTCCACCCCTCGAATGGGAAGGGTAATTCGGTGGTTGAAATCCAAAAGAAGACAAACCGCCATAGAGGGGAATTTTTGATTAAAATATACCACGATATAATGTATAGAATACATACAACATACATATCCGAAATATTGAGGGAATGGAAAATAATGCCCTAGCCAAGAGGATCTTCGGCTCCCAGCCCTGTGGTTTTAAAGACCAAGCCATCGCGGATGCTAGATCGCTTGGTCTGGAGAACTGGAAGCAGCGTGCCCGGGATCACAGAGTATCAGGCAGAGACTCTTCACGGGTCGGGGAGCCCGTTAAGTTAGTAAGTACATATCCGAAACCTCGTCATCACGTTATATTTTTGAAATCATCAGGAGTTATTAGTGTGGGATCTCCTTTTTATAACCTATTCTAAGGGTATATTAATTTTGACGCATAGTTTTTAACATACCTTAATATTGCCCGTAGACCCCTAAAAGTTAATATATTTATGATCAGCATCTATAGCAATGTCGATCTAGCTATGTCCGTCCGTTAATCCGTCCGTCTGTCGGCAAAAAATAGGCCTTTAAACTGGGCCTAGAGAGCTGAAATTTAAACCATATACTCTCTAGGGCCCGGAAATAATCAAGTTTACGAATTTTTGAAATCCGCCCACGACACCCCCACAAACTCAAAAAAAACAAAATTTTGGAAAAAATCGAATTTTGAGCTAGAAAGCTGAAATTTTGTATATATGATCTATGACTCCTGAAACTGCTCCGGATATAAAATTTTCAAAATCCGGAAATTTTTTTGAAAAACCAAAATTTGAGATAGGTAATATATACTCTTTAGGAGCCCTTTAAGCTCATGTGTAAATATTTTCAAAATCCGCCTACTGACACGCCCACAATTTAAAAAAAACTTTTTTTGAAAATTAAAAGTTTGAGCTAGGGAGCTGAAATTTATAATATATACTCTCTAGGGGGCCGTTTATGCTCATGTGTAAATATTTTCAGAATCCGCCCACTGACACGCCCAAATTTTTTTTTTTTTTTTTTTTGAAAAATCAAAGTTTGAGCTAGGGAGCTGAAATTTATAATATATACTCTCTGAGCGATAGGAATAAGAATAGGGTATCCAACAGTTCGCCCAAGCGGACTGTAGCCCTTCCCTATGTTTTTACAATGGTTTAAATTGGTTTTATTCTTTGTAATATTTTAAAATAATGCAATAGATTGTACTTATTTGGCTTAATACACAGTTTTTAAACACAACTTCGGGCGTATCCCAACACGGCTGGATCTGGTGAATGTCATCCCAGAGACAAAGTTTTCGAACACTTTCACAAGCATAGGTGGCCGTATGTCCCCAATAACACGAATAATGTTGGTTTCCAATGCGTCGATTGTTGTTGGTTTGTCAGCAAAGACTATTGACTTCACGTATCCCTAAAGAAAACAATCATGAGGCGTCAAATCTTGGAGACCAATTAATACGTGCATTACTCGAAATTATGCGTTCATAGAATGTTTTCTTACTTACTTGATTGTTTGGTTTGTTTATCTCACGTAGCGCCATTCTGCTGGAACCACATCTCTTCCTTATTAATGGCATTCACTCGGAGAACGAAAAAGTCATTGATCATAGTTCTATAGCGAATACCTTTGACCGTTACACGCTGGCCTGATGGCGATGACTCCAGCAGCCCACGGAGCGCACCAAGCTGTGCATTTTTCGGGATGTACCGGCATTTCGATAATCTCATATCCAAATTATTTTCGCTCCAAATGCGACAATTTTGCTTATTGAAATACTCACTGAGACAAAAATGAGCCTCTTCGCTGAACACAATACCACAACGGATCGCAAACAATGTTCATTCGGCATTTATATCAAGATCTTTGCGTACAATTTCCCATAAACGGTGAAAGACCAAGCTGTTGTGAACGACTTCGAATCGATCATGTGGATTATTTAACACTCTCTGGAACGGATGCAATATACTAAAATGTTGTGCGAAAACAATCAAAATTGCGGCGAAAAGCGGTCTCAGATGGCCGATAGACCATTTCGCTAAGCTATCTATTTCTCAAGTGCCGAATGCCTTTCTTAAACGTTAGAAACAAATTAAATGATAAAATCTCAGCAAATTTGCACAAATCGTATAAAAAAATCATTCTGATTGTAAATAAAGTGTTTATTTAAGTGAAAACAGCAGCTATTGAAGAGTAAAAAGTACCAAGTTAGAGATAAAAAACCAGGGGAGGTATGAAAGTAAAAAAAAAAACAATAAAAACAGTGAAAACGTTAACTAAAAACGCTTGTGCAGCTCTTGATGCAGCCATTTACAAACATTTTCACTTTTTGTTTCTGCTGTTTTGTTATTAATTAATTGATGTTTTTCGTTTGTATTAATTAATATAAAATGCATGTATGGAAAATTGTTTAACTTAATTTAGTTACAAACAAAAATACTTTTTTACCGCAACAACTCGATTCTGACGGTTTCACTTTTATTTTTTGTACACAATCCTTCTATATTGTTAACTTTTTAGTATTCAAAAATAGTGCTTAGATACTCCTTCTTAATTCTGGACTTTTTTTGTTAAATTTCGCTTTATTATAAACTTTTTACGAATTATTCGCGCAAAACTAGTCTCCCGCCATACAAATTCGCCATTGTTTTCCTTCATTTCATGTTGAAGTTTTTTTTCATTTGCCACTGATGTTTTCGCGAAGTACTCTATTTAAAATATTTTCGGGGATTGTTTTTCTGGGGTAGAAAGTAACACAATTTAATAAAATATTTTTTTATTTAAAAACAAATATGATTTCTAATCAAATAATAGCTGAGTGCTCAAAGCTGCGTTGCGTTTCACCTTCATAATGAGACTCATAAAAACAGAACGTAATGTTTCGTAACGTTGCTGTACGGCGCCGTTTGTCAAAGCGAAGGTAGAGAAAAGTGTCAAGCTTTGGTATGAATCAAAGGTCAAAGCGCACGTAAAGCCCTTGGACGCAACGAAACCAACGCATGCGCAAATGCATGATTGTAGCTTAGGCTATGATGTGCTTTTTTCCCTGTGGCGGAGGTATGATCACCGGTGCCAGGGTTTTCCCAAAGAACACAATAAAACTTCGGGTTACATTTTTTTTTTTTTTTTTATAATTTGCTTACGCTAAAGGGGTTTTTTCTGTTGTTACAGTACCCTTATAGTGCTAAGAACACAGTGTAAGCTACTTGGTATTAGAAAGAATAGAGAGATAGGAAAGAAGTGTTTGGGTGCAGTTGTAGGGTTTTTCTCCACGGGTGGTGTCTAAGTTACTTAGGGAGATTACGATTTCATGTATTCGGTTTAAAGTAATGGACTTGGCCGGGATTCGAACGCACGACCTTCCATTCCGAAAGCGAATACACTACTACTGCACCATTGCCACCCGTATATCACTTTGTTGCATTTTCTATTCTTCCTTATAACTATGTACTTACAATAATGTTTGTTGAACCGGCGATACGGTTGGGGCTTAGGAGGGAATACGTTAGTGTAGTGGACGGTCAGACGACTACTGGAGTCGCACAAGTGCGTTCCAGATCGGTCCCGGAGATCTACCGAATGAATTCGTTTTCTAACCGATTTTATGATCAAATTGTAAACAAAGAAAACATATCACTGTGCACATATACATATATTCATATATGCTAAAGCGAAAGGTAGGTGAAACGTCACCCGAAACAAACCAGCGGAACCAAAAAGCACTTTGCACAGTGGGGGTGGGCGAAATGTCAGTGGATGAACTTGAACAGATGTTTGACCGAAAAACATCTAATCTCGCAACGAAGAGCGACCTTGTGGAGCTGCAAAATAATATCAAAGAACAAAAGGCTCAAATAGATGTAATCCAAAACCAATTGATGCTTACACAGGCTCAACTGCAGCAAACACAAGAAGCCCTATATAGAACCCAGCGTAGATGTGGTATGTGGGAAAGAGAGGTGCAACTTCTGGCAAAAAGAGCATGCGAAAACAATATTATCGTGCACATACCAACAACTACAAATGCCGACACGATTGCCCGTGCGAAGGAAATCTGTGCAGATTTGTTAAACCCAAACGCAAATAAAAAACATAGGGGCGGGCTACAGTCCGCTTGGGCGAACTGTTGGATACCCTATTCTTATTCCTATATCTCATAAGTGGGCGTGACAAAAATTTAAAGGATTTTATCGAAAAAACTAAGCTTTTGTAAATAAAAACGCTCCCTAGCTCAAACTTTGGTTTTTCAATAAAATTGTTTTATTTAATTGTGGGCGTGTCAGTAGGCGGATTTAAAAAAAATTTAAGTATGAGCATAAAGGGCACCTAGAGAGTATATACTATAAATTTCAGCACCCTAGCTCAAACTTTGGACTTTCAAAAATAAAAAAAAAATAATTGTGGGCGTGTCAGTAGGCGGATTTTGAAAATATTTACACATGAGCATAAAGGGCCCCTAGAGAGTATATATTAAAAAAATTGGTTTTTCAAAAAAAATATTTTATTTAATTGTGGGCGTGTCAGTTGGCGGATTTTGAAAATTTTATGTCCCAATCAGTTTTATGGGCCATAGATCATATATAAAAAATTTCAGCTCTCTAGCTCAAAATTCGATTTTTTCCAAAATTTTGTTTTTTTGAGTTTGTGGGCGTGTCTGTGGGCGGATTTCAAAAATTCTTAAACTTGATTATTTCGGGACCCTAGAGAGTATATGGTTAAAATTTCAGCTCTCTAGGTCCAGTTTAAAGGACTAATTTTTGCCGACGGACGGACGGACGGACATGGCTAGATCGACATTACTATCGATGCTGATCATAAATATAGTAACTTTTAGGGGCCTACGGGCAATATTAAGGTATGTTACAAACTATGCGTCAAAATTAATATACCCCTAGAATAGGGTATAATGATATACTCAAAGAGGTTAAAAAGTTGGGGTCGTCAAATGAAAGGGTTTCAAATATACTCGTAGGTACTGGTGCAGGTAAACAACACTGAAGAAGTCAACACAATAATGAACAAAGCTGGCAAACTAAGAAACACTGGTATATCTATCCACAGAGATTTCCCAAAGGCAGTTCGGGAGCGTCGTAAGCGAATATTCAACTTGAAGAAGAGCATACTAGCGAGGAACCCAACGTTAAAAATATATCTTAAAGACGAAGTTATTCAAGTTGAGGATAAAACATTCCTGTGCGATGAAAATGACATGCTTATTTGGAAAGACGGTGATCGTGATGGCGATGGGGAAGAAATACTGAATCAGCTGGTAATGGCAGTGTCAAAAACGTCAAATGCACCAAGCAGAAGCCGTGGAAGAAATGTACCTACAAGGGCAGCGACATCTATATACGCAGATAGGAACCCAAACGATTATACATCCGGTACACAAACCCAAACACCAAATAGCTCCTAACATTGTGGCCGTCTGCCATAGTAGTAAAGTAGCAAAACCATATACAAACATTAATTTTAGTATTTTATCTTATAATGTAGCTGGGCTAAAAAATAAAAGCAAATCGTATCTAGATTTTTTGAATACGTTAAAAAACATGAAATATTTTTTTGTATGAAACTTTTTTAATGGAACATTTGTATGAAAACGTAGCAATCGCTTTTAATGGATTTGAACTGAAATGGAGTGGGGCAGTCCGAACTCATACGGCAGGAAGAGCAAGTGGGGGAATGGTTTTTGGGATAAATAAGCAGTTCGCGTCCAAAATAAATTGCTGTTTTATGAGAAAAGAAAGTAGAGACCTTGTCAAAATAGAAATCGAGGGAACATGTTTGGAGATTTGCCCAACGCACATAAACTGTTGCAACTGGCAAAGGGAGTACAATGATCTAATCGATTATCTACTCAGCGTAGGCTGCGAAAATATGCTCTTGGTTGGCGATTGTAATGCGAGGGTTGGAAAAGAACAAGTATCTCCTATTAACAAGGGAGATTTTTAACGTTTTGCCAACCTTAGTAGAATGTCGAAGGATGAAATCACCGATACCAAGGGCAAAAAACTTATCGAAGCATGTGACACCTTTAATCTTTGTCTGTTAAACGGAAGAACAAAAAGTGATAGCTGTGCCGAATATACGTTTATAAAGGGAAATGGATGCTCTGTAATCGATTACGCCTTCATAAATGGGCGTTGGCATGACCTGATACAGGATATGGAGGTAGAAAGTCAGATATTCTCAGACCACATGCCACTATTCTATTCGGATACAAAAAATTTAGCGCTTCTTCCAAAGCTTTTGTGGAAAGACAGTTGGATCAACGAGTATCACCGTCAACTAGATGAATGTGTCGCTGTGGTGGAAATGGACTGGAACAATGCTTTTCAACACCCAAGTTTTCTTATAAGCATTATTAAATTTATTGCGCAACAAAAAACAAGTACCAGAAGAAAATTAGTAAAAAAGCAACCTTGGTTTGATGAAGAATGCCTAAAATACAGAAAAAAAGCCCTTGGATCACTCAAACTCTTCAGAGAACTGAACACGGAAGTAATAAAACGAATTTATACTGAAGCTAATTCTCGATATAAAACAATGCGCGAGTACAAGAAAACGCAATAATTCAATGGAATGGCAGTGGAAATAGCAGAGACATCCAGTAGTAAACAGTTCTGGGCATTTGCGAAGAAACTCAACGGAAACACACACAAAGTAGGCACCCTTATGGACGTGGGCACACTTAAAAATCGCTTTTGCACAATGCTTAATCCGGAAGGACCACAAATCTCATTTTTGTATGCAATGCCACAAGTATTTGATTATGTATTGAACACACCATTCAGGATACTTTTTGAGGTTCTAAAGAAAGCAAAACAAAACAAAGCACTGGTGGAAGATCGGATCCCCTACGAGTTCTTTCAAAATGCAACAAATAATTTTCTCAACAAAGTACTTATAGCACTAAATCATGTCTACAAAGAGGCAAATGTACCCGCGGAATTCCAAAAGTCCATTATATTTCCTATTTTCAAAAAAGGGGATCCTAATAATGCGGCAAACTATAGAAGAATCTCTTTTATGAACACAATAGCAAAAATATTTACTGGTTTGCTCAATACAAGACTAACTAAATGGGTAAAAGAAAATAGAAAGCTGAGTCAGTTTCAGGCAGGCTTTAGAGAAGGCTTCTCTACTGTGGATCAAATCTTTAACATATCAAGTATCGCACAGAGTTACCTAAACCGGGGCAAAAAATTATATGCGTTTTTTATTGACTTTGGAGCGGCATTCGACACGATCAACAGAAACTGTGTTTTCTACAAACTCTCACAAATCGGCTTATCGTCAAAATTTTTAAATATCCTTTCCAATCTATACAGTGCCAACGAATCAACAATATGGAACGGGAATGAGCTTTCAGATTGGTTTGGAATAGGAATTGGAGTAAGACAGGGATGTCTTCTGAGTCCTATACTATTCTCACTGTTTGTGGACGATATCTCGGACTGCTTACCAGCAGGAATTCTATACGAAGGAATTAAAATCACAGCATTGCTTTTTGCGGACGATGTGGTCATACTAGCAGAATCACATAGCTCCCTACAGCTTATGATCAATAAGCTAGAGGATTACTGCAAGTACAATTGCTTACACATAAACACAGCGAAATCAAAAGTACTTATATTTAGGAAAGGAACAGGTCGCTTAGCGGCATACGAAAAATGGAAGTATGGTGGAGAGGACCTGGAAGTCGTTAAGTCGTTCAAGTATCTTGGGGTCACAATAAACCATGACCTTTCCATGAAAAAACACTTTGCACTGAAACTTGCCGAGTCGAAAAAGTCTATAAATGCAACATGGAGAAACCTCATGGCCAATTCCAGGATTAGAATTGAAACAAAAATAAAGGTTTTTGAAGCTGTCATGCGTTCAGTAATGTGCTACGGTGCACAAGTTTGGGGAGGCCAATACCATGAAGACGTCGAAAAACTGTTGCGCCCAACTATCTTCTGGAAATTGAAAGTGGCAAGCCCCCTCTTTTTGTGTACACACTCAAGTTAAATATGAGCTATACGACAAGAGTTTTAAATGAGGGAGATGATACGCGCCTGACCAAAGTTGTTGCCAGAAAAGCACTGAGGACGAAAACCCTTTTTTTTCAAGGATTGGGAGATTATTTCGACAAGATACAATATCGAACTAGCTCTAGAAGAAAATAATATTGCAGAATGGAGAAACATAACTAAAAGATTTGTCCTGGAGGTAGAACACTCAATCAGAATGGAAGCAGTAACACGAGCGGAAAGCTCCAGGTCACGCCTTATATACCGGCAACTCAACCATCACCAGATTTACCACTGGAACACTGACCTTAGTACTGCGCAAATCTCAATGGTAATACGAGTGAGAGGAGAACTACTCAAACTTAATTATATGCCCCATCACGATGATCTTCTTCAACGCTGTAGCCTTTGTAACACTGGAGAGAACGAAGACGTGAGGCATTTTCTTGGATTCTGTCCCATCTTGAAGGAAATAAGGCGTAATCACTATGGAGTCGACCTAATGGGGATTGATGATATCAAACGCGTGCTTAATGATAGGAGATATTGGAGTACACTTGCTTCTTATTGCCAGACTGCTTTAAGGTATAGAACCAGAATATTAGATGAAGATTTTTAAATATTAATAGAGCCTAATCCTTCTCTTTGTTTGTTTGTAAAATAATTGTTATAATTGGTTGTCGATTCTCGGCAGACGGCTTAGCCATGCTTAAATGTACACTGTATACTATATTATATCTTTATAATTTTTATTAATGATTGAATAAAGTACCATTAATAATAAAAAAATAAATGATCAAGTTTTCAATTACATATTTGTTAAAAATTAGTTTAATTATTCATAAGCAACCACAAAGATTGTATCAATTTATTCATTTTAACTGCACCAAAATAGCATATCAACATTTTTAGGTTTTTATTTTACGTATGGCTACACAAGATACAAGTTATCTTTATTCAGACGTTTAAATCAATAGGTACATCAATATTTATACATGATCAATTTTAATTTTGGCCGACATAAGGATTTGTCTGACTTAAAGAAAAGTTATAAAATAAGTAAGATACTATAAATTAAAATTTCCTTTAGGCATTAGCTAAACGCAACTAGTCACTACTTTGCTCTTTTTTGGGAGACTTAACTTAATGACTAGAAATTAAAATTAACCACGTATGGCTATAACTGGGCACCAACCCCAAATAAAAGTATGTGAACGGAAGCAGCTGCCTGTTTTTTCCCATACAAAAATCTGGTTGCCAAGTTCATTTAACGAAGCGGAGCAATCCGCCATTATGGGCACAGAATACAAATTCTTTGTTTTTGTGCAGTTGTTCGGTGTCTGTACCTGGAGAGTAAATTATCTTCACGTATATTAATTTATTGCTCACAAGTTGGTAATCATATCAATATTTGGTTCGTATGAGTGCAGATTTGCTGGGTATTTACAAAGCCGCACACTCAACCGAAGATCCGCATTCCTATGTGCACCAGATAGATTTATGACTATGTCCTAAAAGCTTTGTTGTAGGTATTTTTATTCTTCACAACATTGCAAGTGTTAAGGTCGTAAAACAATCACTTTCAGCAATAATTATTGAAAGATTCTTCAGATTGGTTCAGTTGTATTTGTTGGGATCTCTGTTGCAGCCATCATTTCAACAAATCCGTCCAATTCTGTTATTGGTACATTTTCCTTTTCACCGCCTTTTTTGCCATTTTCGTTGTCTATCTGTCCCCGCTAATGAAGAGTGATTGAAAGGCTGTATTAAACTAAATGGCTAGTTTTGACTTTTTAGCTAATGCCGGTTTTATAACTAATGCGCCGTTTATTTGTAGGCAGCCTCTTTTAAAACCGCAAATGGAGAGTGAATAAATCAATTTTCTAAAAATCTTTGAATTTCCAATATGTTAATGGTGCTTTTAAATTTAATAAAGGGTCAATAAATTAGGCCTTACATGTTTCCCCATGACTTCTTTCAAAACACGATAAACCAAAACAATTGATGTAGAATCACAAAGTTTCGCAAACCCCTTAGTCCATTTGTTTCCAATCATAAATAAGACGTATGAAAAATCTGTAGCAACATGCCAAAGTTCAAAATTCGTCAAAGTTATGTGATTTTACTGTACGTTATGATTTCTAAAATTGAAATTGAATAAAATATAGGTATGTAGATGGAACTAGATAAAAATTCAAATAACTCATGCATATTACGAAGTTAGGTGTGTTTATTGATCATCGGTTGCAGAGAAATGTACTTACAAAGAATATCAAAAAAGTACCCGCTTTGGTGTTTCATGTGTAAACATCCAAAAGTGTTGAAATAGATGTGCAGCAAGACTGCATGCTGTAACGCGAGCAGTAGCGCGTATGAAACAGGTGTTCAATAACATATTCACAGTAGATTTTCACAGCACGAAAAGTCAAGCCGTAAAAGTTGCATAGGCCGTCCAAACTCAGAAGAAATTATGGGAAATTTGTATTCTCTTGCAAATATATCCCGGCTCCGACAGATATTTTGCTCGATCGACGACCGAGAGAAGTCGTTGGCGCTTTATTATAATAATTTATTTATTTATAACAAATATTGTACTTGTTTTGCTTCATGAAATATATACAAAAAGTCAATTGATCCGTTTTTCAATAAATATCTCTTGTTTTAATGTATTTAACATCTTTGGTTTAATTTTTTTTAATTCAACAGCGATATCTGTAATTTTTTTAATTAACTTTGACTTTTAACAAATAAAATCACTATATAATTATATGACCCATGTTTCTTTATTCATTCAAAATGGCAAAAACGGTAAACTAGAGACATCATTAAACATTTTATTTCATCAAAAATGTGGTAAGAAAAAAGGAATTACTTAAAGGAAATGTTTGGTTAGTTTCTTCTGTTTTTGAACATGCTTTACCTAATTGTGCTATTCTACTAGTGTAGGTGTAGTCAAATAAGAAATGGAGACAACTATGTGCCATTTCACATACAACCTCAACTTACTGCACGAGTTTTACTGTAGATCTGTTTAAAGCAGTATACTTTCTGTCACTTTCTGTTCGTAAATTATTTACCTTCGTCGAATCGACTACGCATGTTCAAATTTCTTATTTTCTTTTTGCTCAGTGTTTCAATCTCACAATCACATCGCGTGTTTACGCAGTCGTTTAATAAGTATGTTCAGGACAGCCGAAAATTAGTAAGAGTGCGATTTGTGCGTTTTGTCCATCCAAAACAAGAAGGATGAATAAGTCATTCCTGCTTATTTTGACATTTCGATCGAAAAGCACAAAGTTCATGCTTATTTTGACATTAATTTGTCGAATTCGAAGGATCTGCATTTTAATCGAATATAAAAGGCGTTTTTCTTTTTTAGCTCCGAGCGGGGCACTGACCTGTCAAAAAAAGAACTGTGTTACTTTTTTAACTCGGAGCGCTCTAAGCACAAAATTTGTATTTCTTTTTTATCTCTGAGCAAGCTCAGGGCTCGCTCGATGAGCTCGATTGAAAATGACCGAGCACATCGAGCGAAAAGCTGAGCGCGGCTGACTTCATTCATTATTTGTGCTTTTTCCATAGTTTATTTACTAGAAATTATAATTTAAATGGAATAATCCTTGACAAACACCAATTTCAGAAGCAAACCTGACTATTTTGAAAATTAATAAAAAAAATTATCTAATGACAGTTCAGTGCTCAATTCTGTTTCTTAATTAGCTCGGAGCGCTCAGGTTACGTTCAGCTCGGAGCGAGCTCTGAGCGCTCGGGCCCCGCTCTGTTCCCCGCTCGGGGCTAAAAAAGAAAAACGCCTAAAGTTTATTCGATGGAAAGTTTATTCGAGGCGAACAGGTTTTATTCGAAAGAAAAGAGAAATTCGAACGAATTGACTATTCATTCGAAACTCAAAATATGTCAAAATATATATATAAACTATGCCACTCTTGTACGAAAAATTTACTTTTTACTTTTTTTGATTGCTTTTTGTTTTATTCTTATTTACATAATCTTTTGATTCAAAAAAAATGCACACAATAAAAATTTGGATTTTTTGTTAGTAACATGAATGTCTGCTTTTGAAGAGACTGCTTAGAAAATCAAAAAATATGTAAAGAATTTGAAGTATTATTTTTGTATAACTTACTCATGTAATCAGATTTAGGCTAGATTTTACTTTACCGGGACAATAAAAAAATGTATTAAATGTATTGCAACTTATTAAGGACTGCAAATAAACCCCAAAAATTGAAACAAAATTTGCCGCTTTTTGTATTTCCAACTTCGCACCCACTCCAAACCCAACTAGGTTAGGTTAGGTTTAGGTGGCTGTCGGCAGAAGCCAACACACTTAGACCAATTTAGGTCCATTGTGATACCACGTATAATTATCTACCTCAACTCTGTAGATGGGACTGGCCAACGACACGCGGTTGTTCTCAAACGGTCCCCCATCTACGTACTAACCGCGCCCAACGTCGTTTAATTGCGGTAATCTGAGGAGAACCGATTAACTCGACGTGGTGTGGTCGTTAGTTAAAATTTCCAAACCCAACTAAATCTAATCAGTTCTAAAATTCCCGAGTAGGAAAAAAATTCCGTGTGCAGTGTCCCAGCTCAAGGAGATCGGAGATTCTCGCGGAGAAAACAACATTTGAAGGCTTTATAAAAAGGCCAAGCAATTGCCTGATGGTTTTGAGATCGGCTTGCAGGCTCTTTGAAACAGAAAAGGAAACCTAGTTACCGAAGCACAGACAATAGGAGATGTGTTTAAGGAGTATTTCCAGCAGCTATTTGAAGGGCATTATTTTGGGAAGATGAAAGGGCAAGAAGAGAACCCACGTCCATTCAATGAAGAACCAGTTCTACCACCCAGTATAAAAGAAGTTTACTTTAAAAAAACCGTAAAGAACAACCAGACCTGCGGCTCTGATGGTTTACCAGCGAAGCTCTTCACATGCGTAGGTGATTCAGCGTGGCGGTGACTGAATTCGGGTTCCCGCAAAACTGATCCAGCTATGTCGCGTGACGCTGGAAAACACACAGTGCAATGTACATGTACAGTATAGAAACGGCTCTTTCAAACTATTCCCATCTCCACTAAGTTGTCATTCGTGGAGTTGATGTTTACTCCATAGTAGGATTTCCATCTCTTCATATTCTTCCATTATTTGACAAAACAAAAGAATTCATAATTCATATCTAATTATTGAACCCCAAATGCAAGGTCTACAATTCACTCGTACAGCCAGTTTTGCTTTATTCGGTGGAGTGCTGGGGGATAAGCAGGGAAGTTAAGGTGATACTATGCTCCTTAGAAATAAAAAGTTCTCCATAGGATATTTGTCTGTGTGATTTCTATGAGCTGTATCAAGATGTGAATGTAGCGCAAAAATCTAAAACACTTCGACTACATTGGCTTGGCCACAGCAATCCAATGGAAAAAAATATTCAGCGAAGAGGGTCATCGACTCCCCGTCCCAGATGACAAGCAAAGTCGATTCGAACAACGCAGATACCAGGGGGGTTGGGCTGAGTGAAAACAGCAGAGGATGGAGGGCTGCAGTATTTCCGGCACAGACTGTTTACATGCCAGGAGGATGTTAAGTAAAGTAAGTTTTCCGATAAAATTCCAACCTATATTTTTATGTACATAATCATTCCTGATCATGTTATCACTATCTGCCCTCCGAAAAAGGATTTTACTACTACTACTAACTAACTTATAGGGCTCCCGACCAGTGAAGGGTTTCCGCCTGAGACACTGCAGCCTATCAGCCTCTGCGATCCCAGGCGCGCCGCTTTCAATGGCATGGTCTTTAAAACGGGGGTTCGGTATTCCATGACTTCCCGAACTAGGGGCTGGGAGTCGAAGATCCTCTTGACTGGAGCATTGTTTTCGATTCGCTTTATGTGGCCGAGCCAATGTAGTCGACGTGATTTAGCATTTTGGACTACATCCACATCTTGCTGTTGTTGCAGAACGGCTTCAGACGTTCACACAGTAGGTACCTTGGATAGAATCTTATTTGTGACATTTAGCAGGGATATGCCTCGATAGTTCTTGCAAGACATAGGATCGCCTTTTTTAAAGATGCCGAGAGTCCAGTCATCGGGCAAAAGTTTTTAAAGTTTTTGAGTAGCACCTGGGGTGTGCAATGTTCACACGTTCCAGGTGCATACTCTCAAATCGTAGTGCTTTAACGTTCCGGATCTGGTGGTCTGAGGGTATCCGTTATCCTAGGCTTATTTAAGTTCAAAAAACATTTCTAGCTCACCATAAATGCTGTGCGTGTAAACAAAATAATATTTTCCTTTCTTTGGGGTGGAACAATTGGAGAAACCGAACAAGTGCTGTATCTTAAAGATTCACCAGACTCCATTTTGTCGAATAAAATGAAGGTGCCACCACAAACTCATTTTTCATTGCATGAGTTTTGATTGGTCAAAATAGGCAAACAACCATAAATTTCGCGTGATCACAAATTAATTTGAAAGAAAAATATACCTCCACCATGATCCTTATGAGTTAGCACCTAATCATATATATTTTAAATTCGCATGTAGGCAGATCGAATTTGATTGGGCGTATCCAAAATTTAATTGGGCGTTTAGTTTTTTGACGAAATATTATTTTAAATTATATAATTTTGTTTAAATATATTTATACTTAGTGCCGTTATTCTCTCGCGTCCTTGTGGACCAGATAATCCATGCGTTGGCATAAGATTTGTGTCAAAGCGATTATCAAATCAAACTAAGCAACACCAATAAGACAAGACTAATTTTTCTTTGAAAATCCCAGGCGACTGCATGATGCGAAAACCTTGAAATGGATTTCACCTATGAGTATTCTGCCAAAAATGCCCTTTCAACCTCACAGTTTGTTCTTACTCCATCACTTAAAAAATACACACGAACTAATGATGTCTTCACAATATAGTAAATCATTGTCGGAATTTTAATAATTTGTCCGCGAAATCGTAATTTGTGTTGACAAGACACTTGGCGTTTGTGAACATGCTAATCTCTTGTGTCAGTCGAAATTTACACACTTGTCTCGATTTAGCTTTTAAACAAGTAACTTGGATGGTAGCATTTGCTAAGCAAATACCAACAAAACAAAATAATATTAAATTGTTTTATTTTTTAAATATAAATTTATTTTTAACAATTTGTAGGTTTGACAAATAGATTTGAAAAGGTCACGGCTACCTAAACCACGCGTTAGATTGTAATAAACCATGAAACCATGAAACCATATAAATTTAATGTATTAAGAATTTCTTTCGATACCCCACAGAGACAAGTTATTGGGAACTGTCAAATATCTGGTATATGAATTAATACTATAAAATTTATTATAAGACTACAACGACAATTTTAAATTAGGTAAGCATCTAAACCAGTGGTGGCAAAAAAAATGTTTCGATCTCTCAAAATGACAATTTATACTAATTTAAAATACAGAAATTGCTTCTAGTGATTTACTACCTAACCATTTGTTTAACAATTGATCATAAAATGTAGAGCAAAAAATGCAAATTTTAAAAAGTTACGAAAAACAAATTATTTTTAATAAAAAGTAATAAAGCAAGCTCTATAGTAGTATTTATGTAAACAACCAAGGTTATGTAGAAACATATTTAATAGCATATATGCATTTTTGATGGTTTTTTAAGTGCTATAATATAAAATTTCTTTATTTTTAACCAATTAAGCTTTTAGTTTGCTAAGTTGAAATAAGTTAATACAACTGAAATATTTTACAAGTTGTCAAAATTAGATTTATATAAACACGGTTCGTTTAATGTCTTTAGATGTCATTATAATTAAATTATTTATGACTATAAACATAAGTAAAAAATGGACAACCAAAATATTTCTTATTATTAAATATGATATATCTATTTTTTATAGAGGATGATTTATGAGGAAATGTGCTAATTAATATCCAAACTTTCTCTAAATTATGTGCATTGCATTCACTTCAAAAATAGAACTTAAATATTTTGAGATTGGGTTTAGGGCGGCCATAAAAAAAGATAAATAAGCGCACGGTTTCAGCATTAAATGAAGTAAATATAACGACTTTTTAATAGAAAGGCATGATTTTAATTGCATTATTTTTCTGTGAATAATTAACACACATTTAGTTAGAAACAAGGCCAGGACCGTATAATTTAACCCTGAAAAAATCTAAGTTTTATGCAGAAATCCATTTATGGACGCGTCCACAAACAAACTTATTATTTATTTATTATTTTGTTTTTATTTATAATTCATTATTCTCATTTCTTAAACATAAAACAATGGTAAACTATTAAATGGTAAATTTAAGTAGAATAGTTAGTGACATTTTGTATTTACAAAAAATAGTAGCAAATGTCACATCATTACTAATTATTTCAAGAAAAACAAAACATTTTGTATTACAAGAAAATTAAGCAAGAAAAAAATACATGTAAAACAGATCGAAGCGGCAAATATCAGTTAAGCCGTTACAAACATTTTTAAATAATGTAGCTCGGAAAATTTTCAACTTGACTGATAAAAACTCAAGGAGCCAAAACTTAATCCTGTTAAGGAACGCGTATATAAGGTTCTAATGATTCGTATTCGTTCAGGAAGTCTGTTAAAAAGTTTGCAAGATATAACCGTATATGCATTTATAAGGCTTGTAGTGCGAAAAGGGGGTAAAGCAACAACATTTCTTAAGTTTCGTCGTAGGCTATAAGCATCGAGTATAGGACTTTGCGTATATCCACATCTAATAAAAAATATCTTCAGCGTTTTGTAGTAAACAAGTGTCGTACCGGTAGGTATCTAAACAACTCCATGGAGTATGCCAGGATGCATACAATTATTGCACATTTCTGTAGTATAGTAAGTTGCCACATGTTATTGCGATATATGTTCGGTGCAGTTGAAGTGTTGGTCTATTGTAACGCCTAGGTATTTAAAAGATTTAACCTTTTCTATTGCAAAGCAATTTGGTTTGCAATCAACATCCGAATTAAAGGTAGGCAGGGAATCAGGTCTTGGACAAGTGTCATTAAGCAAAATATGCTTAACACAATTTGGTGCATGAAATATTATATAAAGTTCTGGTATTTCCTGCGGTTTCAAATTAAAGAACATTAGCTTGGTCATGATCAATTATCACATCATGATTAATTTCTGCAATTAGATTCAAAAGGCTATCTGAATCACAAGCAATCCCAAGATCATCTGCAAACGCTTTAACCTTTCCCACAAATGGTTGCTCCAAAAGACTATTAAATTATAAATTAATGTGGATCTAAAGTGCAAAAAATTAATGTATTTTTAATTGGGTATAATAAAAAAATATTGCAGAGAAATGAAAAAATGTTTTTCAATGCATAGTCCGATTTCAATTGTAACGCATTGATCTGCAGTACGCAAATATGGTGTTTCCCAATCGTTCTGAAGAGGTGTTCTTCAACGCTGGCATAATCACTGTGTAAGTTTTTCTATCTATGCTGTTCTTTAGAGCTCTTTCCGAGATAGTATAAAACAGCATTTGTTCAGCCTGTTCTAAAATAGGCGAATCTCTCTGCTCCTACCGCCCAATTGCCCTCACGCCCTTCTTCCCAATGTCATGGAAACGTAGATTAACCGTCAGCTTATGAAATATCTTGAATCCGGAAAACTTCTTGGTGTTTTGATGACATATCCAACCTTTGGAACCAATCTCTTCACCATGGTTGGGAAATTAAGATTGTTGCGCTTGATATTTCAAGCTCTCTTGTTGGAATTGATCGTCTTCTGTCATTACAGCGAAACCAAAACAGTCTGCCATTAGCTATGAACGGTACCTGCATCGCTGAAATCGAAAGTTCTTCCACTCTAGGTATGAGTGTTAATGAAAAGCTCTGTTGAAATGACCACATATTTGATGTCGCCCCTTCTGATCTGGCTACGATTTATTAGTCGTTAATTTGCCCCAAACTTAAGTACAACGCTCTTATCTCGGCCGGTGTCTCAATTAAATATTTGGAGCTACTTGACAGAATACAAAAACGCGCGATAAAACTTATGGGCGACCGAGATATCGCGAAATCGGTCAACTCTCTTATTGCGTTTTTATTGAAGATACGATTTGGTCTTTTCAGAAAAATTCTAGATTCGCCCTTAACACGAAATATACCATTTCAAATTTTTGATATTCTCGTATTTGCTCTATAATTTAACAATACATACAGATATGCTTTTGTCAAACGTCTGAGTGAGGAAAACGTGGTTTTGATTTATTGTGAAATAACTTCAGTAGGTAAGACAAATACCTTGCGTGATATCCCCGTTCCCCATCCTCTCCAATACTAGAATAGTCAACTGATCAGAACCAAAACATCCTTTATTGAAAAAATCAATTCTAGGTTTTGTGAAATTAACCTTCCGTCCTCACACATATTTTGTCTAACGCGCTCCTCACACTGGGGTATCACACACCCCACCACAAAAGAATTAAAAAAAAAATCATTTTATGTGTATATATGTATTTGTATATGTTTTTTTTTTACTCATATTTTTATTTCATCTAAACAAAATTCAATACGATGAATAACATAGAATATAAAAATACTTAAAAAAAAAAATAATTTCGAAATTAGGTTACAAAAAAAAGTTAATATATAGTTGTCAACTAAAATCAGTCAAATTCATAAAAAAGTTTAAAATAATAGTTTTAAAAACTGTCGCATTACGCTTTCTAATACTCTTTCTTCAATGTTTACGCCAATGTATATTGTTTTAATAGTGGGATAAATGTTTGCTTTTTTAAACACAAAAATTCAAATTTTTTTCACTGCATTCTATGCATTGCAGTGAGTGAGCAGTGACGATCCTCGCACATGGGAAGTCGGCATGTCACGTTTTCAGTTTTTTTCCCGATTACAGAAGTTACACAATTTTTATACCCTATTCTAGGGGTATATTAATTTTGACGCATAGTTTGTAACATACCTTAATATTGCCCGTAGACCCCTAAAAGTTACTATATGATCAGCATCGATAGTAATGTCGATCTAGCCATGTCCGTCCGTCGGCAAAAATTATGCCTTTAAACTGGACCTAGAGAGCTGAAATTTTAACCATATACTCTCTAGGGTCCCGAAATAATCAAGTTTACGAATTTTTGAAATCCGCCCACAGACACGCCCACAAACTAAAAAAAACAAAATTTTGGAAAAAATCGAATTTTGAGCTAGAAAGCTGAAATTTTTTATATATGATCTATGACTCCTAAAACTGCTCGGGATAAAATTTTTTCAAAATCCGCCCACTGACACGCCCACAAATAAATAAAACAGTTTTTTTGAAAATCCAAAGTTTGAGCTAGGGAGCTGAAATTTATAATATATACTCTCTATGGACCCTTTATGCTCATCTGTTAATATTTTCAAAATCCGCCCACCGCCCACAATTATTATTATTTTTTTTTAAATTCAAAGTGAGCTAGGGAGCTGAAATTTATAATATATACTCTCTAGGGGCCCTTTATGCTCATGTGTTAATTTTTTTTAAATCCGCCTACTGACACGCCCACAACTAAATAAAACAATTTTATTGAAACACCCAAGTTTGAGCTAGGGAGCGTTTTTTTTTGATAAAATCCTTTAAATGTTATATAACAAAATATGTAGAGCGTTCTTAACAATTCAACCATACTTAGACTTTTGTCACGCCCACTTATGAGGGATAGGAATAAGAATAGGGTATCCAACAGTTCGCCCAAGCGGACTGTAGCCCGTCCCTATGTTTAATGTTGATTTTCAAGGTTCGAAGCTGGTTCATTTTTGGCTTCATCCCTTCAGCATCAAGGAAAAGGCTTTCAATGGATTCGTCTCGAAGAAAAGCCATTTTGCTGTAAAACTATAATTATTATTGTCATCTACAGTAACTTCGTTTATGGCTGAACAAACCCCACACTTGTTTTATTAATTTTTAGTCCAAAATAACTAAAATAAAAAACATTTCACTAAAATTCAAAAAAAATACTAACACGCACTGCACACTGGGGTATATGATACCCAAGCTAAAACTTCGAAGCACGGCTAAACAGGTTAAAAAAATCTAAGAACTGAACATCTTCGCCTGCTACTGCAGAGAGTTTAAAATTAAATATACAACATAGGGGCGGGCTACAGTCCGCTTGGGCGAACTGTTGGATACCCTATTCTTATTCCTATATCTCATAAGTGGGCGTGACAAAAATTTAAAGGATTTTATCGAAAAAACTAAGCTTTTGTAAATAAAAACGCTCCCTAGCTCAAACTTTGGTTTTTCAATAAAATTGTTTTATTTAATTGTGGGCGTGTCAGTAGGCGGATTTAAAAAAATTTAAGTATGAGCATAAAGGGCCCCTAGAGAGTATATATTAAAAATTTCAGCTCCCTAGCTCAAATTTCGGTTTTTCAAAAAAAATATTTTATTTAATTGTGGGCGTGTCAGTGGGCGGATTTTGAAAATTTTATGTCCCAAGCAGTTTTATGGGCCAAAGATCATATATACAAAATTTCAGCTTTCTAGCTCAAAATTCAATTTTTCCCAAAATTTGTTTTATTTAATTGTCGGCGTGTCAGTGGGCGGATTTTGAAAATTGTATGTCCCAATCAGTTTTATGGGCCATAGATCATATATAAAAAATTTCAGCTCTAGCTCAAAATTCGATTTTTTCCAAAATTTTGTTTTTTTGAGTTTGTGGGCGTGTCTGTGGGCGGATTTCAAAAATTCTTAAACTTGATTATTTCGGGACCCTAGAGAGTATATGGTTAAAATTTCAGCTCTCTAGGTCCAGTTTAAAGGCCTAATTTTTGCCGACGGACGGACGGACGGACGGACGGACGGACATGGCTAGATCGACATTACTATCGATGCTGATCATAAATATAGTAACTTTTAGGGGTCTACGGGCAATATTAAGGTATGTTACAAACTATGCGTCAAAATTAATATACCCCTGGAATAGGGTATAATAAGTATGGCATCCTTAGAAAAAAATTTTAACGGGACCTGCACACTTTTGAAATCCATGTGGGGTGTGTCATACCCAAGTGTGTGGTTGGAAGGTTAAGTCGCTTTCAACAATCGATGGGTCCACAAAAATTTCTTGTGGACCTTTGTCCCACTTGGGTGCGTTATAATTTTACTATTAGTTTGTGGAGTTATGACCCTGGGCCAATATGATGTACAAACTTTCAAAGCCAACGTGCATCAGTTTGTCGTCACGTAAACACAGAAATAACAGAACTTTTAAATAATGACAATCAGGAGATTGAGACGGGTAAAACCTCTTGATCTATAAGAGTTAGCTAGGGCTAAGAAATCAGGTATTGATTTCAAACAAAATAAAGTTTAGAAATCCGACAAAAGGCGGATTTATCTCTTAAATTCAACAAATAGTTGAAAAACAAATTGCCGATTAGTCGTCGACTAGGTGCAATCTCACTCGGGATGGAGAATGTCAGTCACCCGGGAGTTTTTTTAGATGAGTTAAAGTCCATCACTATTGCAGAAGCATCCCTCGCGTACTAACTCTGCAATATATTTCGATGATGTTTTACTCCCAACACAAAACAAAAAAAAGTAGTTTGTCGTCCATCCTACTTCCTCAATTCCTGAATGCCCGTGTTGTGTAACTATTATCATTGTAAGGGTGCTAAAAATTCCTTTTGCATGTGCCAACTATAAAAAATAACAGGAAGGTACAATTTACTTGATTCGTCTTCTTTCTTTATCAGCGACACTATGATCATATCTCTCCCATTCTCATCTCCAAACTGATGACAGGTGCTCCACTGCATAACCAGTTTAGGGAAGGTTATCTTCTTCCTTCGTACGAAAAGGCAACACACCATGAAGATCATTAAGCATGCATTAGACATTAGACAGCCGATGGCGGAAAAAAATACGGCTATATGATGACCCGGGCCGGTTAGTCACAGGTAAATCAACCATAGATGCAATCCAAGATATACAGATCATGATAGGAAATCTTCGTGATTTCTTAAAGGATTTGCATCTGATGTTGGTTGATCTTGAAAAGGATCTTTGAAAGACAATCAAGAGTTCTGCTATGAGTACCGCTAATAAAACTAGGGGATTCAGATACCTACGAAGGATAAAGTTGACTGATATGGCACCACGGAAGATATGGCACCCTTCATGTAGCAAGATGTGGTTCAAACAGTGCGTAAAAGTGCATAAATTGTGAATGAGAGCTAAATTAGAAGGCTGAAGCCGTTTGATAGAAGAACCCCAACAACTTAAGCCACCATTTTAGATATAAGATTACAGAAACATGACCTTAAAACCGAGGAAGTAGGAAACAATGCGGCACATGTTTATGCAGCTTTTTAAACGAAACTCAAATTTCGAAATATGATAACATGATGAATGCATAGCATCCACTAGCAGAACAACACAACGAGAAGAAAGCTCTACCTCTGAAGCGGAGCGATGCAAAAATTCGAAGAGCTGTTGATGTGACATAAGCATACCGAAACTGAAGCCCGCTTTCTGTATTGACAGTCGTCAAATTAATAAGAATAAACCCTATTGGCAGTGATAAATGTGCTGAAAAATATTGGACTTGAGGGCAGGAATTTAGAGGGGCTTAACTGCGTCTTCAGTTCCGAGCGAACGGATATCTAGTGATGGGGTCGCAGGTTGCGATTTCGCGGAAAGACTAAATCTTAGTCTCTCTTTCCGTCTTCCTAATCACTGTTGCGTGTGTTAGGCGAAAATTATGGGGATTAAAGAAGCCTTATCGTGGCTGAAGAGAAATGTGATATCCGCTAAGGACATCCGTTTCTTTTCGGATAACCATGCCACGATCAAGTCCATGGATTCAGTCTTTTAAAACTCCATCGTAGCCCACGACCGCCGATCATCTTTAAAGGAGCTAGCGGAGCAATTCAACATTCACCGGAGCTGTTCAACATTAACCTCGATTGCTAATAGCTTAAACAAAAGTTTGCATGTAGCGATTGGCATAACAAAAGAACCTTTATCTCGAAAAAGAGGTAATAAGGTTCCCTTTCTGGCGGGTTTATATGCAATAGAGTTCCCTGGAAAATCGCTTTTTTGGTTTCTTGCTTGATGATCTAAGCGACTTGGCTAACAAGTGTCTTGGCTTTAGCTGACAACCACCTTTACTCAACAAATCGCCGTTGGCATGACTCTCCAGGGTGCAGACAGACTAAGCAAATTCTCCCCGACGTCTGTAGGAAATCCGCGTCATTCTTGTTATCTCTCAACAGAAAAGACTGCAGACAGACTACTGGCGTTCTTACGGGACACTACGCTTTTGCCAAACACCTTAAGGTGCTAGGCCTAAGCGATACCACCAACTGCGAAGCCTGTGGAGAAAGCGACGACACTGCGGAACATTTATTCTGTGATTGTCCTGCTTTTGCTCGTATCAGGTGGCAGGTATTTGGTGCGGATATGGTGAGTGCTGTAAACCTAAGCTACTTATCGTTGAAGCGCCTTCTTCTGCCTGGTAGTACAATGGACAAGTAATAAATCTGAGTGCTCCAGTGTAGAAAGTCTCGCACCCCGACAAAAAAAAAGAAAGCTGGATGACATTTGATTTTTCGGCTGTTATCTCCAGTCAAACCTGAGTATATAAAATACTACTCCAATTAAAAATCTATATAGGGGAAGGTAGTGTACCTTGGTCCGGATTTTAGTTTTTTGCCAATATTTTATGTGTCGTTTTTCCACTATTTTTTTTTTTGTTACTACCTGAAGTCTTTTCTATGATATGGCGAAACTACCAAAAGGATATTGCTAACCATTCCTTAGAAAACTTTACTTTTATATGCTAACCTCAAACGGTACAAGGTACAAGACGTGATTGTACCTTGGTCCACGGAGTATTGTACCTTGGACCGAAAATATTATTAAAAGTTTTCCTATAGTAAAGGTGAAAAATTTAATTTATTTCAATAAAAAGTAAAAATGGTACCATTCTTTATTTATTTAAAAAAAAAAACAGCAAAAAAAACAAACCATTATCTTAAAGTTTTTGTGCTTGATTAAAAAAAATTATTTCAAATAATAGTATCTATTAAATAAAAAAAACTCTTACTAAAAAAAACTTAACAAAGGACTTCAATTTTATTTAAAAACTTACTTTAAGGGAACAACATAAAAGAAAAACAAATATATCACTTCAATATTATTTAAAAATGTTCATTAAAGGACAAACCAATGGTCCAAGGTACATGCGCTATGATAGGTCTAATGTACACATACACCACTTTAGCCAAACAAATTAGATTTTAATGTAGTATTCAAACCACATACGAACGGCAATGTGTTCCTACCAAAAGATTATTAATACACTTACCGAAATCGATTAAAGTAGCGGAAAAAAGACAGAAAACTAAGCACTACATAACTTCAGAAAAGAGATAAAAAAAATACTTTTTTCATTGAAAACTATGTTCATTTTTTTTTCTGCCGACTCGTGCAGCTGTGCCTTCAAAAAGAAACTGAGAAGAAAAATGAACAGAAGATCAACATTTCACAGAAGAACCGGTTTTTGCGTGCTTTGTATTTTTCAGAAAATTGGCACTCGGACCAAGGTACACTACCTTCCCCTACCATAGGGTAGGGCAAGAAAATTGCAACTTTAAAATACAAAGCTCACCCCGATAGAACAAGTGGTTCGCAAATGGCACGGGGTTCAATATACGATGTTTTGTTTCTTCAGTTAAGCAAGTGTACACTCAACCGGAAAGGTAAATTCCAAAATACTGCCCGGATTGGAAATCGAATGATACCACCGTGAAGGGCGGTGCAACTTTAAAGTTTAAAATTGACCCCTATAGGACTTTGGAAATAGCAGCGGTTCAATATTTTGTTGGTAAAAATATAACTTCACAAGCAAGTCAATTTAAGGCCTATGTGTTAGTTCAGTTGGTTAGGCCTATCCTCACTTACGGTATCATAGCATGGTGGGGTGCAATATCGAAGCAATGCCACGCAAGCGCCCTGGAACGCATCCAGAGGGCAGCCTGCATATGCATCACAGGAGCCTTAAGATCCACACCAACGGCAGATTTAACGACTTTTCTAAACCTCCTCCCCATTGATATCTATGGGAAGATGGCGGCCACTAAGGCGGCCCTGAGATTAAGAGAATCCAATTCGTGGCAAAGTTCACACTTTGGGCACAGCAGCATCCTAACTGCCCACAAGATCCCCAACAATACGGATTATCTAATCCCAACACTAGATTTCAGTAATAAATAAAAGACGGCCATCCCAGACCGAGCCAGCTGGGAAGAAGGTCGCATTGTAAACAATGACGCCATTGAAATATACACCGACGGGTCAAAGACAGCCGACGGCACAGGGGCGGGCGTGTTTTCAGACAACCCTGCGCTAAATGTCGTACTACGACTGCCTGACCACTGCAGTGTATTTTAGGCAGAAGTCACGGCTATCCGCGAAGCAGCACGCAGACTCTCTTTGAGCCCGATAGATGGAAAAACTATCGTGATTTACATAGATAGTCAGGCAGCGATTAAAGCCTTAGAATCACCAACAATAAGATCCAAGTTGGTAAAACAATGCCGCGAATCTCTTAACGAGATCGCGGTCAGATGTAACACTTCACTGTGTTGGGTACCCGGGCACAGTGATATTCCAGGCAACTGTAAGTCGGACGAGTTAGCCAGACGGGGTTCCGCACAAGAACTCCCTGACAACAGAGAGACACCGGCGGTACCCATTCAGACACTGAAACTCAAACTTCTAGACAACGCGTTTATAGAAGCAAATAACAGATGGAATAGCATCAGTACATGTGTGTCCTCAAAGCAAATTTGGACCAAATACGATGCGAAGAGAACATCCAAACTTCTCTCCATCAGCAGGAAAAATATCAGCTCTGTAATCGGAGCAATCACCGGGCACTGCCTTTTAGGCAGACATGCCATCAGATTGGGAGCTCCCTCAAACGACTTCTGCAGAAGCTGTAGAGACGTCGAAGGGGAAGAAACCACCACTCATCTCCTGTGCAACTGCCCCGCACTAGCAAATTCAAGGAAACAAATCCTCGGCAACTATTTCCTCGATGATCTAAGTGATCTCAGTGAAACAGATATTGGCTGTATCATCAAATTCGTCACTAGATCCAAATGGTTAAACTGAACTAGAGGACGGATTGGACGATGACTTGAGCCCCTCCCACTCCCCTCCCGCAGACCATTCCAAACCTATCCCCCTGCAAAGGAAAAGAGTTCTCACTGAAATTAGATTGTATCAGTCACTTCAGTCAGAACTCCACTCCGAGGGCGAGAAAGTAACCCGGCGGATCGACTGAAACGGTCTCCACCGGCCTTGCTGCCTCCCCGCTATGCAGACAAAACGGGAACAGAGTTGAGGTTAGATTGTAACAGTCACCACACTCTGTTTCTCTCCCATACCTCAAAACCTTCACCACAAATCCCCGAACTCAGTCATCATAATTCCAAATCGACTATCAAGGCCGCCCCTCCCTGCTTCTTTCCGCGGAAAGGCATAACTCGAGGCTCGTACTGCAACAGTCGCCACAAGCCGCATCCCCCCCGCGATGCGTGTAGCAGGGTTGGACCACCTTCAATCAAGCCCTCTGGCACAGTTTTGTAACCAACTACTTGACTGTGCAGCCGGTACACCCTGACCCCCCCTCCAAGGAATGTAATAGCTTGCGCGGGATTCACTGTATCGGTCTCCCTGGCACGGTATTGCCTGCAAAGAAAGTGAAGAGCAGTTTGAGGTTCGATTGTAACAGTCATCTCAAAAGACTCTTCCCTCCCCCGGTGATCAGGAGGCAATAGCTTCCCTCCGCGGCGCAGAATTTGAGATCGACCTGGGGTTTGATTGCATCAATCGCCTCATCCCGATCGCAACCCTTGGTTCGGATGTCGGGCGAAAGTCGCCTCTGCACTAGTCACCCAACACATCGCAACCCATGCGAAACACAGCCAGGCTTCACACCCTGACCCCTTTAGGAGTATCTTCCCCCCTAAGACCACTACCTCACAGGAGGCAATCACAGAGAACCAAGTAGGCCGAGCGACGACCGGCAGAACACCCCCCCCCCTTTTTGTGGTATCACAACGGGCCGAAACTGCGGCCTAAGTGTGCCTGGGCTCATGCCCTCGCAGCCACCTTACCTAACCTAACCTAGTTCAGTTGGTGAGAAATGGTATTGACATTCGATACCAAAAGTAATCGGAATACGTAGAAAACGGTGTTTGGGAGCGCTGATCTATATCCGACTAAGGACTTAGCGGCGATAGTTATCCCCGGTAAAGCTAGCGTATATAGGCTCAGTCGTTATTTTATTTTACATGGTAATGTAAATAAGCGTATATAGGCTTCAGTAGAAAAACACCTAATGTTGTTTTTGCTTGATGGGCTTCATTAATTGTTCTCGAGTTTCTTTAAATGTTATTGATACTATGGGTACTATCGATAGTCTAGCGATAGTTCCTTTAGAAAAACATAGAAATAATTGAAAACATCTACAATCAGTCAATAAACGAGACATGTGGTCTGCTACGAATTAACGATAAATCAATCGTTACAGGTTAATTTAAAAAGAATATTTTATGATTGATACAAAATTCAATCCGATTTAGTTAAATTGCATACATTGAAGTCTTCGAGTTGTGCTGTTATAAGGTTCTTGTCTGGTCTCAAACAGCTCAAACCGTGATTAATGGGCAATTCCATATTGCAGTTTGGAATGGAAAATTCCGTAATAAATTGTTTTTAAGAGCATTGTTGAGCAGATATTTCGCAAATAGAAGAAATGTCTTAGTGTGCAACGAAAATATTTTCGCAGAGTTTCTGCATGATTCGAAAAACTCATTCTAGAGTCGATTGTAAGCCCCAAATATTTAAATTCATTCACTTGCTCGATCAGAAAACACTTATCGCTGCAACTAAACTATCACAAAATATGGTAGAAGACGTACAGTTGCAATTAGAAAGTCTGAATTTTAAACACTCAGGTGCGTGATAAGAAACATTCGCTTCCACATTGTTGAGGGATGATAAACTGAAAAATATTATTTTAGTTTTGGAGCTTATAATCAACTTGTGCTCAGCAAACCAGTTTCTTAATAAATTCAGATCCCAATTAATGTCTGAAACTAGATCCAACGGACTGTTCAAACCATAAGAAAAACCTACATCATCCGCAAAAGCAGTAGGTTTGCCTTTGAAGTTAAGTGCAAGGAGTGAATTAATATAAATGAGAAACAAAATTGGTCCCAATACAGAGCCTTGGGGTACACCCAAATTGAAGAACTTAATTTCGCTCCTAATCTCATCTATTATCACTCTTTGCGACCTATCTTTTAAGTAGGACCTAAACCAATCTAGTATGAAGCCACGGAAACCGGTTTTTTCCAACTGCATGAGTGGCAGTGGAGTTTAACCAGGTCCGTCCCCATACTAAGCCGTAAGGTACACATTTTCACGGAGGAAGCTTCCACTGCTTATGGAAAATCGGCCAGTGCCACGTGCTACTATCCAAGTGCAATTGTGAGCGCTGTGCTGCTGTATGATCTGTAATGCAATTAGCGCAATACGTAACATTTTGTATTCAAGAATCGTATATAGCATTTTCTCTGACACAAATTGCTGTGTTAAAACAACATTTTATACTTTGTTTATACCTTTAGACTTCCAATACAGCAACGGCAACCTAAATTGCAGTAGTTTGGTATCGTATCTAAAACGTAAACACAATTAACCACAATTTTTTGTCAGTTCCTAAAATGCATTACAGTTCAAAATTTTCAAAATGCACCAGATTACCCAAAGATTATTATTGTTTTCGTCGTAACTTCTCTACCAAATGCTCTCAACAAATAATTGGAAATTAACTCAAATGTAAGGATCTTTGTAAACATTTCTCTTGGATTAGATCTGTCATGTCGTCTAAAATGCTTATCGGAGCGGCTCGCTGAACTACCGACAACTTATGACCGAGCCTATAAATTAACGGAGAAAAATCCCACAACCACTGAAACCGCACAGTAGATACCACAGATGCCTTAAAGATTATATCCATTCCTATAGGAATCTCCTTGTTTTTGACGAATTGGACATAAGCCAATATAAATATATCAAAATCAACTTATGATCAATATATTTTACCGCTGCACATCTCAAGACAAGATAATGGTTAATATTCGCTTATTTACTGCATATTTCCCCGAAAGGCTAAGCTGATCGATAATTTCGAGGTCATTTTTTAGAGACCGTATTTCATTTTCGAAATTCGACCCACTTCCTGAGACAACAACATGAAGTTCATATCAATTGCCGTTCATAAACCTCATGGTCCGCCGTCGTAATGTCACATAGTATTCGTTTGTGTATAATAAGCATAATACTACTTGTATGTCGCGCATAGAGCTATGTTCAGACCATAACGCTTGAAGAACGTATGCCACGTACTATTCGAAATACGAAATTCCTTTCATAATTGTATAGCGCGTATGCGTATGTTAAATACTCCCAGATGACACCTAGTAACTCAGAGTTTGACATTTACAAAAAAATCTAACAAATCAGTTTTGTTACACAATTGAAAAATTGTCAGCGTTCGAATCTGGTGTAAAAAGTAACAAAAAATTAGACGAAATTGTTAATAAAAAAAAAATGTTGCCGCCTCCCCCGCTAGCGTTGGTTTGGAGACACTCATTATAAACGGACGATAATGTGTCAACACCCACTCATGAGAAGATTAAGTGCTCTATTGGTAGTTCCTGTTCCATGACATAAAAAATATGATGCTGAACGTGTGTATGTATTTGTTGAGCTTGAGCACTGTCAAACTGAGGCAATGACGCTCTGAAGATGAATAAATAATTGATGGTACGACCTTTTGGTTTAGGACATTAGACATTGCGTTCATCATCGATTTGGTAAGAAGTGCAATGGATGAGCTTATCCAATTATCTTTAGATACATACAGTGATTTTATCACAATGGATCACACATTGGCTAAAGCTGACAACAACCTCAATCTATACATACACAGTGATAGTTTTTTTGTTGAATAGATAGGAAATGCTTATGATTTTCACTTAATATTTGGGGCAGTCCTAGCCCTTATAATAATAAGTTATTACTTGCGGGAATTATTCGTGGAATTATCAATTGAATAATTGTTATTGAAAAAATGCCGGTGGTGGGAAATGAGCATTTTGGCTATCACACATCTTTAACGGCTCGAAAGAGTTCACAATAAAATTCCCAAAAGACATTGGGATTTTTAATAAGTAGATTATTTGCCATTAGTGCGAAAGACTTGGGCTGGGATTCTGTGAAAAACGAAAGGAAAAGCACTTTCTCATTTCAAGAAACGAACAAAATCACGCGAAAGCTTTCTTCATGTAACTCCTTTCATTGCCTTCTTCGCATTCGTTTAGGTTTAAGGATGTCAGAGGGCATCAAAATTAAAGTTTGAGACTCTAAAGTTAATTTTCTGAAATCTTAAAGTAAAGTATTTTATGTGCGCATAGACTCGTTAGTTCGTTGGTATATTCACTGAGGGGTCTCAGGGTGAAATCACACCGGGGCCCAGTAACATCTTTATTTTTGTTTTTCCAGTGTTTTCTTACTATCGACTTTACAGCAGCTCGTAATACGGTGATAAGTAGCACACTAATTGGTACGTACCAGTGTGGCTTCCGGCAGATCGACAATAGGCCAAATCTTTACACTAAGGCAAATCCTGGAAAAGACCAATGGATTTCAAGTCGAGACCCACCAATTTTAAATTGACTTTAAAGCCGCATATGATAGAATTTACCGTCAGGAGCTCTATGTGGCGATGGCTGAATTCGGGATCTCGGCAAAACTGATCCAGTTGTGTCGCTTGACACCTGGAAACTCGCGGTGTAATGTGCAGTTTGGAAGCAGATCTTCCCAATTATTCACAACTTATACCGGATTTCGGCAAGGAGATGCGCTATCATGTGACTTCTTCAATCTTGTTCTGGAGAAAATAGTGCGAAGGGCAAGTGATTGATTGATTGATTGATTGAATTTTTATTTCTTATAAGATCATTGTACAATTCAGACATTTCTTTAAAAGGAAAT